>CM059425.1:62921960-64121960 GCA_030390025.1 Squalus acanthias
GGTGATGTGTGTCAGTGAGTGTGGTGCAATGTGTTTGGGTGAAGTGTGTCAGTGAGTGTGGTGAAATGTGTTTGGGTGATGTGTGTCAGTGAGTGTGGTAAATGTGTTTGGGTGATGTGTGTCAGTGAGTGTGGGGCAATGTGTTTGGGTGAAGTGTGTCAGTGAGTGTGGTGCAATGTGTTTGGGTGATGTGTGTCAGTGAGTGTGGTGCAATGTGTTTGGGTGATGTGTGTCAGTGAGTGTGGTGCAATGTGTTTGGGTGATGTGTTGTCAGTGAGTGTGGTGCAATGTGTTTGGGTGATGTGTGTCAGTGAGTGTGGTGCAATGTGTTTGGGTGATGTGTGTCAGTGAGTGTGGTGCAATGTGTTTGGGTGATGTGTGTCAGTGAGTGTGGTGCAATGTGTTTGGGTGATGTGTGTCAGTGAGTGTGGTGCAATGTGTTTGGGTGAAGTGTGTCAGTGAGTGTGGTGCAATGTGTTTGGGTGATGTGTGTCAGTGAGTGTGGTGCAATGTGTTTGGGTGAAGTGTGTCAGTGAGTGTGGTGCAATGTGTTTGGGTGATGTGTGTCAGTGAGTGTGGTGCAATGTGTTTGGGTGATGTGTGTCAGTGAGTGTGGTGCAATGTGTTTGGGTGATGTGTGTCAGTGAGTGTGGTGCAATGTGTTTGGGTGATGTGTGTCAGTGAGTGTGGTGCAATGTGTTTGGTGATGTGTGTCAGTGAGTGTGGTGCAATGTGTTTGGGTGATGTGTGTCAGTGAGTGTGGTGCAATGTGTTTGGGTGATGTGTGTCAGTGAGTGTGGTGCAATGTGTTTGGTGAAGTGTGTCAGTGAGTGTGGTGCAATGTGTTTGGGTGATGTGTGTCAGTGAGTGTGGTGCAATGTGTTTGGGTGATGTGTGTCAGTGAGTGTGGTGCAATGTGTTTGGGTGATGTGTGTCAGTGAGTGTGGTGCAATGTGTTTGGGTGATGTGTGTCAGTGAGTGTGGTGCAATGTGTTTGGGTGAAGTGTGTGTCAGTGAGTGTGGTGCAATGTGTTTGGGTGAAGTGTGTGTCAGTGAGTGTGGTGCAATGTGTTTGGGTGATGTGTGTCAGTGAGTGTGGTGCAATGTGTTTGGGTGATGTGTGTCAGTGAGTGTGGTGCAATGTGTTTGGGTGATGTGTGTCAGTGAGTGTGGTGCAATGTGTTTGGGTGATGTGTGTCAGTGAGTGTGGTGCAATGTGTTTGGGTGAAGTGTGTGTCAGTGAGTGTGGTGCAATGTGTTTGGGTGAAGTGTGTCAGTGAGTGTGGTGCAATGTGTTTGGGTGATGTGTGTCAGTGAGTGTGGTGCAATGTGTTTGGGTGAAGTGTGTCAGTGAGTGTGGTGCAATGTGTTTGGGTGATGTGTGTGTCAGTGAGTGTGGTGCAATGTGTTTGGGTGATGTGTGTCAGTGAGTGTGGTGCAATGTGTTTGGGTGATGTGTGTCAGTGAGTGTGGTGCAATGTGTTTGGGTGAAGTGTGTCAGTGAGTGTGGTGCAATGTGTTTGGGTGAAGTGTGTCAGTGAGTGTGGTGCAATGTGTTTGGGTGATGTGTGTCAGTGAGTGTGGTGCAATGTGTTTGGGTGATGTGTGTGTCAGTGAGTGTGGTGCAATGTGTTTGGGTGATGTGTGTCAGTGAGTGTGGTGCAATGTGTTTGGGTGATGTGTGTCAGTGAGTGTGGTGCAATGTGTTTGGGTGATGTGTGTCAGTGAGTGTGGTGCAATGTGTTTGGGTGATGTGTGTCAGTGAGTGTGGTGCAATGTGTTTGGGTGATGTGTGTCAGTGAGTGTGGTGCAATGTGTTTGGGTGATGTGTGTCAGTGAGTGTGGTGCAATGTGTTTGGGTGATGTGTGTCAGTGAGTGTGGTGCAATGTGTTTGGGTGATGTGTGTCAGTGAGTGTGGTGCAATGTGTTTGGGTGAAGTATGTCAGTGAGTGTGGTAAATGTGTTTGGGTGATGTGTGTCAGTGAGTGTGGTGCAATGTGTTTGGGTGGTGTGTGTGTCAGTGAGTGTGGTAAATTGTTTGGGTGATGTGTGTCAGTGAGTGTGGTGCAATGTGTTTGAGTGATGTGTGTGTTAGTGAGTGTGGTGCAATGTGTTTGGGTGGTGTGTGTGTCAATGAGTGTGGTAAATTGTTTGGGTGATGTGTGTCAGTGAGTGTGGAGCAATGAGTTTGGGTGAAGTGTGTCAGTGAATGTGGTGTAATGTGTTTGGGTGATGTGTGTTAGTGAGTGTGGTGCAATGTGTTTGGGTGATGTGTGTCAGGGAGTGTCGTGCAATGTGATTGGGTGATGTGTTTGTCAGAGAGTGTGGTGCAATGTGTTTGGGTGATGTGTGTCAGTGAGTGTGGTGCAATGTGTTTGGGTGATGTGTGTCAGTGAGTGTGGTGCAATGTGTTTGGGTGATGTGTGTCAGTGAGTGTGGTGCAATGTGTTTGGGTGATGTGTGTCAGTGAGTGTGGTGCAATGTGTTTGGGTGATGTGTGTCAGTGAGTGTGGTGCAATGTGTTTGGGTGATGTGTGTCAGTGAGTGTGGTGCAGTGTGTTTGGGTGATGTGTGTCAGTGAGTGTGGTGCAATGTGTTTGGGTGATGTGTGTCAGTGAGTGTGGTGCAATGTGTTTGGGTGAAGTGTGTCAGTGAGTGTGGTGCAATGTGTTTGGGTGATGTGTGTCAGTGAGTGTGGTGCAATGTGTTTGGGTGATGTGTGTCAGTGAGTGTGGTGCAATGTGTTTGGGTGATGTGTGTCAGTGAGTGTGGTGCAATGTGTTTGGGTGATGTGTGTCAGTGAGTGTGGTGCAATGTGTTTGGGTGAAGTGTGTGTCAGTGAGTGTGGTGCTATGTGTTTGGGTGAAGTGTGTCAGTGAGTGTGGTGCATTGTGTTTGGGTGATGTGTGTCAGTGAGTGTGGTGCAATGTGTTTGGGTGATGTGTGTCAGTGAGTGTGGTGCAATGTGTTTGGGTGATGTGTGTCAGTGAGTGTGGTGCAATGTGTTTGGTGATGTGTGTCAGTGAGTGTGGTGCAATGTGTTTGGGTGAAGTGTGTGTCAGTGAGTGTGGTGCAATGTGTTTGGGTGAAGTGTGTCAGTGAGTGTGGTGCAATGTGTTTGGGTGATGTGTGTCAGTGAGTGTGGTGCAATGTGTTTGGGTGAAGTGTGTCAGTGAGTGTGGTGCAATGTGTTTGGGTGATGTGTGTGTCAGTGAGTGTGGTGCAATGTGTTTGGGTGATGTGTGTCAGTGAGTGTGGTGCAATGTGTTTGGGTGAAGTGTGTGTCAGTGAGTGTGGTGCAATGTGTTTGGGTGATGTGTGTCAGTGAGTGTGGTGCAATGTGTTTGGGTGAAGTGTGTCAGTGAGTGTGGTGCAATGTGTTTGGGTGAAGTGTGTCAGTGAGTGTGGTGCAATGTGTTTGGGTGATGTGTGTCAGTGAGTGTGGTGCAATGTGTTTGGGTGATGTGTGTCAGGGAGTGTGGTGCAATGTGTTTGGGTGATGTGTGTCAGTGAGTGTGGTGCAATGTGTTTGGGTGAAGTGTGTGTCAGTGAGTGTGGTGCAATGTGTTTGGGTGATGTGTGTCAGTGAGTGTGGTGCAATGTGTTTGGGTGATGTGTGTCAGTGAGTGTGGTGCAATGTGTTTGGGTGATGTGTGTCAGTGAGTGTGGTGCAATGTGTTTGGGTGATGTGTGTCAGTGAGTGTGGTGCAATGTGTTTGGGTGATGTGTGTCAGTGAGTGTGGTGCAATGTGTTTGGGTGAAGTGTGTCAGTGAGTGTGGTGCAATGTGTTTGGGTGATGTGTGTCAGTGAGTGTGGTGCAATGTGTTTGGGTGATGTGTGTGTCAGTGAGTGTGGTGCAATGTGTTTGGGTGATGTGTGTCAGTGAGTGTGGTGCAATGTGTTTGGGTGATGTGTGTGTCAGTGAGTGTGGTGCAATGTGTTTGGGTGAGTGTGTGTCAGTGAGTGTGGTGCAATGTGTTTGGGTGATGTGTGTCAGTGAGTGTGGTGCAATGTGTTTGGGTGAAGTGTGTCAGTGAGTGTGGTGCAATGTGTTTGGGTGATGTGTGTCAGTGAGTGTGGTGCAATGTGTTTGGGGGATGTGTGTCAGTGAGTGTGGTGCAATGTGTTTGGGTGATGTGTTGTCAGTGAGTGTGGTGCAATGTGTTTGGGTGATGTGTGTCAGTGAGTGTGGTGCAATGTGTTTGGGTGATGTGTGTCAGTGAGTGTGGTGCAATGTGTTTGGGTGATGTGTGTCAGTGAGTGTGGTGCAATGTGTTTGGGTGATGTGTGTCAGTGAGTGTGGTGCAATGTGTTTGGGTGATGTGTGTCAGTGAGTGTGGTGCAATGTGTTTGGGTGATGTGTGTCAGTGAGTGTGGTGCAATGTGTTTGGGTGATGTGTGTCAGTGAGTGTGGTGCAATGTGTTTGGGTGAAGTGTGTCAGTGAGTGTGGTGCAATGTGTTTGGGTGATGTGTGTCAGTGAGTGTGGTGCAATGTGTTTGGGTGAAGTGTGTCAGTGAGTGTGGTGCAATGTGTTTGGGTGATGTGTGTCAGTGAGTGTGGTGCAATGTGTTTGGGTGATGTGTGTCAGTGAGTGTGGTGCAATGTGTTTGGGTGATGTGTGTCAGTGAGTGTGGTGCAATGTGTTTGGGTGATGTGTGTCAGTGAGTGTGGTGCAATGTGTTTGGGTGATGTGTGTCAGTGAGTGTGGTGCAATGTGTTTGGGTGATGTGTGTCAGTGAGTGTGGTGCAATGTGTTTGGGTGATGTGTGTCAGTGAGTGTGGTGCAATGTGTTTGGGTGATGTGTGTCAGTGAGTGTGGTGCAATGTGTTTGGGTGATGTGTGTCAGGGAGTGTGGTGCAATGTGTTTGGGTGATGTGTGTCAGGGAGTGTGGTGCAATGTGTTTGGGTGATGTGTGTCAGTGAGTGTGGTGCAATGTGTTTGGGTGATGTGTGTCAGTGAGTGTGGTGCAATGTGTTTGGGTGAAGTGTGTGTCAGTGAGTGTGGTGCAATGTGTTTGGGTGATGTGTGTCAGTGAGTGTGGTGCAATGTGTTTGGTGATGTGTGTCAGTGAGTGTGGTGCAATGTGTTTGGGTGATGTGTGTCAGTGAGTGTGGTGCAATGTTGTTGGTGATGTGTGTCAGTGAGTGTGGTGCAATGTGTTTGGGTGAAGTGTGTGTCAGTGAGTGTGGTGCAATGTGTTTGGGTGAAGTGTGTCAGTGAGTGTGGTGCAATGTGTTTGGGTGATGTGTGTCAGTGAGTGTGGTGCAATGTGTTTGGGTGATGTGTGTCAGTGAGTGTGGTGCAATGTGTTTGGGTGATGTGTGTGTCAGTGAGTGTGGTGCAATGTGTTTGGGTGATGTGTGTCAGTGAGTGTGGTGCAATGTGTTTGGGTGAAGTGTGTGTCAGTGAGTGTGGTGCAATGTGTTTGGGTGAAGTGTGTCAGTGAGTGTGGTGCAATGTGTTTGGTGAAGTGTGTCAGTGAGTGTGGTGCAATGTGTTTGGGTGAAGTGTGTCAGTGAGTGTGGTGCAATGTGTTTGGGTGATGTGTGTGTCAGTGAGTGTGGTGCAATGTGTTTGGGTGATGTGTGTCAGTGAGTGTGGTGCAATGTGTTTGGGTGATGTGTGTCAGTGAGTGTGGTGCAATGTGTTTGGGTGAAGTGTGTGTCAGTGAGTGTGGTGCAATGTGTTTGGGTGATGTGTGTCAGTGAGTGTGGTGCAATGTGTTTGGGTGATGTGTGTCAGTGAGTGTGGTGCAATGTGTTTGGGTGATTGTGTGTCAGTGAGTGTGGTGCAATGTGTTTGGGTGATGTGTGTCAGTGAGTGTGGTGCAATGTGTTTGGGTGATGTGTGTCAGTGAGTGTGGTGCAATGTGTTTGGGTGAAGTGTGTCAGTGAGTGTGGTGCAATGTGTTTGGGTGATGTGTGTCAGTGAGTGTGGTGCAATGTGTTTGGGTGATGTGTGTGTCAGTGAGTGTGGTGCAATGTGTTTGGGTGATGTGTGTCAGTGAGTGTGGTGCAATGTGTTTGGGTGATGTGTGTCAGTGAGTGTGGTGCAATGTGTTTGGGTGTGTGTGTGTCAGTGAGTGTGGTGCAATGTGTTTGGGTGATGTGTGTCAGTGAGTGTGGTGCAATGTGTTTGGGTGATGTGTGTCAGTGAGTGTGGTGCAATGTGTTTGGGTGATGTGTGTCAGTGAGTGTGGTGCAATGTGTTTGGGTGAAGTGTGTCAGTGAGTGTGGTGCAATGTGTTTGGGTGATGTGTGTCAGTGAGTGTGGTGCAATGTGTTTGGGTGAAGTGTGTGTCAGTGAGTGTGGTGCAATGTGTTTGGGTGAAGTGTGTCAGTGAGTGTGGTGCAATGTGTTTGGGTGATGTGTGTCAGTGAGTGTGGTGCAATGTGTTTGGGTGATGTGTGTCAGTGAGTGTGGTGCAATGTGTTTGGGTGATGTGTGTCAGTGAGTGTGGTGCAATGTGTTTGGGTGATGTGTGTCAGTGAGTGTGGTGCAATGTGTTTGGGTGATGTGTGTCAGTGAGTGTGGTGCAATGTGTTTGGGTGAAGTGTGTCAGTGAGTGTGGTGCAATGTGTTTGGGTGATGTGTGTGTCAGTGAGTGTGGTGCAATGTGTTTGGGTGAAGTGTGTCAGTGAGTGTGGTGCAATGTGTTTGGGTGATGTGTGTCAGTGAGTGTGGTGCAATGTGTTTGGGTGAAGTGTGTGTCAGTGAGTGTGGTGCAATGTGTTTGGGTGAAGTGTGTCAGTGAGTGTGGTGCAATGTGTTTGGGTGATGTGTGTCAGTGAGTGTGGTGCAATGTGTTTGGGTGATGTGTGTCAGTGAGTGTGGTGCAATGTGTTTGGGTGATGTGTGTCAGTGAGTGTGGTGCAATGTGTTTGGGTGATGTGTGTCAGTGAGTGTGGTGCAATGTGTTTGGGTGATGTGTGTCAGTGAGTGTGGTGCAATGTGTTTGGGTGATGTGTGTCAGTGAGTGTGGTGCAATGTGTTTGGGTGATGTGTGTCAGTGAGTGTGGTGCAATGTGTTTGGGTGAAGTGTGTGTCAGTGAGTGTGGTGCAATGTGTTTGGGTGAAGTGTGTCAGTGAGTGTGGTGCAATGTGTTTGGGTGATGTGTGTCAGTGAGTGTGGTGCAATGTGTTTGGGTGATGTGTGTCAGTGAGTGTGGTGCAATGTGTTTGGGTGATGTGTGTCAGTGAGTGTGGTGCAATGTGTTTGGGTGATGTGTGTCAGTGAGTGTGGTGCAATGTGTTTGGGTGATGTGTGTCAGTGAGTGTGGTGCAATGTGTTTGGGTGATGTGTGTCAGTGAGTGTGGTGCAATGTGTTTGGGTGATGTGTGTCAGTGAGTGTGGTGCAATGTGTTTGGGTGAAGTGTGTCAGTGAGTGTGGTGCAATGTGTTTGGGTGATGTGTGTCAGTGAGTGTGGTGCAATGTGTTTGGGTGATGTGTGTCAGTGAGTGTGGTGCAATGTGTTTGGGTGATGTGTGTCAGTGAGTGTGGTGCAATGTGTTTGGGTGAAGTGTGTGTCAGTGAGTGTGGTGCAATGTGTTTGGGTGATGTGTGTGTCAGTGAGTGTGGTGCAATGTGTTTGGGTGATGTGTGTCAGTGAGTGTGGTGCAATGTGTTTGGGTGATGTGTGTCAGTGAGTGTGGTGCAATGTGTTTGGGTGATGTGTGTGTCAGTGAGTGTGGTGCAATGTGTTTGGGTGAAGTGTGTCAGTGAGTGTGGTGCAATGTGTTTGGGTGATGTGTGTCAGTGAGTGTGGTGCAATGTGTTTGGGTGAAGTGTGTGTCAGTGAGTGTGGTGCAATGTGTTTGGGTGATGTGTGTCAGTGAGTGTGGTGCAATGTGTTTGGGTGATGTGTGTCAGTGAGTGTGGTGCAATGTGTTTGGGTGAAGTGTGTCAGTGAGTGTGGTGCAATGTGTTTGGGTGATGTGTGTCAGTGAGTGTGGTGCAATGTGTTTGGGTGATGTGTGTCAGTGAGTGTGGTGCAATGTGTTTGGGTGATGTGTGTCAGTGAGTGTGGTGCAATGTGTTTGGGTGATGTGTGTCAGTGAGTGTGGTGCAATGTGTTTGGGTGATGTGTGTCAGTGAGTGTGGTGCAATGTGTTTGGGTGATGTGTGTGTCAGTGAGTGTGGTGCAATGTGTTTGGGTGAAGTGTGTCAGTGAGTGTGGTGCAATGTGTTTGGGTGATGTGTGTCAGTGAGTGTGGTGCAATGTGTTTGGGTGATGTGTGTCAGTGAGTGTGGTGCAATGTGTTTGGGTGATGTGTGTCAGTGAGTGTGGTGCAATGTGTTTGGGTGATGTGTGTCAGTGAGTGTGGTGCAATGTGTTTGGGTGATGTGTGTCAGTGAGTGTGGTGCAATGTGTTTGGGTGATGTGTGTCAGTGAGTGTGGTGCAATGTGTTTGGGTGATGTGTGTCAGTGAGTGTGGTGCAATGTGTTTGGGTGATGTGTGTCAGTGAGTGTGGTGCAATGTGTTTGGGTGATGTGTGTCAGTGAGTGTGGTGCAATGTGTTTGGGTGATGTGTGTCAGTGAGTGTGGTGCAATGTGTTTGGGTGATGTGTGTCAGTGAGTGTGGTGCAATGTGTTTGGGTGATGTGTGTCAGTGAGTGTGGTGCAATGTGTTTGGGTGATGTGTGTCAGTGAGTGTGGTGCAATGTGTTTGGGTGATGTGTGTCAGTGAGTGTGGTGCAATGTGTTTGGGTGATGTGTGTCAGTGAGTGTGGTGCAATGTGTTTGGGTGAAGTGTGTCAGTGAGTGTGGTGCAATGTGTTTGGGTGAAGTGTGTGTCAGTGAGTGTGGTGCAATGTGTTTGGGTGATGTGTGTCAGTGAGTGTGGTGCAATGTGTTTGGGTGAAGTGTGTCAGTGAGTGTGGTGCAATGTGTTTGGGTGAAGTGTGTGTCAGTGAGTGTGGTGCAATGTGTTTGGGTGATGTGTGTCAGTGAGTGTGGTGCAATGTGTTTGGGTGATGTGTGTCAGTGAGTGTGGTGCAATGTGTTTGGGTGATGTGTGTCAGTGAGTGTGGTGCAATGTGTTTGGGTGATGTGTGTCAGTGAGTGTGGTGCAATGTGTTTGGGTGATGTGTGTCAGTGAGTGTGGTGCAATGTGTTTGGGTGATGTGTGTCAGTGAGTGTGGTGCAATGTGTTTGGGTGATGTGTGTCAGTGAGTGTGGTGCAATGTGTTTGGGTGATGTGTGTCAGTGAGTGTGGTGCAATGTGTTTGGGTGATGTGTGTCAGTGAGTGTGGTGCAATGTGTTTGGGTGATGTGTGTCAGTGAGTGTGGTGCAATGTGTTTGGGTGATGTGTGTCAGTGAGTGTGGTGCAATGTGTTTGGGTGATGTGTGTCAGTGAGTGTGGTGCAATGTGTTTGGGTGATGTGTGTCAGTGAGTGTGGTGCAATGTGTTTGGGTGATGTGTGTCAGTGAGTGTGGTGCAATGTGTTTGGGTGATGTGTGTCAGTGAGTGTGGTGCAATGTGTTTGGGTGATGTGTGTCAGTGAGTGTGGTGCAATGTGTTTGGGTGATGTGTGTCAGTGAGTGTGGTGCAATGTGTTTGGGTGATGTGTGTCAGTGAGTGTGGTGCAATGTGTTTGGGTGATGTGTGTCAGTGAGTGTGGTGCAATGTGTTTGGGTGATGTGTGTCAGTGAGTGTGGTGCAATGTGTTTGGGTGATGTGTGTCAGTGAGTGTGGTGCAATGTGTTTGGGTGAAGTGTGTCAGTGAGTGTGGTGCAATGTGTTTGGGTGATGTGTGTCAGTGAGTGTGGTGCAATGTGTTTGGGTGATGTGTGTCAGTGAGTGTGGTGCAATGTGTTTGGGTGATGTGTGTCAGTGAGTGTGGTGCAATGTGTTTGGGTGATGTGTGTCAGTGAGTGTGGTGCAATGTGTTTGGGTGATGTGTGTCAGTGAGTGTGGTGCAATGTGTTTGGGTGATGTGTGTCAGTGAGTGTGGTGCAATGTGTTTGGGTGATGTGTGTCAGTGAGTGTGGTGCAATGTGTTTGGGTGATGTGTGTCAGTGAGTGTGGTGCAATGTGTTTGGGTGATGTGTGTCAGTGAGTGTGGTGCAATGTGTTTGGGTGATGTGTGTCAGTGAGTGTGGTGCAATGTGTTTGGGTGATGTGTGTCAGTGAGTGTGGTGCAATGTGTTTGGTGATGTGTGTCAGTGAGTGTGGTGCAATGTGTTTGGGTGATGTGTGTCAGTGAGTGTGGTGCAATGTGTTTGGGTGATGTGTGTCAGTGAGTGTGGTGCAATGTGTTTGGGTGAAGTGTGTCAGTGAGTGTGGTGCAATGTGTTTGGGTGATGTGTGTCAGTGAGTGTGGTGCAATGTGTTTGGGTGATGTGTGTCAGTGAGTGTGGTGCAATGTGTTTGGGTGATGTGTGTCAGTGAGTGTGGTGCAATGTGTTTGGGTGAAGTGTGTCAGTGAGTGTGGTGCAATGTGTTTGGGTGAAGTGTGTGTCAGTGAGTGTGGTGCAATGTGTTTGGGTGAAGTGTGTCAGTGAGTGTGGTGCAATGTGTTTGGGTGAAGTGTGTCAGTGAGTGTGGTGCAATGTGTTTGGGTGATGTGTGTCAGTGAGTGTGGTGCAATGTGTTTGGGTGATGTGTGTCAGTGAGTGTGGTGCAATGTGTTTGGGTGATGTGTGTCAGTGAGTGTGGTGCAATGTGTTTGGGTGATGTGTGTCAGTGAGTGTGGTGCAATGTGTTTGGGTGATGTGTGTCAGTGAGTGTGGTGCAATGTGTTTGGGTGATGTGTGTCAGTGAGTGTGGTGCAATGTGTTTGGGTGATGTGTGTCAGTGAGTGTGGTGCAATGTGTTTGGGTGATGTGTGTCAGTGAGTGTGGTGCAATGTGTTTGGGTGAAGTGTGTCAGTGAGTGTGGTGCAATGTGTTTGGGTGATGTGTGTCAGTGAGTGTGGTGCAATGTGTTTGGGTGATGTGTGTCAGTGAGTGTGGTGCAATGTGTTTGGGTGATGTGTGTCAGTGAGTGTGGTGCAATGTGTTTGGGTGAAGTGTGTCAGTGAGTGTGGTGCAATGTGTTTGGGTGATGTGTGTCAGTGAGTGTGGTGCAATGTGTTTGGGTGAAGTGTGTGTCAGTGAGTGTGGTGCAATGTGTTTGGGTGAAGTGTGTCAGTGAGTGTGGTGCAATGTGTTTGGGTGATGTGTGTCAGTGAGTGTGGTGCAATGTGTTTGGGTGATGTGTGTCAGTGAGTGTGGTGCAATGTGTTTGGGTGATGTGTGTCAGTGAGTGTGGTGCAATGTGTTTGGGTGATGTGTGTCAGTGAGTGTGGTGCAATGTGTTTGGGTGATGTGTGTCAGTGAGTGTGGTGCAATGTGTTTGGGTGATGTGTGTCAGTGAGTGTGGTGCAATGTGTTTGGGTGATGTGTGTCAGTGAGTGTGGTGCAATGTGTTTGGGTGATGTGTGTCAGTGAGTGTGGTGCAATGTGTTTGGGTGATGTGTGTCAGTGAGTGTGGTGCAATGTGTTTGGGTGATGTGTGTCAGTGAGTGTGGTGCAATGTGTTTGGGTGATGTGTGTCAGTGAGTGTGGTGCAATGTGTTTGGGTGATGTGTGTCAGTGAGTGTGGTGCAATGTGTTTGGGTGAAGTGTGTCAGTGAGTGTGGTGCAATGTGTTTGGGTGAAGTGTGTGTCAGTGAGTGTGGTGCAATGTGTTTGGGTGAAGTGTGTCAGTGAGTGTGGTGCAATGTGTTTGGGTGAAGTGTGTCAGTGAGTGTGGTGCAATGTGTTTGGGTGATGTGTGTCAGTGAGTGTGGTGCAATGTGTTTGGGTGATGTGTGTCAGTGAGTGTGGTGCAATGTGTTTGGGTGATGTGTGTCAGTGAGTGTGGTGCAATGTGTTTGGGTGATGTGTGTCAGTGAGTGTGGTGCAATGTGTTGGGTGATGTGTGTCAGTGAGTGTGGTGCAATGTGTTTGGGTGATGTGTGTCAGTGAGTGTGGTGCAATGTGTTTGGGTGATGTGTGTCAGTGAGTGTGGTGCAATGTGTTTGGGTGATGTGTGTCAGTGAGTGTGGTGCAATGTGTTTGGGTGATGTGTGTCAGTGAGTGTGGTGCAATGTGTTGGGTGATGTGTGTCAGTGAGTGTGGTGCAATGTGTTTGGGTGATGTGTGTCAGTGAGTGTGGTGCAATGTGTTTGTGTGATGTGTGTCAGTGAGTGTGGTGCAATGTGTTTGGGTGATGTGTGTCAGTGAGTGTGGTGCAATGTGTTTGGGTGATGTGTGTCAGTGAGTGTGGTGCAATGTGTTTGGGTGATGTGTGTCAGTGAGTGTGGTGCAATGTGTTTGGGTGATGTGTGTCAGTGAGTGTGGTGCAATGTGTTTGGGTGATGTGTGTCAGTGAGTGTGGTGCAATGTGTTTGGGTGAAGTGTGTCAGTGAGTGTGGTGCAATGTGTTTGGGTGATGTGTGTCAGTGAGTGTGGTGCAATGTGTTTGGGTGATGTGTGTCAGTGAGTGTGGTGCAATGTGTTTGGGTGATGTGTGTCAGTGAGTGTGGTGCAATGTGTTTGGGTGATGTGTGTCAGTGAGTGTGGTGCAATGTGTTTGGGTGATGTGTGTCAGTGAGTGTGGTGCAATGTGTTTGGGTGATGTGTGTCAGTGAGTGTGGTGCAATGTGTTTGGGTGATGTGTGTCAGTGAGTGTGGTGCAATGTGTTTGGGTGAAGTGTGTCAGTGAGTGTGGTGCAATGTGTTTGGGTGATGTGTGTCAGTGAGTGTGGTGCAATGTGTTTGGGTGATGTGTGTCAGTGAGTGTGGTGCAATGTGTTTGGGTGATGTGTGTCAGTGAGTGTGGTGCAATGTGTTTGGGTGATGTGTGTCAGTGAGTGTGGTGCAATGTGTTTGGGTGATGTGTGTCAGTGAGTGTGGTGCAATGTGTTTGGGTGAAGTGTGTCAGTGAGTGTGGTGCAATGTGTTTGGGTGAAGTGTGTCAGTGAGTGTGGTGCAATGTGTTTGGGTGAAGTGTGTCAGTGAGTGTGGTGCAATGTGTTTGGGTGATGTGTGTCAGTGAGTGTGGTGCAATGTGTTTGGGTGATGTGTGTCAGTGAGTGTGGTGCAATGTGTTTGGGTGATGTGTGTCAGTGAGTGTGGTGCAATGTGTTTGGGTGATGTGTGTCAGTGAGTGTGGTGCAATGTGTTTGGGTGAAGTGTGTCAGTGAGTGTGGTGCAATGTGTTTGGGTGATGTGTGTCAGTGAGTGTGGTGCAATGTGTTTGGGTGATGTGTGTCAGTGAGTGTGGTGCAATGTGTTTGGGTGATGTGTGTCAGTGAGTGTGGTGCAATGTGTTTGGGTGATGTGTGTCAGTGAGTGTGGTGCAATGTGTTTGGGTGATGTGTGTCAGTGAGTGTGGTGCAATGTGTTTGGGTGATGTGTGTCAGTGAGTGTGGTGCAATGTGTTTGGGTGATGTGTGTCAGTGAGTGTGGTGCAATGTGTTTGGGTGATGTGTGTCAGTGAGTGTGGTGCAATGTGTTTGGGTGATGTGTGTCAGTGAGTGTGGTGCAATGTGTTTGGGTGATGTGTGTCAGTGAGTGTGGTGCAATGTGTTTGGGTGATGTGTGTCAGTGAGTGTGGTGCAATGTGTTTGGGTGATGTGTGTCAGTGAGTGTGGTGCAATGTGTTTGGGTGATGTGTGTCAGTGAGTGTGGTGCAATGTGTTTGGGTGATGTGTGTCAGTGAGTGTGGTGCAATGTGTTTGGGTGATGTGTGTCAGTGAGTGTGGTGCAATGTGTTTGGGTGATGTGTGTCAGTGAGTGTGGTGCAATGTGTTTGGGTGATGTGTGTCAGTGAGTGTGGTGCAATGTGTTTGGGTGAAGTGTGTCAGTGAGTGTGGTGCAATGTGTTTGGGTGATGTGTGTCAGTGAGTGTGGTGCAATGTGTTTGGGTGATGTGTGTCAGTGAGTGTGGTGCAATGTGTTTGGGTGATGTGTGTCAGTGAGTGTGGTGCAATGTGTTTGGGTGATGTGTGTCAGTGAGTGTGGTGCAATGTGTTTGGGTGATGTGTGTCAGTGAGTGTGGTGCAATGTGTTTGGGTGATGTGTGTCAGTGAGTGTGGTGCAATGTGTTTGGGTGATGTGTGTCAGTGAGTGTGGTGCAATGTGTTTGGGTGAAGTGTGTCAGTGAGTGTGGTGCAATGTGTTTGGGTGATGTGTGTCAGTGAGTGTGGTGCAATGTGTTTGGGTGATGTGTGTCAGTGAGTGTGGTGCAATGTGTTTGGGTGATGTGTGTCAGTGAGTGTGGTGCAATGTGTTTGGGTGATGTGTGTCAGTGAGTGTGGTGCAATGTGTTTGGGTGATGTGTGTCAGTGAGTGTGGTGCAATGTGTTTGGGTGAAGTGTGTCAGTGAGTGTGGTGCAATGTGTTTGGGTGAAGTGTGTCAGTGAGTGTGGTGCAATGTGTTTGGGTGATGTGTGTCAGTGAGTGTGGTGCAATGTGTTTGGGTGATGTGTGTCAGTGAGTGTGGTGCAATGTGTTTGGGTGATGTGTGTCAGTGAGTGTGGTGCAATGTGTTTGGGTGATGTGTGTCAGTGAGTGTGGTGCAATGTGTTTGGGTGATGTGTGTCAGTGAGTGTGGTGCAATGTGTTTGGGTGAAGTGTGTCAGTGAGTGTGGTGCAATGTGTTTGGGTGATGTGTGTCAGTGAGTGTGGTGCAATGTGTTTGGGTGATGTGTGTCAGTGAGTGTGGTGCAATGTGTTTGGGTGATGTGTGTCAGTGAGTGTGGTGCAATGTGTTTGGGTGATGTGTGTCAGTGAGTGTGGTGCAATGTGTTTGGGTGAAGTGTGTCAGTGAGTGTGGTGCAATGTGTTTGGGTGATGTGTGTGTCAGTGAGTGTGGTGCAATGTGTTTGGGTGATGTGTGTCAGTGAGTGTGGTGCAATGTGTTTGGGTGAAGTGTGTGTCAGTGAGTGTGGTGCAATGTGTTTGGGTGATGTGTGTCAGTGAGTGTGGTGCAATGTGTTTGGGTGATGTGTGTCAGTGAGTGTGGTGCAATGTGTTTGGGTGATGTGTGTCAGTGAGTGTGGTGCAATGTGTTTGGGTGATGTGTGTGTCAGTGAGTGTGGTGCAATGTGTTTGGGTGATGTGTGTCAGTGAGTGTGGTGCAATGTGTTTGGGTGATGTGTGTCAGTGAGTGTGGTGCAATGTGTTTGGGTGATGTGTGTCAGTGAGTGTGGTGCAATGTGTTTGGGTGATGTGTGTCAGTGAGTGTGGTGCAATGTGTTTGGGTGATGTGTGTCAGTGAGTGTGGTGCAATGTGTTTGGGTGATGTGTGTCAGTGAGTGTGGTGCAATGTGTTTGGGTGATGTGTGTCAGTGAGTGTGGTGCAATGTGTTTGGGTGATGTGTGTCAGTGAGTGTGGTGCAATGTGTTTGGGTGATGTGTGTCAGTGAGTGTGGTGCAATGTGTTTGGGTGATGTGTGTCAGTGAGTGTGGTGCAATGTGTTTGGGTGATGTGTGTCAGTGAGTGTGGTGCAATGTGTTTGGGTGATGTGTGTCAGTGAGTGTGGTGCAATGTGTTTGGGTGATGTGTGTCAGTGAGTGTGGTGCAATGTGTTTGGGTGATGTGTGTCAGTGAGTGTGGTGCAATGTGTTTGGGTGATGTGTGTCAGTGAGTGTGGTGCAATGTGTTTGGGTGATGTGTGTCAGTGAGTGTGGTGCAATGTGTTTGGGTGATGTGTGTCAGTGAGTGTGGTGCAATGTGTTTGGGTGATGTGTGTCAGTGAGTGTGGTGCAATGTGTTTGGGTGATGTGTGTCAGTGAGTGTGGTGCAATGTGTTTGGGTGATGTGTGTCAGTGAGTGTGGTGCAATGTGTTTGGGTGAAGTGTGTCAGTGAGTGTGGTGCAATGTGTTTGGGTGATGTGTGTCAGTGAGTGTGGTGCAATGTGTTTGGGTGATGTGTGTCAGTGAGTGTGGTGCAATGTGTTTGGGTGATGTGTGTCAGTGAGTGTGGTGCAATGTGTTTGGGTGAAGTGTGTCAGTGAGTGTGGTGCAATGTGTTTGGGTGATGTGTGTCAGTGAGTGTGGTGCAATGTGTTTGGGTGATGTGTGTCAGTGAGTGTGGTGCAATGTGTTTGGGTGATGTGTGTCAGTGAGTGTGGTGCAATGTGTTTGGGTGATGTGTGTCAGTGAGTGTGGTGCAATGTGTTTGGGTGAAGTGTGTCAGTGAGTGTGGTGCAATGTGTTTGGGTGAAGTGTGTGTCAGTGAGTGTGGTGCAATGTGTTTGGGTGATGTGTGTCAGTGAGTGTGGTGCAATGTGTTTGGGTGAAGTGTGTCAGTGAGTGTGGTGCAATGTGTTTGGGTGATGTGTGTCAGTGAGTGTGGTGCAATGTGTTTGGGTGAAGTGTGTCAGTGAGTGTGGTGCAATGTGTTTGGGTGAAGTGTGTCAGTGAGTGTGGTGCAATGTGTTTGGGTGAAGTGTGTCAGTGAGTGTGGTGCAATGTGTTTGGGTGATGTGTGTGTCAGTGAGTGTGGTGCAATGTGTTTGGGTGATGTGTGTCAGTGAGTGTGGTGCAATGTGTTTGGGTGATGTGTGTCAGTGAGTGTGGTGCAATGTGTTTGGGTGAAGTGTGTGTCAGTGAGTGTGGTGCAATGTGTTTGGGTGATGTGTGTCAGTGAGTGTGGTGCAATGTGTTTGGGTGATGTGTGTCAGTGAGTGTGGTGCAATGTGTTTGGGTGATGTGTGTGTCAGTGAGTGTGGTGCAATGTGTTTGGGTGATGTGTGTCAGTGAGTGTGGTGCAATGTGTTTGGGTGATGTGTGTCAGTGAGTGTGGTGCAATGTGTTTGGGTGAAGTGTGTCAGTGAGTGTGGTGCAATGTGTTTGGGTGATGTGTGTCAGTGAGTGTGGTGCAATGTGTTTGGGTGATGTGTGTGTCAGTGAGTGTGGTGCAATGTGTTTGGGTGATGTGTGTCAGTGAGTGTGGTGCAATGTGTTTGGGTGATGTGTGTGTCAGTGAGTGTGGTGCAATGTGTTTGGGTGATGTGTGTGTCAGTGAGTGTGGTGCAATGTGTTTGGGTGATGTGTGTCAGTGAGTGTGGTGCAATGTGTTTGGGTGATGTGTGTGTCAGTGAGTGTGGTGCAATGTGTTTGGGTGATGTGTGTGTCAGTGAGTGTGGTGCAATGTGTTTGGGTGAAGTGTGTCAGTGAGTGTGGTGCAATGTGTTTGGGTGATGTGTGTCAGTGAGTGTGGTGCAATGTGTTTGGGTGAAGTGTGTGTCAGTGAGTGTGGTGCAATGTGTTTGGGTGACTGTGTGTCAGTGAGTGTGGTGCAATGTGTTTGGGTGATGTGTGTCAGTGAGTGTGGTGCAATGTGTTTGGGTGAAGTGTGTCAGTGAGTGTGGTGCAATGTGTTTGGGTCATGTGTGTCAGGGAGTGTGGTGCAATTTGTTTGGGTGATGCGTGTCAGGGAGTGTGGTGCAATGTGTTTGGGTCATGTGTGTCATGGAGTGTGGTGCAATGTGTTTGGGTGATGCGTGTCAGGGAGTGTGGTGCAATGTGTTTGGGTCATGTGTGTCAGGGAGTGTGGTGCAATGTGTTTGGGTGAAGTGTGTGTCAGTGAGTGTGGTGCAATGTGTTTGGGTGAAGTGTATCAGTGAGTGTGGTGCAATCTGGTCAGGTGATGTGTGTCAGTGAGTGTGGTACAATGTGTTTGGGTGATGTGTGTCAGTGAGTGTAGTGCAATGTGTTTGGGTGATGCGTGTCAGGGAGTGTGGTAAATGTGTTTGGGTGATGTGTGTCAGTGAGTGTGGTACAATGTGTTTAGGTGATGTGTGTCAGTGAGTGTGGTACAATGTGTTTGGGTGATGTGTGTCAGTGAGTGTTGTACAATGTGTTTGGGTGATGTGTGTCAGTGAGTGTGGTACAATGTGTTTGGGTGATGTGTGTCAGTGAGTGTGGTACAATGTGTTTGGGTGATGTGTGTCAGTGAGTGTGGTAAATGTGTTTGGGTGATGTGTGTCAGTGAGTGAGGTGTAATGTGTTTGGGTGATGTGTGTCAGGGAGTGTGGTATAATGTGTATGGGTGATGTGTGTCAGGGAGTGTGGTGCAATGTGTTTGGGTGATGTGTGTCAGGGAGTGTGGTGCAATGTGTTTGGGTGATGTGTGTCAAGGAGTGTGGTGCAATGTGTTTGGGTGAAGTGTGTGTCAGTGAGTGTGGTGCTATGTGTTTGGGTGAAGTGTGTGTCAGTGAGTGTGGTGCGTTGTGTTTGGCTGATGTGTGTCAGTGAGTCTGGTGCAATGTCTATAGGTGATGTGTCAGTGAGTGTTGTGCAATGTGTTTGGGTGATGTGTGTCAGTGAGTGTGGTGCAATGTCTATAGGTGATGTGTGTCAGTGAGTGTGGTGCAATGTGTTTGGGTGAAGTGTGTGTCAGTGAGTGTGGTGCAATGTGTTTGGGTGATGTGTGTCAGTGAGTGTGGTGCAATGTGTTTGGGTGATGTGTGTCAGTGAGTGTGGTGCAATGTGTTTGGGTGATGTGTGTCAGTGAGTGTGGTGCAATGTGTTTGGGTGATGTGTGTCAGTGAGTGTGGTGCAATGTGTTTGGGTGATGTGTGTCAGTGAGTGTGGTGCAATGTGTTTGGGTGATGTGTGTCAGTGAGTGTGGTGCAATGTGTTTGGGTGAAGTGTGTGTCAGTGAGTGTGGTGCAATGTGTTTGGGTGAAGTGTGTGTCAGTGAGTGTGGTGCAATGTGTTTGGGTGATGTGTGTCAGTGAGTGTGGTGCAATGTGTTTGGGTGATGTGTGTCAGTGAGTGTGGTGCAATGTGTTTGGGTGATGTGTGTCAGTGAGTGTGGTGCAATGTGTTTGGGTGATGTGTGTCAGTGAGTGTGGTGCAATGTGTTTGGGTGAAGTGTGTGTCAGTGAGTGTGGTGCAATGTGTTTGGGTGAAGTGTGTCAGTGAGTGTGGTGCAATGTGTTTGGGTGATGTGTGTGTCAGTGAGTGTGGTGCAATGTGTTTGGGTGATGTGTGTCAGTGAGTGTGGTGCAATGTGTTTGGGTGAAGTGTGTGTCAGTGAGTGTGGTGCAATGTGTTTGGGTGATGTGTGTCAGTGAGTGTGGTGCAATGTGTTTGGGTGAAGTGTGTCAGTGAGTGTGGTGCAATGTGTTTGGGTGAAGTGTGTGTCAGTGAGTGTGGTGCAATGTGTTTGGGTGATGTGTGTCAGTGAGTGTGGTGCAATGTGTTTGGGTGATGTGTGTCAGTGAGTGTGGTGCAATGTGTTTGGGTGATGTGTGTGTCAGTGAGTGTGGTGCAATGTGTTTGGGTGAAGTGTGTGTCAGTGAGTGTGGTGCAATGTGTTTGGGTGATGTGTGTCAGTGAGTGTGGTGCAATGTGTTTGGGTGATGTGTGTCAGTGAGTGTGGTGCAATGTGTTTGGGTGATGTGTGTCAGTGAGTGTGGTGCAATGTGTTTGGGTGATGTGTGTCAGTGAGTGTGGTGCAATGTGTTTGGGTGATGTGTGTCAGTGAGTGTGGTGCAATGTGTTTGGGTGATGTGTGTCAGTGAGTGTGGTGCAATGTGTTTGGGTGATGTGTGTCAGTGAGTGTGGTGCAATGTGTTTGGGTGATGTGTGTCAGTGAGTGTGGTGCAATGTGTTTGGGTGATGTGTGTCAGTGAGTGTGGTGCAATGTGTTTGGGTGATGTGTGTCAGTGAGTGTGGTGCAATGTGTTTGGGTGATGTGTGTCAGTGAGTGTGGTGCAATGTGTTTGGGTGATGTGTGTCAGTGAGTGTGGTGCAATGTGTTTGGGTGAAGTGTGTCAGTGAGTGTGGTGCAATGTGTTTGGGTGATGTGTGTCAGTGAGTGTGGTGCAATGTGTTTGGGTGATGTGTGTCAGTGAGTGTGGTGCAATGTGTTTGGGTGATGTGTGTCAGTGAGTGTGGTGCAATGTGTTTGGGTGATGTGTGTCAGTGAGTGTGGTGCAATGTGTTTGGGTGATGTGTGTCAGTGAGTGTGGTGCAATGTGTTTGGGTGAAGTGTGTCAGTGAGTGTGGTGCAATGTGTTTGGGTGAAGTGTGTCAGTGAGTGTGGTGCAATGTGTTTGGGTGATGTGTGTCAGTGAGTGTGGTGCAATGTGTTTGGGTGATGTGTGTCAGTGAGTGTGGTGCAATGTGTTTGGGTGATGTGTGTCAGTGAGTGTGGTGCAATGTGTTTGGGTGAAGTGTGTCAGTGAGTGTGGTGCAATGTGTTTGGGTGATGTGTGTCAGTGAGTGTGGTGCAATGTGTTTGGGTGATGTGTGTCAGTGAGTGTGGTGCAATGTGTTTGGGTGATGTGTGTCAGTGAGTGTGGTGCAATGTGTTTGGGTGATGTGTGTCAGTGAGTGTGGTGCAATGTGTTTGGGTGAAGTGTGTCAGTGAGTGTGGTGCAATGTGTTTGGGTGAAGTGTGTGTCAGTGAGTGTGGTGCAATGTGTTTGGGTGATGTGTGTCAGTGAGTGTGGTGCAATGTGTTTGGGTGAAGTGTGTCAGTGAGTGTGGTGCAATGTGTTTGGGTGATGTGTGTCAGTGAGTGTGGTGCAATGTGTTTGGGTGAAGTGTGTGTCAGTGAGTGTGGTGCAATGTGTTTGGGTGAAGTGTGTCAGTGAGTGTGGTGCAATGTGTTTGGGTGAAGTGTGTCAGTGAGTGTGGTGCAATGTGTTTGGGTGAAGTGTGTGTCAGTGAGTGTGGTGCAATGTGTTTGGGTGATGTGTGTCAGTGAGTGTGGTGCAATGTGTTTGGGTGATGTGTGTCAGTGAGTGTGGTGCAATGTGTTTGGGTGATGTGTGTGTCAGTGAGTGTGGTGCAATGTGTTTGGGTGATGTGTGTCAGTGAGTGTGGTGCAATGTGTTTGGGTGATGTGTGTCAGTGAGTGTGGTGCAATGTGTTTGGGTGAAGTGTGTCAGTGAGTGTGGTGCAATGTGTTTGGGTGATGTGTGTCAGTGAGTGTGGTGCAATGTGTTTGGGTGAGTGTGTGTCAGTGAGTGTGGTGCAATGTGTTTGGGTGATGTGTGTCAGTGAGTGTGGTGCAATGTGTTTGGGTGATGTGTGTGTCAGTGAGTGTGGTGCAATGTGTTTGGGTGATGTGTGTCAGTGAGTGTGGTGCAATGTGTTTGGGTGATGTGTGTCAGTGAGTGTGGTGCAATGTGTTTGGGTGATGTGTGTGTCAGTGAGTGTGGTGCAATGTGTTTGGGTGATGTGTGTGTCAGTGAGTGTGGTGCAATGTGTTTGGGTGAAGTGTGTCAGTGAGTGTGGTGCAATGTGTTGGGGTGATGTGTGTCAGTGAGTGTGGGGCAATGTGTTTGGGTGAAGTGTTGCAGTGAGTGTGGTGCAATGTGTTTGGGTGATGTGTGTCAGTGAGTGTGGTGCAATGTGTTTGGGTGATGTGTGTCAGTGAGTGTGGTGCAATGTGTTTGGGTGAAGTGTGTCAGTGAGTGTGGTGCAATGTGTTTGGGTGATGTGTGTCAGTGAGTGTGGTGCAATGTGTTTGGGTGATGTGTGTCAGTGAGTGTGGTGCAATGTGTTTGGGTGATGTGTGTCAGTGAGTGTGGTGCAATGTGTTTGGGTGATGTGTGTCAGTGAGTGTGGTGCAATGTGTTTGGGTGATGTGTGTCAGGGAGTGTGGTGCAATGTGTTTGGGTGAAGTGTGTGTCAGTGAGTGTGGTGCAATGTGTTTGGGTGAAGTGTGTCAGTGAGTGTGGTGCAATGTGTTTGGGTGATGTGTGTCAGTGAGTGTGGTGCAATGTGTTTGGGTGATGTGTGTCAGTGAGTGTGGTGCAATGTGTTTGGGTGATGTGTGTCAGTGAGTGTGGTGCAATGTGTTTGGGTGATGTGTGTCAGTGAGTGTGGTGCAATGTGTTTGGGTGATGTGTGTCAGTGAGTGTGGTGCAATGTGTTTGGGTGATGTGTGTCAGTGAGTGTGGTGCAATGTGTTTGGGTGATGTGTGTCAGTGAGTGTGGTGCAATGTGTTTGGGTGATGTGTGTCAGTGAGTGTGGTGCAATGTGTTTGGGTGATGTGTGTCAGTGAGTGTGGTGCAATGTGTTTGGGTGATGTGTGTCAGTGAGTGTGGTGCAATGTGTTTGGGTGATGTGTGTCAGTGAGTGTGGTGCAATGTGTTTGGGTGATGTGTGTCAGTGAGTGTGGTGCAATGTGTTTGGGTGATGTGTGTCAGTGAGTGTGGTGCAATGTGTTTGGGTGATGTGTGTCAGTGAGTGTGGTGCAATGTGTTTGGGTGAAGTGTGTCAGTGAGTGTGGTGCAATGTGTTTGGGTGAAGTGTGTCAGTGAGTGTGGTGCAATGTGTTTGGGTGATGTGTGTCAGTGAGTGTGGTGCAATGTGTTTGGGTGATGTGTGTCAGTGAGTGTGGTGCAATGTGTTTGGGTGATGTGTGTCAGTGAGTGTGGTGCAATGTGTTTGGGTGATGTGTGTCAGTGAGTGTGGTGCAATGTGTTTGGGTGAAGTGTGTCAGTGAGTGTGGTGCAATGTGTTTGGGTGAAGTGTGTCAGTGAGTGTGGTGCAATGTGTTTGGGTGATGTGTGTCAGTGAGTGTGGTGCAATGTGTTTGGGTGATGTGTGTCAGTGAGTGTGGTGCAATGTGTTTGGGTGAAGTGTGTGTCAGTGAGTGTGGTGCAATGTGTTTGGGTGATGTGTGTCAGTGAGTGTGGTGCAATGTGTTTGGGTGAAGTGTGTGTCAGTGAGTGTGGTGCAATGTGTTTGGGTGAAGTGTGTCAGTGAGTGTGGTGCAATGTGTTTGGGTGAAGTGTGTCAGTGAGTGTGGTGCAATGTGTTTGGGTGAAGTGTGTCAGTGAGTGTGGTGCAATGTGTTTGGGTGATGTGTGTGTCAGTGAGTGTGGTGCAATGTGTTTGGGTGATGTGTGTCAGTGAGTGTGGTGCAATGTGTTTGGGTGATGTGTGTCAGTGAGTGTGGTGCAATGTGTTTGGGTGAAGTGTGTGTCAGTGAGTGTGGTGCAATGTGTTTGGGTGATGTGTGTCAGTGAGTGTGGTGCAATGTGTTTGGGTGATGTGTGTCAGTGAGTGTGGTGCAATGTGTTTGGGTGATGTGTGTCAGTGAGTGTGGTGCAATGTGTTTGGGTGATGTGTGTCAGTGAGTGTGGTGCAATGTGTTTGGGTGATGTGTGTCAGTGAGTGTGGTGCAATGTGTTTGGGTGAGTGTGTGTCAGTGAGTGTGGTGCAATGTGTTTGGGTGATGTGTGTCAGTGAGTGTGGTGCAATGTGTTTGGGTGATGTGTGTGTCAGTGAGTGTGGTGCAATGTGTTTGGGTGATGTGTGTGTCAGTGAGTGTGGTGCAATGTGTTTGGGTGATGTGTGTCAGTGAGTGTGGTGCAATGTGTTTGGGTGATGTGTGTGTCAGTGAGTGTGGTGCAATGTGTTTGGGTGATGTGTGTGTCAGTGAGTGTGGTGCAATGTGTTTGGGTGAAGTGTGTCAGTGAGTGTGGTGCAATGTGTTTGTGTGATGTGTGTCAGGGAGTGTGGTGCAATTTGTTTGGGTGAAGTGTGTGTCAGTGAGTGTGGTGCAATGTGTTTGGGTGACGTGTGTCAGTGAGTGTGGTGCAATGTGTTTGGGTGATGTGTGTCAGTGAGTGTGGTGCAATGTGTTTGGGTGAAGTGTGTCAGGGAGTGTGGTGCAATGTGTTTGGGTCATGTGTGTCAGGGAGTGTGGTGCAATGTGTTTGGGTGATGCGTGTCAGGGAGTGTGGTGCAATATGTTTGGGTCATGTGTGTCATGGAGTGTGGTGCAATGTGTTTGGGTGATGCGTGTCAGGGAGTGTGGTGCAATGTGTTTGGGTCATGTGTGTCAGGGAGTGTGGTGCAATGTGTTTGGGTGAAGTGTGTGTCAGTGAGTGTGGTGCAATGTGTTTGGGTGAAGTGTGTGTCAGTGAGTGTGGTGCAATGTGTTTGGGTGATGTGTGTCAGTGAGTGTGGTGCAATGTGTTTGGGTGATGTGTGTCAGTGAGTGTGGTGCAATGTGTTTGGGTGATGTGTGTCAGTGAGTGTGGTGCAATGTGTTTGGGTGATGTGTGTCAGTGAGTGTGGTGCAATGTGTTTGGGTGATGTGTGTCAGTGAGTGTGGTGCAATGTGTTTGGGTGATGTGTGTCAGTGAGTGTGGTGCAATGTGTTTGGGTGAAGTGTGTGTCAGTGAGTGTGGTGCAATGTGTTTGGGTGAAGTGTGTCAGTGAGTGTGGTGCAATGTGTTTGGGTGATGTGTGTCAGTGAGTGTGGTGCAATGTGTTTGGGTGATGTGTGTCAGTGAGTGTGGTGCAATGTGTTTGGGTGATGTGTGTCAGTGAGTGTGGTGCAATGTGTTTGGGTGATGTGTGTCAGTGAGTGTGGTGCAATGTGTTTGGGTGATGTGTGTCAGTGAGTGTGGTGCAATGTGTTTGGGTGATGTGTGTCAGTGAGTGTGGTGCAATGTGTTTGGGTGATGTGTGTCAGTGAGTGTGGTGCAATGTGTTTGGGTGATGTGTGTCAGTGAGTGTGGTGCAATGTGTTTGGGTGAAGTGTGTCAGTGAGTGTGGGGTAATGTGTTTGGGTGAAGTGTGTGTCAGTGAGTGTGGTGCAATGTGTTTGGGTGAAGTGTGTCAGTGAGTGTGGTGCAATGTGTTTGGGTGAAGTGTGTGTCAGTGAGTGTGGTGCAATGTGTTTGGGTGATGTGTGTCAGTGAGTGTGGTGCAATGTGTTTGGGTGATGTGTGTCAGTGAGTGTGGTGCAATGTGTTGGGTGATGTGTGTCAGTGAGTGTGGTGCAATGTGTTTGGGTGATGTGTGTCAGTGAGTGTGGTGCAATGTGTTTGGGTGATGTGTGTCAGTGAGTGTGGTGCAATGTGTTTGGGTGATGTGTGTCAGTGAGTGTGGTGCAATGTGTTCGGGTGATGTGTGTCAGTGAGTGTGGTGCAATGTGTTTGGGTGATGTGTGTCAGTGTGTGTGGTGCAATGTGTTTGGGTGATGTGTGTCAGTGAGTGTGGTGCAATGTGTTTGGGTGATATGTGTCAGTGAGTGTGGTGCAATGTGTTTGGGTGATGTGTGTCAGTGAGTGTGGTGCAATGTGTTTGGGTGATGTGTGTCAGTGAGTGTGGTGTAATGTGTTTGTGTGATGTGTGTCAGTGAGTGTGGTGCAATGTGTTTGGGTGATGTGTGTCAGTGAGTGTGGTGCAATGTGTTCGGGTGATGTGTGTCAGTGAGTGTGGTGCAATGTGTTTGGGTGATGTGTGTCAGTGAGTGTGGTGCAATGTGTTTGGGTGATGTGTGTTCAGTGAGTGTGGTGCAATGTGTTTGGGTGAAGTGTGTGTCAGTGAGTGTGGTGCAATGTGTTTGGGTGATGTGTGTCAGTGAGTGTGGTGCAATGTGTTTGGGTGAAGTGTGTGTCAGTGAGTGTGGTGCAATGTGTTTGGGTGAAGTGTGTCAGTGAGTGTGGTGCAATGTGTTTGGGTGAAGTGTGTCAGTGAGTGTGGTGCAATGTGTTTGGGTGATGTGTGTCAGTGAGTGTGGTGCAATGTGTTTGGGTGATGTGTGTCAGTGAGTGTGGTGCAATGTGTTTGGGTGATGTGTGTCAGTGAGTGTGGTGTAATGTGTTTGGGTGATGTGTGTCAGTGAGTGTGGTGCAATGTGTTTGGGTGAAGTGTGTCAGTGAGTGTGGTGCAATGTGTTTGGGTGATGTGTGTCAGTGAGTGTGGTGCAATGTGTTTGGGTGAAGTGTGTCAGTGAGTGTGGTGCAATGTGTTTGGGTGATGTGTGTCAGTGAGTGTGGTGCAATGTGTTTGGGTGAAGTGTGTCAGTGAGTGTGGTGCAATGTGTTTGGGTGAAGTGTGTCAGTGAGTGTGGTGCAATGTGTTTGGGTGAAGTGTGTGTCAGTGAGTGTGGTGCAATGTGTTTGGGTGATGTGTGTCAGTGAGTGTGGTGCAATGTGTTTGGGTGAAGTGTGTCAGTGAGTGTGGTGCAATGTGTTTGGGTGAAGTGTGTGTCAGTGAGTGTGGTGCAATGTGTTTGGGTGATGTGTGTCAGTGAGTGTGGTGCAATGTGTTTGGGTGAAGTGTGTCAGTGAGTGTGGTGCAATGTGTTTGGGTGAAGTGTGTGTCAGTGAGTGTGGTGCAATGTGTTTGGGTGAAGTGTGTCAGTGAGTGTGGTGCAATGTGTTTGGGTGAAGTGTGTGTCAGTGAGTGTGGTGCAATGTGTTTGGGTGAAGTGTGTGTCAGTGAGTGTGGTGCAATGTGTTTGGGTGAAGTGTGTGTCAGTGAGTGTGGTGCAATGTGTTTGGGTGATGTGTGTCAGTGAGTGTGGTGCAATGTGTTTGGGTGATGTGTGTCAGTGAGTGTGGTGCAATGTGTTTGGGTGATGTGTGTCAGTGAGTGTGGTGCAATGTGTTTGGGTGATGTGTGTCAGTGAGTGTGGTGCAATGTGTTTGGGTGAAGTGTGTCAGTGAGTGTGGTGCAATGTGTTTGGGTGATGTGTGTCAGTGAGTGTGGTGCAATGTGTTTGGGTGATGTGTGTCAGTGAGTGTGGTGCAATGTGTTTGGGTGAAGTGTGTCAGTGAGTGTGGTGCAATGTGTTTGGGTGATGTGTGTCAGTGAGTGTGGTGCAATGTGTTTGGGTGATGTGTGTCAGTGAGTGTGGTGCAATGTGTTTGGGTGAAGTGTGTCAGTGAGTGTGGTGCAATGTGTTTGGGTGATGTGTGTCAGTGAGTGTGGTGCAATGTGTTTGGGTGAAGTGTGTGTCAGTGAGTGTGGTGCAATGTGTTTGGGTGATGTGTGTCAGTGAGTGTGGTGCAATGTGTTTGGGTGATGTGTGTCAGTGAGTGTGGTGCAATGTGTTTGGGTGATGTGTGTCAGTGAGTGTGGTGCAATGTGTTTGGGTGATGTGTGTCAGTGAGTGTGGTGCAATGTGTTTGGGTGATGTGTGTCAGTGAGTGTGGTGCAATGTGTTTGGGTGAAGTGTGTGTCAGTGAGTGTGGTGCAATGTGTTTGGGTGATGTGTGTCAGTGAGTCTGGTGCAATGTGTTTGGGTGATGTGTGTCAGTGAGTGTGGTGCAATGTGTTTGGGTGAAGTGTGTCAGTGAGTGTGGTGTAATGTGTTTGGGTGATGTGTGTTAATGAGTGTGGTGCAATGTGTTTGGGTGATGTGTGTCAGTGAGTGTGGTGCAATGTGTTTGGGTGATGTGTGTCAGTGAGTGTGGTGCAATGTGTTTGGGTGATGTGTGTCAGTGAGTGTGGTGCAATGTGTTTGGGTGAAGTGTGTCAGTGAGTGTGGTGCAATGTGTTTGGGTGAAGTGTGTCAGTGAGTGTGGTGCAATGTGTTTGGGTGAAGTGTGTCAGTGAGTGTGGTGCAATGTGTCTGGGTGAAGTGTGTTAGTGAGTGTGGTGCAATGTCTTTGGGTGAAGTGTGTGTCAGTGAGTGTGGTGCAATGTGTTTCGGTGAAGTGTGTGTCAGTGAGTGTGGTGCAATGTGTTTGGGTGAAGTGTGTGTCAGTGAGTGTGGTGCAATGTGTTTGGGTGAAGTGTGTCAGTGAGTGTGGTGCAATGTGTTTGGGTGATGTGTGTCAGTGAGTGTGGTGTAATGTGTTTGGGTGATGTGTGTCAGTGAGTGTGGTGCAATGTGTTTGGGTGATGTGTGTCAGTGAGTGTGGTGCAATGTGTTTGGGTGATGTGTGTCAGTGAGTGTGGTGCAATGTGTTTGGGTGATGTGTGTCAGTGAGTGTGGTGCAATGTGTTTGGGTGATGTGTGTCAGTGAGTGTGGTGCAATGTGTTTGGGTGATGTGTGTCAGTGAGTGTGGTGCAATGTGTTTGGGTGATGTGTGTCAGTGAGTGTGGTGCAATGTGTTTGGGTGATGTGTGTCAGTGAGTGTGGTGCAATGTGTTTGGGTGATGTGTGTGTCAGTGAGTGTGGTGCAATGTGTTTGGGTGATGTGTGTGTCAGTGAGTGTGGTGCAATGTGTTTGGGTGAAGTGTGTCAGTGAGTGTGGTGCAATGTGTTTGGCTGATGTGTGTCAGTGAGTGTGGTGCAATGTGTTTGGGTGAAGTGTGTCAGTGAGTGTGGTGCAATGTGTTTGGGTGATGTGTGTCAGTGAGTGTGGTGCAATGTGTTTGGGTGATGTGTGTCAGTGAGTGTGGTGCAATGTGTTTGGGTGATGTGTGTCAGTGAGTGTGGTGCAATGTGTTTGGGTGATGTGTGTCAGTGAGTGTGGTGCAATGTGTTATGGTGAAGTGTGTCAGTGAGTGTGGTGCAATGTGTTTGGGTGAAGTGTGTCAGTGAGTGTGGTGCAATGTGTTATGGTGAAGTGTGTCAGTGAGTGTGGTGCAATGTGTTTGGGTGAAGTGTGTCAGTGAGTGTGGTGCAATGTGTTTGGGTGATGTGTGTGTCAGTGAGTGTGGTGCAATGTGTTTGGGTGATGTGTGCCACTGAGTGTCGTGCAATGTGTTTGGGTGATGTGTGTGTCAGTGAGTGTGGTGCAATGTGTTTGGGTGAAGTGTGGGTCAGTGTGTGTGGTGCAATTTATTTGGGTGAAGTGTGTGTCAGTGAGTGTGGTGCAATGTGTTTGGGTGAAGTGTGTGTCAGTGAGTGTGGTGCAATGTGTTTGGGTGATGTGTGTCAGTGAGTGTGGTGCAATGTGTTTGGGTGATGTGTGTCAGTGAGTGTGGTGCAATGTGTTTGGGTGAATTGTGTCTGTGAGTGTGGTGCAATGTGTTTGGGTGATGTGTGTGTTAGTGAGTGTGGTGCAATGTGTTTGGGTGATGCGTGTGTCAGTGAGTGCGGTGCAATGTGTTTGGGTGATGTGTGGTCAGTGAGTGTGGTGCAATGTCTTTGGGTGATGTGTGTCAGTGAGTGTGGTGCAATGTGTTTGGGTGATGTGTGTCAGTGAGTGTGATGCAATGTGTTTGGGTGATGTGTGTCAGTGAGTGTGGTACAATGTGTTTGGGTGATGTGTGTCAGTGAGTGTGGTAAATGTGTTTGGGTGATGTGTGTTAGTGAGTGTGGTGCAATGTTTTTGGGTGATGTGTGTCAGTGAGTGTGGTGCAATGTTTTTGCGTGATGTGTGTCAGTGAGTGTGGTGCAATGTGTTTGGTTGATGTGTGTGTCAGTGAGTGTGGTGCAATGTGTTTGGGTGATGTGTGTGTCAGTGAGTGTGGTGTAATGTGTTTGGGTGATGTGTGTCAGGGACTGTGGTGTAATGTGGTTGGGTGATGTGTGTCAGTGAGTGTGGTACAATGTGTTTGGGTGATGTGTGTCAGTGAGTGTGGTAAATGTGTTTGGGTGATGTGTGTTAGTGAGTGTGGTGCAATGTTTTTGGGTGATGTGTGTCAGTGAGTGTGGTGCAATGTTTTTGCGTGATGTGTGTCAGTGAATGTGGTGCAATGTGTTTGGTTGATGTGTGTGTCAGTGAGTTTGGTGCAATGTGTTTGGGTGATGTGTATGTCAGTGAGTGTGGTGTAATGTGTTTGGGTGATGTGTGTCAGGGACTGTGGTGCAATGTGTTTGGGTGATGTGTGTCAGTGAGTGTGGTACAATGTGTTTGGGTGATGTGTGTCAGTGAGTGTGGTGCAATGTGTTTGGGTGATGTGTGTCAGTGAGTGTGGTGCAATGTGTTTGGGTGATGTGTGTCAGTGAGTGTGGTGCAATGTGTTTAGGTGAAGTGTGTGTCAGTGAGTGTGGTGCAATGTGTTTGGGTGAAGTGTGTCAGTGAGTGTGGTGCAATGTGTTTAGGTGAAGTGTGTGTCAGTGAGTGTGGTGCAATGTGTTTGGTTGAAGTGTGACAGTGAGTGTGGTGCAGTGCGTTTGAGTGATGTGTGTCAGTGAGTGTGGTGCAATGTGTTTGGGTGAAGTTTGTCAGTGAGTGTGGTGCAATTTGTTTGGGTGATGTGTTTCAGTAAGTGTGGTGCAATGTGTTTGGGTGATGTCTGTCAGTGAGTGTGGTGCAATGTGTTTGGGTGATGTGTGTCAGGGAGTGTGGTGCAATGTGTTTGGTGATGTGTGTTAATGAGTGTGGTGTAATGTGTTTGGGTGATGTGTGTCAGTGAGTGTGGTGCAATATGTTTGGGTGATGTGTGTCAGTGAGTGTGGTGCAATGTGTTTGGGTGATGTGTGTGTCAGTGACTGTGGTGCATTGAGTTTAGGTGATGTGTGTCAGTGAGTCTGGTGCAATGTCTATAGGTGATGTGTGTCAGTGAGTGTGGTGCAATGTGTCTGGGTGATGTGTGTCAGTGAGTGTGGTGCAATGTGTTTGGGTGATGTGTGTCAGTGAGTGTGGTGCAATGTGTTTGGGTGAATTGTGTCTGTGAGTGTGGTGCAATGTGTTTGGGTGATGTGTGTGTTAGTGAGTGTGGTGCAATGTCTTTGGGTGATGCGTGTGTCAGTGAGTGCGGTGCAATGTGTTTGGGTGATGTGTGTCAGTGAGTGTGGTGCAATGTGTTTGGGTGATGTGTGTCAGTGAGTGTGGTGCAATGTGTTTGGGTGATGTGTGTCAGTGAGTGTGGTGCAATGTGTTTGGGTGATGTGTGTCAGTGAGTGTGGTGCAATGTGTTTGGGTGATGTGTGTCAGTGAGTGTGGTGCAATGTGTTTGGGTGATGTGTGTCAGTGAGTGTGGTGCAATGTGTTTGGGTGATGTGTGTCAGTGAGTGTGGTGCAATGTGTTTGGGTGATGTGTGTCAGTGAGTGTGGTGCAATGTGTTTGGGTGATGTGTGTCAGTGAGTGTGGTGCAATGTGTTTGGGTGATGTGTGTCAGTGAGTGTGGTGCAATGTGTTTGGGTGATGTGTGTCAGTGAGTGTGGTGCAATGTGTTTGGGTGATGTGTGTCAGTGAGTGTGGTGCAATGTGTTTGGGTGATGTGTGTCAGTGAGTGTGGTGCAATGTGTTTGGGTGATGTGTGTTAGTGAGTGTGGTGCAATGTTTTTGGGTGATGTGTGTCAGTGAGTGTGGTGCAATGTTTTTGCGTGATGTGTGTCAGTGAATGTGGTGCAATGTGTTTGGTTGATGTGTGTGTCAGTGAGTTTGGTGCAATGTGTTTGGGTGATGTGTATGTCAGTGAGTGTGGTGTAATGTGTTTGGGTGATGTGTGTCAGGGACTGTGGTGCAATGTGTTTGGGTGATGTGTGTCAGTGAGTGTGGTACAATGTGTTTGGGTGATGTGTGTCAGTGAGTGTGGTGCAATGTGTTTGGGTGATGTGTGTCAGTGAGTGTGGTGCAATGTGTTTGGGTGATGTGTGTCAGTGAGTGTGGTGCAATGTGTTTAGGTGAAGTGTGTGTCAGTGAGTGTGGTGCAATGTGTTTGGGTGAAGTGTGTCAGTGAGTGTGGTGCAATGTGTTTAGGTGAAGTGTGTGTCAGTGAGTGTGGTGCAATGTGTTTGGTTGAAGTGTGACAGTGAGTGTGGTGCAGTGCGTTTGAGTGATGTGTGTCAGTGAGTGTGGTGCAATGTGTTTGGGTGAAGTTTGTCAGTGAGTGTGGTGCAATTTGTTTGGGTGATGTGTTTCAGTAAGTGTGGTGCAATGTGTTTGGGTGATGTCTGTCAGTGAGTGTGGTGCAATGTGTTTGGGTGATGTGTGTCAGGGAGTGTGGTGCAATGTGTTTTGGTGATGTGTGTTAATGAGTGTGGTGTAATGTGTTTGGGTGATGTGTGTCAGTGAGTGTGGTGCAATATGTTTGGGTGATGTGTGTCAGTGAGTGTGGTGCAATGTGTTTGGGTGATGTGTGTGTCAGTGACTGTGGTGCATTGAGTTTAGGTGATGTGTGTCAGTGAGTCTGGTGCAATGTCTATAGGTGATGTGTGTCAGTGAGTGTGGTGCAATGTGTCTGGGTGATGTGTGTCAGTGAGTGTGGTGCAATGTGTTTGGGTGATGTGTGTCAGTGAGTGTGGTGCAATGTGTTTGGGTGAATTGTGTCTGTGAGTGTGGTGCAATGTGTTTGGGTGATGTGTGTGTTAGTGAGTGTGGTGCAATGTGTTTGGGTGATGCGTGTGTCAGTGAGTGCGGTGCAATGTGTTTGGGTGAAGTGTGGGTCAGTGTGTGTGGTGCAATGTATTTGGGTGATGTGTGTCAGTGAGTGTGGTGCAATGTGTTTGGGTGATGTGTGTCAGTGAGTGTGATGCAATGTGTTTGGGTGATGTGTGTCAGTGAGTGTGGTACAATGTGTTTGGGTGATGTGTGTCAGTGAGTGTGGTAAATGTGTTTGGGTGATGTGTGTTAGTGAGTGTGGTGCAATGTTTTTGGGTGATGTGTGTCAGTGAGTGTGGTGCAATGTTTTTGCGTGATGTGTGTCAGTGAGTGTGGTGCAATGTGTTTGGTTGATGTGTGTGTCAGTGAGTGTGGTGCAATGTGTTTGGGTGATGTGTGTGTCAGTGAGTGTGGTGTAATGTGTTTGGGTGATGTGTGTCAGGGACTGTGGTGTAATGTGGTTGGGTGATGTGTGTCAGTGAGTGTGGTACAATGTGTTTGGGTGATGTGTGTCAGTGAGTGTGGTAAATGTGTTTGGGTGATGTGTGTTAGTGAGTGTGGTGCAATGTTTTTGGGTGATGTGTGTCAGTGAGTGTGGTGCAATGTTTTTGCGTGATGTGTGTCAGTGAATGTGGTGCAATGTGTTTGGTTGATGTGTGTGTCAGTGAGTTTGGTGCAATGTGTTTGGGTGATGTGTATGTCAGTGAGTGTGGTGTAATGTGTTTGGGTGATGTGTGTCAGGGACTGTGGTGCAATGTGTTTGGGTGATGTGTGTCAGTGAGTGTGGTACAATGTGTTTGGGTGATGTGTGTCAGTGAGTGTGGTGCAATGTGTTTGGGTGATGTGTGTCAGTGAGTGTGGTGCAATGTGTTTGGGTGATGTGTGTCAGTGAGTGTGGTGCAATGTGTTTAGGTGAAGTGTGTGTCAGTGAGTGTGGTGCAATGTGTTTGGGTGAAGTGTGTCAGTGAGTGTGGTGCAATGTGTTTAGGTGAAGTGTGTGTCAGTGAGTGTGGTGCAATGTGTTTGGTTGAAGTGTGACAGTGAGTGTGGTGCAGTGCGTTTGAGTGATGTGTGTCAGTGAGTGTGGTGCAATGTGTTTTGGTGAAGTGTGTGTCAGTGAGTGTGGTGCAATGTGTTTGGGTGAAGTGTGTCAGTGAGTGTGGTGCAATTTGTCTGGGTGAAGTGTGTGTCAGTGAGTGTGGTGCAATTTGTTTGGGTGAAGTGTGTCAGTGAGTGTGGTGCAATTTGTCTGGGTGAAGTGTGTGTCAGTGAGTGTGGTGCAATTTGTTTGGGTGATGTATTTCAGTAAGTGTGGTGCAATTTGTTTGGTTGAAGTCTGTATGTGAGTGTGGTGCAATTTGTCTGGGTGAAGTGTGTCAGTGAGTGTAGTGCAATTTGTCTGGGTGAAGTGTGTCAGTGAGTGTGGTACATTGTGATTGGCTGAAGTGTGTGTCAGTGAGTGTGGGGCAGTGTGTTTGGGTGATGTGTGTCAGTGAGTGTGGTGCAATGTGTTTCGGTGATGTGTGTTAGTGAGTGTGGTGCAATGTGTTTTGGTGATGTGTGTCAGTGAGCGTGGTGCAATGTGTTTGGGTGATGTGTGTGTCAGTGAGTGTGGTGCAATGTGTTTGGGTGATGTGTGTCAGAGAGTTTGGTGCAATTTGTCTGGGTGAAGTGTGTCAGTGTGTGTGGTACTTTTTGATTGGCTGAAGTGTGTGTCAGTGAGTGTGGGGCAGTGTGTTTGGGTGAAGTGTGTCAGTGAGTGTGGTGCAATTTGTCTGGGTGAAGTGTGTCAGTGTGTGTGGTACATTGTGATTGGGTGAAGTGTGTCAGTGAGTGTGGTGCAATGTGTTTGGGTGGTGTGTGTGTCAGTGAGTGTGGTGCAATGTGTTTGTGTGGTGTGTGTGTCAGTGAGTGTGGTGCAATGTGTTTGGGCGGTGTGTGTGTCAGTGAGTGTGGTGCAATGTGTTTGGGTAAAGTGTGTCAGTGAGTGTGGTGTAATGTGTTTGGGTGATGTGTGTCAGTGAGTGTGGTACAATGTGTTTGGGTGGTGTGTGTGTCAGTGAGTGTGGTGCAATGTGTCTGGGTGAAGTGTGTCAGTGAGTGTGGTGCAATGTGTTTGGGTGATGTGTGTCAGTGAGTGTGGTGCAATGTGTTTGGGTGATGTGTGTCAGTGAGTGTGGTGCAATGTGTTTAGGTGAAGTGTGTGTCAGTGAGTGTGGTGCAATGTGTTTGGGTGAAGTGTGTCAGTGAGTGTGGTGCAATGTGTTTAGGTGAAGTGTGTGTCAGTGAGTGTGGTGCAATGTGTTTGGTTGAAGTGTGACAGTGAGTGTGGTGCAGTGCGTTTGAGTGATGTGTGTCAGTGAGTGTGGTGCAATGTGTTTGGGTGAAGTGTGTCAGTGTGTGTGGTGCATTGTGTTTGGGTGAAGTGTGTCAGTGAGTGTGGTGCAATGTGTTTGGGTGAGTTGTTTCAGTGAGTGTGGTTCAATGTGTTTGGGTGATGTTCCTGTCATGGTTGAATAGTTGACAGTGTGTTCAAGGTGTGAGATGTGAGTGTGAGGCTTGCAGCAGTGGTAAGTGTCTGAGGATGAGCTGAAGCTATGAGTTGTGTTTGATAGAATCATTGAAATTTACAGCACAGAAGGAGGCCATTCGACCCATCTTGTCTGTGCCGGCCGACAAAGAGCTATCCACCCTAATCCCACTTTCCAGGACTTGGTCCGTAGCCTTGTAGGTTACGGCACTTCAAGTGCATATCCAAGTACTTTTTAAATGTGATGAGGGTTTCTGCCCCTCCCACCCTTTCAGGGAGTGAGTTCCAGACCCCCACCGCCCTTTGGGTGAATAAATTTCTCCTCAAATCCCCACTGAAGCACCTACCAATTACTTTAAATCTATGTCCCTGGTTGTTGACCCTTCTGCTAAGGAAAATAGGTACTTATGCAATTTATCTGGGCCCCACATAATTTTATACACCTCAATTAGATCTCCCCTCAGCCTCCTCTGTTCCAAAGAAAACAACCCCAGCCTATCCAATCTTTCCTCATAGCTAAAATTCCCCAGCCCAGGCAACATCCTCATAAATCTCCTCTGCACCCTCTCTGGTGCAGTCACATCCTTCCTGTAATGTGGTGACCAGAACTGCACGCAGTATTCTAGCTGTGGCCTAACTAGAGTTTTATACAGTTCAAGCATAACCTCCCAGCTCTTGTATTCTATGCCTCGGCTAATAAAGGCAAGTATCCCGTGTGCCTTAACCACCTTATCTACCTGTTCTGCCACCTTCAGGGATCTGTGGAAACGCACTCCAAGGTCCCTCTGATCCTCTGCACTTCTCAGTGTCCTACCATTTATTGTTTATTCCCTTGCCTTGTTAGCCCTCCCCAAATGCATTACCTCACACTTCTCCAGATTGAATTCCATTTGGCACTGTTCTGCCCACCAGACATCTTGATATCTTCCAGCAGTCTACAGCTTTCTTCTTCATTATCAACCACACGGCCAATTTTTGTATCATCTGCAAACTTCTTAATCATACTTCCTACATTCAAGTCCAAATTATTGACATATACCACAAAAAGCAAAGGACCCAGTACTGAGCCCTGCGGAACCCCACTGGAAACAACCTTCCAGTCACAAAAACACTCTTCGACCATTACCCTTTGTTTCCTGCTTCTGAGCCAATTTTGGATCCAACTTGCCACTTTGCCTTGGATCCCATGGGCTTTTACTTTCATGACTAGTCTGCCATGCGGGACCTTATCAAAAGCCTTGCTAAAATCCATATAGACTACATCAAACGTACTACCCTCATTGACCCTCCTTATTACCGCCTCAAAAAATTCAATCAAGTTAGTCAGACACGACCTTCCCTTAACAAATCCATGCTGACTGTCCCTGATTAATCTGTGTCTTTCTCAATGAAGATTTATCTTGTCCCTCAGAATATTTTCCAATAATTTTCCCACCACCGAGGTTGGGCTGACTGGTCTGTAATTACTTGGTCTATCCCTTTCTCCCTTTTTAAAAAGCAGTACCACATTAGCAGTCCTCCAGTCCTCCGGCACCACACCTGTAGCCAGAGAGGAGTGGAAAATGATGGTCAAGGCCTCTGCTATTTCCTCTTTTGCTTCGTTTAACAGCCTGGGATACATTTCATCCGGGCTTGGGGATTTATCCACTTTCAAAAATGCTAAACCCCTTAATACTTCCTCTTTCACTCTGTTTATTTCATCTAATATTTCACACTCCTCCTCCCTGATTGCAATGTCTGCACCGTCCCTCTCTTTTGTGAAAACAGACGCAAAGTATTCATTAAGAACCATACCCATGTCTTCCGCCTCCACACACAGGTTACCTTTATATTCCCTAATAGGCCCTACACTTACTTTAGTTGTCCTCTTGCTCTTAATGTATTTAAAAAACATCTTTGGGTTTTCCTTGATTTTACTTGCCAATATTTTTTCAAACCCTCTCTTTGCTATCCTACTTTCCTTTTAAATTTCACCCCTGCACTTTCTATACTCCTCTGGGGTTTCTGCAGTATTGAGCCCTCGGTATCTGTCATAAGCCTCCCTTCTTTTCTTTATCATACCCTGTATGCCCCTTGACATCCAGGGAGCTCTAGATTTGTTAGTCCCACCCTTTTTCTTTAAGGGAACATACTTGCTCTGAACCCTCACTATCTGCTCCTTCAATGCCTCCCACTGCTCTGACACTGATTTACCTTCAAGTTTTTGTCTCCAGTCCACTTTGGCTAAATCACATCTCAGCTTAGTAAAATTAGCTTTTCCCCAATCGAGAACTTTTATTCCTGGTCTATCCTTGTCCTTTTCCATAACTACTCTAAAGCTAACTGAATTATGATCACTAGCACCAATATGCTCTCCCAATTATACCTTTTCCACCTGCCCAGCTTCATTCCCTGAAACTAGGCCCAGAACCGCCCCCTCTCTTGTTGGACTTGCTACGTACTGGCTAAAAAAATTCTCCTGAATGCATTTTAAGAATTCTGCTCCCTCTATAACTTTCACACTAATTTTATCCCAGTTAATATTAGGGAAGTTGAAATCCCCTACGATTACTGTCCTATTTTTGCATGTCTCAGAAATTTGCCTACATATTTGCTCTTCTATCTCCCCCTGACTGTTTGTGGGTCTTTAGTACACTTCTTGTTTGTTCAGTAGATTAGCTCCACTGAAGCATACGAGAGTATGGGCCTTGCACTAAACATCCGTAAGACAAAGGTCCTCTACCACCCTGCCCCCGCCACACAGTACTGCTCCCCGATTATCAAAATCCATGACGAGGCCTTGGACAACGTGGATCACTTTCCATACCTCGGGAGCCTACTGTCAACAAGGGCAGACGTCGATGACGAAGTCCAACACCGCCTTCAGTGTGCCAGTGCAGCCTTCAGTCGCCTGAGGAAGAGAGTGTTTGAAGACCAGGACCTCAAACCCAGCACCAAGCTCATGGTCTACAGAGCAGCAGTGATATCCGCCCTCCTGTATGCCTCAGAGACATGGACCATGTACAGCAGGCACCTCAAAGCACTGGCGAGGTACCACCAATGCTGCCTCCGCAAGATCCTGCAAATCCATTGGCAGGATAGGCGCACCAACGTCAGTGTTCTCGCTCAGGCCAACATCCCCAGCATCGAAGCTTTAACCACGCTCGATCAGCTCTGATGGACGGGCCACATTGTCCGCATGCCCGATACGAGACTCCCGAAACAAGCGCTCTACTCGGAGCTCCGGCATGGCAAGAGAGCCCCAGGTGGGCAGAGGAAACGCTTCAAGGACACCCTCAAAGCCTCCTTGAAAAAGTGCAACATCCCCACCGACACCTGAGAATCCCTGGCCCAAGACCGCACAAAGTGGAGGAGAAGCATCCGGGAAGGCGGCGAACACCTCGAGTCTCTTCGCCGGGAGCAAGCGGAAGCTAAGTGCAAACAGCGGAAGGAGCGCACGTCAACCCAAGCACCCCACCCACCCATCCCATCAACCACCGTTTGCCCCACCTGTGACAGAGACTGTAGGTCCCGCATTGGACTCAACAGTCACCTGAGAACTCATTTTTAGTGTGGAAGCAAGTCAGTTCCGAGGGACTGCCTAAGAGAGAGAGAGAGATAGTACACTCCCAGCAGTGTGATTGCCCTTTTTTGTTTTTCAGTTCAACCCATATGGCCTCATTGGATGATCCTTCTAAGATATCATCCCTCCTCTCAGCTGTAATTGTTTCTTTAATCAATATTGTGACCCCCCCCTCCTTTTTTATCCCCCTCTGTATCTCATCTGAAAACCCTGTAACCAGGAATGTTGAGCTGCCATTCCTGCCCTTCTTTCAGCCATGTCTCAGTAATAGCTATAATATCATACTCCCACATGTCTATCTGTGCCCTCAGCTCATCTGCTTTATTCCCTAGACTCCTTACGTTGAAGTATATACCATTTAGCATTGCCAAACTCCCTTGTTGTCTATTTTCTAGCCTTTGTTTCCTCTGCCTTCCAAACTTGCTTACTAATTTTCTGCCTTCCATTTCCAGCTTTGCTTCTCTCCCTTCTGAATCTACTCTCAGGTTCCCATTCTACTGACAAGCTAGAGATTGTTGATAGGTGAGTGATGAGGGTGTGGTGCATTGAGCAGTGTGTGAGGCTAGTGGTGCAGATGGTAGGATATGGCATTTGAAGATGAATTCACTGACCTTGACCACTCATGTGAGGTCATTAAACTTCTTCCTGCACTGCGTCCATGTCGTCGGGGGTACACTGCTGGCATTCACCACTATGGCTATCTTTTCCCACTGCACTTTGAACTGTTGGCTGGAGGGCCTCCTGTAGAAAGAGGAGCTCTCTCCTCCTATCGTCCTCCTGCACCACGGCATCCAGTGTTGCATCCGAGAACCTAGGTGCACACTCTCTCCCCTGTTGTGCCATCATTAATTGTTGTTCACTTTCTTCCCCAGCCAGTTCAATGATCTGCTGCAGGCAGAATTCACCTCCCTTTTAAGAGGTGCAGACTGCCTTTAAGTAGTGCAGGCTAGCTTTAAGTGGTGCTAGTCTTGCATAGACTTGGGCCCCCTGCTGAGTGTTCAGCCACTCAGCAGCGCAATCAGCACCGGGCTGAATGCCACAATCATGGAAATGAGCAGGCAGCATAAAGTTCCCGTGCTGCCTGCATTCCTCCGAACGGGCGCAGGTTGATTGCGCATCATGATCCCCGCGCCCATTTTCGGGGGCAAACCAACTTCTAGGCCATTGTTTGCACTTGTGAAGAAGAGCCAAACTAGAGGCCTTCAATACAAGATAGTCACCAAGAAACCCAATAGGGAATTCAGAAGAATCTTCTTCACCCAGAGAGTGGTGAGAATGTGGAACTCTCTACCACAGGGAGTAGTTGAGGTGAATAGTATCAATGTATATAAGGGGAAGCTAGAAATGCATATGAGGGAGAAGGGAATTGAGGGTTATGCTGATAGAATTAGATAAGGAAGGATGGGAAGGGGCTCGAGTGGAGTATAAACACTGGCATGGACTGGTTGGGCCGAATGGTCTGTTTCTTTGCTGTATATTCTATGTAATTCAATGTAATTCTATGTAATGGAGTATGCAAACTTAAACTAGATTTCTCTACTTTTGATGGAAAATGATGAGCTGTTGCATTTAGTCCTTCACTGCTATGGATGGTATTTGGAATTGTTCCAGTGCTGTCCCTCTTCATGGGCAGATGCCAGTTGTTGTCAGTAGTGCAGCTGTACAGAATGGAGGCAGACAGTTTCAGTGCGAATGGCATCTGAATGGCAGAGCACAGAAAGGGTTAGAATCACGCTTTCAGAAACAAAATTAAATATTACCCTCCCCAACCAAATCAGCCAGAATTGGAACATGTCTTTTGTGATCAAGAGAGTATCAAACGTACATTTGCTTCATGGCCCAACTTTATTCAATAGTGCAATCAGACTTCCTCCCCTGGTATTAAATTCCTTTTTATTTTTCTAGTGCGCTGAAAGGAAAATATTTTAAATTCTACCAAAGCATGAGTACTCAAAACCTCATTTACATAAATGAACATATTTGTGGCCAGCGTGTGGAATCAGCTTCATCCTATAGGAAAGAAGAAATCTGGTGGTTTTAAATATAGGGAATGATGTACGATAAGGTGTGAATGTACCAGGAATTTTACCAGGCCAGTGATTATTTTGGCACAAAGCTAAACAAATGTTAAAACACTCGCTGTCTTGGTAAAAATGTCAATATACTTGGAGTTTACTATCATCATTTGATCTATACATTGATCACTATATCTTCTCTTCAGACTTAAATACTGAAATAAAATAAATCAGTTCCACTAGAGATGGCTACCTTCGAAGATAAAATAACAGGCAAGTGGAGGAAATTATGCAAATTTGGAACAAAGATTCATATTGAGTATACCAGAGTTTTATAATGTGGTAGTTAGTGTTGCTGTTGTTTCCACAGTGACGTGACGTATATGAATACAGCTGGAAGGTAGTCACACAACTGTAGGGCTCTGTTGACATCATAAACCCAGAACAAAGCTTAAGTTGTTTATGGACTCACCTGAATGCTAAGATTTGTGTAACTTCTCTGTACCTAATCTCTCCATTTGTTGTTTCTATAATCATATATGCAGAAATAATAGAGTGCATTGTGATGGAAATAAGGTTAGTTTATAATTTTTGACATAAAAATGTCAAATTTACTGGAGGAAGGTTATATTTCCAAAGTCGTTCTGTGTATAATTATATATTATTACAAGTAATCCATGTTCATCTGCACTTTATTCAGTTTTGATTTATTATTTAGTTAAAATTACATGTGGCATCTTTGTTGAGTGCCAGGATTTAGCATCTTAACAACAACAACTTGCATTTATATGGAGCCTTTAACGTAGTAAAATATCCCACGGCACCTCACAGCAGCATTATCAAACAAGATTTGACATCGAGCCACACTAGGAGATATTGGGACAGATGACTAAAAGTTTGTTCAAAGAAATAGATTTTAAGGAGCACCTTAAAGGAGGAGAGAGAGGTAGAGAGGTGGAAGAGGTTTAGGCAGGGAATTCCAGAGCTGAGGGCCTAGGCAGCTGAAAGCACGGCCGTCAATGGTGGAGCAATTATAATTGCAGATGCGCAAGAGGCCAGAATTGAAGCCGTGCAGCGATCTCGGAGAGTTGTAGGGCCAGAGAAGGTTACAGAGATAGGGAGGGGCAGGCCCATGGAGAAATTTGAAGTCAAAGATGAGATTTTTAAAATTGAGGCATTGCCGGAGCAGGAGGCAATGTAGGTCAGTGAGCACAGGGGTGAACGGGACTTGGTGCGAGTTAGGATACAGGCAGCAGTGTTTTGGATGAGCTCAAGTCTATGGAGGGTGCAAGGTGGGAGGCCAGCTGGGAGAGTATTGGAATAGACAAGTCTGGAGGTAGCAAAGGCATGGATGAGGGTTTCAGCAGCAGATGAGCTGAGGCAGGGGCAGAGAAGGCCAATATTACGGAGGTGGAAGTAGGCGGTCTTGTTGATGGTCGAAAGCTTAGCTCAGGGTCAAATGGAACGCCAAGGTTGCGAACAGTCTGGTTAAGCCTCAGACAGTGGTCAGGGAGAGGGATGGAGTTGGTGGCTAGGGAATGGAGTTTGTGACGGGGCCCGAAGGCAATGAAATAACAGAACGGTGTTCTCCATTTACATTTTGCACCATTACCAATATCCCAAGATTAAGTGTGGTCAACACAATGCTGGTCACACCTTACATAGTCCATGCAGTGCAATGTCATCCAATTTCAGAGCTGCATAGCGGGTAACTTTTTCAGCTTTCAACTCAGGCCTGTCAGATATTGTTCAGTTAGAAGCAGTTTGTACAATTAATTTACAAAAGGAAAATGCGATATATATATAATAAGAAGCTTAAGACTATCAGAGCTTACTTGGCTTGTAACCTTTAACAACAATACATAGATATTTTTGCACCAATCCATTCTTGAACTGAATTTAAACCAGTTTCCAGATGTGTGTGATGGTATCTGTGACCAAGGAATGCAAGTGTGAATACTTGACTGCCACGCATTTAACCTGCCTAATGGAAAACTCTATGCTACCAAAGGTCAAAGAACTAAAGGAGCTGCTGATCAGATAATTATAGAGCAAACAATCCATCAGTTGCTATTTTCCTCGAGATTATAACTTATTTTTGTAATAAAGTATTCTTTCCTTGCATCATATGGCGTCTCCACCACAGCAAGGTTTGAGAAAGCATTTAGCACAATTTGATGTGTGCTTTGTCAAACCATGGTGATCTACTTCAGTTATTTTGGGTATGTCTGATTAGCTGTGTCCTATCTGCACATAGTCCATGTGATACGCTGCAACAGCTGTGTGTTGATGAATTCAACTACCATTATTACCCCAGTGAAGCAGGCAGTTGTGAGGAGCAGGAGGTGATGGTGTGGCTGGTAGATATGGAGCCGTAGGTCATGCTTGATAAACATTTTTTCTACTTCAATGAAAGACAGAAACTCTGACAAAATTCATTCAAGAGCTGCAAATTCAGGAGTAAAATGTGGCAGAATTTAACTGTGCAGGAAAGGTACTTACAACCATTTTAATTGGGAAATATTGTAAGATCAATCACAATTATTATTTAGTTTTCAAATGCAAAAATGTTTAAGTGCAGAGTAATGTTTCTGCTGGAAAAAATATGGTTAATGTAAATCTTCAAAGAGCTGTGTAGTTCTTGCTAATCAGATGAAGCTAGTTAGTTAGTAGCAAACAATGTTGAAGAGTGAAAGTTGTTCCAAGAGTGTTACAAGTAGCTGTGAACTCTTACCATTGCAATTTTCAGGGTTGAATTTGCCACTTTAGTGCTGAAGGAATTTAGATGATGAACAGTGAGGTGAGACAAACTAACTGAATTCCCTATTGCATGAGGTTTACTTATGGAAAGAATGAATGATAGCTCAGTCAGCAGAATGTTTGTGGCAAAAAATAAAATGTATATATAGATGTGTGTGCATGTGTTTGTATATTTTGAGTGAAATATTTCAATCATGCATTATCTCTAAAGCAAAGTATGTTCAGATCATCTTGTACTATGTTTTGTGAGCTCTTTGTTCAAACATGTTTGGAACAAACACTAATTTAATATATTTAATCATTTTCGGATACCAAATTTGTTATGTTGCGATCTGACCCCCAAGCTCTCTCCATTTTGGATTTCTGGCATGGTGTGAATTGCAATGTTAAGCTTGGGTCATAACATTCACATTTTAGTAATTTTCTAAATGTAAGATGAATGATCCTGATATTTATCTTGTTCTTTATGATTGTGTTTCTCTTTTACTTTTGTTTCTTTGCTGCTTGCTTCTGTAGCGATATGCACAAGGGAGCCAAGTCTGAGGGCGGGGATCTTTTCATTGCTGTCGGAGCGACAGCTTGTCGGTGCTGTTTGAAAGATTTGCAGAGTCGAGTTTCCACAGTTTTAATCCAGTTGGTTGCAGACGTGCAGGGGTCAAGCTGTAGCCCAACTTCGAAGGAAACTTGACACTGACCTTTTAAAGTGATTTTACAGCTCACGATTTATGTATAAAAACCACTGCAACAGAGTAGAGCTGAACAAACTGTTGCTAAAGTGGTGAATGGGAGAATTTATGATCTTTGGTAACCTGGGAAATTGTTGCTACTGCAACTGTACATTACTAATAACTGAACTCTCAGCTTTGTGCAGTAGATCAGCAAAGGGTAAAAATTGTGAGGTAAGTGTAGAAACATTTTGTTGAAGACTTTTAGAAAAATAAATTTGAACGGTGTCGGACATTTTCACTTTGTGGATAGATGATTGTGCATTTGAACTTGTTAGCTGTATGGGCTTTATGACTTAAAACTTTGCTATAGAATCATAGAATCATAGAATGGTTACAGCACAGAAGGAGGCCATTCGGCCCGTCGAGCCCGTGCCAGCTCTCTGCAAGAGCACATCAGCTAATCCCACTCCCCCGCCCTTTCTCCGTAGCCCTGCAATTTTTTTTCCTTCTGGTACTTATCCAACTCCCTTTTGAATGCCACGATTGAATCTGCCTCCACTACCCTTTCAGGCAGTGCATTCCAGATCCTAACCACTCGCTGCATAAAAAAGTATTTCCTCATGTCGCCTTTGGTTCTTTTGTCAATCAATTTGAATCTGTGTCCTCTGGTTCTTGACCCTTCCACCAATGGGAACAGTTTTTCTCTATCTACTCTGTCTAGACCCATCATGATTTTGAACACCTCTATCAAATCTCCTCTCAACCTTCTCTGCTCTAAGGAGAACAACCCCAGCTTCTCTAGTCTATCCACGTAACTGAAGTCCCTCTTCCCTGGAATCGTTCTCATAAATCTTTTCTGCACCCTCTCTAAGGTCTTCACATCCTTCCTAAAGTGCTGTGCCCAGAATTGGACATAATACTCCAGTTGAGGCCGAACCAGTGTTTTATAAAGGTTCTTCATAACTTCCTTGCTTTTGTACTCTATCGGCTCGATTTTGCCAGGCCCGAGGAGGCGGGTTTGGAGGCGTGTGAGGTGTTAAAATTGCAAAAAATGGCGGGTGAATCCGATCCTGCCTCCAGCCCGCCTCCGAGCAATTTTTACAAAATCGGGGTTTCAGACCCCGTTTCCATCCCGCTTCCAAGAGGCGGGATAGGGCCTTAAGGCCCTTAACAACCAGTTAAGTGCCTCTATAATCCCATTTTGAGAGGCCTTTGTGAATTTAACACATTTCCCCCGTGCTGCACGTCTCCTCTGGAACACGCCAATTAATCCTGGCAGCCTCACAGCTGCAGCTCCACCATTAAAAAGGAGTTTTCAGCAATGATCATTTGCAGGTGGCAGAACCTTGTTGTCTCAGGTCTGGGGGAACTTTTAGCAGGCCTACTCATTGTTGTGGAAGTTTAGAGCCTGAGACCCATCTCCAGTGTGACCTCCTGGGAAACCCCTCTCCCCACCTTGACTGAGCGCTTCCTCAACTGAGGTATATACCAGAAGCATGGGAACCATTTATTTCCTTTTCTCCTGGAAATCAGATTCGGACGAAGACCAGCCGCGGCAGCAGCAGCACCCGGAGCAACAGCAGCACCAACAGCAGGAGCAACAACAGGAGCGCCAAGCTGCTGCTCACCCACCTGTAGCTGCACAGGCCAGAAGGCGCCAGCGCATGGAAGCACATCGCCGCAGGAGATACCCCCAAAACAGGGTTTACTGACAGAGGATGAGCTACCTCAACATGACTGAGCAGCAGTGCCAAAGCAGGCTCAGACTTTCACGAGAGGTAGTGGGTGACATCTGCGCAATGCTGCAGCAAGACCTGGAGCCCAGAGGAGCGGGTGGACACCCCTTACCAGTGGCCGTCAAAGTCACCACCGCACTCAACTTTTTTGCTTCAGGCTCATTCCAGGGATCAACAGCAGACATCAGCGGCGTCTCCCACCTTTGCCATCGCGCACAATTACACCAACTTCTCCAAGGATCAAGCAAGTGTAACCATGCGTGTGCGGTTGGGTTTGCTAATCTGGCAGGCTTTCCAAGGGTGCAGGGTGTCGTTGACTGCACACATGTGGCCCTTAAGGCACCCCATCACAATCCAGGTATTTTTGTCAACTGCAAGAGCTTCCACTCCCTCAATGTGCAGCTGGTGTGTGACCACAAGAAGGAAATTTTGCATGTTTGCGCCAAGTACCCTGGCAGTTGCCATGACTCCTTCATCCTGCGGCAGTCTAGTGTGCCTCTGCTCTTCAGTCCACCAGACCAACTTTTCGGATGGCTACTTGGAGACAAGGGCTATCCCCTGAAGACGTTGAGGAGCCCATCCAACGAAGCTGAGGAGCGCTACAACTCCAGCCACTTTTCCACCAGATCCATAATCGAGCAAACCATCAGCTTGCTGAAGATGCGATTCAGGTGCCTTGATAGATCGGGTGGAGCCCTGCAGTACTCAGCAGCCAGGGTCTCCAGAATCATCGTGGTCTGCTGTGCACTTCACAACATGGCACAGCATCCTGGCTTGCAGCTGCCTGAGGTACAAGTGGCTCATTGCATAGCCTCCTAAGATGAGGAGGAGGAGGAGGAGAGTGACAACGAACAGCTTGCGGAGGTGCATCAACCAGTGCCAGCAGCACGTGAGCACATTGCTACCCGGGATGCAAGCGACGTACTCATCTTGGCCAGATTTGCTTAGCCTGCCCAATCAAACACTTTCGCCTCGCACCTTCTTACCAGAGCATCGACAATGGCCAAGAACCTGCGGATTCCTATCACTCTGACCACCATACTGACAATTGCAAGTCGCCCTAAGCCCTCAAAGTGGAAGTCCCATTTGCAAAATGACACAGCCCACAATTTCAACAGTTTGCCATCAAGTATTTTTTATCACAAAGTCATGGATGGCTTTTCAAAAATAAACACAACAGAACACCCAAGTGACTACTTGTGCTTTATCTTTCTATTACGCGTGCTCCTACGTGGTGTTTCCCCTGTGGCTTCAGCAGATGTGGAGGCCCCTTGCTCACTTTCTTGCTGCTCCTGCCTCGACACCTTTGGTGGGTGTCCTATGGGGTTGCGAGCCTGTGAGGGCTCGCCAACAGTCTGCTGCTCCTGCAGCTGTGCGGGGGCTGAGACGCCAATCTCAGTTGGGTGAGGACTCTGGTGGGGCTCTGACCGAGGGCTTTGCAGTGGCATGGTCGTGTGAGCGCTTGGAGAGGAGCCCCCACTTCCTTGTTCTCTGCCACCAACATCCCTCTCATGGGTCAGCCCCACTTCAGAGCTAGCAAGTGGCTTGACAGCACCTTGCTGCACTTCAGGGGGGCCATGAAGACCCGTTTCTGCACTGGAAGTCCTACTCCAGAGGACTTCCATGAAGGTCTGGTTTCTCTGCTCAATAGCTGACCATCGCTCCTCAAGAGATGTCAGTCTATTCTGAACAATGACCATGTTTTCAAGACCCTGGTAACTAAGCTCCTCCATGGCCGTAGCCATCCTCTCCTCTACCGTAGCCACCCTCTCCTCTACGGTAGCCAGCCTTACCACGGAGGTAGCCATCCTTTCCATGGAGGTTGCCATCCTTTCCGTGGTGATGCATTCATGTGCCAACGCCTCCACAAAGGCCCTGCTCATGCTAGCGATGGACTCCTCCATTCGCTCCACACTCGCAGCGACCCTGGAGACAAAACCTGCCAGAGACCCCTGCACCTCTTCCTGGAGTTCCAGCACCGCTCTCCTTCTGGATGGACCCGGAGGCACAGGGTCAACATGCAGCGGAGCCGAGCTGGGAGAATCCTGTGCCCTCCGACGAGGACTCTCCATTGCTGTCCCTGTCTCCACCATCTGCTGATGCTCACTTGTGAGCTGTGATACACCAGGTGACAACTCTACTCTATGTCCCAAAGGTCCCACCGAGATGTGAGTGTCTGCGCTGGTGCTGGGTGCGCTTAATTCTGCTGACGCTGCGCCCTCAGAGGTTGCAGCTTCCTCTGAGGAGTCTGGGGGCTCAGGCTGTTCCTCCTGGACAGTGGGGAGGGGGGCTGTCGATGGTCCTGTGGGGGAGTAAAGGAAAGAGTTAGACATGTGAGATAAACGTTGCATGCACATTGAATTGTGCAGATGATCATAAGTCAATCTGTTAGAGCATCAGAATCAATATCAGTCACTCATGCAATGTCAATGAGAGAGATGAAAAACTATTCTGTCACCAGCTTGCTCTGATACGCCCGTCTGACCGTCCCCCACTTGCGCATTCTCCTCCACTCCCACGATCTCCAGGGCCACCTCCTCTGCAGTGGTGAGCTGGGCTATTGAGGGTGGCCCTCCTCCTGCCCTCGTCCTCTCCCTCTTATTGTGGGCTCTCTTTTCCTGCAATGACGGACACAAGTGAAGTTTGAGTGAGAATGAAGGAGTGAGTGTAGAGAATCCATAGCATAGATGCTTAGAAGGACACAAAGATGGAGTGAGGTGCCAAGATCAAGGGCCCTCCCTGGGTGTTGTAAGTTGTTGTCATTGCATCACAGTGATCGGGAGTGTGAGGGCTGCATAGTCGAATAGTTAAGTGAATGTGAACATACAGAGAGAGGGAATGGTTAAGGGTGCAGGGATGTAAGGGTCAAGTGGGATGTGGAGGAGGAGGTTGACAAAGCAGAGTGCTGGTGATGAGAGGCGATGGGGATCAGATTGAGGGTCATGGGGATGGAATACTCACTTTTCCTGTGCGGAGAAGGTCATGAAACCTCTTTCTGCACTGCAGCCAGGTTCTGCTGCACATTGAAATGGCATTCACCTCCTGTGCCACTTGCAGCCACACAGCTTTGGTCTGTTGTGGAGGCTTTTTCCTCCCTGAAGAAGGAAACAGCACTTCCTTATTCGCTCTTGTTCCCTCCACCAGAACTTGGAGGGAGTTCTCATCGATTCGGGGTGCACACTTTGGTCTGGTGCTGGACATGATTGCAGCAGGAATCCCTCAGAAGTATTATGCTAAAGTTGAAAGGCTGCAAAAGAACCAAGGCTGCTTGCAGGCCTTAAATGCAGCTGCATAGATGACTTCATCGGAGGCGAGTTTCAGCATCAAAATACTCATTGGGCCACGGGTTCCCACACACTGGAAATCAAGTGCCCAATTAGGGCAAAATCGCTCATTTGTCCCGCCTCACATCGGAGGCGGAGTCCAGACACGACAACCACCTGACATGCCCTCAGCCCGCCCCCAATGACAAAATCTAGCCCTATGCCTCTATTTATGAAGCGGAGATGCCGGTGTTGGACTGGGGTGGACAAATTTGAGAGGTCGCACAACACCAGGTTATAGTCCAACAGTTTTATTTGAAATCACAAGCTTTCGGAGCTATCGATCGGCCCCTTCCTCAGGTGAAGTAAAGAAATACAGACTCGACAAAGCATATATAGATAGAGAACAATGCATGTGTACCTTACAATTGCAGACAACTAAATTAAATCATCCTGACTATCTGCCGAGGTGTGATAAAGTTAATCAGGTCAGCCAGGAAGGTACCACATCAAAGACATAGCAAGATACAACTGAGACAATGAGGTGGAGTCGCAGGGGGTCTAACATGTCAAAAGCTGCCGTCTGTATGTAAAACGATAAGCTGTAAAATTTTTACTTTTTTACTGGGAAAATTTTTACTTTTTTACTGGGAATCACATCTGTGAACAAGCCAACGACGACTCGAGTCTGGATCACGTCATGTATCGTGACATAAACCCAAGATCCCGGTTGAGACCGTCTTCATGAGTGCGGAACTTGGCTATCAGTTTCTGCTCGATGATTTTGCGTTGTCGTGTGTTCCTAAGGTTGCCTTGGAGAACGCTTACCCGCAGATCCGAGGCTGAATGTCCTTGACTGCTGAAGTGTTCCCCGACTGGGAGGTAACAATCCTGCCTGGTGATTGTTGCGCGGTGCTCATTCATACGTTGTCTCAGTGTCTGCATGGTCTCGCCGATGTACCATGCCGCGGTGCATTCTTTCCTGCAACGTATGAGGTAGACAACGTTGGCCGAGTCACATGAGTATGTACCATGTACCTGGTGGGTAGTGTCCTCACGTGTGATGGTGGTATCTGTGTTGATGATCTGGCATGTCTTGCAGAGTTTGCCGTGGCAGGGTTGTGATACCACCATCACACGTGAGGACACTACCCACCAGGTACATGGTACATACTCATGTGACTCGGCCAACGTTGTCTACCTCATACGTTGCAGGAAAGAATGCACTGCGGCATGGTACATCGGCGAGACCATGCAGACACTGAGACGACGTATGAACGAGCACCGCGCAACAATCACCAGGCAGGATTGTTACCTCCCAGTCGGGGAACACTTCAGCAGTCAAGGACATTCAGCCTCGGATCTGCGGGTAAGCGTTCTCCAAGGCAACCTTAGGAACACACGACAACGCAAAATCATCGAGCAGAAACTGATAGCCAAGTTCCGCACTCATGAAGACGGTCTCAACCGGGATCTTGGGTTTATGTCACGATACATGACGTGATCCGGACTCGAGTCGTCGTTGGCTTGTTCACAGATGTGATTCCCAGTAAAAAAGTAAAAATTTTCCCAGTAAAAAAGTAAAAATTTTACAGCTTATCGTTTTACATACAGACGGCAGCTTTTGACACGTTAGACCCCCTGCGACTCCACCTCATTGTCTCAGTTGTATCTTGCTATGTCTTTGATGTGGTACCTTCCTGGCTGACCTGATTAACTTTATCACACCTCGGCAGATAGTCAGGATGATTTAATTTAGTTGTCTGCAATTGTAAGGTACACATGCATTGTTCTCTATCTATATATGCTTTGTCGAGTCTGTATTTCTTTACTTCACCTGAGGAAGGGGCGATCGATAGCTCCGAAAGCTTGTGATTTCAAATAAAACTGTTGGACTATAACCTGGTGTTGTGCGACCTCTCTATTTATGAAGCCCAGTATCCCATATGCTTTTTTAACTGCTTTCTCAACCTGCCCTGCCACCTTCAACAATTTGTGCACATATACCCCCAGGTCTGTCTGTTAATGCACCCCTTTAGAATTGTACCTTTTAGTTTATATTGCCTCTCCTCGTTCTTCCTACCAAAATGTATCACTTCGCACTTTTCTGCGTTAAATTTCATCTGCCACGTGTCCACCCATTTCACCAGCCTGTCTATTTCTTCTTGAAGTCTATCACTATCCTCCTTACTGTTCACTATACTTCCAAGTTTTGTGTCATCTGCAAATTTTGAAATAGTGCCCTGTGCTCCCAAGTCCAAGTCATTAACATATATCAAGAAAAGCAGTGTTCCAGTACCGACCCCTGGGGATCACCACTGTGTACTTTCCTCCAGTCTGAAAAACAACCGTTCACCACTACTCTCTGTTTCCTGTCACTTAGCCAATTTCGTATCCATGCTGCCACTGTCCCTTTTATTCCATGGGCTTCAACTTTGCTGGCAAGCCTATTATGTGGCATTTTATCAAACGCCTTTTGGAAGTCCATATACACATCAACCCTCTCTGTTATTTCATCAAAAAACTCGATCAAGTTAGTTAAACACGATTTGCCTTTAACAAATCCGTGCTGGCTTTCCTTAATTAATCCACACTTGTCCAAGTGACAGTTAACTTTGTCCATGATTATCATTTCTAAAAGCTTCCGCACTACCGAGGTTAAATTGACTGGCCTGTAGTTGCTGGGTTTATCCTTACACCCTAGCTGTGCAGTAATAATAAGGAATGCCTCCCTTTCTATGTCTTTGTTAATTAGCAATGGCTTGGGCAATACATAGTTGGAAACTGAAAGTGATTGAGTCAGAAGGTCATGGGTTCATGCCTCACTCCTGAGACTTGAGCACATAATCTAGGCTGATGCTTCAGTGCATCATTGAAGGAGTGAGTACTGATGGAGATGCCATCTTTTGGATGAGACATTAAACCAAGGCCCCATTTGTCCTCTCAGGTAGACATAAAAGATCCCATGGTAATATTCAAAGAAGAGCAGGGGAGTTTTTCTGGTTTCCTGGCCAAAAGTTAACCATCAACCACCATCACTAAAAACAAAACAGATTATCTGGTCATACATCTCATTGCTGTTTGTGGGACCTTGCTGTGCACAAATTGGCTGCTGTGTTTCCCTACATTACAAAAGTGACTACACTTCAAAAGTACTTCATTGGCTGTGCAGCCCTTTGGGACATCCTGAAGTCATGAAAGGTGCTATATAAATGCAAGTTCTTTCTCCTTCTCTAATCATTAGATGTGGCTACAGTAACCGAAATATGGCAGGGAATAAAAGCTGTAGGGTTCAGTTAATAGGAAGCTCTGGGTAGTTTTTCCAAGTGGTTACATCCGATAAGCAGGTGTAAAGTGGGCATTTGTGGGAACGTAGGAATGTGGACTTGGCTGTCTATGTTTTCAGATGAAGCATGGTCACTCGGGTGAAGCTAAATTATAGCAATTGGGAAATACAGAACTGTAGTAAGGGGAGAAAATTGGATTGAAGAAACCATTTTAAGAAAAATGGACATTCCTGTAAGACATGATGATTTGCACAGAATTAAAGTTTGAATTTACAAGGAAAATGACAAGTTTGCCCTGAGGTAATGTGACACCAAAGAATAAAATTGGGTTTTAGTGTCATAAGTGGAAGGATGCAGCTTAACTTAAAATGCATGAAATCGGTGCGCTGAAAGTGGATTACAGTGAACCTGACCTTAAGCAGAATTGTTGCTGTTTTGAGGAGGCACATTAAATTCTTCAGATCTGGTGGGAATAAGTTCATGCTAAGTATCAACATGGAAGTTCTGGCACATGATTGTTGAAAATGTATTTTACAAACTAGTGATTCTGAAGTGTAAGGAACTCGTTTATTAATCTGTAATTGTATCTGTAATGTAAAAGCCCCTCCTGTCTGGTGAATTCGGTGTTGGACATTTTTCATTTAAAAACATTCAAATTGAATTACAATTGAAGGTCTCTGTGCTTGTGTAATTAGGAAAATTTGATCAATCTTGTTTAAGCTGTGTACCTGGAAACTCTCAGGTTTTCACGTGTCACATCACCTGGAGATCAATAGTTTTATCAGGTTTTTGTAAACCAAGATAAGCAATAAAGTGGTTCACATCATCATCTGCAAGTGTCTGCATCAAAAGGAAGTTTTCTTTTAAAATATTAATACTGAAACAATGCTATTAAACTGCATTTTAGTAGCTTGCAATGCAGCAGATCTCACATCATCTGCTAAGGTGAAAATCATCCCTGTAGCCAATTGAGCAGCTGCCAAACCAACACCTGTGCAGCAGTCTCCTGTGTTTATATTGCGCTATACCTGTACTCTTCTGTAGGTCCATGGAAGGCCATTGGCAAAATGGGAGATATTGTTCCATGCACACGCAGAAAAATAGCTCCCCCTTTTTTGAATCAACCACCTTTGGTCCTCCTGAAATACAAAGGCAAAGGATAATGTAATAGAGCCACCTGGTGGACTACTGATGTATATAATAACAAAGCAATGTGCAGTACAGTTCTTACCGGAAACCATGTTGTGCTGTTGTATATATAAGCTGTGTCTCAAGATATCACAGATAATATAAACGTTTCTTAAATTTAATTTAAAAATCTCTGAGCTGCAGGCATGGGAACAGACACTGAGCTGCCCAAGTGTGCCATGTGGCATGTCAAAGCATTTGACGTGCTGAATCAACTCAAAATATTTACAAGGCCAAAAATGGAGGTTAAAATTCCAACAACAGATTAGGAGACCCATGGGCCCAGAAATTCCGATCGCAAACCTCCCGCGGGCGGAGGGTTGCAATCTGGAAAAATCTGCGCCCTGACCTGAGGACTCCCGGGAGGCGCAGAGTTCCGCTGCTGGGCCTCTCCAAACTGCCGGTGCGCAGGGCCCACGTATCCCAGAGGCGCAGGTAGTTCGCAGCGTCCCTGGGATCACGTGGGCCATGGGGAGCCAATCATAGAAGGGAATCTCCCTTCATACATTTGACAGGAAGACCTGTCAAATATATGAATGGAGATCACCCCCAAAACATAGTAAAACTTTAAAAAAAAAATCACATTTTAAAATGACTTTAAATTACAATAAATTAAGTATTTTAAACAAAAATTTTATTTTTTGAAAAAAATAATTAAAGTTTTTAACGGGGCTAAAAATAAACTTACCTTTCTCTAAAGTATTTTTAAATGATAAATCAGTGGAATTTTTTTTTTTTTACTTTTTTCAACTCTTATCCTGGCAAAAACAGGACTTACGCCTGCTTTTACCAGGCGCAAGAATTGTAAGTGTTTTCTGTGGGCGGAGGGTCTCCAAAAAACGGAACTGTCCACCCGCAGAGGCCCTGCTCCCGGGCAGCCGGAGGATCTGTCGAGAGCTTTCTTGACAGATCGGAAATGTCAGTTTCCAGCGGATGTGCAGTGCATGCCTAAAACCGGCATTTCCGATGTCCCTACGGGTGAGTACACAGCGCGTACACACCCGTAGGGATCGGAATTTCTGCACCATGAAAAAATGGGTGGAGGGCAGGAATTGTATACAATTGCAACACCCATTAACTGTGTGATATCCAAACATCAGGAGGCAGAAATGTAAAAGCACTTGCACTGAGTCTAGCTGCAAACTCCCTTAAAGGTCAATGACAGCCTTTTCCGCACAGTAATCACACAACTGTACCTTGGAGAGAAAGGTCCATGAGAAAATGATTAGCATCCCACTAATGGTGATGTGAGTGATGCTGTAAGTTATCTTCTTTCTCTCCCTGCAGGATATTTGTGAAGATATTTCAGATCATGTGGAGCTGATCCATGCCCTGTTGGAGACAGAAATTTCACTGAAGCTTCTCTCCTATTCAGTCAATATCCTAGTGGACATCCATACAGTTCAACTTCTGTGGCACCAGCTACGTGTATCAGTTCTTGTACTTCGTGAGAGAATCCTACAGGGTCTACAGGACTCAAACGGAAACTACACAAGGCAGACTGACATTCTTCAGGCTTTCAGTGAGGACAGAAAAGAGGTATGAAATTGCGAGCTCTTGTTTATTCCGCACCAGTTTTAACTTGATTAGAAGGTCTTTAGCTCCTCTGTAAGAGGAAGAGATTTAATTGAGTTAATCCTCCTTGCAGCTGGTTTAACATACAAAGTTTTGCTGTAGAGGGTATCAGCTCTTATTTAGGATCGATGAGATATGGGTATAATGAACCAGAACCAGTTTGAAACAGAACCAGTTACAAAGTGTTTGGTATTAGGCAAATAAAAAAAGGTTTGACAAATGCGGTGACTTAATCCACATCAAAACAAGTCATTGCATCATGAAAATGCCATTGTACTGCTTATTTGTCATGACATTATGTTGGAAATTACATTTATCTGTTTAGATGTCCCCCTCCCTAAGCAGGAAGACAGTCCATCTTTAAATAGTGCTGGAATACTTTCCCCTGCACAAACCTACATTTCAATTTAAAAACAAGAAACACGGGTAATTTTCATCTTCACTTATTTTAACGGGCTGAAAATCAGGCTGGTTCTACACCAGGTGGGTGATCTGCTCCACCAGCTAACTGCCTGGGTGGTGAAGGGGAAAATTACCCATGGTGCCTCTTGGATCGATTTTTTTTCTACTAATCAGACCAGAACTAATAAAGTCCTTTACTATCTTGAATAACCCAAAACAGTTTATCAATCAGCCTAGCCACATTGGCCCAGCAATTCACTTAAGCTCTCCAACCTTTTCCTTACCTCCATTCTCAATTCTTACACCATAGGGGAAATTATGTAATGCCATGTGCCTGGATTTTTCAGAAGGGTTTGCACTACTGCCACTTGACGGTCCCAATGGTGGTACAAGAGAAGGTCATAACAACGATATTACCACGGAAAAGTCTAAGTTTTCGTCCGTTTCACTGATTGCTGGCTATTGGGGCGGGGGGGGGGGGGGGGATGGGCGGAGGGTGGGTCCACAGCGCAGCCAGTGTCAAAGCAGTAAATGATTGACCGCAACTTCAGGATTTCCACGTTTAAATGTGCATGTGCTACATCCTGAAGTTGCGGTCAGTTTCAAAGCGGTATTAACGGTGAAAGCTGTTAGTTCGCCGTTATTACCCACCGCAAATTTCGGCCCAATGACTTGAGGTGTCAGTACGTCAAGATGGGAAGACTTTCAATTGCATGTTGTATCTTGAAAATATGCCCTACTGAGGTATGAATATGCATGAGATGCAGTGAAAGAGTTGTAAGTTTGTGTGAGGCATAAATGAGCAAGGAATCGATCCCTGCAGAACACCAATTAGATCCAAATCCTTCTACAACCATTTTCTGCTTATGGGCTTTCAGCCAGTTCTCAATTCAGTGTAGTAGATTGCCACTAATATTTGAGGCTTCAATTTTGTAGGGAAGCCTCTTACGCGGTACCTTATCAAAAGCTTTTTGAAAGTCTAGTTAGGCAATGTCTACCGGGTTTCCCTCATCCACTATCTTGATGACTTCTTCAAAAAATACAATCAAATTAGTAAGACAGGACCTCCTTTTTCAGAAGCCATGTTGGGTGTCCCTGATGTGCCCTTCTCTGTCTAAGTGGTCATATCGTCTATCCCAAATGATTTCCTCCAGCATCTTCCCTATTACTGACGTCAAGTTAATGGGCCTATCAAACCCATTCCTTTAACAGATATGTTGTTTCAGCTATATATTATAATGATTGGAATAACTTAATCTTATTCACTTGTGATGATGTTAACAGAACATAGGATAAAACAGAACATAGAAGAAAAAAATGATCAATCTAATCTTCATGGCTGTCTTAAATAGACCTAAAATACCAAAAAGTAAAGGACGTGAACCATCGTGATTTTTAATACTGTAGTGTGAACCTAGAATATGTTCCTCCTCTTTCACCACTGTACTTTGCATGTCTTGCAAAACAGTGGAATGGGACATGATTAACATTGTTAGAAAGCAGGTCTGCGGCTCATCATAAACGTATACATCAAATAGATGATGTGAAATTAATTAAATGTGTTGCACACATATTTAAATCAGATAACTGATTGGAAGCAATTGATACAGAACATTTTAAGGAATCCTGAAAATTATGTAATTAAAGGGAAGGAAACTCTAGGTTTTGCTTGACTGCAAATAAATTACTTCATAGTTTGCGGTGAGATTCGAGACTGAGTGATTAAGTGTGCAGGAGCCTAGTATCCATACAAATTCTTTAAAAAAAAAAAATCTCTGTCGTTTTTCCACTGCAGAGAATACCACACTTATCCGGCATTAATTAATTAAAAAGGTGAGGATGTGTTTTAACTTGGAGCGGATTTCAGGTGGGAAACCGTTCCAGCGAGTGAATTTCCAGCCCACCAGAGGCAGCAGGAGGCCGCAGCAATTTTAACCACTGGGCCTCATTTAAATTCCGCCTGTCCACTTGCCACCCCTTCCAGGTAAGAAGGCGGCACAGAGCAGCTGCTGGCAGGGGAAGATCAGGCGGCCCTTGGGTTGCTTAACACTTGCCCAAAGCCTTGATCTCAACTTTGGACACATGAAAAACAGTTGTAAATGAAAAATAAAAGTTTAAGAGTTAGAAGACAAGGCTTGCCTTATTCTTTACCTTGCTCTTCTCACGTGCTCCTGTCCTGAAGCATAATGTAAACTGTTTCTAAGACTGCAAAGTCAGGAAGCTAAGAATCCAATCTACTCTGAAGAATCAGTTGGTTTGTAGGAGGTCCAACTATTTTAGTGGCTGCATTGTGCATTCACTTAGATCTTGAAGATCAAGGAATATAAGTGGTAATTTTGTGAGATTAAGTTCCAAGTTGGTGCATTACTAAACGAAAGCACGGGACACAGAGCTGGGATTTTAGTGATATACCTCATCACAAACCCCATACAGCAGTCTATGTCAGGAGTGAAGCCTCGCAAAATGTATTCTATAAAATCTGTCGTACAATAAGGTGAGAATGACGAGCCTCAAAACATGTTTTTTCTTGTTTCTCCTCTACCGTGATTCTTGTTGAGATACAGTTCCATGGGCAATGAGTGAAATACTTTCCTTCAGGTGTGAGCCTAGACAGTGAGTTCTGACAGTGCAGCTGAGATTAATCCAACTTTCTCCCATAGCCCACACGCACAAACCCTGCAAAAGGAGTCACTGGCTAGTGGGGAGAGGGAACCTGATTTTTTTTTCCTTTTCAAGCCCAGGAGTACTGATGCCAGTTGTAGTGTCCCAACTGCTGCCCTGGTCAGCTGACTCAACATGAAGCACTAATCACAAGATCACAAGGGAGGTGGCAAAGGCTTTAAACTAGTAAGACAGGGGGAGGGATCTACAAGAAATGAAACCAGTCTAAATAGAAACAAAACATGAAAGGAGAGCATAGGAAAGAATAAAGTAAGGGAGGACATTGATGGCCAGTGAATAAATAGAGTTATAGAACAGGAGTGTAAAAACAGGGTTAAAAATAAAGTGAGAGGAACTGCTATTAAAAATAAGTTAATCTGTCTGTACAGCAATGCACACAGTGTCCATAATAAAACACGGGAACTGGAGGCAATAATACATTGCGAGGAACCAGACATAGTAGGGATTACTGAGACATGGCTACAGAAAAATCAGGACTGAGAATTAAACATTGCAGGTTATAACATATTTAGAAAAGGTAGAGAGGGAAAAAGGGGAGGTGAAGTAGCTGTACTTATTAGGGATAACATAATGGCAGTAGAAAAAAGTGACGCAGCTATCAGCAAGGCAAAAATAGAATCCATATGGATAGAGATAAAAGATAATAAAAGATCAATCACACGAATGGTCTACTGACCACCTAATAGTGGAAGGGAGGTGGAGGAAGAAATATGCAAACAAATTCGGGAAATGAGTAAAAAACATAGAATAATAATCATGGGGTATTTCAACTACCCAGATATTAATTGGCCAGAAGAGGTAGGTAAAGGGGATAAGGGAATGGAGTTCCTACAATGTGTACAGGACTCCTTTCTAACCCAATATGTAAAATGCCCAACAAGGGGGGATTTGCTATTGGATCTAGTAATGGGGAATGAACCAGAGCAGATAAAAGAAGTAAAAATAGGGGAACGTCTAGGTAATAGTGACCATAATATAATACGCTTTAAGATGATAATTGAGACGGACATAAGTATGACAAAGACTAGGGTAATAGATTGGAGAAAAGCCGATTTTGAGGGGCTGAGAATAGAACTTGGGAAAATAAAATGGACAACAATATTGGCAAACAGTGATGTAGAACAGCAGTGGAAAACATTTAAAACGGTGTTCAACAGAGTCCAGAAAAAATACGTTCCACTAAAAAACAAGCGATACACTATGGATGAATAAAGACATAAAGGAAAAACTGAGGGTAAGGAAAGAGGCATACACGAAGTACATGGACAGCAGGGGAGAGCATGACGAGGGAGAATACGAAGAGATGAGGAGGGAAGGCAAAAAAGAACTATGAAATTAAATTATCAAGGAACATAAAATAAAATAGTAAAATATTTTACAGGCACATAAATTAAAAAAGGAAGGTCGGGATGGGAATAGTGCCACTAAGGGATGGACAGGATAATATCACAGGCAGCGATAGATGGCAGAAATATTAAATAATTACTTTGCTTCAGTATTTACCAGGAGACAGAATAGGTGGATATGACATTGGATGCTGAGATTAGAAATGAGATAACTACATTTAAAATAAAAAGAGGAGAAATATTAAATAAACGAATCAAACTCAAAGAGGATAAAACCCCTGGTCCGGACGGATTACATCCACGCATTTTAAAAGAATCTAGGGAAGAGATAGCAGAGGCATTACTACACATATTTAATAATTTGTTAGAAAAAGGTGTAGTGCCAGAGGACTGGTGGATAGCTAATGTAATACCGATATTTAAGAAGGGAGATAGAACATGTCCAGTCAGCTTAACATCGGTGTTAGGAAAAATAATGGAATCCCTACTAAAGGAGAACATAGAAGAAAAACTAGAAAGCAAAAATATAATAATGAATAGTCAGCATGGATTTCAAAAGGTAAAGTCTTGCTTTTCCAAACTTATTGAATTTTTTGAAGAGGTAACAGAGAGAGTAGACCAGGGTAATGCAGTAGATGTAATTTATCTAGATTATCAAAAGGCCTTCGATAAGGTACCACGTAATAGACTAATGAATAAGGTCAGAGAATGCGGAGTCAGAGGACAGGTAGCAGAATGGATAACTAGCTGGCTTCAAGACAAAAAGCAGAGAGTAGGGGTAAAGGGTAGCTATTCAGAGTTGCAGAAGGTGAGAAGTGGTGTTCCAGAAGAATCAGTGCTGGGACCACTGTTGTTCACAATTTATATTAATGATTTAGACTTTGGAATCAAAAACACAATTTCTAAATTTGTGGATGACACCAAATTGGGGGGGGGGGGGGATAGTCAATACTGAGAAGACATTAATAAACTTGCAGAATGGGCATATAATTGGAAAATGAATTTCAAAACAGATAAATGTGAGGTATTACATTTTGGTAAGAAAAATAGGAAGGTCACTTATTACTTGGAAAATAAGAATCTAAATGGGGTAGAAGAGCAAAGGGATATGGGAGTACAAATACACAAATCACTAAAAGTATCGACACAGATTAAGAAGGCCATAAAAAAGCAAACCCAGCTCTCAGGTTTATTTATAGAGGTATAGAACTGACAAGTAGTGAAGTTATGCTAAAGTTGTATCAAACTTTGGTAGACCACACTTGGAGTCCTGTGTACAGTTCTGGTCACCATATTATAAAAAGGATATAGAGGCACTGGAGAGGGTGCAGAGAAGGTTTACAAGGATGATACCAGAAATGCGAGGGTATACCTATCAGGAAAGGATGAACAGGCTGGGTCTCTTTTCTCTTGAAAAGAGAAGGCTGAGGGGTGACCTAAAAGAGGTCTTTAAAATCATGAAAGGTTTTGATAGAATAGATACAGAGAGAGTGTTTCACTTCTGGGGAAGAGCAAAACTAGAGGCCATCAATAAAAGATAGTCACCAAAAAATCAAATACGGAATTCAGAAGAAACCTCTTTACCCAGAGAGTGGTGAGAATGTGGAACTCGCTACCACAGGGAGTGGTTGAGGCAAATAATATAGATGCAGTTAAGGGGAGGCTAGACAAGCATATGAGGGAGAAGGAAATAGAGAGTTATACTGATAGAGTTAGATGAGGAAAGACGGGAGGAGGCTCAAGTGGAGCAGAAACGCCGGCATGGATTGGTTTGGCCGAATGGCCTCTTTCTGTGCTGTATATCCTATGTAATCTTATGTAATCACAATATAGTTACAGACGAGGAAGACTTTACAGCATCCAATTGTTTCTTAAATGATTCCTGGATTTGCACATTCACTGCCCTATCCAAGAGTCCGTTCGATGAATTGATCACTCTTTGCATGAACAAAAATTCAGTCCTAAATTTGCTTTTCACTCACTTGAACCAGTGCTCCTTATCTTACTCTTGCAATTTAATTGAAAGGAATTTTCTGGGTTACCCTTTTCCACACCGGTAACTAGATTATATACTTTATAAGATCACCTCTTAGACCCCTCCTTTCAAGACTGAAAAGCCCAAGTTTCTCCAATCTTTCCTTGTAACTCAGAACTATTCAAGGTGCTTGGTATCATCAGCAAATTTGACCACTTTACATTGAGTTTCTGAGTCCAAGTCATCTACATAAAGGAGAAACAGTAGTGGTCCCAAAACTGAGCGCTGGGGCATCACATTCAGTACTCCCCCCGCCACCACCCTTCAGCCAATTTCTTATCTATTCCCAAGCTGTACTTTGAAAATCCTGCTCCTCCCGGCCCCCAATTTTTTTAAAAAAAAGACAACAAATTTATCTTCATGGAACGGCCTCCAGTCGACCCTTTAAGGATCATTGGTTCAACCTCTCCACAGCTGGAGAAGTAGGACTAGCATGCTCTGCTCATTTCCCTTTGAAAGTTGCAATCGGGGTCCGACAACAACCCAATTTGCAAAACTAAACAGGCTCCCGCCTGTTTTGGATGGAAACCATAGAATGGTTACAGCACAGAAGGATGCCATTCAGCCTGTCGAGCCTGTCCCGGCTCTCTGCAAGAGCACTTCAGCTAGTCCCACTCCCCGCCCTTTCCCCGTAGCCCTGCAAATTTTTTTCCTTCAGGTACTTATCCAATTCCCTTTTGAAAGCCATGATTGAATCTGCCTCCACCACCCTTTCAGGCAGTGCATTCCAGATCATAACCACTCGCTGCGTTAAAAAAAAGTTTTTCCTCATGTTGCCTTTGGTTCTTTTGCCAATCACCTTGAATCTGTGTCCTCTGGTTCTCGACCCTTCCACCAATGGGAACAGTTTCTCTCTATCTACTCTGTCTAGACCCATCATGATTTTGAACACCTCTATCAAATCTCCTCTCAACCTTCTCTGCTCTAAGAAGAACAACCCCAGCTTCTCCAGTCTACCCACGTAACTGAGGTCCCTCATCCCTGGAACCATTCTTGTAAATCTTTTCTGCAGCCTCTCTAAGGCCTTCACATCCTTCCTAAAGTGCGGTGCCCAGAATTGGATACAATACTCCAGTTGAGGCCGAACCAGTGTTTTGTGTCCTCTGAAAATTTTGAAATTGTGCCCTGTACACCCAAGTCCAAGTCATTAATATATATCAAAAAAAGCAGTGGTCCTAGAACCAACCCCTGGGCAACACCACTGTGTACTTTTCTCCAGTCTGATAAACAACTGTTCACCACTACTCTCTATTTCCTGTCACTTAGCCAATTTCGAATCCATGCTTCCGCTGTTCCTTTTATTCCATGGGTGTCAACTTTGCTGGCAATCCTATTATGTGGCACTTTATCAAACGCCTTTTGGAAGTCCATGTGCACCATGTGGGAGTGCCAGGCACCCATTTAAAAGCCTGATGGAAAGTTGATTCAGGCAGGCAAATGGTTGTACAAGGTCCCCACTAGACTTTCAACTGTCAATTGCCCATTTTTCTGGCGAGAAACAGACAGCCAGCAGTTGAAAGTTTCCGTCTATGCGCCTATTCGACACTTAGGGCTGAATTTTCACTTCGAAGAGTGCACAGGTTTGTGACCGGGTGGGCAGTTAAAAGCGCTGAAATTGACAGCGCGTTGGGAAGCCGGCTTCAGGGATCTGCAGCAGACGTTTGCAGGATCTCGCAATCGGCCGCACACAAATGCATCACCCAGGTGACCGATGCCATGTTTGACTTATGTACACTTTGCCACTGATGAAGCAAGTCAGATTAAGTGGGCGCCCGGCTTTGTAACTCTGGCTGTCTTCCCACAGGTGTTGGGCACATTGACTGCACACATGTGCCCATCAAGGCACCCCCAGATCACCCAGGAGTGTTCGTGAACCATTAGAGCTTCCGCTCCCTGTAGGTGGTTTGCCTTGGTGGTTCGAATCACCTCTCCTACTTAGTTCTAGATGAAAGGAATTATGGTGAAGAGGATTGGAACACAGACAAGCTTTTCGGACTCAACCATACGGTGTTTAATAAGGTTAACACACACACCCGCCTCCAGTACGTAAAATGCCTGGTGGCGTAAAACAAACAGTACAACAATACAACTTGGCCCGTCGAACAGGCCCCTGTCTCGTATTAAGACGCCTAAAATCACACTGTGTTGCTATACAGAGTATAACATGGACTTGTCCCACAAACCCCGGAACACACACTATATAATACACACAGAACCTCCCCACTAAGCCCCTCTGGATTGGTTGGGACACACAACACCCCCTCATACAGTACCGGTGGTCTTAAGGATGCATGGGCTTGGACAATGCTCACCCCGATTGTCCGTTTTCTTGCTCGCTGCTTCCCTGTGTAGCGCGTGTCTCCTGGTTCCGTATCGCCGATGCAGTATCCAAGTCCCAGTTTCGAGGTTCGTTCCTACAGTCTCGAAGAGCAAGGCGAGGCTCTTGTCGCTCGTGGTGGTTTCTTCTCTCCGTCCCGGACGGAGTGCTCGGTTCTTGGTTCAGAGATGAGGGCACGCGAAGGCGAGAGGGAGCGAGAGAGGCAAAAGCTGCCTTCTCTTATACCCTAAAAGTTCAGTGAGGTCTGTTTAATCACCCTCCTTTGTCTGGTTTCCCGCCTTTTGGGGTTATCCCATCTAGGTGCTAGTGTCACTGGCAGATGATGGGCTGCACTACTTACCGATCCCGGGTTAAGTGGTTTCCCATTAGTTTCCAATGGCCCTCCTTTGTCCGGTTCCCACCTTTCGGGGCTATCTCATCTAGGTAATGGTGTTAATGGCAGATGATGGGCCTGCACTTCTCACCCGATCCTGGGTTAAGTGGTTTCCCATTAATTTACAATGGCCCTCCATCTTCTGCCTGTTACCGTATGAGTAACCTACCCAGGCCCACTGTTTCCCAGAGAACTCTGTCTGCTCAGACATTCTCCCGTAATCAGTTTGTAGGCCTGGCTGGAATCTCCTGTCCAACACGAACACCTGGGCCCCTCCCATCTTCTCCAAACAGGCTGCTGGTCAATCAGCAGTAACAATCATACAAAATGTCTGATACAAAAATCCTTGGGGTCTGCGCTGATGCTTACATCCCTCAATGTGCAGCTCGTCTGCAACCATAAAAAGATCATCATGCATGTGTGTGCCAGATTCCCAGGGAGCTGTCGTGATTCTTTCGTCCTGCACCAGTCCACCCTCCCTCAGCTCTTCACACATCCGACCAGACTTAGCGGCTGGCTGCTTGAACACAAGGGCTATCACTGAAGACGTGGCTCACGACACCCTTGAGGAGACCAAGGAATGAGGCCAAAGAGCGCTACAGTCAAAGCCAGATGACGATGAGATACATAATAGAGCAAGCAATCGGGATGCTGAAGATGTGCTGAAGATGCCTGGACAGATCTGGAGGAGCCCTTCAATACGCACCAGAAGGGCTCTTCAATACGCTCCAGAATGATCGTCATATGCTGCACTCTGCACAACATAGCGTACCAGCGAGGATTGGAGCTGCAGGAGGAGCAAGGTGCAGAGCACAGTGCCTCTTCGGAGGAGGAGCAGGAGCAGGAGGAACACGAGGAGGAGGAGGAGGAACCTGAAGTGGAGATGACACCAGCAGCGGCGCACATTGCTGCCCGGGATGGCATCATAATGGCACGATTTATTTAAGTTGCACAGTGCATCCATATGGCACCCAGATGCTGAACCAACTTCCCCCACCTCAGCACCACAAAGCAGTCCTAAAATAACCAAACCATTCCTGCCACACTCACCCATTGCTTAAGGCTGAGTAATGTCTTACCAATCACTGCAACTGACCAGGCCACTTGCCAGGCAGCAGGCAAAAATGGACAAGATGGGAAAGTGTTGCAAAGAAATAATTTCATGTGGCTCAAAACTTCAACAGAAACTTAACCATCTAACATTTTAGAACACACACTTGTGCATACCCTTGTGCATCTACAATTGAGTCTCCTTTCTCTTTCTGCAACTTCTACGAGGTGCAACCCCACAGCTTCAGCAGAGGTAGAGGCAGGCTGCTCACTTCCCTGCTCTGACTGCTTCGACACTTTTGGTGGACGTCCTCTGGGTTTTGGAGCCTGTGAGGGCCCCACCAAAGACTGCTCCTTCTGCACCTGTGCAGGGAAGACTAGGCCATCGGGATCCGAGGTAGCATGTGGGTCTCTGACTGAGGGGGAGGCAACGGGGGAGAAGTGGGAGCGCTTTGAGCAGAGCCCCCACTTCCATGTTCCCTCTCACTATCATCACTCTCATGGCCCACCTGCCCATCCCTGCTAGCAAGGAGCTGGAGAGCACTTTCTGCACATCAGTGGGGCGATGAACGGCCAAGTCTAGGTTTGTATCCCTCTTAGATATGACTGCAATCAGAGTCTGCAAGCTGTTGTTCACAGCAAGCATGCACTCGTTCGACTGGCACACATGATGCTCCATGGAGGTGGCCACCCTTTACATGGAAGAGCACATCGTCACCATCGCCTGCGACATAGTGCTGCTCATGTTAGACATAGAAACATAGAAGATAGGAGCAGGAGTAGTGCATTCGGCCCCTCGAGCCTGCTCCGCCATTTAATGAGATCATGGCTGATCATCCAAATTCAGTACCCTGTCCCTCCTTTCTCCCCATATCCCTTGATCCATTTAGCCTTAAGAAATATATCTAACTCCTTCTTGAATATATTTAATGAATTGGCCTCAACTGCCTTCTGTGGTAGAGAATTCCACAGGTTCACCATTCTCTGGGTGAAGAAATTCCTCCTCATCTCAGTCCTAAATGGCTTACCCCTTATCCTTAGGCTGTGACCCCTGGTTCTGGACTCCCCCGCTATCGGGAACATCCTTCCTGCATCTAGTCTGTCTAGTCTGTTAGAATTTTATAAGTTTCAATGAGATCCCCTCTCATTCTTCTAAACTCCAGCGAATACAAGCCCAGTCGTCCCAATCTCTCTTCATACGTCATTCCTGCCATCCCAGGTATCAGTCTGGTGAATCTTCGCTGCACTCCCTCCATGGCAAGAACATCCTTCCTCAGATAAGGCGACCAAAACTGCACACAATACTCAAGGTGTGGTCTCACCAAGGCCCTGTACAACTGCAGCAAGACATCCTTGCTCCTGTACTCGAATCCTCTCGCTATGAAGGCCAACATACCATTTGCCTTCTTAACCGCCTGCTGCACCTGCATGCTTACCTTCAACAACTGGCGCACAAGGACTCCCAGGTCTCGTTGCACTTCCCCTTTTCCCAATCTATTGCCGTTCAGATAATAATCTGCCTTCCTGTTTTTGCCACCAAAGTGGATAACCTCGCATTTATCCACATTATACTGCATCTGCCATGCATCTGCCCAATCACCCAACTTGTCCAAATCATACTGGAGTTTCTCTGCATCCTCCTCACAACACACACGCCCACCCAGCTTTGTGTCGTCTGCAAACTTGGAGATATTACATCTAGTTCCCTCGTCTAGATAATTAATATATATTGTGAATAACTGGGGTCCTAGCACCGATCCCTGCGGTACCCCACTAGTCACTGCCTGCCACTCGGAAAAAGACCCGTTTATTCCAACTCTTTGCTTCCTGTCTGCCAACCAGTTCTCTATCCAAGTCAGTACCTTACCCCCAATCCCATCTGCTTTAACTTTGCACGCCAATCTCTTATGCGGGACCTTATCGAAAGCCTTCTGAAAGTCTAAATACACCACATCCACTGGTTCTCCCTTATCTATTCTACCAGTTACATCCTCAAAAAATTCCAGTAGATTAGTCAAGCATGATTTACCTTTTGTAAATCCATGCTGACTTTGTCCGATCCTGTCACTGTTTTCCAAGTGCTCTGCTATTACATCTTTTATAATGGACTCTATCATTTTCCCCACTACCGATGTCAGGCTTACCGGTCTATAATTCCCCATTTTCTCTCTCCCACCTTTTTTAAATAGTGGGGTTACTTTAGCTACCCTCCAATCCATGGGAACTGTTCCAGAGTCTATAGAATTTTGGAAGATGACCAGCAATGCATCTACTATTTCTAGGGCCACTTCCTTAAGTACCCTAGGATGCAGATTATCAGGCCCCTCACTCTGCCTTCAATCCCGTCAATTTCCCTAACACCATTTCCCTACAAATACTGATTTCATCAGTTCTTCCCTCTCATTAGACCCTATGGGGGAAAAATTGAGTATCGCCCCATTTGGGGCACTAACCTCGCCGGGGCGCTACGTTTAGCGCCCCGAAAAAATTAGCGCCCCCGCGCCGGAACTTCAGTGGTTGCGCCCCAAGGGGGAAGCGGGGCGCTACTGGAAGCACCCCGCATCCCTCTTGGGGCGCTGCGAGGGAATATCCTGGCACTACGTGGCGCTGCGGCATGTCGCGCCGCGGTATTGCAGGCCTTCCTCCCCTTCTTAAAGGGGAGGGGCCCTGCGCAGCGCGAACCGGGGCCCAGCTGGGCCCCCAGGGATCGGGAGTGCCGGCAAAAGAGCCTGGTACTCAAGAGAAGTGCCGGGCTCTTGGAGCGCAGCCAGCACTTCACGGTGGGGGGGCTTCACGGGGGCCGGGGACAGCAACGGGGGCAGGTGCTGGCAGGCGGCCAGCAACAAAAATGGCCGCCTGCCACCTCCCCTTTAAATATCGCCTGCCCCGGCCGCACGTACGTCCCCCTGAACCCGTCGGACATAGCGTCTGGCGGTAAGTCAGGGGGCGCGACTGAAGATCGCGGCTGGAGCGCGAGTGGGGTGCTGCGCACGGCGATGACGTCATCGCCGGCGGCGCAGCGCCACAGGGCGCTACCGGCTGGCGCCGCCGCTAACCTCCCGCTGAATTTTGCGGGAGGCGTGGGCGGCGCTGCGCCCGGGCGTTAGCTGCTTTGCGCCCCATTAGCGCCCTCTTAAGGCGCTAACGGGAGGCGCAAGCAGCTGAATTTTTAGCCCTATGTTCCCCGACATCTCTGGGAGGTTATTTGTGTCCTCCTTTGTGAAGACAGAACCAAAGTATGTATTTAATTGGCCTGCTATTTCTTTGTTCCCCATTATAAATTCCCCTGATTCTGACTGCAAGGTACCTACGCTTGACTTCACCAATATTTTTCTCTTCTCATATCTATAGAAACTTTTACAGTCAGTTTTTATGTTCCCTGCAAGCTTACTCTCTTAATTAATCCCTTTGTCCTGCAAGGTATGTTGGTGTGAGGAGTGATGTGCAGGAGTACGATTGGGAAGGCAGAGTGAGGGGGTTGAGATGACACGCACAAAAGGATGTAGGGCAATGTGGCATTGTACTCACCTTCCTTGACCTCACGATGTTGTTAAATCTCCAGCCATGCAGTTTTGGTCAGTGCCGCTGGCCTCTTCCTCCCATCCGCAGGGTACAGGATGCCCTTGCGGTCCCTCACTCCTTGGAGTATTACCTCCAAGGAGGCATCACTGAACCTGGGGGCTGCTTTCTGCCTTTGACTCTGCATAATTCAGGATGTAGTATTCTCAAAGTGGTCTACCGGCATCAATTTCCCTCTGTAACAATCTGGCTTCCTCCTCCACCAGCCTTCAAGTGACATCTGTCCATTGCTCCTTTAAATAGCTGAGCTGAAGTCGAGTCATCCGTGACATCATCAGATCCGCTCTAGTTAATTGGTCGGGACACCCGGAAGTCTGATTCAATTGCAGTGGCTTAGTTAAAAAGCTACTGCAAAACGCGCCTCTCCAACTTTCAGGTTCCCGATGCGATCCACAGGCCCTCAGCACCCATTGCAACTCGAAGGTGAAAATTCAGCCCTTACACTATCATGAGTCCTGTCTCCCCTCTGTTGCCCCTGTGGATAGTCACCCACTCTATTTTTCTACGTTATTCCTGTGTCCTAAACCATCTAGCATTGCCGCTTGGGCGACCACATCCTGGAGATTACCATCCAGAAACCGATCACCTTCTCTGAATGTGACAAATCCTCTGCTTCAGAGACTCAATTTTCCTGCATTTAGTGCAAAGGTGCTGCCCCTGCATATACTGAATATCCATGATGACCTACAGATCACATTCCACACATATCATGAGGGTTCCCTCTAATGCCAGCCCCCTGTCTGAGTGCGTGCCTGAACTTCCAGTAGCATCAAACTCGTGCAAGAATCAAACTACTTTCACTCGCTTCCCACAAATATTAATTGCAGAAAAAATAACTCCTGTTGATCTGCACCTCAATGCTGAACTCCCTTTAAGGCTTGTCACACGCCACTGGCCTCTTGCAGCTCGACATGGATATCTGAGAATTTGAGTTTACACCACCTCATCAAGTCCAAAAGATATATAATATAGTCAGTATCGTCAAACTATGTAACAAATTGTGACCTGTGACTTGCTCAGTGGTCATGGTAATATTCTCCATCACCAGTTATGTGTAATAAAGAAACTGACGTGATAAAAGTACATCTTACACTTTGAATAATATCTTCTTCCTCAAATTCCAACGTGTTACCTTGTCTGTGAATGTGGTTAAATTGAAGATGCAGTTGTTACATGATACAGATACAGAGTTTTGTGGTTTGAGGTTGAGTGTCTCTCAATGTCATCCTTCTTTTACAAAAATTAAGCTTGGTAAAATTCCAATTTATATTTTATCTGGAAGTCCATGATGTTGTTTAAGGCACTGTACCTTCACTTCACATTTAAATATATGTGTCCTGCATTTAGTGCTGTGTTGCTTTAGCAGATATTTTATGGTATGTAACACAAATATTAATTGAGAAGACACACTATAATAGAATTCAGAATGTGTATATATTTTACAAAGGGTTATTTTTTCTTTTCTTTTTGCAGACCTGCCTGGACTCACTGACTGAAGTTGATGATGCAGGTCAGCTGACCATTAAATGTTCTCAAGACTATTTTTCTTTGGATTGTGGTATCACTGCCTTTGAACTGTCTGACTACAGTCCAAGTGAAGACGTGCCCTGTGACCCAGAGGCCACCATGACCTCCAGTTCAGCCACCAGGGCTAAACCAAAACCTTTTGGGCATTGGAACTCTGCTGATTTGGAAAGAGGCTTCCCAGAGTTGGTTCGCAGTGTGGGGTTACTTTCTGTGGCAAATGACCATTCCACTTCCAGGCAGGAGGAAATTAAAACAAGTGATGAAAGTCAGCTATCTCTCGCCGATCACCAGACTTCGGTACAGGATAAGAAAGGCACAGTAAACTCCAAAACATCACCTACATCAACAAACCATCCAGCCCTGTCTCAAACTCCTCCTGCAGAGTGTGCAAGAACCCAAAATGAAATTGGTAAAAGCTCCAAACAGAAGGTATTTTCTGAGACTAATATTGATGACTTGGAGCCCAAAAGACTTGTCCAAATGTATTCTTGTAGTGCAAATAGTAACCACTGTGAAAACTCAACACCAAAAAGACCAATAAAAGATTGTTTCAATTATAACGAGGAGTCTCCAACACAACCTTCCTTACCCAAAAGAGCTTTGTATTTAGATGAAATTTCTAAAGATGATCTGGAGGTTAGCTGCTGCAGAATTTCAACTTCTATTCTCTCGCACAAAGCGGAAATGAGCAGAAGTACACCGTCTCTTTTTGATCATCCAGACAGGTCCAGACTTTGGCTGGACTTGGCTTCATCCTACCCAAGCACTCCAAATGCTGCTGTCAGTCACTCTTATGATGAATTAAGCAAAACAGGTAATACAAACAATGGATACCTGAGTTCTCCTTCTCAATGTAATTTACAAAAGACAATTTTAGGCCTAAATAAAACGTATGGCCAACATCAAAGAAAGTCTTCAGCTATTAGCAAATCATGTGACCTTCATGATCACAGGCAATCTAACAATGTGTCTACAAGAAGCCCCACACAGCACTGTAGAGAACCGTTAGCACAAAATATCAGTCCTCCTGTGCAAAAAACACAGAATGACATTTCCTTATCATCCAGACAGTCCTCCCCATATCAGAAGCAACCGGATACTACATTTACAAGAAAGAGTTGCCATCCATGTTATCCTCCACATACTAAAACTCCAAGTGGTGAGAATAATAATAATAGTTCTGAGTCATTTAATTCACACATGTTGACTGATCAGTGCAAGGACAGTAGTGAAGCAACTATTATGTCCTCAGGGTGTCAAAATCTGGAGTCTGGTAGGGAATATAAAAAGAAGTCACCTGTCAGACAAAGTTCATCTGAAGCAGTACCTGCACAGTTGCCTTTACATACTCCACATAGTGTGGCCATGGCAGATTCTCCTAGTTTTATCCCCACTGTATCTTTGCTACAACAGCAACCGCGGACAGAGAATAGTTCAAGCCGAAGTCAAACCACTGAAAAGGACAAAGGTGACATTTGGTTTGGATCGAATGAGTATCTGGCTCTTCCATCTCACCTGAAGGAAACTGAAGTGTTGGCTTTAAAGCTAGAGAATTTGACGAAGCTGTTGTCACAAACACCTACAGGTGAAGCACTTCAGAACATTGATGACTGGGAGCTGTCGGAAGCAAATTCTGTGACTGAGGTAAACTCAGCAATTCCCAATGGAAGGAAGAGCAGAAAATGGCTCCCTGAAACTGGAACTATTTCTCCCACTTCCTCAAGTGATATAGCTCCCTCCTTGGATGACAGCATTGAATCAGGTCCACTCAGCGACATCCTGTCAGATGATGAGTTGTCAATAGCAGAAACAGCTGCTAACCACTACACTCTACCCCAATTCCCACACCATTGGTTAACCCAGATACCAAAGAATGCCTTGGATAGTGCTCCTCCTAAATCAACTCTGGTTCAACAGCTACAGGAAGATATTCAGCAGAAACAGAATAACAGCGATGTGTGGGAAAAAATTGAGGTAAGTCGGTAATTTATCCTTATTCTGTAATTGTTTGGACACTTAAATTACCTTTCTGATTTTAAAGACTTATTTTCCTTAATTCTAGTGAACTTTTGTGTGCTCATTAATGTATTAAATATTGGTGCTGGCGAATGAAACGTTTCCATTTTGGGCCATTTATCAGTGTCAAGCCTTTCCAGGTCACACAGAGGGTAAAGCTCCTTCTACTTCTTCTACCGGAATAAGAGAAGGAAAATTGGGACAACTGAAATGGCTCCTTTTGTGCTTAAATTTTGAAGATACTTTTTCCAACAATGTGACTTTACCCGATCTTCAGAAGCGTACTCCTATTTTACCAACTTGAAGTTTTCTACATTCCACACCAGCCATTTTATGACCTCTCTGAGTGAAATTGCCAGTCTTGTGCTAAATTATGGGCAGTTTTATGCATGGAGAGTTGCGCCTGCCCAAACTCATTTCATATAGGACTTAGACCCCTGCTTTGTATTTGATTCATATTTATTACAAGTTTGCATGGATGCCATTTTTCAAGAGCATCTGGCTTTAATCTTCTAAATTAGGCTGTAGAACTCTACAGTGCGTGAGTGTATTGACAGTTGTGAAAATAAAGGTCAAAGTACTTGCTCTTTTTGAGACTAGACCTTCACAATTCTATACACCTCATAGTCCTGGATACGCCTTGGATTGTGTCCAAGGTCCTCCACAATCGCAGAAGTTTTTGGGAGTGGCCCCAAAACTCCCAATTATTTTGGTTTTGTCTCTTGGTTGAATCCTTACCTTCATAAAATGTTGCTGAACAGCATACTTTAGGTAAATATGTAACCGTATGCAACTGCTGTCCCCACACTCTCTCTCCAGTCAGGTCTTCAAGCCCACATAATCCTTTCATTATCAATTTTGGATGGAATGATAGATAACGTCATGATAAAATAGAAGCATTTTGTTAAAACAGATGGAAAAGCAGGTAGTTTTCACAGCTGAGGCCACATATCTCACTGCAGATCACTAAGGTGCACCTTGCTGTGCCTCATCTTAGCCACTAATATTCTCTGACCTGGCTGCATCAGGCTGCAGTTTGATAAAGACAATTCTTATCATGTAATGGAAGCAATATATTAAATTATTAATTCCTAGTTTGTATGATGAAGGTTTTCTAAAATATTTAAAATTATATATACAATGAATATTATAAAACAGATTTATAGCCTCCTGAGTATGCATCTGTTGAGCAAAGAAAACCTTTGGTGCATTTTTTATTTGTATGGAAATTCTGCCCTCTTGAGGTGAGCTAGTGTAAAGTCTGCTGACTAAAACATTTACTGCAGCTTGCTGGAATATGCGTATTCCAGTGCTGCACTGCAGGGAACACTTGTGCGAGGTTAGAGACTTATTCAGCTCCATCGTGTGGCCTCGGATGGCAAATGCACCGATTACAGAAGCTCCTATTTCTTACAGGTCAATATTTATTGGACAAGTGTTATGAAACCCAATGTCATCGTGCTCCACTGCCCGAATACTGAGCTGATGAATGACTGAAAAATAGATTGAAGTAACATACCAGGGTTGTGAGGAACAAATTCAGGCTAGATGTCAGGACATGTTTTATCCAGAAGCTGATAAACAACTGTAACAGGTGGCCAGAAAGGGAGGATGAGACCGAGACACTGGGTTTATTTAAAAGAAAGACTTGCATTTATATTAAGAGACAGCTGCATGCTGCAATGGGAAGACATTAAGGTTGGCAATCTGGAAGGAGGACATCAAATAGGCTAATGGACCTTCTTCATCCAAACCTATCTTGTGTGATTATGTTGTCCAAAGATTAACATTAAACTGATCAATAACATTAAATTTAAAAGAATAAAGAGGAACGTATTTTATTCCTAATAGAAAATATTTTGTTGACAGTCGTAAATATTTTCTGAGATTGACATTATTCAGTTGATTTGCTCTGAAATATTTGACTGTGGAGTTTTATGATTATTTTATATGAATTCATGAAATGAACTCTTTACATGAATAATTTAAGTAGAATATTTTCAAGAGTAAATCATCTTATCAGAGGCTGCTTCATATTGATATAATAAGCAATCATTATGCTTCTGTGTTTCAGTACAATGTGTATTTTAGACACAGTTTAATGGTTGGATGATAAATGTGAGGGGCAGTGACCCTACAGAGAAAAAGTATTATTCATTCCAATTCTTAGAATTAGAAATCACATAAAGTTTCCTCTAAATAAAATTTCTTTATTTCTGATTTTCAGTATATAAATCTTTCAATATAAATTATCCCCATATCTTTTCAAGCCCATCAGGACAGGACGTGCATCTCTGCTGCGAAGAGGAAAAGGATGGGCAGGTATGTGACCTGTTCCCAGACCTTTCCCAATGCCCATAAAGCCAATTGCAAAGGGGCATGTTGTACCACTCAGGCAGGATATCTCCTCGCGATATCCTCAAACCTCTGCAAGAAAATGCTGCACCCTCTAGATTGTGCTTCTCTGCTTAGTTTGGCTCAGGAGGGAGTTGAGAGTGAACAGGTCTTCTTGCATCCCATGGCACTGAATATTAGAGCTCCAATCATAAAGCCCTCCTTTACTTCTGAGTTCCCTGTTCACTGTCCAAAGTTGTACTGGAAATACGTGACAACGAAAGAACTGCATTCCTTCATTCAAACATTTTAAAATGAGACTTAATTCCTTCTCCCTCATAGTTACAATTTAGATTTAATGTTGCTTTGCTTACAGTACTTTATTAAAATCCAATGGAATACAGCGTGGGTGGAGGCATCCATTTTTCTTTAGGATACAGTGTAAGACTATGTATCCATTCCCCTATGTGGTGCAGTAGTGGGGTTGTGGATGCATCCATTTTCTTGTTGTGTGTGCTTGTGGGCGAGGGAAGGGGGTTTGAGTATCTAATTATCAAATTGTGCGTGGGAGAGGGTGGGTGTATCAGTTTTTCTTTCGCGTGCACGTGGGGGATGGATGTATCTGCTTCGTAGAGAATGGGGGGAAGGAAGATACATTTGTTTTTGCATTGTGTGTGGTAATGTGCAGGTATCTGTTTTTGCATAGTGTGTGTGGGAGAGAAGGTAAAATGATCCATTTCCTCACAGTGTGTGAGGTGTGTGGGAAAGGAGAGAGGAAGGGTTCATGTGTTCATTCTCGTACAGTGTTCATGTGATGAGAGGAGAATGTTGAGTATATCCATTTTCCCCTGTAGTATTGGGAAGTTCTGTACGAGCTGGAGGGATCATTATTAGATTTTGTGTTTCAGGTTCAGGAATAATCAATAATTGAGTCCCCTCCCTTTTTTCAAAGACAAATCCTTGCTTCTCACTGCTACCTGCAGTATCATCAGTTATGCTGCTGTACTTTATTGATTTTGACTGTCTGCCAAGGAACTTATAAAGTTCCTGCAAGGAACTGTCTGAACTGAAGCATGAATATACAGCACACACATACAGAACAGGATCGACCAGCACGAGAAATTGTTGCAAAATTGAATCATGATCATCACTTGAATCCTGCAATCAAGGTTACAGCCTTTAACAGAAACATGCTGTCGTCTCCCAGCTCTATGCCTATCTCTCCCACAGCTCCCTGTTTGAATCCTCCAATCGGGTTTCCTCCCTCCCACAGCACCGGAACAGCCCTAACCAGAGATTATGATCACATTGTGTTATCCCTCTTGGACCTCCTGAACCTCTCTGCAGTCTTTGGCATGATTGATCATGCCATCCTCCTGCAATGCTTCTCCATTTTCTAGCTTCATGGGACTGCCCTCACTTGATTTCATTCTTACCTGTCTGATTGTAGCAATGGCTTTGCTTCCTACTCCTGTATGTCACTGCTGGAGTTCCCCAAAAATTCATCCTTGGACCTCTCCTCATCCTCATTTACATGTTCCAATTTGGCACCATTATCCACAGACATGAGGCTCGTTTCCATGCGTACACTGAGGCACCCAGCTCTACCTCTTCACTACCTCTCTTGAACCCACTTCTGCCTCTGTGCTGTCTGCCATCCAGTTTTGACTTACTCCAGATAAACATCGGGAAGATTGAAGCCATCGTCTCTGGCCCCAGCTACCAACTCTGCTCTTTCATCGCTCACTCCATTCCCCTCTCTAGTCACTGTCTCAGGCTGAATCACACTGTTCACAATATCAGTGAGCTGTTCGGCCCCAAGATGAGTTCTCAACTTCATATCCTCTCCATAACAGAGACTAACAACGTCCTCCTCCATAATGTAACGTGCCTCTGACCCAATCTCAGTCCATCTTCCACTGAAACACTCATTTGTGCCATTGTCACCTCCACACTAGGTTACCCTAAAACTCTCCTTGCTGGCTTCCTATCTTCCCCTCTGTATAAACTCCAGCTCATCCAAAAACCTTGCTGTCCGTATCCTATCCCATTTGCCCATCAGCCCTGTCCTCATTGTCTTAGAAACATAGAAAACATAGAAGATAGGAGCAGGAGTAGGCCATTCAGCCCCTCAAGCCTGCTCCGCCATTCGATGAGATCATGGCTGATCATCCAAACTCAGTACCCTGTACCTGCCTTCTCCCCATATCCCTTGATACCTTTAGCTTTAAGAAATATATCTAACTCATACTTGAATATATTTAATGACTTGGCCTCAACTACCTTCTGTGGTAGAGAATTCCACAGGTTCACCACTCTCTGGGTGAACAAATTCTTCCTCATTTCTGTCCTAAATGGCTTACCCGTTATCCTTAGATTATGACCCCTGGTTCTGGACTCTCCGACCATCGGGAACATTCTTCCTGCATCTAGTTTGTCCAGACCGGTCAGAATTTTATATGTGTCGATGAGATCCCCTCTCATTCTTCTATACTCCAGCGAGTATAAGCCCAATCGACCCAATCTCTCCTCATATGTCAGTCCTGCCATCCCAGGTATCAGCCTTGTGAATCTTCGCTGAACTCCTTCCATGGCAAGAACATCCTTCCTCAGATAAGGCGACCAAAACTGCACACAGTACTCAAGGTGTGGTCTCACCAAGGCCCTATAAAACTGCAGCAGGACATCCCTGTTCCTATACTCAAACCCTTTCGCTATGAAGGCCAACATACCATTTGCCTTCTTCACCGCCTGCTGCACCTGCATGCTTACTTTCAGCAACTGGTGCACAAGGACACCCAGGTCTCGTTGCACTTCCCCTTTTCCCAATCTATTGCCATTCAGATAATAGTCTGCCTTTCTGTTTTTGACACCAAAGTGGATAACCTCGCATTTATCCACATTATATTGCATCTGCCACGCTTCTGCCCACTCACCCAACCTGTCCAAATCATCCTGGAGTTTCTCGGTATCCTCCACACAGCACACACTCCGACCCAGCTTTGTGTCATCTGCAAACTTGGAGATATTACATTTAGTTCCCTTATCTAGATCATTAATGTATATTGTGAATAGCTGGGGTCCAAGGACCGATCCCTGCGGTACCCCACTAGTCACTGCTTGCCACTCGGAAAAAGACCCATTAATTCCTACTCTCTGCTTTCTGTCCGCAAACCAGTTCTCTATCCAAGTCAATACCTTGCCCCCAATCCCATGTGCCTTAACTTTACACGCTAATCTCTTATGCGGGACCTTATCGAAAGCCTTTTGAAAGTCCAAATACACCACATCAACTGGTTCTCCCTTATCTATTTTCCTAGTTACATCCTCAAAAAATTCCAGTAGATTAGTCAAGCACGATTTACCTTTTGTAAATCCATGTTGACTTTGTCCGATCCTGTCACTGTTTTTCAAGTGCTCAGCTATTACATCCTTTATAATGGACTCTAGCATTTTCCCCACTACCGATGTCAGGCTAACCGGTCTGTATTTCCCCGCTTTCTCTCTACCACCCTTTTTGAATAGTGGGGTAACATTAGCTACCCTCCAATCCATGGGTACAGTTCCAGATTCCATCGAATGTTGGAAGATGATCAGCAATGCATCTACTATTTCTAGGGCCACTTCCTTAAGTACCCTAGGATGTAGATTATCAGGCCCTGGGGATTTATCGGCCTTCAATCCCGTCAATTTCCCTAACACCATTTCCCTGCAAATACTGATTTCTTTCAGTTCCTCCCTTTCACCAGACCGTATATTCTCCAACATCTCTGGGAGGTTATTTGTGTCCTCCTTTGTGAAGACAGAACCAAAATATGCATTTAATTGGTATGCCATTTCTTTGTTCCCCATTATAACTTCCCCCGCTTCTGACTGCAAGGGACCTACACTTGATTTCACTAATCTTTTTCTCTTCACATATCCATAAAAGCTTTTACAGTCAGTTTTTATGTTCCCAGCAAGCTTACTTTCATATTCTATTTTCCCCTTCTTAATTAATCCCTTTGTCCTCCTTTGTTGAATCCTAAACTGTTCCCAATCCTCAGGGTTACCGCTTTTTCTGGCCAATTTATATGCCCTCTCCTTGAATCTTATGCTATCCTTAATTTCCCTTGTTAGCCACGGTTGAGTCACCCTTTTTGTTTTATTCTTATGCCACACTGGGATGAACTAATTCTGTAGTTCATCCATGCAGTCTTTGAATGTATGCCATTGCCTATCCACCGTCAACACCTTGAGTGACATTCCCCAATCAATCCTACCCAATTCGCGCCTCATACCATCGTAGTTTCCTTTAATTAAATTCAGGACCCTAGTCTCTGATTCAACTACTTCACTCTCCATCCTAATGAAGAATTCTATCATATTATGATCACTCTGACCCAAGGGGCCTCGTACAACAAGATTGCTAATTAATCCTTTCTCATTACATAATACCCAGTCTAAGATGGCCTGATCTCTGGTTGGTTCCTCGACATATTGTTCCAGAAAACCATTCCGTAAACATTCTAGGAATTCCTCCTCCACAGTATTTTTACTAATTTGGTTAGCCCAATCTATATGTAAATTAAAGTCACCCATGATGAGTGCTGTGCCCTTACTGCATGCTTCTCTAATTTCCCTTTTAATGCCGTCCCCAACCTCCGTATTACTGTTTGGAGGTCTATATACCACTCCCACTAACGTTTTCTGCCCCTTGTTATTTCTCAGTTCTACCCATACAGATTCCGCATCATCAGAGCTAATATCCTTCCTTTCAATTGTGTTAATCCCCTCTTTAACCAGCAATGCTACCCCACCTCCCTTTCTTTTTTGCCTATCTTTCCTAAATATTGAATAACCCTGGATGTTGAGTTCCCAGCCTTGGCCACCCTGGAGCCATGTTTCTGTAATCCCAATCAAATCGTATTCATTTACCTCTATTTGCGCAGCTAATTCATCCACCTTGTTCCGAATGCTCCTTGCATTAAGACACAAAGCCTTCAGGCTTGTTTTTTTAACGCTCTCAGACCTATATGAATTATTATTTACTGTGACCATGTTTGATTTAAACGGTTGAGTTCTTTGCCTTCTACTTTTGTTTTTCTCCCTCCTGTCTTTAGCTTTTATCCTTGTTTCCCTTTCCTCTGTCTCCCTGCTCAGGTTCCCAACCCCCTGACACTTTAGATTAAACCCTCCCCAACAGCACTAGCAAACACTCCCCCTAGGATATCGGTCCCGGCCCTGCCCAGGTGCAGACCGTCCCATTTGTACTGGTCCCACCTCCCCCAGAGCCGGTTCCAATGTCCAAGGAATTTGAATCCCTCCCCCGTGCACCATTCCTCTAGCCACGTATTCATTTGAAATATCCTCCTATTTCTACTCTGACTAGCACGTAGCACTGGTAGAAATCCTGAGATTACTACCTTTGAGGTCCTATTTTTTAATTTACCTCCTAACTCCCTATATTCTGCTTTTAGGACCTCATCCCGTTTTTTTACCTATATCGTTGATGCCTATGTGCACCACGACAACTGGCTGTTCGCCCTCCCCCTCCAAAATGTTCTGTAGCCGCTCTGAGACGTCCTTGACCCTTGCACCAGGGAGGCAAAACACCATCCTGGAGTCTCGTTTGTGGCCGCAGAAACGCCTATCTATTCCCCTTACAATTGAATCCCCTATCACTATAGCTCTTCCACACTTTTTCCTCCCAGCCTGTGCAGCAGAGCCACCTATGGTGCCAGGAAGTTGGCTGCTGCCGCCTTCCCCTGATAAGTCATCCCCCCCAACAGCATCCAAAGTGGTATATCTGTTTGAAAGGGGGATGGCCACAGGGGACCCCTGCACTACCTGCCTGCACCTCTTACTCTGACTGGTGGTCACCCATTCACTTCCTGCCTGTACCCCCTTTACCTGCGGTGTGACCAACTCGCTAAACGTGTTATCCACGACGTTCTCAGCATCGCGAATGCTCCAATATGCATCCATCCGCAGCTCCAGCGCCGCAATGCGGTCCGTCAGTAGCTGCAGCTGGATACATTTCCCACACACATGGTCGTCAGGGACACAGGAAGCGTCCCTGATTTCCCACATATAGCAGGAGGAGCATATCACGGGGCGGAGCTCTCCTGCTATGACTTACCCTTTAATTAATTAATTAAATTAAACTAATTGAATCCCACTAATTTCACTTAAATTAAATGATATACTCAAGGGCCTTTGCTTAACAGCAGTCCCCGCTACACCACAGAGACTCTAGAAACTATAAACCACAGAATTTGAGTATGGAAAAAAGGAGAAAGAGAGAAATACTCACCAACCAATCACTTACCTGCTTTCTGGTGATGTCACCCTTCGATTACTTTTTACTTCTTTACACTCACCAGTCCGTTGTAGCTCACCTTTGAAATCTCCCGAGGTTTGGCGCTCTCCAGCCGCTCTCGCTCACCTTTGAAATCTCCCGAGGTTTGGCGCTCTCCAGCCGCTCTCGCTCACCTTTGAAATCTCCCGAGGTTTGGCGCTCTCCAGCTGCTCTCGCTCACCTTTGAAATCTCCTGAGGTTTGGCTCTCTCCAGCCGCTCTCGCTCACCTTTGAAATCTCCCGAGGTTGGTCCCCCAGTGCCTCAAGTCTAAAATTCTTGTCCTTGTCTTTAAATCCCTCCATGGCCTTGCCCCTCCCTATCTCTGTAACCTATAATGCTATCCTCCCAAACTCTGCGTTCCTCTTACAGCAGCCTCTTGTACATCCCTCCGCTCTTTGCTCCACCAATGGCAGCTGTGCCTTCAGTTACCTATGTCCCACTCTTTAGAACTTCGTCCCTAAATCCATTTGTCTTTCCACCACCCTCTCTTCTCTTAAACCTTCTTCAGCCAAGCATTTGATTCCTCCTTCCTAATCTCTTTGTTGGCTTGGTGCTCATGTGCCTCACATCTCTGAAGGCACTTTTGGATGTTTTTTCTACATTAAAGGCCCTATATAAATGGAAGATGTTGTTTATCTCGCTCTTCCTATCTGTTATACTAATACTAGGATCTTCTGTGTCACCCAGTTCTGACGAAAGGTCATCGACATGAAACATTAACTCTGTTTCGCTCTCCACAGATGCTGCCTGACCTGCCAAGTATTTCTGGCATTTTCTGTTTTTATTTCTTCTGTGTCATTGTTCATAGACAAATATTTTCAAACAATTTTCTCTTTTCCTGCAACTGTTCCATTTTATAATTCTTTCTGTCTTACTATTTATCTCCCACTCTGTCTTTCTCTCTGTATCACCATCACACATTGTGGATGATTTTCATCTCCTTACTGCCTCATTTTCACTCAAAAAAGGCGGAAGTGGGCAGACAGTAAAACATCAGCATTCCTCCTGTCCACTTACCACTGTTTTTACAACTGACCTGATTTTCTGTGGACCATTGGCCTAGAAATTCGACTGTGACACGAAAGTTGCCAGTTTCACCGCGGCCACGGGTTAACAGCCGCTGAAAATGGTGGCGCCAGTAGGAGTGAAATTTTGCACTGGGGGCTAAAGCTTATTAGCCCAGCGCTAAACTGACCGTGTAATGCCCTCCTAGTGGCGTTAGTCCCGGCATCAGTCCTGAATGTGGTGTCCAGAAGTGGTGTTGCATCTTCCAACAGCCTTTGGAAGCAAGGCTATAATTTTGCTAGGTATTGTGGGATATTAAAAAGGCAATGCATTGTCGTTTGCTTAAAAGGGCAATGCCTTCTGAACTGATAAAAAAAATAAAAGTGACGTAAGAAAATGCAGTTCTCAGCCCTTACAGCACTAATGCCTTTTAAAAAAAATTAACATTTGAAAAAAAAATTCCCAAATGGGAGCCTTCAGCTCTTAAAGCTGAATTGCCTTCCGTACCAAAAAATTGGGAAAAGTGCTTCAGCACTAACACAAATGGATGCAAACATAGGTGGCTGCCATAAACCAGTGAGGGAAAAAAAGGAAAATTTCATTAAGCAACTTATGAATATGGGGTTGGTCTCAGGATATTTTGTAAATACACCCCAGGAAAGGGGCACCCAGAGTCTTGCACGCCGCACTCCAGCTTTGTGCAAGGGGTCAACACTGCAAGAGAGGTCCTCTACCTACAGGGGCCAGGAGGTCCTCCAGCAAGAAAGATGTGGGACCAGATAACCGAGGCCGTCACTGCCAGCAGTGTCGCCCCCACCGCCTGGCTCCAGTGCCCAAAGAAGCTTCATGACCTCAGACCACTGGTCAAGGTCAGTGAATGCATCTTCAAAAGCCATCTCCTGCCAACTGCATCACTAACCCCACACATTGCTCAATGCACAACTTCACCCCCGCCCCAATCACTCACCTACCAACAATCTGTACCAATCACGAGGCACATCTCCCATTCCTAGCTTCACCTCACCCCCTTGGAGGAGACGGTGCAGGCCATTCTTGGCAGAAGCATGGCTGAGCCCTTGGCCAGCGGCAGGGCTGAAAGGATACAAGATGCTGGTATCCTCATACATTACCCTCCTTCTGGCATGCACCTCTTGCTTTCCCGCCCTCCCCTCACCACAACTCCACCCTTGTGCCTTCCTCATTTCACACACCCAAGAAATGCAGCCTGCCCAGCCAATGGGTGACCGAGAAGAGGGACAAGAGAGTGAAGAAGAAAAAGAAGAAACACCATCACTCAATTTGAGACCCCCAGCCACCAGCTCCTCAAGGTCGACCAGCAAGGTCATTTGCAGTGTCCCCCAATGAAAGTCAGCAGCCTTCCACCAGTCATGCTGCAGCCACTGGGGTAGCACTGCGTGAGATCAGTAGGAGAGGCAAAGGCACACACAAGACAGTCACTAAGGGAATGCATACGGGTGATGAGTTGATTTCTTGATGTCATATTGGATAGATAGATGTATAAAGTTGGATCGGAATGTTTGCTTTGTGGTGGTTTTTATTTCAGCATTGTGGCCAAGAGGACGCTGTGATGGTCAGTAACAGAGGGAAGGCAAGGTGTGGGACAGATGTTGAAAGGGGAATTGGGGTTGTGGTCACTGGTACCGCAGGCGGATCATTCCATCTCGGATATCCTGGCCAGAAAGGGGCTGTCTGGGTTGCATCCTTCCTTCTGCTTTCCCCTCTTCTGCTTCTTCCTCCTCCCTCTGCGAGCAGATGCTGTAAATCTGAAATGAACGCATAAAATGCTGGAAATACTCAGCAGGTCAGGCAGCATCTGGACCTGAGATGTGAACTCTGTTTCTCCCTCGACGGATGTTGCCTGACCTGCTGAGTATTTCCAGTACTTTCTGTCTTCTCAGAAGCCTTCCTTTACCATCCGAGACATTGCAAGCATCGAGCAACACTTAAAAAAACTTTTAACATGTTTTGCACCAAGCCATTACTTCAATAAAATAAAAAAAAGTCCAGGCCAAAAGCTTAAATGCAAACTTACCTGAAAGATGTGCGTGTCTCTTTAAGAGGTACTGACAGCGCCTCTGTGAGTCTACTGAATGCTTGCTTTTGATGGCGAGCTTAGGACCCAGCGCTGATCTCAGCGCTAAGGTCAAAGTTTACCGAAGTATCGTTAAGTCAGCGTTGCACACTGACTAACGCCACCCTCTACCTAATTTAAATTTTCACAGCCATCGCTTTTACCAGCAGCGCGGGACCCACCACCAGCTGGTGAAAGGGCTGCGGCTGCGGTGTTTTCTTTAAATTTTTGCCGGTAATGGGTGGCATAAAACACCCGCATTTTTAGCCCAATAATGCTGGAGGCCAGAACTCCCATCTGAAACAGGCTGGAGCCTCATGACTACATTCAAATCGGGATCAAGTGACATCATTTAGCTCACCAATCGCAGGTTGGTACCAGTCCTGAGGCAGCCATTTCAAACACTATTTAAAGGGATCCTCACCTGCTTTCGGGTAAAGCTGTACAGAGCTTTTGGAGATATTTGTCCTTCAGTTGCATGTGGGATTTTTGATGTTAAAGCATTTGAAAGCAACTTGTAGTTGGTACTATAGGTTCTGAACATTACAGTTCTTACTTGATGGGGATCCATCTAAGAATCTCAACCTGGAAGGAGGAAGAGGAAGTTGAGGATCATCTGGAAGGAGCACAGAACTGCAGTTGGAGTGAGTGCAAATAGAAGAAGGCCTGTTCAGAGGAAAACTTGCCCTCCCAGCAGAGCTTATAGGCCCAGAACAACATACCTGTATTTCTCGGAAGAGCAGTTCATAAGAGGACTTTGATTCTCTCAGGAGGTAGTGAAAAGTTTTGCAGCCAACTGTCTGTTGCAATCAAGGTCACTGTCGTACTGAACTTCTTTGCATCTGGCTCCTTCAAGGCTGCCAGAGGGGATCGAGGTGTGTGATGACCAGCCGTGCATCGTGCAGGTCTGTGGCCGCTTTGGTGGAATCTGACATGATACTTTTATATTGCATCAATTGTCCATCCCCTCTCTGTTTTCTCCTTCTTACGAAGTGAAAGGCTGGCTACTTGTAGACACAGGCTATCCCCCTGTACACTTTGCTTATGACTTCTCTTAAGAACCCATGCTTCGCAGTGTAATTCCAGTGCAATCATATCCCAAAGTCAACTGGAGCCCTCATCAAGCAGACCACTGGTGTCCTCAAAAAATGATTCAGATGCCTGGACAGAGCTGGTAGCTTTCTGCAAAGCAGATCAGAAAGAGTGTTCCTTATGATTGTGGTGCGCTGTATGCTGCATATCTTTGCACTGGGGCAATGTATGGAGCCATCATTGGAGAAAGGCCTTCAGCATCATTAGGAAGAGGACACTGGTGATATAGAGGCTGGTGATGAAGCGAGAGTGGCCCAAGAGTTGTCTGCAGCCAGACTGTTCATCAGCAGCTCATTGAAAAGAATATCGGCTGAACAATCTGTGTTCTCCTGCATTAACAGTCATGTCCAACATCTGTCCCAGTCCTTCCACCCTACAATCAACAGCATCTGCCCAAATACCAAAATTGGTATTCATGTCAACTAACATTGCAGGTTCAACAGCTACTATAGGGAACACTCTTTGCATATAGAAATTTCAAACAGCATAGTGGTTTTTACTGGCTTACAGAAAGGACTACAAACTATTTGTCCCTCCAATGTGATCCCTGAGTGCCTATCTGAAGTGTTCTTTTACCGACTCTTGTGCTCCTATGAGGTGCTCCCCTAGTGGCAGCAATGAGGGAGGAGGAACGCTGCTGTGGCTCATTCAAGGGGTCACGAGATGCTTGTGGGTGGTGACCTCTAGGAGCTTGGGCCTGAGAGGGCCCAGCTGAAGGCTGCAACAACTCAGCATATGCTCGAACAGTCTGGCCCAGCTTGCCTTCTGGTACCAGGGTGGGTATTGGATCGGGGGCCACAAGGATTGAGAAGTGTTGTCATTGTGAAACTGACACTGTTACAGTGCTGCAGCTTGGCGGTCCTACTGCTTTGCGACAGAGCAGATTCTAGGAGATTCATGATTCCAGTGAAGCCCCTGTGCATTTTCTCTCCCAGCCTGTCCAATACAAAGGAGATAGTTGAACCCAGAGCCGACATGGATTTAGTATGAGCATCTCTGAGAGATGGTATTACTGGTTTTACAGCCACCTGTAATGGGGGCTCAGCTGCAATGACCATCGAGGTGACCGCACAAGAAAAAGCAAGATGAGTGGCAAAGAGGGAGAAAAGAAAGATAGGGGGAGAAAGTCGTGTTAGCCAGTAAAGTTGCCGGTGTTACTCATGCCTCGCACAGCCTCTGGAAGCGAGGCTGTGGAGCTCGCAAGGAATTGTGGGCAATGAAGAGGCCTGAGAATTAAAAGGGCCATGCACACTGAAGCAATACAAATTAAAATTAAGTGAAACAATACAGTTTTCAGCCCTTTCTGCCTTTTAAGAAATATTTAACATTAAAAACAAGTCCCAAATGTGAATATTCAGCTCTTAATGCTGAATTCCTTCCTAACCTCAAAAAATGGGAAAAATGCCTCAACACTAACACAAACAGCACAGCAAGCCAGGGAAGGGGCACCCAGGATCTCGCACACAGCACTCCAGCTTTGTGTAGGGGGTCAACACTGCAAGACAGACACGCTACCCACAGGGGCCAGATGGCCCTCGAGAAAGTACGATGTGGGAGTACATCACCGAGGCCGTCACTGCCAGCAGTGTCGCCCCCACCACCTGGCTCCAGTGCCCAAAGAAGCTTCATGACCTCAGACCACTGGTCAAGGTCAGTGAATGCATCTTCAAAAGCCACCTCCTACCAACTGCATCACTAGCCCCACACACTGCTCAATGCACGACCCCCACCCCCCCCAAATCACTCATCTACCAACAATCTCTCACCTACCAACAATCTGCATCAATCACGAGGCACATCTCCCTTTCCTAGCCTCACCTCACTCCCTTAGAGGAGACGGTGGAGACCGTTCTTGGTTGAAGCATGGCTGAGCCCTTGGCCAGTGCTGGGGCAGGAAGGATACAAGATGCTGGTATCCTCTTACGTTATCCTACCTCTGGCATGCACCTCGTGCTTTCCTGCCCTCCCATCACTACAACTCCACCCTTGTGCCTTCCTCATTTCACACACCCAAGAAATGCCGCCCAGCTAGTGGGTGACCAAGAAGAGGGAGAGGAGAGTAAAGAAGAACAAGAAGAAGATGATTGATTTGATACTCCCAGCCACCAGCTCCAAAAGGTCAACCAGCAAGGACATTTGCAGTGTCCCCCACTGAAAGTCAGCAGCCTTCCACCAGCCATACTGCAGCCACTGGGGTAGCACTGCGTGACATCAGTAGGATAGGCAAAGGCACACACAAGACAGTCACTAAGAGAATGTATACGGGTGATGAGTTGATTTCTTGATGTCACATTGGATGGATAGATGTATATAGGTGGATTGGAAAGATTGCTTTGTGGTGGCTTTTATTTCAGTATCGTGGCCAAGAGGACGTTATGATGGTCAGTAACCGATGGATGGTAAGGTGCGGGACTAATGTTGAAAGGGAATTGGGTTTTGGTCACTGGGACCGCCGGCGGATGATTCCATGCTGGATATCCTGGCCACAAAGGGGCTGTCTGGGATGCATCCTTCCGTCTGATTCCTCCTCTTCTGCTTCCTCCTCTTCTGTGTCTTCCTATTCCCTCTGCAAGCGGATGCTGTAAGTATGAAATGACAGCATCAAATGCTGGAAATACTCAGCAGGTCAGGCAGCATCTCGACCTGAGACGTGAACTCTGTTTTTTTCTCCACGGATGTTGTGTGACCTGCTGAGTATTTGCAGCATGTTCTGTCATCTCAAAGGCCTTTAGTTACCATCCGAGCCCTTGCAAGCGTCCAGCATCACTCCCTGCACACTTAAAAAACTTTTTACATCTATTGCAGCAAGCCGCTTGAATAAAATCAAAAAAACCCAGTCCAAAACATTAAATGCAAATTTACCTGAACGATGTGTGTGTCCTTTTAAGAGATGCAGACATTGCCATTGTCAGCCTGCTTGCACGCCAGGTTAACCTGGCATGCTTAGTTCCCAGCGCTGAATTCAGTGCTAGGGTCAAAGTTCGCGCTTGTGATGTAAAGTCGGCTTTGCACGCCGATTTACATCACAACGCCACCATTTTGTTGCAGATGCCGCTGCCAGTTACCGGCAGCACAAAGGTAGGGACCAAAACGTCGGCTGCCACGGGACCTGGCAGCAGCTGGTGAAACAGCGGCCACCGCCGGTTTAGCACCATTTAATGGAGCTACGGAGTGGCGCTAAGGCCACGAATTTCTCACCCATAGACTTGCATTTATATAGCACCTTTCATGACCTCAGGATGTCCCAAAGTGCTTTACAGCCAATGAAAGTGTAGTCACTGTTGTAATGTAAGAAACGTGGCAGCCAATTTGCGCACAGCAAGCTCCCACAAACAGCAATGTGATAATGACCAAATAATCTGTTTTCGTTATGTTGATTGAGGGATAAATATTGGCCAGGACACGGAGGATAACTGCCCTGCTCTTCTTCGAAATAGTGCCATGGGATCTTTTACGTCCACCTGAGAGGGCAGACGGGGCCTCGGTTTAACGTCTCATCTGAAAGACGGCACCTGCGACAGTGCAGCACTCCCTCAGTACTGCACTGGAGCGTCAGCCTAGATTTTTGTATTCAAGTCTCTGAAGTGGGACTTTCTGACTCAGATGTGAGAGTACTACCAACTGAGCCATGCTGACACCGTAGAAGTAATTATGAGGCAATAGCAGCTTTTGGGGTGTGAGTACAAGCAGAAAGTGAAGTGTTCCCTGATGACTTTAGGACATGATGTGGAGATGCCGGCGTTGGACTGGGGTGGACAAAAATGAGAAGTCGCACAACACCAGGTTATAGTCCAACAGATTTATTTAATTTTACAAGCTTTCGGAGCTATCGCTCCTTCGTCAGGTAAGTTAGCAATGAGAGAATCTCCCAGAATTCACAATTTAAACCCAGACAAAATCTATTCACATTATTCGCTACAACAAAGAGCACAGCCAAGACAATGAGATGTGTCCCAGGGGGTCCAGCGTGTCAAACCACCTGCTGGCTGCATATCCTGTCAATTTGTGTTCTTGTGTTTTTTAAAAAAAAAACCAAGGCGGCCTTCGAGATACACGACAGCGCAAAATCATAGAGCAGAAACTGATAGCCAAGTTCCGCACTCATGAGGATGGCCTCAATCGCGATATCGGGTTCATGTCACGATACAGAACGTGACTTGACATCATGGCCGGTCTTCCCAGGTGTTTTTTTTTTTTTAAAAACACAAGAACACAAATTGACAGGATATGCAGCCAGCAGGTGGTTTGACACGCTGGACCCCCTGGGACACATCTCATTGTCTTGGCTGTGCTCTTTGTTGTAGCGAATAATGTGAATAGATTTTGTCTGGGTTTAAATTGTGAATTCTGGGAGATTCTCTCATTGCTAACTTACCTGACGAAGGAGCGATAGCTCCGAAAGCTTGTAAAATTAAATAAATCTGTTGGACTATAACCTGGTGTTGTGCGACTTCTGACTTTAGGACAGCCATGGCAAGTGGGGAAGGAAAGGATTGATAGTGCTTTGGGAAGGGTAGGGTCCTATAGGGCTATGCAGAAAGTGAGAGAGATGTGAAGGGAAGTATTAATTTGCGACCCCTGGTAAGATCATTAAATTTCTTTCAGCTCTGCAGCCAGTTCCTGGAGAAAATGCTGATCGCATCCACAAGTGCCATCCTCTCACTAAGCTAGTTCACCAATTAACCCTGGTACCGTCTGTCGATCGAAGGAAGGAGGACATGCATTCTATGGTGAACTTGATCTATCAGCATCTCCGCGACTGTAGATGAAAGCCTTGGGAACCTACTGGAACCCTTCATGCCCTCAGAAATTTTCCTGCAGCTCCACGATGTTGTTTCCTTGTTTTGGCCCGATTTCCAACCTCCTAATCGCCGAACTGAAGCATCATGACTCAACACTTGCCATCCCCATCCCCTCCCCCCACAACCATGTGATCTCTTGGGCGAGGCAATAAACCAGAGAAAAAATCCAAAGTCATTAAGGGATAAAATGCTCTGGAAAATTCCTCTCTGACCCCAGTCAGGTGATCAAACCCAGACCAGGAGATCACATGGCATAATCGTTATCTATAAAGACACTTACCTTCTGTATGATGCAATCTCTGCCCCAGTCAAGAACTGGTCCAGCAAGCGAATAGAAAAATAGACAGATATTTCCTTGTTAAATAAATCTGTATGACCTTGTGGCAATCTGTTAAGAGTTGGTTGGGCAATGGTTGAGCATGTTTGTGAATGTTTTTCTAGAAAATATGCTCAGATATCCATAAATGTAACATTACCTGATCTCATTCCTGGGTATTTCCTTACCAGTCATATTGGGAGGTGTGGTACCAAATGAGCTGTTGGGATAGTTCATATTTTTCTCATCTGTTTTCGATTCTTCTGCTGAAAAGAAATGTCCTAAGGCATTAGCTAAGGGTCTGTGCTCACTCATATTACTGAGCAGAGTGCACTGTGTGAGCTGATCTCATCTTGATTCAGTTGACGGGTACTGTTTGTTCCTTGGAGGCCAGTAACTTATATTCCTTTCCCTAATTGTACTTTCCGTTGCTATTTTGTATCAAAATACTTAAGTGATTTCAAATGACCACAAACACTAATCACAGCCTCTTTCTTTTCACCAGATATGCTTGTTATTGTATCCAGGATACCATATGCCTGATATAATATGGCTATGATATCATTATGGAAGAGGACATTGAGGGGGTAGTTCCTCCACATTAGGGTTAGGGCAAATGATAACCAATAACACAGCTGCTAAAGATCTAGAAACTAATTGGAAACAGGATATTTCTGGACTGAGAAAATCTAATAAGTGTTGGACTGAGGGTTTGTGGAACCAGAAAATTTACCCCCAACTACCAATATAACAATAACCGCTAAATACTAAAATAAAGCTATAAATAAAATCAGAGCTCTATCTTTTTACCATATTGATGTTAAATCATCTTTTAGGAGAAGTAAATATGTTTCTGAAACAATTGCTGGAAATGTTGGATTCTGCATGTTGTGCCATATTGTTATTCAGTATCTATATCGAATAAATTGTCCCACTGATACTGTTTGTTACTCTCTAAGGAGTGCTCATAGCCATCAGCTGTTTGTGTGAGGGATTAATTAAAACTTTTATTGCACAAATAAAACCATTATATTTTCTGGAGCTGCATATTCTGTCGGCTTATACACTAGGAAGTAGCTGAAGAATACATCAATCGAAGTGCAAGTAGGCATAAAGAAAACAGAATTAGCCATTCTGCTACTCACAAGGAAAAGTTTGTTGCCTTTACATTTTTATTGGCAGCTGAATGCTTTTGAAACATCACTCAGTTCATATGTTAGTGTCGTTAGAATAGTAATTAAAATGTCAGGTTACATATTTCACTGAGATAATGATCCTAATTAAACCAAACAAATGTTTCACTGAAAGATGTGTCTGCACCATTACTTGAATGCAGATAGTTTAAACTATTTTAATAATGCGTCGTGTAGAACATTGATACAGTCCCTGCACAAAAGTTTCGGAATTGAACAGTGATATGGACTGGAGATTTTGGGGGCGGATTTCCTTGGGGCTACTACCACTCTCCCACGTAAACGGGGCTTCCACGGAACTTTCGCCAAAGTTAATGGCGGTGGAGCGGGGAAAATCCCGAGGAAATTCACTCGAATTGCAAGTGTACGTCACAGATTTTTAATTATCTTGGAAAAGTGAAATCAGTAAGAGGAGTAAGTGGGATGAATTACATAGCTGTCAAATTCAATTAGAAGTCTTCAAATTGATTGTTTGGCAATCAACTAGAAAAAAGTGACCATATTAAGAATTTAATTTTGTTTATTGAAAAAAGAAAGAAGGAAAGACATATTTTTATAAAGTGTCTTTCATGCCCTCAGGACATTGCAAAGCACTTCACAGGCAGGGAACTCATTTTGAAATGTAGTCACCGTTGCTATGTAGGCAATTTTTTTTTATTGATATCAATCTATACACAGGTTAGATCAAAACCCCTCCAGGATAGCATTCACTTTTAATAACTATCACCACCCCGCACATTCTGACTGCTGGCTTCTGGGAAACTTGGCTATGGATTTCTTAACAACCACCAACAGTAATGCTCAATATTTGGCCAAAATGGTTACATTTCCACTGAGAATTAAAATGGACAGTAAAGTATATCAAGTCACTCTTTAAAACATTTGCACATTTTAAAAAGTACAATTTACTGGGGTCCCCGAATGGGTCAGTGAATAAATGCATTGTCTGGTGAAGTACTAAGCCATACAAACCAGGAAGGTCCCAGGATCGATCTTTGGTCTGTACTGAGTTAGCTGACCTCAGCTACTGCAGTAATGAGAGCACGACTGTTGGCCTCAATGTCCCCAGATTAGGGAGAGGAAAAATCAGCCAGGTATGCTGCCCCTGTTTCCTCTTCAATAACCTCTATTGTATAAATGGAGATTTGCTAAGGACAGGATCGGGCACAGGCTGTTTGCTGTTCACCCCCCCGCCCCGCATGATGAATAGCTTGATGACACTCAGGGCTGGATTTTCATTGACCTGTGGAGGTGGGTTTGGAGGCGTGTGGGGGGTTAAAATTGCGAAAATTGGCGGGCAGGCACAAGCCCGCCTCCACGCAATTTTCATTAAATCGTGTCTGCTGGTCCCGACTCCGTCCTGCCTCTAAGAGGCGGGATAGGCTGTTAAGGCCCTTAACAAGCACTAAATTGCCTCTATAATGCCATTTTGAAAGGCCTTTGTGATTTTAACCCTTTTTCTACGTGAAGCACGCCTGTTCTGAACCACGAATGTGAAACCTGGCGGGAGCACATTTGGATAGCTGACGCTGGCTGGCTGGCTGATATGGATGGATGAGGAGGAGACATATCTGGGAGTGGTGGGCATATATGGATGGATGAGGAGGAGACATATCTGGATGGATGAGGAGGAGACATATCTGGGAGTGGTGGTGCAAAAATATCTGGGAGCAGACTTAGGACTGCTGCTGCTCATTTTGCATCCAGGTCCTCTCACAGCAAAGGCCAGGCAGTCTTTGCAGACCTTCAATGCAGTAGCAATGATGACATCATCAGAGGTGACTTTCAGACTGAAACCACTAATTGGGTCATGGGTTCCCACATGCTGGAACTCAATTGCCCAATTAGGTGAAAATCGCATCAATCTCCCACATCCAATTGCAGTCGGGTGGATAACACGAAAAGTGGATGACACGACCCCAACCCGCCCCAGTATCAAAATCCGGCCCTCAGTGTCCATGCTCATGCGTAAACAATGATCAGTTAGGCAAGGTAGCATAGGACTGCTGCCAAACTCTGGGACTGTACCGTAGTTTGAGTCAATTCACACAGGAAAGGAGAGGAGGCGAGAATATTGGGAGGGAAGGAAAACAATTTTCAGAAAAATAGCTTTTCTATGTGGGTTATTTTATTTTTTCCCCTTTTCAGTTCTCATTGTGACAATGGGGATAATTTTAACCTAATCTGCCCGAGGAGAAACTGGCGGGGTTGGTCGCCCATTCTACGGTCGCCTGATACTACTTTCCATTGACTTCATTTTCCCGCTGCGGGAGGGGGGAGGCTAGGTTAAAATTATACTCTATATTTCTACCTTCTGTTGTGAGGGCTGATGAAGCTGAACTAGGGGCTTCTCAGTGACTGCTGTAAGAGAGCCCTAGTTGCATATTTTCAACTGCATAATAAATATCTATGGGGGTCATTTTGACTTTGAATGATAGTGTAAAATGAGCGATATTAGATCAGCCATCCATTATACATCTCTCCCATGAAAATCAGAAGAGATGTTTAACAGGTGGCTGATCCGATTTCACCCATTTTACACCATCATCCAAAGTCAAATTTACCCCCTATGTGTTTTGATTATTCTGTCTTATTTTCTGTGTGGCGAATAAAGCAACAGTTGGGGTCCACTAATAACCTCAAAAGTTGATATGAGTGTCTGAGGTCTAAAACCATTCCACTATATAGCAGTTTTGTGTTTGTGTATCTACTTGCAGAAGGGGTAGAGATTTGTGCTTGCTGGTGTACAGTGACATTTCTATCTGAATTTGTTGTGGTGTGAGGTAAGGTGAGTTGAGTGGAAGTGTGAGGGTGGAAGCGAAAGTTTGTATCAACATAAGGTTGGGAGCAGGATTGGAATCAGGAATGTGTGGGTCAGTGAAAGGGTGGGAGCGGTTTGGAAGGGTGGATGTGAAGGTCAATGTAAGTGTGTGAATGGGGTAGGAAAGTTGGATGTGTGGGCCGTTGTAAGGTTGGGACTAAGATTGGAAGGGTGGATGTGTGCATCAGTGCCAGGGTGAGAGGGGCGGGGGGGGGGGGCGGGTGTAAAGGTGAAAATATAAATATCTTCTTTTTCTTATCAAAAGTGATCAGTGATGAAAATCAACACTAATTTTGGTGTACAGTATTTCATTGTAGCTTTGGCAAACTGATTAAGAACTGTGTGCACAGAGCTGCGGGTACCTATTAAATGGAGTAGCTTGTAAACAGAGTGGCAATAGGAATTTGGTGAGAGTGGGAATTCGGTACAGAGGGGATAGGTGGTGCTAAGTATTAAGTCAAGGGGCAACAGTAAATATATAAATAATCAGAGCAATTAATTAGATTGAAAGGGATTTTTTAAAAGCATAATGATGGGACAGCAGAGACTCATTGCCTGCAATTCCTCTGGGAGTGTAGCACTCTCAAACTGGTTTTCAGCGCTGAATACCAGTGAGGGTGATGACACCTTGTGGGAGTGCAATCTAGAGCACATCCACGGCACTGTGGGGCAAATGACTGCACAGGGGGGCACAACAACGTGTAAAAATGCAGTAGCCATAGGGGGATTCGATAGTCAGGGGGATAGACAGGCATTTCTGCCACCGCTGACATGAGGCCCGCATGGTGTGTTGCCGTCCTGGTGCCAGGGTAAAGGACATCACTGAGAGGGTGCAGAATATTTTGAGGGGGAAGAGGAACTGCCAGAAATGATCGTCCATGTGGGAACCAATGACATAGGAAGGAAAAGGATTGAGGTCCTGCAGTCAGAGTTTCAGGAGCTAGGGAGGAAATTAAAGAGCAGGACCTCAAAGGTTGTAATTACTCCCAGTACCACACGCTAGTGGGTATTGGAATAGTAGGATAAAACAGGTTATGGTGTGGCTGGAGAAATGGTGCAGGAGGGAGGGCTTCAGATTCCTGGGGCATTGGGACCAGTTCTGGGGCAGAAGGGAACTTTTCAAGGTGGACGGGTAGCACCTCAACAGACCTGGGACCAATATCCTTGTGGGACTACTACTGTCGGGGAGGGTTTTAAACTAATTTGGCAGTGGATGGGCACCAGGATGAAACATTAATGAGGAGAAACAAGGCGCACAAAGGACTGGGAGAGCTGAATACTTCAGAAATAGGAGGGATCAGATAGGGGACAAATGCAAAGCAGACTAAGGTGGGTTTGGAGTGCATGTACGTAAATGCACATGAGTATGGCACTATGATATAGTGGCAATAACAGACACCTGGCTCAAAGAAGGGAACGATTGGGAACTTAATATTCCTGGCTACAAGGTATTCAGGAAAGAAAAAAATGAGGGGGGGTTGGCAGTAGTAATCAAAGAAACTATTATAGCACTGGGAGGGATGATGCCATTGAGGGGGTCAAAGACAGAGTCTATTTGGTTAGAATTAAGGAACAATAGAGGAGCTATTACGCTACTGGGTGTATACAATAGGCCACCAAATAGTGGGAAGGAGATAGAGGAGCAAATTTGCAGGCAAATTACAGAAAAATGCAAGAACTACAGAGCAGTAATAATGGAGGACTTCAATTATCCTAATATAGACTGGGATAGTAACAGCATAAAGGGCAAAGAGGGGGAGGAATTCCTGAAATGTGTACAAGAACTTTCTTGATCAGTGTGTTTCCAGCCCAATGAGAAAGGAAGCACTGCTGGATCTAATTCTGGGGAATGAAGTGGGGCCAGTGGAGCATGTTTCAGTGGGAGAGCATTTGGGGAACAATTATCATAATATCATCAGGTTTAGAACAGTTATGGAAAAGGACAAGGAACAATCAAGCTTAAAAATACTTAACCAGAGGAGGGCTAACTTCAGTGAGTTGAAAAGACATCTGGCCCAGGTGGATTGGAATCAAAAATTGATCGGCAAAACAGAATTGAACAATGGGAGGCCTTCAAAGAGGAGATAGTTCAGGTACAGAACAAACACATTCCTATGAGGGCGAAAGGAAGGGCATCCAAAGCTAGAGATTCCTGGATGACTAAAGATATAGAGGTAAAAATGAGACAAAAAAGGAGGCTTATGACAATTGTAAGGTTCATAATACAGTCGAGAACCAAGCTTAATATAGAAAGTACAGAGGAGATCTAAAAAGGGGATTAAGAGGAGCAGAGTACGAGAATAGATTAGAGGCCAACATAAAAGGGAAACCAAAAGTCTTTTAGAAACACATCAATATTAAAAGCATAGTCAAAGGGATGGTGGGGCTGATTAGGGACCAAAAAGGAGATCTTCTTGTGGAGGCAGAGGGCATGGCTGAGGCACTAAATGAGTACTTTGCATCTGTCTTCACTAGAGAAGAGGATGCTGCCAATGTAGCAGTAAAGGAGAAGGCAGTAGCAATATTTGCCAGTCCTCAAAGTTGAAAAGTCACCAGGTTGTGATGGGATGCATCCTAGGGTGGAAATTGCGGAGGTTCTGGCCACAGTCTTCCAAACCTTCTTGGATATGGGGGTGATCCCAGAGGACTGGAGGACTGCAAAAGCTACATCCCTGTTTAAAAAAGGGGAGAAGGATAAGCTCAGTAACTATAGGCCAGTTAGCCTAACGTTGGTGGTGGGGGAACTTTTAGAGACAATAATCAAGGACAAAATTAATTGGCATTAAGAAAAGTATGGGTTAATAAATGAAGGTCAGCACAGATTTGTTAAAGGCAACTTGTGTTTGACAAACTTGATTGAGTTCTTTGATGAAGTAACGGAGAGGGCTGATGAGGGTAGCATGGTTGTTGTTGTGTATATGCACTTTCAAAAGGTGTTTGAAAAAGTGCCACATAATAGACTTGTTAGCAAAATAAAAGCCCATGGGATTAAAGAGGCAGTGATACAAAATTGGCGAAGGGACAGAAAGCAGAGAGTAGTGGTGAATGGTTGTTGTTCAGGGGTCAGTATTGGGACCACTGCTCTTTTTGATATACATTAATGACCTGGACTTGAGTATACAGGGCAAAATTTCAAAGTTTGCAGGTGATAAGAAACTCAGAAATGTAGTAAACAATGAGGTGGATAATAACAGACTTCAGGAGGACATAGACAGACTGGTGAAATGGGCAGACACATGGCTGATGAAATTTAACGCAGAGAAATGTGAAGTGATACATTTTGGTAGGAAGAATGAGGAGAGGCAACATAAACTAAATGGTACAATCTTAAAGGGGGTGCAGGAACAGAGAGACCTGGGAGTGTATGTACACAAATCTTTGAAGGTGGCAGGACAAGTTGAGAAGGCTGTTAAAAAATCATCCTTGGTTTTATTAATAGAGGAATAGAGTACAAAAGCAAGGAAGTTATGCTAAACCTTTATAAAACACTGGTTAGGCTATAGCTGGAGTAATACTGTGCACCACACTTTAGGAAGGATGTCAAGGCCTTGGAGAGGGTGCAGAAGAGATTTACTAGAATGGTATCAGGGATGAGGTACTTCAGTTATGTGGAGAGACTGGAGAAGCTGGGGTTGTTTTCCTTAGAGCAGAGAAGATTAAGAGGAGATTTGATAGAGGTGTTCAAAATTATGAATGGTTTTGATAGAGTAAATAAAGAGAAACTGTGTCCATTCGCAGAAGGGTCAGTAACCAGAGGACACAGATTTAAGGAAATTGGCAAAAGAACCAGAGGTGACATGAGGAAATATTTTTTACACAGCGAGTTGTTATGATTTGGAATGCACTGCCTGAAAGGGTGGTGGAAGAAAATTCAGTAGTAACATTAAAAAGATAATTGGATAAATACTTGAAGGGAAAAAAATTGCAGGGCTATGGGGAAAGAGCGGGGCAGTGGGACTCGTTGGATAGCTCTTTCAAAGAGCCAGCACAGGCACAATGGGCCGGATGGCCTCCTTCTGTGCTGTATCATTCTATGATTCTATGAAAGGATTTAACTAAAGCTACAAAGAACCTTCTTGTTGTATCAGCACTGAACTGAATGAGCTACTGGTTGCGTTGTACTTTCCATGAAAAACTTTTGTGAGTTTGAATGAAATGTCAAATCAGATCTTTTCAGTGACATTCGGGCTATAAATAATTTAAATATGTTTGTTTGTTGCTGCTCATTAAATAACAGGAATCAGTGTAGATGTTTTTTTTTCATCAAATAGATACGCCAAATGCATGAAAATGAAAGCTGTGATGGTGCCGAGTTCCATTGTATTTATTGTACAATGTTGACGGCCAAAACGATTTGAAAACCACTTTGGTTTCTACAAGTTGTCTTCATTATTTATAAGATGCCTTTGCCAATTATGTTGACAGTTTATTGATTAATAATTTTTTTGCAGTTCGTCTTGTCGCTGCTTCTGCTATTATTTAATTTTGGAAGAAAATGTGCCACAGCTTTGGAGAATAATTGTCCTTTCAAGGACAATGAAAGTGTAATTTTTTATCCTGCATTAAAAGCACGAATCAGTTGTATCACCATCCATACAATTGTATTGTTTTGTATCTTTTTACATACAGATAGGGTTATTATTGAGGGAATCAATCTGCGATAAGAAGCATTGGCTTTTTTTTATTCAGGGCTTATGACGCACATCAAAAATAAATTGCTTCAATTGAAATATAAAACATGAACCATCTAGCTGTTGAGTTCTAAATTTCTTTTGCAACTTGTACAATTTGAGCATTCCTTCCTAACTTAATAACGGGCAAAAAATAGGATTCTGGAATTCCAATATGTCAGGAAAGGAACCTGAATTATATTGGGGCTGTGCTGAACAATAATGAATCACTACTGCAGTCCTTCTAACTGTAATTCAGATTGATGACATTAGTAGCAGTTCATCTGTAATCCATCTTTGAAATGCAATAAATTGTTAGACTTCTGAGAAAATTATATTTTCTGGCACTCAGATGTTGGGAAACAAATAACTAAATAAGGGTATGAATGTTTGTTAAAATACATTAGCCTAGAAATTGGCTGGTCGAACTGGGTGCAGGGAATGATCCCTGAGCCGGAAGGGGTAGGCCCGAGGCCCACCCGATATTGGGCATGAGGCCGGCGAGCTGCTGATGCCTGCTGGGCAGTGAAGAGGATTTCGATTTTGGGCCACTGAATTATTGGCCGCGGCCCTGGGAGATGGGTGGGGGAGGTGATCGGGAGGGAGGGGGGCAACCGAGAGAGGGAGGGAAACAACCGGGAAGGAGAAAGGGGGCTGAGCGGAGGTCGGAAACAGACATCGGGACTGCTGTGGAGCCAGGAGGGGCACACCTGCATCTCCCATCTTCACATTCAGGTAAGTATTTTTTAAAAACTTACCTTTTTGGTGGTGGCCTGCAGTCATCCCTTTAAGAACCGTTGATTAGGCCACATGCAGACCCCAACGCCATCTGCGTTCAGGGCAGCCCAATGTTGCAAACAGGCGTTAGGCCTGCATTTGCATATGCAACGGCCTTAACGCCTGTTTCTGGCACGGCCCCTGGACGCCTCTTTTTCTGCTTTCACCAAATAGCGGGCGGCACACATCTAGCACATAATAAGCTTGTGCACCCCACCTGCCATGTTGGATGCTTAGGCATCTGAAAAACAGGCGCGGCACCATTGAATTTCTCAGCCACTGGTTGTAGAGTTTAATGGAGAATGTAACTGGAGGTAGGTTGCAGAAATAGTGGAATTGGGTTTAATTCTGACTCCCCCCCACCCGCCCCCACTCTTTTTATGTAGGATTCTGAAGATTTCAATTGTCTGCTGATCACACACTTTTAATGGGAATAATTTCATACTTTCTTTTACTTGCGTTTTCTGTTGACACTGTTAGAAGCCCTACAAAATGCTCCAAATTGTTCCACAGGTGTATTCCCACATGGACTGATCTTTGCAGGCTGTCATTGGGAAAGCAATGCTGCAATGTGGATCCTTTGATTTGCTCCTAGGTTTGTGAACCCAACCACAAGGTCATTGTGTGGCCCTTCTCTAGAGAGAAGCATTTTCAAAGACTTTCCTTCAGTGAATTTTTGCTCATCAAGTTGAAGAATATTAGTGCTGGGGAATGGATACTCTTGTATCTGGTGTAGCACAGTTAAATGCAGCCTAAAGCTCCCTCCACTCTATCCCAAAAATGTGCCGACCAGGGTCTTGGAACGAGAGAGCATAAATTAATTTCATCTAGACAGTTGTAGGCAGCAGATTAAGAAGACGTTCCTCTCCTCATTCTATATTACATTTCAACCTAGGTCCTAGGGATGAAACGCCATTGTTGGCATCATCCAGTACCTAGTGACAAGTCTTGAATTTCAAATGGTGCCATGGTATTAATATTAAAACACTTCTATTTGTGAATAGTTAATCTGCTACTAATCTTCTATGGATCTGTAGTGGGTGGCCTGTGGGTCAGCTTTGCCTCTGACTGTCTGGACGGGTCGAACCGTTCCCACTCCCCTGAAGTTCGAGACTCCGGACTTAGATACAGGCTGCGATACAAAACTGGAGTGGACAACTGGTTTGGTGCAAGAAAACTGTGTTTATTGAAGTCACACTAAAATTAGAACATTAAAAATACACTTAGATTATACAGACATTCAAGAGTACACTTGGTTAAGAATGGGGAACACACGGCACAACGAGGGAAAAATCACAATAATAATCCCCTTACCCTTGTCCCACCCCCAAAACCTAACTAAATTGCACTAAGAGAGGCCAGGGATCATGCTCACCAACAGGGGTTTCTTGACAGTTCGAAATCCAGCCAGGTAAGCCGGTTGCGTTTTTGGGGTACGCTCTTTGTGTCCTTTGGGGCCTGCCGTCCCCACGTGGTACCGATCTGTGGAATCTGCGAAGGTCCCTCAGTTTGGTGGAGTCCGCTGATGCGGTAGGGCGCGGTTATGGATTTGTCTGGTAAGTACCCACTTTTCTTAGTTAGAAATAGGGAAAGTAAAGTCTTTGTTGGGCACTTTACCTTGTAGAGTGGAAACTTCAGGTTTTGTTCTTCCGATGGTGGTCTGGTCGTCGAGTTTTGTTGCGGTTGGGGTCCGGTTGGCGGTCTTTGGTGTTGGCTCGGTCGCGGCGGCCTAGATCATTACCTGAGTGGTGGTAATGATCTGAAGGTATGGTTTACCCGGCCCTTGGTTACCGCGGTGCTTGTGGTCGGTCTTTGTGTAGGGCTGCGGTTGCGGCCTTGTCGTCTTCGGTCGAGCCTGCCCCACCGTGCCCCCTCGCTGTGATGTTGGGTCTTCCTGCTGCTTCCGGAGAGGTTTTCCAAGCCCCGTTTGGTTACTGGTGGCCCACAGTTATACTGTTTTTGAATTTCTTATCTGGGCGCCAAATCAGGGTTAGTTCTTTGTCTGACTTTTGGGCGGGCTCCTTAAGGTGATTTCACTCATTGTTTTAATGGCTTTCATGTCTTGGGTGTTTGTTATGCATAATGTAAATCGTTGTCTTCCTGTCTCGGTAGCTAGTTTGAACTGTAAGTGATAATTTATGCATAGTTTTGATGGGCTATAGGTTTGTGCAAGATTAAGTCTTTTCCTGGGTTGATTGTTTTAAAGGGAAGAATGCGTATTCTGTCTCCTCTAGTTGTCTGGCTTCAGGTAACAATCAAAGCTGTATTCTACAAGCCCAGGCATGTCAAGTTCTAGGCCTTTTAAACTCGACCTCCTGTCTGCAGGGTCCCACTTTAACCTTGCATTTTTCCTGCCATAAAGTCCAAAAGCCATTCCCTTAAGGGTTCCCTTATTGATGACTTGGAAAATGTGGGAATTTCGAGAATCCTACAGTCCCCCCTGTGATACTGAAACTCGCTTCAAGTATCATACTGGCAAAGGTGAGCAAAATTCCTGACCCTCCATAGCCAATCTTCCCCTGTAATTACCTATCTGAAATCCCATGACACATACATTCCCCATACTTTAAAATGTAGTGCACATAAGCCTGCATAGGCAAAATACAGTTATTTACACACATCCAAACATGGAGGGGTCCAACACCCCTGCACCACTTGGTACACATACATCTTTATTAAAAGAAAACAACATGTAAATGTCTTTATTAAAAATAACAAAACACAAAAAAACAACAATCTTTATTCAGGAACACAGAATAAAAGATTCAAACAGGTGTATCTCTCTCCACCTTAGCATAATGCTTCTTCCAAGTCCTTTCGTTTCGGAACTCTAGTATTTTGCCTTTTCCCTTGCACTGAGTGCACAACAGGTACAACACTATTCCCAGCTGGCAAACCACAAGGATGTGGGAAGCCATTCTGACCCATGAAGGGACCTCTGTTTTCGAAGATGTCCCACCAGGGTGGGACTGTGATACCTTGAATCTCTCTCTCTATCTCGTGTGTTTTCTGTTCTAAAGTATAGAAATGCTTTTGTGATATCGCTACAGCTTTTAGTAACTTGGTAAGATGTTCTGGTAGAGGGGGAATTTCGTAGCCGAAATGTGCTACATATTTTTGCAGGTTGGTGAAATTTTGTGTTACAGTGAGGTGAACAGTGGAGGGTTCAGGAATGGGGACAATCCATTCCTGGGCCACTTGAACTTCTGCCTCGGGTTTAAAGCAGAAACTGCTGTCACTTACCGGACACCAGGTATGCTGTCCAAGCTGGTAGTGGGGCGCACTGGTGGTGACACAATATGTCCCACCTCCTATAAATGCTACCTGTGGGGGAACATGGTCTTGTGCCATTACCTCCATGGTACAGTTTATAGGTCTTGCACCAGCAGCTTTAAACCCGCACTGTGGTGTAGAATAGGCGTTCAAGTGCTGGGGACACAGTATTATGTGTGCTCCCCGGCTCCGGCACCCGGAGAGGTCTGTACCTGTCATAACGTGCTCCCACTTTATGACATAAGGTGGGACCGCTGTGAAACGGATGTGTGCACCCCCTTGAATGATTCCAATGTTCTCCACCCTGTATACCGGTGCGGGTCGGGCTGTCCCACCCATGACCGGCATCCTCACCACTATCCCCGTGATTGGAACGTCCACAATCTACTGGTACAGGGTAGGCTTCAGAGGCTAGACGGAGCTGACACGGGCTTAGTGAATTCTCAAATGGGTGGAGGGCTGCGAGGTGCTTGTTGCTGATCCAGGAGGGGATTAAACCTTGCTTTAAATCCTCCAGGTTACTCCGGCCCTCGCCTAGCAACCATGCCCCATACAGTACGCACACCTCGTTCTGTGCAGCTTGGTCTGATGCATTCCTGTCCTCCCGTATGAGTGCATTCACTGTCTTTGCATGTCTTTCCAGCTCAGCAATGATTTCTTTTAAATGGACCGTCATAGCTTGGTCCTCGTGTAACTCTGAGCCCACTACTGTATTTTCGTCCATTAAGATTTTCCGTAATTGTGTTTTTAAACCGTTTATTTGTGTCTGCAATTCTATGTCATCCAGACTGTTTATCACAGAGGATCCTGTATTTAATGCTGTGAAAACATCATTCCAGGTTCCCCTTCTTTGTCTCCCCGCATTGCTAAAGTACTCAGTGTGTGTAGTGTACAGTTCTGTTTTGTCTACGTTGACAAAATCGAACTCGTAGAATTTCCTGAACATTTCTCTTAACAGGGCCTGGTATAGCTGTACTGTCTCCTTGGGACACCACTGAGGTAAGTGTACCTCCGTGAGGTTTAGAATCACAGAAGCTACCGCGTAGTGTACCCCCTGGTATAGCACCTTTTCGGTCGGCACTAGTACCAGCCCAATCCCTGGTCCCTTGGTGGTGGCAGGGCAATTCTCTATGTGTGTCCTTGCTGTCTGGGTCGTGGGCAGGGGTTTACGGGCGCGTGCCACGAGTTCAGTGGCCTTAACTGGGACTGGAGAGGGTGGGACTATGCAAGTGTGTAGGTGGGAATCCCATTCCACCCCCTTCCCCTTATCCAGCCATGCTGCAGAAAAGATAATGGATATGCCCGTGGGGCAGGCCTTCCGCGACCCCCACATGCAGACATAGATTCCCTGTTCCGATTTCCACCACTTGTCCCAGCACACGCTCACCCCCCCATGGTTCCCTGTAATGGTCCGATGGGTGTCGTTCCCCAGTCGCTCCCAGTCAGCTGTACGGTCCCCCATGTCTCTGCTCAGCTTCCTGAGCCACCACCACCTTCCCAGGGGAATTTGTCCTCTGCAGGTCAGGCACACGCGTTTCCCCTCAGTGACCCCGACCCGAGTGGCTACAACCTGTATGCTGGGGCAGGGGAGGGAGGCCTCCCCGTAGGTGAACCCGGTCTGGCTGGAGTTCCGGGTGGAGTTGGATCCCAGCCACCCTGGCCATCTTCCCACATGGGAATAGATAGCGGGCTCCTCCACGTCTCGTTCGCCGCCCCCGGCGGTAACGATTGGTGCTCTCTCTCCCGAGCACCCGAAGATGTGGGAGTCCTCTGTGTCACCTCGGCGGCCGCCGCTCACCCCACCAGGGCGAGCAGGATTATGCTCCCCTTCATCTCGAAATCCTTTCTGTAAGGAGGCACAAGAGCATATAGCCAGGTCCCGAGAAGATTCTCTGGCTTGGGTGAAGCATAGTCGAGTCTTGCGACCTCGACTTAATACAAACACTCTTAAAACAATAATACTTAAAACTACCAACCACCTTATTTAAAATTTAACTAAAACACCCAAACTTAACAATCTCAAAATTAAATAACAGAAGCTATGTACATCCGCCGCCCGTCTCCGAGCGGCCAGACTAATCCCTGTTCGGGCTACAGCACACTACTTCCTTCGGTGTGGCCGCCCTGTCCTGTAGCTTTGGTCCCTCGCAGCCTGCGGCTGCTGGCTGGGGACCTCTGTCCTCAGATTGATCCCTGACTTGAGGGGCTGCCCTTTTAAACTGGGGAGCCGGTGACCACGGTTTCTTTGGCCGTGGCGTTCGTGGGGACCTTCTAGGGACTCTGGCTGGTGGGGGTTTTCTGGCTGGCGGGTCTTTAACACGAGCCACTGCCCCCTCTTGTGCGGTCTGTGAATTTTCCACTGCCGCTGGCTGGGGATTTCTATCCTCAGGCTGTACCTCTTCTAAACCTGTGTCGGGGGCAGGTAACTCTCTGCAGCCTAATGCTGCGGGCTAGGGGTCTCTGTCCTCCGGTCCCACCTCGTCTGAGTCCCAGATGAGTGGGGGAGTGTCCCCAACAGTGGGTGGGATGGCCCTTCCCTTAAGACAAGCCACTGCACCTGCTTGTGCAGTCTGTGAGTTTGCTCCTGCTGCAGGCTGAGGATTTTTATCCTCAGACCTTGCCCCAACTGGCTGTTCCCTTCTCTCGGATTTAAACAATTTACATTGGTTAATGTGGAACCATTTGGTGCGCCGAGGCATTTTTATGGTGTATACCATGGGGCTTGCCTTATCTACAATGCTGTAGGGCCCATGTTCTAGACTGCCTACCCGAGCAAAATTCTTAACCATGACCTGATCCCCTATCTCCCACTCGTGGTGTGTACGGGGTTCTAACAGCAATCGGTTACTCTGATGCTGCCTTCCCATGTTCCCAGCCGCCTGCTCATGGACCCTTTTAAGGTGCTCGAAGAGGTTCCTGGCGAACCTGTCCTGGTTTACCTCCCTGAGCTGACCTTCTGTGAGCACCGGGGCGAGTACATGGGTGGGGGTCTGCATAACTCGGCCAGTCATCAGCTCGTGCGGGGAGTATCTCATGCTTTTTGACTGGCTGGCTCGGATCCCCATCAGGACTAACGGTAGGACGTCTGCCCATTTACTAGGCGAGTCCACCGTCTCTTTCCTCAGCCTTTCTTTCAAGGTCCTGTTCATCCTCTCCACAACCCCGGAGGACTGTGGGTTGTGTGCAACGTGCCATTTCCCCTCAATGCTGAGCACCATAAGGGTATTCTGCATGACCTGTCCGGTAAAATGATTCCCTCGGTCGGACTCCACATACTGCGGTAGCCCCCATCGCGAGAACACCTCCCTGACCAGGATCCTGGCTGTACCCAGAGCTGTGGCTGTTCGGCAGGGGAAGGCTTCTACCCACTTGGTGAACACATCTACCAGGACTAGGCAGTACTTATAGCCTCCCTGGGCGGTGGGCAGGGGCCCGATGTAGTTGACCTGGATCGACTGCCATGGTCCCTCTACCCTCCTGAGGTGTCCCATAGGTACCTTCCTCTTGTGGGGGTCCGGGTTGTTAGCAGCACACACCAGACAGCTGGCGCAGAATTCGCGGACATCTTCCCTGAGTCCTGGCCACCATCCCGCCTGTTCCACCCGCTGCCAGGTGGTTTCCGGCCCGGGATGTCCCACTCCTGGACCCTCATGGGCCAGTTGAAGGAATTCCCCCCGGTGCTGCTGTGGTACCACCCATTGTTCTCCCCTAAAGAGCAAGCCTTCCTTCATGGAGAGGGCTGCTGTGCTGTAAGGGCTCTCTACCCTTTTTCCCTCAGTCACTGCACTGAGGACTGCCTTGAGGACGGGGTCTTGAGTTTGGACCGTCTTGAGGTCTGGGGCTAAAGCTACCACTGCACTCCCTTGTGTCCCATTCCTACCCCTGACTGCTGCTATAGGACTGGACCCATATGGGTCCCAGAAAGTGCCTGTGCGGGCACCCTCCTTAGCTAGCACGTCGGCCTGCTGGTTGCCCTGACTACGGGGTTCCGCGGAGGACTGGGCTTTCACCTTATGGATGAAAACCTCCCCTTCCTCCCCCACTGCTGCTAAGATTTTCCCCAGCAGGGGTTTCACTGTGAGGGGTCTCCCGTCAGCGGAGGTGTATCCACGGTGGGACCAGATGGCCAGGTACTCTGTACACGAATTGCACGTGAACATACTGTCCGAGCAAATCGTGTATGGGGTGGGGAAGATTTCGGGGTGTGTAACGACGTACACTACCGCGGACAGTTCAGCCTGCTGGGCGCTCATGGTGCTGGGGAGCTTAATTGCCAGGGCAAGGTCTGCCGCTGGGTCATAAACTCCACACCCTGTGAGTCGCTCGCTAGCAGATACCGTGCTGGAGCCGTCCACATAGATTTCACGGCCTGTAGGGTGTATCCCGGCCCGCAAACCTGTGTCCACTTCCCAAACCCCTTCTATGGAACACCGGTGGGCTGTTCCAGGATATACCAGGTTAGCTGCGAGCTTTGGCTCACAGAGACCTTTCACCCTTAGGTCCATCTGTGAGAGAAGCAGGGTCCAGCGAGCAATGCGGGCACTGCTCACTGTCCCATCCTTGATTCTCCCATCCAAGAGCATCCGGGTGGGCGTGTGATGGGTGAGGAGGGTGATGGGAGAGGTGCCTGTGAAGATCAGCGATCTTTTCACAGCCCAATGCGTGGCCAAGAGGTGCCTCTCACAATTGGAGTAGCTCTTCTCCACATCAGTGAGTATCCTGGAGGAGTAGACCACCGGCCTCAGCCTGCCATGCCGCTCTTGGAGCAGCACAGCGCTCAGGCTGTCCCCGCTGGCTGCTACCTCCAGGAAGAACTCCTTCCCCCCATCTATAGCCCCTAGAGCTGGTGCGGTCTGCAGATCCTCCTTGAGCCTGACAAATGCTGCCTGGCAACCCTCATCCCAAGTCCACTCTACACCCTTGTGCAGGAGTCGGAGCAGAGGGGCTGCTTTGGCTGCATAGTCCTCAATGAAATCCCTGCAATACCCGGTTAGCCCTAGAAAAGATCGCACTCCCGTGACTGTGCTGGGGACTGGTAACTCCTGTACTGCTTCCCTTCTAGCTTTGTCTATGGCCCTTTCCCCAGCGCGTATGGTCAGGCCCAGGAATTTTACCTCCTGCTGGCCGATCTGCGCTTTCTTTGGGTTCACTTTAAAACCTTCCTGCCCGAGCAGTTCCAGCAGTTCGACCAGAAGTGGGCCATGCTCCTCTCTCGCATCGGTGAATAGGAGCAGGTCATCCACGTATTGTACCAGCTGCCTGGGCTGGCTGAAGCCCTTTAAACTGTTTGCCATGCATTGGTGGAAAATGCTGGGGCTATTGTGGAAGCCCTGAGGCAAACAGTTCCAGGTGTACTGTTGCCCTTTAAAGGTAAAGGCAAACTTGTACTGATCCTCTCTCCTTAAAGGGATGGACCAAAACCCGTTGGAGATATCCAGCACCGTGAAAGTGGTCGCGGATGCTGGGATACTTCCTATCAGGTCGGCAACTGCTGCTACCGTGGGTGCACAGGCTGGAATGTTACTGTTGAGCACCCGATAGTCCACTGTGGCCCTCCAGGAGTTCACGTGGGTGGCTATCGGTCTCAGGACCCCCTGCTGTACTAAGGAGGACATGACTACTTCCATGTCTGGCTCCGCTTCCCTGGGGAAGTTATACTGTTTCTGTGGTTGGGCCATGGGGTCCCCGTCTACGCTGACCTAGGACCCGTTGACCCTCCCACAGTCCTGCTTGTGTGTAGCAAATGTGTCTAGCTGGGCTCGCACAAATGCCTGAAACTCCTTTGGGGTGTTACTGACCATGAGCTCGAGGTTGTAACCCTCTTTAGGTTTCATGGTGCACAGGGTCCCCTTCCCCTGTTTCCCTGGGATGACTACTACTCCACCTTCCTTTCCTGTATTTTCCCCCCATAGGCAGTGATTCCTTAAATCCACTAGGATCCCGTGGCCTACAATAAAATCGGCTCCCAGGATCCCTTTTCCACCCTCCACTTTCCACTTCATTAGGATACAGGCCCACTTAGAGCGGAGTGTTCCTAAACGAATGGTGAGCGGGATAGAAAATGAGCCAGCCAGTTCTTTACCTGTGAATCCCGACAGGCTGTATGGGACCCCGTTAGATAGAGGTAAGGTGGTGGGGTTAGCTGAATGGATCACAGTGCATGATGCTCCCGTGTCCAACAGATAGGTCCCCTTTACCTCTTCAACCTCCATCTCAACGAGGGGTCTCTTCCATAAGTCGTAGGTAAGGGAACACAGGTAAACAGGCTGCGCTGGCTCTAGTCAGGGTTGTGGGTTAGATAGGGCTGATGGGGTCAGAGCACCGGTGGTGGCTGCTACCTTCCCTGGGCCAGTCAATAGGGTCCTCATGGCGTCCAAAAATGATTCGACCATGGCGGGAGGGATTCCTGTCTCTGCCTTTTGGGCTGGGGTTGAGGAATTCTTTCCCTTGTTATCTTTCCAAGGATTCTTACACTCCTTCCTCTAGTGTCCATCCTTCCCACACCCGTAACAGTTAAGCTTTCCCTTCCTGATGCCACTCCTTCCTACCCTGGCCGGGTTTCATTTCATGCACTTTCCCTTTAGGTGGGTGTGCATCGGTTCCTTTACCATTTCGGTAAGCTATGGTCAATTGTCTGATCACTGTGAGTTCGGTAGTCAGGGGATTCTTTGGGTCAAACCACATTTCTGCCGTGGCCCTGACCTGTGGCAAGCTGTTTGCCACCAGGTAACGGAGCCAGTGGGCCCGCTGATCCTGGTCCAGGTTAGCCTGGTTAGGCGTCCCACTACATGCGCCCCTACACACCGGCCACAACCTGTCTGCAAAAGCCTGCGGGGGTTCTCCTACGAGCTGCACTGTTTTCTCCACCCGGGAGAAACGACTTCCCTCATTCATCCCCATGGCCTCAAGAACTTCCTCCTTGAGCTCCCCATAATTGCACTGTCCCATCTTACATTGGTCAGAGAGGGACTGGAAGAGCTTACTCTCCAGGGAGAATAGCAGCATTTTGGCCTGTTCAGCATCATTGCACTCGTTGATGCTTGCTGCTTGTTCCACTTCCCTGAAGTGGACCGTGGGGTCCCCCTTTTCCGTGAGCTTTGGTATGTGTCTTACCATAGCTCTAAGCTGTTGGGTGCCATAGGGAACTATGAACTGGTTTTGGAGGGGTCCCTCCTCCCCATCTTGAGCGGGTGGGCCAAACCTCCGCTGCCGGGCCGGCACATCGGCCCCGGTTCCAGCCTCTCTTGCGGGGGTTGTTCCATCTCCGCTTCCACTTCCCTTTGCTGCCAGACCTTGCTAAAACCTGGCGCTACTGGTGGTGGTCGTGGAACCTCCTGTTCCTCAACCGGGTCGTCCCTTGGCACTACCACTGGTGTCTGGCCCGTTCTCCCCTCGTTCCCTGTAAAGTCCGCCTGGGCTGCCTTCGGGCTTATGAGGCACACCATACCCTTTGCCTTCCTTAGGGCAAGGCTCAGATTCTCTATCTGTTCCCTGCAGGGGCCATGATCTGCGTCTTCAAACCCCTGTTTGTTCGCTAACCTATAGGCTGCCTTTATGTCTTGTACTTTCTCCTCCTGCTCTCTTACTTGTCTCGCTAGGCGGGCATTCTTCTCCCGCAACCTCAGCTCATTGCTCTTGGCTTCGGTGACTTGGCACTGTAGATATTCCAGCCTGGCCTTATGTTCCCCTATTAACTGTACCCTTTCCTGGTTTAGGACCTGCAACGCTACCAGCAACATTTCCCCTGCTAGAGTCTTGTCCTGGATTTCCAGGGCTGACTCCCGTATCTCTGCTGCCTGTGCCTCCACGAGCCTGTCCAGAAGCTGGATCTGCTTCTTGAAGCACATCAGCCAGACTGTCTTCTCTGTGGATTTCCTGTGATCCTTCCCTTCTGTCCATCTAGCTGCAGCATCTACCGGACGCCCAGCCCTTAACAGATTAGTGATCCACTTCTTAGTGATATTCACTTTTCGGAATACATAGTCTGAAATCCTCTCTTCCATTACGGTTTGCTCTCCCGAACCGGTGTCTACTGTATCACACCCCTGTTGCCGGAGTCCTGCCGCGGTCGCCATTTCTGTAGGGTGTGGCGTGTGTGTAGTCAGCTCGCCTCTGACTGGGTTCCTGAGCAGTTCGAATCGCTCCCACACCCCTGGGTTCTAGACACCGGACTTAGGTACAGGCGGCGATACAGAATTGGAGTAGACGACTGGCAACACGGGCAACACGGTGGCATAGTGGTTAGCACTGGTGCCTCACAGCGCCAGAGACCCGGGTTCGAATCTGACCTCGGGTGACTGTCTGTGTGGAGTTTGCACATTCTCCCCGTGTCTGCGTGGGTTTCCTCCGGGTGCTCCGGTTTCCTCCCACAGTCCAAAAATGTGTGGGTTAGGTTGATTTGGCTATGATAAATTGACCTTAGTGTTAGGGGGGATTAAATATGTGGGGTTATGGGGATAGGATGGGATATGTTAGGGGGAATTAAATACGTGGGGTTACGGGGGTAGGGTGGGATATGTGTACTGTGGGGATTAAAGCAGGGACAGGGTACTGGATTTGGATGATCAGCCATGATCGTATTGAATGGCGGAGCAGGCTCGACGGGCCGAATGGCCTACTCCTGCTCCTAGATTCTATGTTTCTATGTTTCTATGTTTGGTACAAGAAACTCGTATTTATTTTATGAATGATACAACACTGAAAAATTACTGGAATAGTTACAGGCTTACTAAAATACACATAAATTGGAATGGGGAACACACGGCACATCGAGGAGAAAAATCACAGTCTTAATCCCCTTACCCATATCTAACCAAGTGTGCTGTGAGGGGCCAGGGATCATGCTCACCGATAAGGGTCTCTGGACAGGTCGAATCCTGTCGATTAAGCCGGTCGTGGTTTTGGGATTTGCTCGATGTGTTGGATGGTGGCTGCCGTATCCCGTACGTGGCAGAAAACTTCAGCGGCTCTCCAGGCTCAGTCTTTGCGAATCCGCTGATGCGGTCGGTTTCGTCCTTGCTTCGGTCGACTGCAGTCTGCTTGGCCTTGCTGTTCCGTGTTCCGTAGCTCTCTTGCTGTAATCTGCTAGTCTGCAAAACTGCCAGTCTGTGCTCTGCCTTGCAATCTCTGTTCTCTGTAGAACTGGCTTGTCCCAGCCTCTCGTCTCTGTTGAGCTGGCTTGTCCCAGCCTCTCGTCTCTGTAGAATTGGCTTGTCCCAGCCTCTCGTCTCTGTAGAACTGGCTTGTCCCAGCACAGGTCTATAGTTATACTGTTGGATTGTTCCTTATCTGCCCGCCAAATCTTCCCAGTGCTTTGTTTAATTCTGGTGGGCTCGTTAAGGTGGTTAACTTTAATGGCAGGAGAATGACCTTTAACGATATTAAATATTTGTTAAGTGAAGGATGATTGCTGGTCTGATGGTTGTTCATTTGTGTTGAGTTTCGGGCCATCGAAACTGGGCCTTGGGGCTTGTTTTATACATGTTTTTCTGATATGTCTAGAGTTTTGGTGAGGACTCCATTCCTTTACTTCTTTGTATAAATGCTAAGCAGTTTGATGGGCTGAAGTGGGGTCATCCGGTTCCACAGACAGGTCGACCACCTGTAATATACAACATTGGGCTGGATTTTGATACTGAGGCGGGTTGGGGTCGTGTCATCCACTTTTTGTGTTATCCACCCGACTGCAATTGGATTTGGGAGATTGATGCAATTTTCACCTAATTGGGCAATTGAGTTCCAGCATGTGGGAACCCCTGACCCAATTAGTGTTTTGAGTCTGAAAGTCGCCTCTGATGATGTCATCATTGCTGCTGCATTGAACAGAGACTGCCTGGCCTTTGCTGTGAGAGGACCTGGATGCAAAGGTCTGCTCCCAGAGAGAGAGAGAGAGAGAGAGAGAGATTTTGCACCACCACTCCCAGATACGGCTCCTCCATCCCAGATGCCTGCCTGCCAGCCCCAGCCACTGATAGTCAGCTATCCAAATGTGCTCCCGCCAGGTTTCACAATCATGTTTTAGAACAGGCGTGCTTCACGGAGAACAAGGGTTAAAATCACAAAGGCCTTTCAAAATGGCATTATAGAGCCAATTTAGTGCTTGTTAAGAGCCTTAACAGCCTATCCCGTCTCTTAGAGGCGGGATGGAGTCGGGACCAGCAGACATGATTTAATGAAAATTGCGTAGAGGCGGGATGGAGGCGGATTTGTGCCCGCCCGCCAGTTTTTGCAATTTTAACCCCCCACACGCCTCCAAGGGTCAATGAAAATCCAGCCCATTGTCTCTGTAGAGGCCAGCCCCGCCTCCTTTGGCAGCCTGTACTGAGGTCTGCCCAGGCATGTTTTAAAATGTCCCTGGTCCAATACACTCAATTGGTTTTAAAATGTCCAAAGTCCCCTTTTCTTAGGGTCTCTCTCTTTTCCTCCGAGTCTTTTGGGGGTCTGGGAATTTTGCAACTCTCTTACAGGCCCAGGCATGTCACCTGGCCTGCTGTTTTTGCAGGGCCCTGGTTTCTGTTCAATGTCGCAGGCTTCTGCCACGAGGTCTAGAAGTCACTTTGTATAGGGTACCCCTTATTAATAACTCTGGGGAATGTGGGAATTTTGAGAACCCTACAGATCGGTAGTTGCCTGATATTACAGTCACTTTACTGATGTCAGGCAAAGAAGGGATCCTTGTAGAGCATGTTGGGAATGTTTTGTTTATCTTTTGTATCATTTCTCTTCTCCCATCATGTTTCCAGTGGTGCCAATGTAAAAGAACAGCAGATATATTTATTGAGGAAAGGAGGATTCATTTAGTGGCACTGACTTCTGCATAAGTATTAATGCCAATATAAAACAAAAAATAAAGTTTAGCCTTAACTGTCAGTTTTCTTACATACCATGAAGTTATCACTGAGCTCCTACAGCTTTGCATTAAACGCCATAGGTATACTTTCTGATGGCTTACTATAACCTATGGACAGAAATGAGCTGCCACTCGGTCTAAGGTTGGTAGTTTAAGCCCCATCTTCATTGTCAGCTCAGTACTGGAGTTTGATACCACCAGTGTGAAATATCTTTACCAACTGTCTGATCCAGACATATGCTGTGTTTATTATTTTAATCATATTTAACAAAGTCATGGATTTCTGAATTTCATTTTTTTTAATTTTCTCTACAAATTAAGACTTACTGAGCCAGAAAGTTGGTTACTAAGAGACGCTTTAGCATATGTTATAGTTATGCAACGTGGCACAAAGTGAAATATTATGGAGGTACAGCTCTTGATTAAAGAGGGAGTCTCACCATAATTTAGCTCCCACTTTGCTCAGCTCAGTAGTTACCTCTACGCTCTGATGATGTCACCAGCACTCACCAATTAAATAAAAATATATCTTTAAATTCAATGGAGATGTACAGAATAAAAATTGTTCAGGTTAATTCTAACTCTATGTTTTGAAAGGAGCATTGATGCTGCAGCTCTTTTTTATGGAAAGTTAAAAAATTACATTTACTGAGGAAAGAAAATAATAAAAAGACCCTTAAGGTGTCATTTAATGAGGGAGGGGGAAATAACACCACGGCCACATCTCTTGCAAGCAGCTGAGCAATCTGTGATTACAAGTCACATGTGATGCTACACACTTACTAATTTTAATCTTGGGTTTTGTTAAAATGGACAACAATAATTAACATTTATACATTTCCCCTCATATAATAGAATGTCGGAGTGCTTTCCAATGGGTAGAGATGGATCCCAAGCAAGAAGTGAGGGAATTTATGGGGAATGGGGGAGAATGAAGGCACAATTGAGGAGTTACATTTTTAGCAGCTTTTGAAGAGTGGGAGAGGGGTATCAAGGCAAACTGGTTCAGGAAAAGAATTCTGGAAAGCAAGAGCGTAATGGCTGAATGATGAGCCTACAATGATGGGATGGGGAGCTGGTAGCAAACTAGAGCCAGGAGAACAGTGAATGCAGACTGAGGGTGGGACAAGGATGCGAAGGGAGTTAAATCTTGAAATCAATTTGCTGACATGAGAAAACAACGGGGTTTGATGAGAATGGGGTTGATGGGAATGTGGGACATTGCGTTGGAGAAGACATCAGCCATAAATTCTGGATTAGCTGAAGTTTGAGAAGGTGGGAAGCACCAGAGAAATCAATCCTTGAGGTGGTGATGGTATGGATGGCAGCTTTAACAGCCATAGCTTTGAGCTCGAGCTGTAAGTAGGCAATCGTGCCACAAGTAGAAGAATGCAGCTTTAGTGACTGACTAGATGTGGGGTTAAACGTTTATCTCAGGGTCGAACAGAATGCCAGGTTTTCCACCAGCAAGTTTAGCCTGAATGGGCAGTCAGGGGGATTGATGGAGTTGGAACCAAAAGCATGCAGAACTGGCAAGAGCCAAATAAGTAAAATTCACTAATTAAGATAAAAATATGAAAACTGCATTGAAAAATGTCTTGATGACATTGGGTGTCTCAACAATTTAGTAGGTGGTCAACTTAGGTTGGTTGGATGAAACACTGCCCCGCTGATGGATAATTCAATCCAATGTGGAATGACTTTGGACACTCTGAACCTGCTTCTGAGTGGGCATGGGCCCACTGCATAAAATTGTCCCAAATTTGGCACATCGGCAACTTAGCACTAAATTAACAATCATCGCTTAGAGTGGGCACAAGATGGCTCATGTGAGAAATACAAAATGTTGCAATGGTGTAGTCGAGTGGCTTTCTGAGGTTGGTGCACAGTACAGGGAGCGTTGCTCTGCAACTAACAGGGCTATATTTGGAAGTAGTTGGTGATGAATGCCTGAAATGGGGAAATGTTCCCTGTCCAATGTGAACATCCCTCACCATGAGGAGCACAACATTCATAGAAAATAAGCATTAAAAAAGAGAAGTTATGTTGCCCAGGATAGAAGTGGCCTGGAGTTTCTGTTAGGTTGTGCTGATATTTTCGGCGCAATTCGCCCCAAATTGCTCAAACCAGCGCAAATTACGTTCAGTGCAACTCAAGTTTCCACAATCTTTTGCGCTATTATAAATATTATAAAAAGGATATAGAGGCGCTGGAGAGGGTGCAAAAAAGATTTACAAGGATGATACCAGAACTGTGAGGTTATACCTATCAGGAAAGGATGAACAGGCTGGGTCTCTTTTCTCTTGAAAAAAGAAGGTTGAGGGGTGACCCAATAGAGATCTTTAAAATTATGAAAGGTTTTGATCGAGTAGATACAGAGAGAATGTTTCCACTTGTGGGGAAGAGCAAAACTAGAGGCCATCAATATAAGATAGTCACCAAGAAATCAAATACGGAATTCAGACGAAACTTCTTTCCCCAGAGAGTGGTGAGAATGTGGAACTCGCTACCACAGGGAGTAGTTGAGGCGAATAGTATAGATGCATTTAAGGGGAAGCTAGATAAGCATATGAGGAAGAAAGCAAGAGAGAGTTATGCTGATAGAGTTAGATGAGGAACGATGGGAGGAGGCTCGAGAGGAGCATAAATACTGGCATAGACTGGTTGGGCCGAATGGTCTGTTTCTGTGCCGTATAATTTAGGAAGCCTGAGCTTGCTGACGTGGCCAAAATGGTAGTGTTGTAGCTAAGGATTGGAAAAGTTTAGTATGAGGTCAACTCATTGTCCCTTCTTGGCCAAATTATGACACATGTTGCGATGAGAACTTGCATCTATATAGAACCTTGTCAGATCTTTGCAATGTATTAAAGCTTTTTACAACCAATGTTGTGAAAATTACTTTTGAAGTGCAATCAGTGTTGTTATGTAGGCAAACGTAGCAGGTACTTTTCACAGAGCAAGGTTTTATGAACACAAGTGAGCTGAATGACCAGTTAACTTTATTTGGTGGCGTTGGTTGAAGTACAAAGCTGGCATGGACACCATGAGAACTCCCTGCTCTTCTTGGAATAGTGCCATGAGCATCTTAGGGCCAATTTTAACTACAGGTGGAGAACGGGCGGGCAGAGTCCTTTGTATGTCATAGGATCCCGATTTGCATCTTAAAAGTGGCTTCTCGTCTGAATCAGGCAGGCACTCTGGCCACCCATCTCAGAACCTACCCAAGATAGCAGCAGGAAAGTGACCATTGGCAATTTTTGGGCCACTTCCGCCCCGTTTATGCAGAGAGGAAGGAGATAAAATCAGCCCTAATAGGCCTGTTGGGCCATATCTCTGAAAATGCAGCATGCCCTTTGCACTGAAATGTCAGCCAAGGTTATGTGATTGTGTTCAGGAGTGAGTCTTGAACACATAACCTTCTGCCTCAAGAGCAAGTATGCTGCCAACTGAAGCAAGCTGACACTGAGGGGACACTTGCACCTGGTTGGTCTCACTAGAAATAACAGCAAATGCAACATGTCTGTTAAACTCATCTGGTTTAAAATAGAAAGGGGTTGATGATAAAAACTAAGGATATTGGATCAAAAATATAATGGGATCTATTTAAAGGAACTGGGACATCAGAACTCGATGATAATGAGCAGCGATGGACAATAAAAGAAATCACACTAAAGGGATTACATTCTGCATACTTTAGACATTTATTATCATTTGTAAAGTTTCCAGTAGTGATGGAAACATTTAATATTGTACTAAACATTAGACTACTTTTATAACTTATTTAATCACCACTGCGACTTGTTTTGTTTCTATTTTCTGCATGATGTCATAACTTGTCAAAAGGTTTTATCACTTACATCACACATAAAAGGCATGTGTGATGAGTTCTCTAATCATAGAAAAGCAAACAAAAGGGGAATAGTTTGCTGTCTGATATCACCAATAAATGCTGAATCGTTATTCAGTCAGCACCCTTGTAATCATTACTCTCTGCAAAAGCTAAAGTTTAGTACAGTTTAATAACTGTGATTGCTTCTTAACTTACTCTCCTGTTCCTCCAGGGCTTTGTAAATAAGCTCGATGAATTGATTCGTTGGTTGTTTGAAGCCATGGAAACAACAGAAAACTGGACACCTCCGAAAGCTGATACGTACAGCCTGAAGCTTTACCTGGAAACCCATTTGGTAAGGCATAAGCTCCCGACAGCTCATATTGACAGAACTTAGCTAAGTAAATTATCAAACATATTAGAGATTCCACTCTATGGCTTTATGATCCTTCACCATCTAGTACCTTTTTAGAAACATAGAAACTAGGAGCAGGAGTAGGCCATTCGGCCCGTCGAGCCTGCTCCACCATTCAATACGATCATGGCTGATCATCCAAATCCAGTACCCTGTCCCTGCTTTCTCACACAGAATCCCCATCGAGCCTGCACCGACACATATCCCATCCTATCCCCGTAACCCCACATATTTAATCCCCCCCTAACACTAAGGGTCAATTTATCATAGCCAAATCAACCTAACCCGCACATTTTTGGACTGTGGGAGGAAACCGGAGCACCCGGAGGAAACCCACGCAGACACGGGGAGAATGTGCAAACTCCACACAGACAGTCACCCGAGGCCAGATTCGAACCCGGGTCCCTGGCGCTGTGAGGCACCAGTGCTAACCACTATGCCACCGTGTTGCCCATAGAAGCACTTTCTTCAAGAAAGTAGCAAATCTCTTGTACAAGGAGGAAGAACCTTGTGTTATTTTCATCATAGTAACACCACTCATTCCAGTAAATGCAATGATATATTTTGATTAATTTACATTATTGTGTGATATGTTTATTATGTGAGGGATCCTTGTTGGTGTTTATCCAGTGATACTTGAGCCATATATATTAGCAAAACTCCAGATTCATTTCCTGGTGTGTGCTGATATCATCCAGGATGGGCTTTAATTGACCTCAGCAATACTGGTTTAGGGAGGGTTCCATTCCTGATCGTTACACTGTGTAAATCTGGGGGATTAGACAATCTGATCAAGGTGGTGACTGACAGGGTTCTGGGACTGGGTTGCTTGGCCAACCATTTGATTGTAGAACGTTGGGGGCACCCAATACAACTACAGAAGGGAAGAACATGAACAAAACTTTAGAAAAAAAATAAGTAATTGGACTTTATTATATAATCATAGGACAAATTAGAGCCAACATTCTGAAAGAATGAAATCAAATTGTGCCGAAGTTTTTCACCTGAACTTAAATCCCTTTTTTTTGCGAAAACAACTGTTCTTTAATTATAAGTGTTAGTGAACGTGCTTAGCATCCAGTCATGGGTATAGACAAGGTTATGATTTATGGAAGCTTCAGAAATGTCCTGTAAATATGGGCTCTTGTTGTTGAAAGGCTTACTTCACAAGCGTGCTCTCCTCTGTCAAAAATGCTATACTGCAGCATTCAGCAACATTAGTTTTTGTGAGACCACTTTATTATGAAGTCAGTGTGCAAGTCATTTATTTATTATTACATGCTGCACTTCCTCAGGATTATCTGACGAGATCAAAAGTCAAGCTATAATTAATTGCTTTGGTGCTTAATTAAATTAATCATCAATGCAAGCATGATGTTTATAAATCTATCCAATTATAATCATAAATTAAAAACCTGAAATCATACATTCAGCACTTAGCGAAATTCAGATCCAGAGACACAACATTTTACTTTAATTGATAGAGTGACAGATACAGTAACTAGAATGGATATATATATTTCAAAATAGTATATTTTATAAATATATTTTTAATCTGTTTAATTTTTTAGTGTTCTTTGGACCCTCGATGCCACACCATTCCCTGGTTGACAGTATGGTCAGATGACCATGCCTGTGCCAATGTTGCTCTTCAGTTATCTGCTAGTAGATGTTCAAAAGTCATCTGCTGAATGCAAGGCTGTGATCGGGAGCCTTTTCATGAGGAGTAACTGGCGTAAGTCAGTGTCCTTTCAGTTATCACTGCTCTAGTTAATTAGCCATGTCCTGCTTACCTTCAATGGCTGAACTATCTCCCAATATGTCAATATGTCTTTCTTGGGCATTAATGAGCAGAGTTATGTGAGTTCAGTTGAATTTCTTTTTCATGGAGCCTTACATAGAGTTGGGCGATAATGGCCGATGTCATTCTGCCAGTCCTTCCTCTTTCATGAGTCAACACAGAAGAGGCAAATGCAAGAACAGAATGGAGACCTAGCATAACCGAGTTTTGCCTCAAATTCCTACTCCACCCGCTCAATTGTGGCATCATTATGCTGCCAGAACAGAGACATTTCAGGGTCTTATTTGTTTATTAGGTTTGGGTTCTACGATGGTTTGGTGGGTGAATGTACCTCACACTTTGGTACTAGGTCTAGAAGATCCAGTCTTCAAACCATAGTCTGTGCTAAGTTAGCAGACCTCAGCAAGGGCAAAAATGGGGGCATGACAACCAGTCTCCGTGTACTCAGGATTGGATAGGGCAGGGAAATCGTTCAGGGTTCCTGTTCCCGATTGTTGTCTACTCTTCAGCCCCTTACCCCCTGGAAAGTACACGTGTGTTGATGTTGGATGAGGACAGGCTCAGACTTGTCTGATGTTTTCTACAATCAAATCTAGGTTCAGACAAGGAGAGTAGTTACTTGGACAAGATACTGGAAGAATCACCGATCTCTGCCTTCATGACAGGATGGAACACCTGAAAAAAATCTATTAATCTGTTTTCTGTGGGGAAAGAAAGGTTATCAAATATAATAATTTTTATCTTAATTGGGCTTACTTGATTTCTTTTTGCAGAGTTTTAAACTCAATGTAGACAGTCACTGTGCACTGAAAGATGCTGTGGTAGAAGAGGGACAGCAGCTTCTGGAGCGCATTGAATCACACAAATCAGGTAAGTCTCTGAAGCAAATATAGATGTCAGAACAGATTGCCACAATTTCCTTTACTCATTTAAGCAAGTCCCATTTAATTTGGTGGCGACATATATAAACAATTTTGCATGAGAGGTTTGTATGCCGCTGATTTTCTGAGACTACACCCATGGCATTGAGCCTCTCTGGTGGTGCAGCAGATTGGAAAATCAGGCCCCGACCAAATTTGCATTGGGTCTGATCTTCCAATCGGTGATTTTTTTTTCTGACAATGTTTTAAATGTCACTGCTGGCATTTAAATCGCATTCAATAAACTGGTGAGGATGGGTCTTGCTGCATAATTTAAGAAGTAAGAGCAGGAGTAGGCCATAGGGCCCCTCGAGCCTGCCCCACCATTCAATAAGATCATGATGCGGAGATGCCGGTGTTGGACTGGGGTGGACAAAAATGAGAAGTCGCACAACACCAGGTTATAGTCCAACAGTTTTATTTAAAATTACGAGCTTTCGGAGCTCCGCTCCTTCTTCAGGTACAGGTACAGTGAGGGAATACAAATCGATTACACCGTATATAAACACAGAGAACAATGTGTCTGCAGAGATACAATCTGTTAGGGAGGCATTACATCAAAGACACATCAGAGTACAGCTAAGACAATGAGGTGGGTCACAGGGGGTCCAACGTGTCAAATGCTGCCGTCTGCAGTTAAGCTTTTAACTTTTTTTTTTAAAACTGGAAAAACAGACAACGATGTCGAGTCACGTTCTGAACACGTACAGAATGTGACTCGACATCGTTGTCTGTTTTTCCAGTTAACAAAAAAAAGTTAAAAGCTTAACTGCAGACGGCAGCATTTGACACGTTGGACCCCGTGACCCACCTCATTGTCTTAGCTGTACTCTGATGTGTCTTTGATGTAATGCCTCCCTAACAGATTGTATCTCTGCAGACACATTGTTCTCTGTGTTTATATACGGTGTAATCGATTTGTATTCCCTCACTGTACCTGTACCTGAAGAAGGAGCGGAGCTCCGAAAGCTCGTAATTTTAAATAAAACTGTTGGACTATAACCTGGTGTTGTGCGACTTCTCAATAAGATCATGGCTGATCATCGACCTCAACTCCACTTCCCGCCCGATCTCCATATCCCTTGATTTCCCTAGAGTTCAAAAATCTATCTATCTCAGCCTTGAATATACTCAAAGATTCAGCATCCACAGCCCTCTGGAGCAGTGAATTCCAAAGACTCACAACCCTCTGAATGAAGAAATTCCTCTTCATCTCAGTCTTAAATGGCCTACCCCTTAAACTGAGACTATGCCCCCTAGTTCTAGACACTCCAACCAGGGGAAACAACCTCTCAGCATCTACCCTGTCAATCCCCTTCAGAATCTTGTATGTTTCAATGAGATTACCTCTCATTCTTCTAAACTCCTGAGAGTATAGGCCCATTCTACACAACCTCTCATCATAGGACAGCCCTCTCATCCCAGGAATCAATCTAGTGAACCTTCATTGCACCACCTCCAAGGCAAGTATATCTGTCCTTAGATAAGGAGACCAAAACTGTGCACAGTACTCCAGGTGTGGTCTCACCAAGGCCCTATACAATTGTAGCAAGACTTCCTTACTCTTATACTCCAACCCCTTTGCAATAAAGGCCAACATGCCATTTGCCTTCCTTATTGCTTGCTGTACCTGCATGCTAGCTTTCTGTGTTTCTTGCATGAGGACACCCAAATCTCTCTGAACACCAACATTTGAAAGTTTCTCACCATTTAAAAATATTCTGTTTTTCTATTCTTCCTACCAAAGTGAATAACCTCACATTTCCCTACATTATACTCCATCTGCCACCTTACTGCCCACTCACTTAGTCTATCTGTATCCCTTTGTAGACTCTGTGTTCTCCTCACAGCTTACTGTCCCACCTAGCTTTGTATCGTCAGCAAACTTGGATACATTACACTCAGTCCCTTCATCTGGGTCATTAATATAGGGCTGTATATTCCGATGCCTACGGATGTGTACGCGCTGTGTACATACCCGTAGGGGCATCGGAAATGCCGGTTTCAGGCATGCCAAGCGCATGCGCTGAAAACCAGAATTTCCGATCTGTCAAGAATGCTCTTGACAGATCGGACGCCTGCCCTAGAGAAGGGCCTCTGCGGGCGGATAGTTCCGCTTTCTGGAGAACCTCCGTCCACAGAAAACCCTTAGAAATCTTACGCCTGGTAAAAGCAGGCGTTAAGGCCTGCTTTTACCAGCATAAGAGTTGAAAAAAAGTTTTTAAAAAGTTTTTTTCCCCACTCATTTATCATTTAAAAATACTTTTTTTTTTAAAAAGTAAGTTTATTTTTAGCCCCGTAAAAAACTTGCATTATTTTTTTCAAAAAATTACATTTTTGTTTAATTTAATTTATTGTAATTCCAACTCATTTTAAAAATGTGATTTTTGAAAAATTTATTTAATGTTTTAGTGTTTTTGGGGTGATCTCCATTCATATATTTGTCAGGTCTATCTGTCAAGTGTATGAAGGGAGATTCCCTTCTCCTATTGGCTTCCCATGGCCCACGTGATCCCAGGGACGCTTGCGAACTGAATGCGCCCCTGGGATACGTGGGCCCTGTGCATTTCGAGTTTGGAGAGGCCCAGGAACGGAAGTATACGCACCTCGGGAGCACTCAGGTAAGTCCGTAGATTTTTTCCAGATCGGAGGCCTCCGCACGCAGGAAGCCTCCGATCGGAAAATACAGGCCATAGATTGTAAATAGCTGAGGCCCCAACACTGATTCTTGCGGCACCCCACTAGTTACAGCCTGCCATCCTGAAAAAGATCCGTTTATCCCTACTCTCTGTTTTCTGTCCATTAACCAATCCTCTATCCATGCTACTATATCTCCCCCAACCCCATGAGCCCTAATCTTGTGTAATAACCTTTTATGTGGCACCTTATCGAATGCCTTTTGGAAATCCAAATATACTACATCCACTGGTTCCCCTTTATCTACCCTGCTAGTTACATCCTCAGAAAGCTCTAATAAATTTGTCAAACACGATTTCCCTTTCATAAAACCATGTTGACTCTGCCTAATCATGTTATGATTTTCTAAGTGCCCTGATACCACTTCCTTAACAATGGATTCCAGCATTTTCCCGATGACTGATGTCAGGCTAACTGGCCTGTAGTTCCCTGTTTTCTCTCTCCCTCCTTTCTTGAATAGCAGTGTTTCATTTGCATTTAGATTACATTTAGATGGGCAAGAAGAGTTCATGCTTGGCCACACTTAAACGGGCACTATACCTGTCACCCATTACAATCCTGGAGCCTGCATTTATAGAACCCTCCATACTTACCTGGATATGTCAGGAGATATCTCTTTACTCCCTCCACTTCACAAGAACAGCTGCCATAGAGTTGCACCACCTGCTGCAGGATGACCTGCAAACAGCATCTGGAAAGTACATGGTCCTTCCCATTGAAAGCTTTCATGTCACTGCATCCTTCCACTACAGACCATCTGCTACATTAAGCAATCTGTACCCCAAACCTGTATTAACAAAGTGACAAATGCTATATTTGCAGAGACAACAGATTTATCTTTTTTTCTGTGGAAAGAAGGCATTAACTGGATAGGGCATACAACTTGGGGTCAAATAGTATGCCAAGATTATCAACAGTCTGGTTCAACCTAAACCATTGGCCGGGGAGGGTAGTGGAATTGATGGCTTGGGTCAGGAGTTTGTGGTGGCAGCCAAAGACAATGGGGTCTAAATGGGATAAGGCCCAAAAACGGGCACGAGAATCATGATCTGCCAGCGTCCGTTAAAAGTAATGCTGTCAGCATGTAAAATGTGTGCTCAACAGGGGGCCCAATATCATGGGGAGTCTGCTCTGTATTTAAAAGGTTGCCTGCAGAGTGAAAGGCTGTCTGCACTTCTTAAAGGAGAGGTGCTTTGTGAAAGAAGTACCTCATTCTGACTGGAGCTAACAAAGGGGAAATTAGCAATGTCACAACAGGGCAGAAAAAGGGCACTTCAGTTCTCGGATGCAGCACTGGAGGCCTTGGTGCAGAGGGTCGATAAGAGGAGACAGGTCCTCTACCCGTAGGGGGCCAGGAGGCCTTCTAGACACACTGTATGAAGGCAGTGGAAGGAGATCACTGAAGCGGTCAGTACCACCAGTCTTTCCCCCAGGATCTGGATCCAGTGCCGGAAGAAGTTTAATGATCTCACACGAGTGGTCAAGGTCAGTGAATGCATCTTAAATGCCATATCCCACCAACTGCACCACTAGCCTCATACATTGCTCAATGCACCACACCCCCATCACTCACCTACCAATAATCTCTATCAATCACGACTCATACCTCACAATCATAGCTTCACCTCACCCTCACACACCTATCACTGTTGCAAGCCTCACACCCACAGCTCACACCTTGCACACACTGCAAGCTATTCAACCATGACAGGCCCATCACCCAAACACATTGCAGCACACTCACTGACAAACTTCCCTTTCTCTTGTAGGCCAAGGTGGCTTGTAACTGGCGCCAGCAGGAGCTAACAGGTGGGGGGCAAGCACGGCTGCAGAATCTGACCCAGCTGGAGGAGATGGTTCTAGATATAATTAGAGGCTGTGGTGCAGGGCAAGGTTGTAAGCATTGATGATGGTTTGCTCATACCTAAGCCCACTTCCCCCTCATCCCACAATCTCTTCTCACTTCCAAGCTACTGATGGTGTAAGCATGCACATCTTGCTTTCCCCCCTCCCCTCACCACAACCCCAACCCTTGAGCCTTTCTCCTTTCAGATACCCAAGAACTGTCACCAGCCCAGCCTGCGTAGGAAGAAGTAGAGGAGGAGAGTGATGGAGAAGAAGACCACTGTACACTCGATCTGACACTCCCAGGCACCAGCTTAGAAAATGGCACAGCACAGACTTTAGAGGGTAGTATAGAGGCAGGATCTGCATGTGGTGAGTCACCGGGCACGACTGGGCTGCAGCCAGGCCAGGGGGAAAGGGTAGCGCAGGTGCCAGCTCCCTGGAAGGCAAGGTCACACATGAGTTCTGCTGCAGAGAACTCAGATGAGGACTTCGGCAGGGCAGCCTTAAGAAGAAGGGTGATGGGCAAGCACACAGAAATGCTTGGTGCATTGGCAGGCCTACCAGAGAGCCTCTTGTCACTGTCAAGGAGCATGGAGGAGTTGGCTCCAACCTTGGTTTTTGCATGGAGCCTGTGCTATCCAGGATGGAAGTGATGGGCAACTCCATTAGAGCACTTGTGGGCCCAACCATGATGCTGGGTATGATGGGTGATGTAGCAGCTTCCATTGCAGCACAAGCGGAAGCGACCCAACGTCTGAGTGCTGCAGTGGAAGCTCAGACTTCTGTCATGCAAGCTCAGCTTGCTGCCACGCAAGCTCAGACTGCTGCCATCGTGACTAGGTTTATGAGTGTGGAAAGGGGCTTGCAGGGTGTCACAGCGGTCCACCAATCTGTGCTCCAACAGATGGCTAGGAATGCTGAAGCGCCGCCCCGGGGGAGTGGCAGTGGCTCCGTGGAGCAAGAACCTGCTGTCCTCTCTCAGGATGACAGCATTCGTACTCCCACCACTGCAACTCCGCCAGTGCCATTACAGTTGCCTGTCAGCCAGTCGGCCCAGACTGCTGCCACCCATGCCGAGGTGGTGCAGTCTACAGCCGGGCTTTCTAGGCCCAGAGCTGCTCGAGGTCAAATGCAAAGCCATCTGCAGTGTCCCCCACAGGAACTACGCACCCTTCCACCAACCATGCTGCAGCCACTGGGGTAGCACTTTGTAGGAGCACTAGAATAGGCAAAGGCACACGAAAGACAGACGCTAAGGGAATGCACAAGGTTGATTAGTTGACTTTGTAATGTAATATTGGAATTAATCATTTATAAATTACGTTTGGAGTGTTTGTTTTGTGGTGGCTTTCATGTCAGCATTGTGCCCAAGAGGACACTATGATGTTCCGTGAGAGAGGGATGGTAAGGTGGGGAAGTTTTGAGCAACGTGGATCTGGGCTTTCATTCAGGGGAAGCCTAGTCTGATGATGCACTCACAGATAGCCCGTCCGGAACGGGGATTTGCAGGCTGCCTCCTCCCTTCCTCCTCCTCTTCCTCTTCCTCCTCCTTCTCCTGAGATGGTCGCGAAATCCATGGTGGCAAGGGCTGCGCCCTCATGATGGCCAAGTTACAGAGGATGCAGCAGACCACCACGAATTGGGACACCCGCATGTACTGGAGGGCTCCTCCCGAGTGGTCAAGGCAGCTGAACCATTGCTTGTGCACCTCGATGGTCTGCTTGATGTCATTCCTCGTGGCAGAATGGCTGTCATTATATGATTGCTGGCCACGAGTGGTGGGGTTACGGAGGGGAGTCATCAGCCAGATGTAGAGCAGATAGCCCTTGCGCCAAGCTTGGGTTCGACGTGATGGCTAGAAGGTTGCTGGCACAGTAGACTGGCGCAAGATGAAGGCATCATGACTGCTGCCAGGATACTGGGCATTCACCATCATGATGTGCTGGGCGTGGGCGTGGTAAGTGAGTGATACCCTCTGCATTTACGGTACATCTCAGCATTGATATGCAGCACCCGCAAAGCCACTTTTGTGCAGTCAATGGCGCCTTGCACCATGGCAAAGCCACGTGCGCTCCTCCTGCTTCTCTCTGTTTAGGGAGAAGACACTGAAGTCCCTTCTCCTAGAGTACAGAGCCCCTGTGACCTCCCAGATGCAGCGATGGACAGCGAACTGCGAGATTGTTGCTATGTCGCCTTTTCCAGCCTGGAAGGATCTGCTGGCGAAAAAATTCAGGGCCAGTCACCTTGAGGGCCACTGGCAGAGCCGCCGTCGCCCTGCTCTGAGGCTGCAGGTCTGGTCCCAAGAGGTGGCAGAGTTCTGTGACCACCTCCTTGGTGAAACGAGCCACCGAACACACTGCTCTTGGCTTAGGTGCAGGTAGGAGAAGTGCTCCCTGAAGACCCTAGGTGGGCAAGGCCTCCTGCTGAGACCCCGCCTTCCCTTCCTCCTCCTCCCTCTGTGAGCAGCTTGTCTTTGCTGCCTCTGCACCATCTCCCTGTTATGCTGCAGCGCGACAGGGGACTATAACTAGAGCCCCCATGACTGGGAGCAAGTGGTGTAGTCAGAGGTCTTCCAGTAGCAGGTAATGCCTTCCCAACATCCAGCAACACTCCCTGCACACTTTAACAACGTACAAATGTCTTCCAGCAACCCAGTATTGATATAAACTCTGCAAGAGCCAGTACAAGAGAAATAATCAACTACCTAAATGTTGGATGTATCCCTTTAAGTAGCACTGGTGGGGAGTCCCTCGTGCAGCGTGTTTAGGAGAGGGCATTGTTTGGAGCAGCGACGTTGAAAATGGCAGGTCCTGCATCAAATCAGCGTTACACGCTGACTGACATCACGATCTGCTTACTCTGCATACTGCCGGCGCACGCACGTTCCACCCACGCTTTCACCCTCACCAAGATGGTGACCAGTGTGGGCCACGCCAGAAGTGAGTGGAAGTGAGGCGGCCACCATTTTGACTCCAAAATGGCTTTAACTGCCGGTGCTAAGGTGCCAACTTTCGAGGCCAATGACTTTGGTCTTCCCAATGTTTGACTGGAGGAAATGCAGCTCATCCAAGACTGGATGTCGGAAAAGCAGTCTGACAACACAGAGGTAGTGGAGGGTTTGAGAGAGGTGGTGGAGTGGTAGAGCTGGTTTCATCAGCATACATATGGAACCTGAGCCCATGTCTTTGGATGATGTCGCCAGGAGGCAGCATATAGATGAAGAAGTGAAGGAGGCCAAGGATAGATCCTTGGGGGACTCCAGAGGTAATGGTGCAGGGATGGGAAAAGAAGTCATTGCTGGTGATCTCTGGCTATGGTTACAAAGGTGAGAGTTAAATGAAGCAAAGACAGTCCCACAGAACTTGACAAATGGTTGACCATGTCAAAGGCTGCAGAGAGATCGAGGTGGGAAAAAAAATGCACCACGGTCACAGAGGATGTCATTTGTGATTTTGATTAGCGTCATTTCAGTGCTGTGACAGGAGCAGAAACATGATTCAAGTGATCAAACATTTAAACTGCAGTCAATGACACCAGCAGCCAACCCTTAAACACAGGTCGATGACCTTTCATCAGAGTTCTGATGATAGGTCACCGGCCTGAATCGTTAACTCTGTTTCTCTCTCCACAGATGCTGCCTGACCTGCTGAGTATTTCCAGCATTTTCTGTTTTTATTTCAGATTTCCAGCATCCACAGTATTTTGTTTTTGCCTTAAACACAGCTAAAGTACTAGTGCTAGCATACTCTCCATGACTGGGCAAACATGGATCGCCGTGCGATGGGGCCTAAAATATCAGCCAGAAAAGATGTAGCGTGCTGCATTCTGCACAGTATAACCATCACAAGTGTGTCTTGGGCTGTGGAGTATTCTGCGATTTAGATGCATGCTACTGTCCAGAAGAAAACTTGTGATGCTGAATGGCACACATGGGAAAAACTATTAAACAGAATATCCCCTAATTTTGATGTATTTTGAAGTGACACATTTTTGAAAACAAACTGTATTGGAGAGGCTGTGACAATTAGTGCAAAATCAAAGTTACTCAAGCTGCCCTGGCATGAAACAGTGTGCTTAGCAAAATTTAACAGTCCAGAATTTGAAGGAAGCAGGAAACAAAAAAGGAGGGTGAGATTAGTTTCCGAGGGATGCTGATGGGAAGGAGATTGCAGAGCGCCACAATGAGAAAGGGGAGTTTAGACTTGGCAGGGCAATGATTTGGCTCAGCAGTGAAGTGCTGCAGAGTTCACTAATTGGAGAGAATGTTTCTTGCAAGATGTAAAGCTGTTTTAAGATTAATTTTTTGGGAAAAATTGATACACAGTGTGAAATTAGATCTCGGGACAAGTTTATGAGAATTAGGATTGCCCTGAAATAATCATGGAGGTTAGTCGGAACAGCAATCATAGAGATATTAATTGCCATCAAATTTTGTTTAACTAAACATAGTTTTGTCCTTGTTGATTTTACCTTCAGGTAAGTTCATCTAAATAAAAGTTTTGTTTCCAATGTTCTCCTCTACAGTTCCACATGTGGCATTAAGCCTCCAATACCTTGTCCAATTGGCCATTCTTCATATGGTGTTGGGGCCAATTGTTGTGTCCACACTCACTGTCCTAGTTGAGATCAGCACAAACAAAGAAGTACTCAGATTCATCCTGCTGTGATTGAATCTAACTACTCCTGCAACACAAGAAAGACTTGCATTTAGATAGCGCCTTTCACGACCACCGGATGTCTCAAAGCACTTTACAGCCAATGAAGTACTTTTGGAGTGTAGTCACTGTTGTAATGTGGGATACACAGCAGCCAATTTGCGCACAGCAAGCTCCCACAAACAGCAATGTGATAATGACTAGATAATTTGTTTTTATGTTATGTTGATTGAGGGATAAATATTGTCCAGGACACCGGGGATAATTCCCCTGCTCTTCTTTGAAATAGTGCCATGGGATCTTTTACGTCCACTTGAGAGAGCAGACGGGGCCTCGGTTTAACATCTCATCCGAAAGACGGCATCTCCGACAGTGCAGCACTTCCTCAGTACTGCACTGGAGTATCCCTGGAGTGGGACTTGAACCCACAATCTTCTGACTCAGAGGCGAGTGTGCTACCCATTGAGCCACAGCTGACACAAAGACCAAAAGAGGACGAATACTTTTACTAATACTTTAGTAGATTGGCAATTGGAATAAATTTGCTAATCCTTGTAATTAAAAAGAACACAAAAAATTACATCATACTTGTGCTGGCACAGTTTGGTGAAGTCTACAATTAAATGAAGCCTAGGAATTATTGTAACTAATTCTATGGGGGTAATATTAACTTAACCCACCCACCAGGAAACTGACAGGATCAGGTGCAATGCCGGTTTTACACCCCACCTGATTTTACTTTCCGTTGAAGTCAGTGGAGAGCAATATTGGGCTGGGTGTAAATCCCAGTGATCTACCCGATCCCGTGGGTTTCTCGCCCAGCGCGTTAGGTTAAAATTAATTCCATTACTCAGCTACTTCACTCTTCTGTCAGTTCAAGGTTGTACAATAGATTACATAAAATTTCATTTGAAAAATCAGACCATGCAAAACTATATTTTAAAATCTGACCATGTATTCTCACCTACTGTTCTTCTATTGTTATATTGAGATGAAACATGATTGCAGATACAACACAATTGCAGTCAGTCCCTGCTGAGAACCAATTTGAGTCCAGCCCAGAGCAGAAGATGAAAATGCCTTCTTCCAGCATCCAGATGATTGTGAAGGCTATAAATTAATTTATTTCTGATAGTCACAATCTTCTAAGTCAGCACAGCCCATATCAATCCTAAGCATTATACCTAATTTGATAGTGTGAGACCCTAAAAACCCAACTCCAAGAGACTGAAACACTGTATTGATCAGTGCAGCAGGGTACTGTTCAGAAGTTTGGGATGAGGCATATCATTGAAGCAGTGTCAGCACAGCATTGAACTAAGTAGTGCTATTCCTCACCTGGAAACATCATTGTTGGAAATGAGAAAGTTTTTGTATTTCCCAGCATTGTGATTCCACACTTCATGGGATTCAACAAATTTCAAGCTTAATTTGTAAATGCGAGTTGATGGTGGTATTTGTGAACAGTGGCTGTGTTGATTCATAATAGAAGTAGGTTTAGAAATAGCTTTTTTCCCTTTGAAGAGTGGAGATATGACTTGATTGAATATTTATGGGGGAATACAAGTTGCAAAATACTGTGTCTGCCTGTAACATTTGTTAATTGAATGTTATTAGTTTCTGTGCTGCTTCTGTTGAGTGCTGATATCTAGTTGCTCTGCTTTGAAGGATTGAAAGACATGCTGCAGATTATTGCAAGTCAATGGCAGGAACTACAGAGACAAATCAAACGACAGCACAGCTGGATTCTTCGAGCCCTGGACATAATCAAAGCTGAGATACTGGCAACTGATGTGACTGCAGATGGTTTAGAAGGTTCTGGGAGCCCCAAAGTAAGTTGGTTGAAGTTTGGCAATTACATTAAACATTTTTTGAAACACTTCAACTGTATAGCCACCAGGTTATAGCTACGTTGCAAGCCCGTTTCCTTGTGTATGTGAAAACACATGCATAATCAATGTTAGTAGATATACCATGCAACATGTAAATCTGAATAGAAAAACTACAATGATGCTGTTCAGAGGCTTGGATTGAGGCACATTGATGGAGCATGGTAACAGAACAACACTGAACAAATTTCAAGTTTAATTTATAAATGTTGGTACCTCCGTGATCATTCAAGTGGTAACTATTGAATTTGTACTAAATATACTATGCACATTATGGAGTATATGTTGCTCTATTTGTTAAAAAGTCAACATGAGTATTACCCTAATGTGTGGCACTGCTACTTTACTGCTGTTCCACCTACAGGTTATATATATATAGAATATATATATATATATATGTATGGAGAATATATATATATATATTCTCCAGTTAGCTGGCAGCATAAGCAAGAAACTGAACATTCTGTGGACATTTCCACATCTTCAGCACCCGTTAATACTACGTGGTTTATCAACAGGAAGTTGTTCTGTGGGTGAGATGATCTATCCCAGTTTTCCTTCTGAAGAGTGCTGTTTTATTACCGCAAAGCATCCTAGCATGTTACCCTGAGAGAGAGCTGGGTTTTTTCACTGTAGGAATGTGTAGACTTTGGGGAGATTTGATTGAGGCCTTTAAAATAATGAAGGGACTAAACTATGTTTAGGTGATAAACCCAACATTAGAAGAGGACTTGGTACTTACTCTACCAGAATGCCACTTCCAACACCAGCTATCCATATGGCCTGTCAGTGAGATTGCTACATTTTTTTTTACTCGAGTTCACTCAGATTAAATAGATGAAACTTGTTTCTATGACGACTCGGAGGTCATTTGTAGGAAGGATACTTTTATCGTTTTCTGTTGTGCATTTGAAAGTATGACCAAAAGTGGAAGGTCAGTTTTGTAATGCAGTAACCAGTTCCTCTTGATATTATTGATTTCATTTTTGTCAAAGTTAGCTGTGGTAGCTGAAGCCAGCAGATCTATTGGCCCGGAATTTGCAGTCAACGGCGAAGCAAAGGCATTCGCCAACGGCCCCGAAGAAAACTTCCCACAAAGATCTTGTGATCTCTGTGGTGAGAAGTTTGCCTTTTTCGACGTTCAAGTGATTTCAGCACTCTGTGTAGTGCGAATTCCTAGTGCGATCTGCTATGGCATCAACAAGCTGTCTAAGCAACAAATCACATTGTCGAATTCTCACAGACACCAAACCAGGAAATGAGAAGCTGCTTTTATCCGGACTTTTTAAAAATGTTACAGAGAGCAAAAAAAAATTGAAGTTTCATCCATTTTGTCTTGGTCACAGAAACACTTAAGACTCCCTTTTAAAGATGCAAATCTCTCAATTTCTACAGTGTGTGTTATTATCAAATTGTACCTCATTCAGCACTGTTGATGATCCACTTTTTATTCATGTTTCTAACCAACATATTATGTCACTTTGTTAACTGTTGACTATGATACTGCAGCTTTTGTTCCTCTTACTCCCAAAACGATTACTGTTATCTATTATCTGAGATACTTGTAGTCGTTATTGTACATGTTGTCCTTATTCCTTCATAACCATACCTCTGTTCCCTGACGTAAGAGCAGAACTTAAAAATGTTTTTGATGACCACTGATTAGTTGCTTTTCTTCTTGTAGCTGAACATCTGAAAATAGATGTTTCTTTCTTTCCATTTTGTTCTAACTCATTTTCTCTTTATATGTTACGTCCATGTTGTATTTTATTTTTCTCATTGAAAAGATTGTATACATAACATTTCCCAGTTTTTTCTGCTTTTCTCTAAAACTTTATTATGTTAACCCCCCAGGCCTTCTCAATTTTGGCAGAAATGTTTCTGCTACCTCTGTTCTGTTTCCTTATAGTCTCCTCCAATTTTTCTTCCAAATTCTGTTGTCTCTGTTCTGTGTCTGTCTTATCTCATCCATGGTCCTACTTTCTTCTCTGGTCCTTATATTTGTTTCTTAGAACCTTCTCCTTTCTTTGTCTTGGGTTCTCCCTCCTATCCTCTTCCATTTGTTTTAATTCTATGAAGGCCACTTCTATTTACAGCTTTAGTCTTTATTGGTGTTGCATACTGCTGTTTCTCCTTCTTTGTAGTGCTGTACTATCTGCTCTGGTTTCTCTGTTTAACTGCAAACAGTAATCATATGTTAGGAGGCCAGCAAGTTCAGACAGTGCTAGTCAGTTATCATCTTCACTGAGCGCTATTCAGTTTTTATCTCCCCAACTATTAGCCATCTCTCCACTTTATTACATCTAATATAATTTAATACATCTAAAATTAGGCATCATTTGAAGGTTTTACGTGACAAAGTGCATTTATAAAAAAACAAGGCTGCCACAGAATGACTGACATAATTAACATTTCTCTACAGCTGATTTCCCAAAGTTGAAGTGCCAAATTGACCCCTAACCACAAGAGTTGTAAAATGCCAAATGATCAATACATATAATGATTTTATATATTTAAAGTACATAAACCACGATCTTTGAGTTTGAGATCAATATTCTATCGGCACTAATCTCTGAAATCTCTTTGGCCTTGAAATTATGCCGTGGAGGTGAAGCATACGAATTGAGTATGTTTGTATAAAATCCTTGTCTGCTTTTGTAACAGAGATGCTAACCTGTTCAAAGTAAGTGCGTTAACGGGCTTTTAAAATAACTGAAAAGCAATTTCATACAAACACGTTAAGCATTTATACGCTAATATCACACAGTGTAATTTCAAGGCCTATATAAATTCAAAATTGGTTTGTTTATAATTGCTTTATGAATTGATACAATATTTACATGGCCATTTGGGAGGGAAAGTGAAGCATTCGCCTAAATGGTTGATTTTTTCCCCCCAATCTATTTAGATTGCATTAATCGCTGTAATCATTTTCCAATCCGTCATGATTCCAGGTAAAGTAAATGGAAATGATGTGTCCACTATTAACCTTAAATATGCCAAAGATTTCAGTTGTTTTGTGGAACAAATCCATCTTCTAAATAATCATTCAGCTGCCACACTAATGATTATAAAGTAAAGGCAATAGAGGGACCCACAGAAAATATATCGATGCTGCTCAACATTTCCATAACAGAAGACATAATCTTGCATTTAATTAATAAACCCCTACAATATAATATTTAAATGTGAATAATTAATTTTATTTTTAAAAAGTCCTTAACTACCATAAATCACCTTAATCTACAAAATCATTCAGTAGTGGCATCCATTATCTGGTTAGTTACAGCAAATTAACAAAGAAGAATGACAGCGAACCGTTGTCATTCGTTGTAATGACTATTAGATACATTGTCTCATTAGCCGGTCCCACCTTACAGGAGCAGGTAATAAGGTCATAAGTTCCCAATAAATCTTCCTCCTCCGTACATTGCAATACTCGAGAATGGGACATTGACAGGATGTTATTTCTCCAGAGCATAAGGTCTTTAATAACTGTTGCTCTATTCATAAAGTTTTAGAATTGTGCACTTCACAAATAGAACAAAATTTGTTTCATTGTGCCAATTTTTTTTGGCAGAATCAAAGCCAAACATCTGCATTTATCGATTGTAACTACATAATTTGCATCTTGCAGTGAAGGAACATCCTATTCTGTAATGTACAAACCTGAAGGATTGGCTTTATGCACGAGTCTCTTGTGAATATGGGAATGGTGGAATAGGATAAAATAGACAGCATGCAACTCAAAGATATTAGTCTTTTGGGAGCTTTACTAGTGATTGCCGTGCTATGAGGTGAAGCCGAGTGCTAATACAACCACTGGAGTGGTAAGGACTTTAACAGATGCATACCTTTGAGTACATTATAGCTAATAAAGGCCAACTTTAAGCTAATGTAATAATGACTTCAAAACATCTTTAGATCATAGCGGCCAGATCCATGACCAGACTCCAAATTAGTAACTGCCGTTAGCAGCACCAGCTCCCGGTAGAATATTTATCACAGTGAGCTGAGGACACAACAAAACAAGCAAAATGTGACATTATCAAGGAACATACCACGTTTAGAGGATACTGTTAAGAGCTGATGGTAGAAATTGTTATTGATGCTGTTCATTATTTCTCTCACGTTATATTAAAGGCAATTGCTTTCACTACATGAAACATATGTAAAGTAGCAGTTGATACATAACAACATGAGCAGGATTTCATGACATAGCGAAGCTCATATTGCAGTGATGCAGCTTTCTGGTCCTCTCTTGTGTTAGGATCCAGGTTTGTGGCAATAATCCCCTTAAACCTGTTTTTTTGGCTGTGCTGTGAGGATGTGTGCAAAGGCCAGAAACAGATAGGGAAAACCAGAAGGCAAGCCATCAAAGAAAGAGAAAAAAAATTGCATTTATATAGCACCTTTCACATCCTCAGGATGTTCCAAAGTGCATTGTAGCCAATAAGTTATTTTTGAAGTGTAGTTACTGTTGTTTTGTAGGCAAATGCAGCAGCCAATTTGTTCACAGCATGGTCCCACAAACAGTAAATGAAATCTGTTTTGGTGCTGTTGGTTGCAGGAAAAGTGTTGACTTGGACACTGGGAGAACACCTCAGCTCTCCTTTGAGTAGTACGATGGCATGTTTTACTTCCATCAGTGTGGTTGGTTTAGTGTCTCATCTGAACGAAAGCATCTCGGACAGTGCAGCACTCGCTGAAGTACTGCACTGAAGTGTCAACCTAGATTGTGTACTCACATCATGGAGTGGGGCTTGAACCCACAACCTTTTGACTTAGAGGTAGGAGTGCTACCAAAGAGCCAAAGCTGACACAGTGGTATTGGTTGTCATCTTAGTCTATTGGCTTGGGAATGGCGAATGAGGTATCGTGTGAGTAGTAGAAAAGGAAAAAGTAGCTTACTCCAAAACAGTGTTTGACTATATTGGTCAACGTTCTGTACTGTTTTTAATGTTATGGAGTATGATCTGTGGGCGTTCTGATTTTTGCAATACAGTAATTTTGCTTATCGAATGAGAGAAACCCTTTAAGGTAATGTCTCAGCTAACAAATATTTGAAGATCCCAGCATCTTTTCAATATATGGCAGTTTGAGTGGTTCCTACATGACCAATACTATGATAAAAGTCCGCAGCTGTGTACTGTGCACATCAGGAAATGCTAGTCACACTGAGACATCATTTACTGCATATTAGAAGAATAATTTGTATCGTCAGGTTTTTTTTAAACAATCATTGGAACAAGAATAACATTGATTTAAAATGCAGCAAATTGGTAGAGTGCTTGCAACATATTTCTTTAACTTACTGTTAATCATTTTGGAATTATAACTTATTAGAAATGACTGACTTTTAAGTACTTGCTGCAAGTCTTACTTTTATACAACAAATTATTTGAACTTTTCTTGTGTTCTGTTCAATTATTAAATTCTGACCAAAATAAAAGTCACAATATAGAGAAGCAATATGAAACTACTGGTGGGGAAAATGCTATAACCAGTCTGTGACAGTAAATGAGCTGTAGAAACCATGATATTGCCAGATATTTTGCATTGATTTTGTCCAACCAGTCTGAGCTATTGGAGTTGGGCCAGGCTGCTTCGGTCATTTAACGTGTTAACATGTAGAGAAACCATAAACAGCACGCATCAGAGCAGCACATTTTCTTGTTACAGTAGAGCACGCCAATATAACTCCAATGTTGTTCTGTTGTGTAATCATTTTCTGATGTGTGCTATGGACAACAATGCGTGACGTTTTGTAGTTAAACAAACATGAAGAAAATAATAGTGCAGTGTTCACTGGTGTGTCCTGTTTCAATGAATTGTAATATGTACTGTGTGTTGGATTACCATATTGCACCTAATGTTTATTGTAGCTTCTTCCTGCATCCTCAAAGTACTGATAATTTGCATGGAGCTGGAAATTCTGTTAATATACAGTGAGAAGTTGACTGTGTAGGTCAAGGGTAGTTCCTGATATATTTATGATGATGTTGGGTGCGTTTTCTTATTACCCACTTATCTGCTGGAAAAAAATATATTGTTAGACTGCATTACTTCTCAGGTGACACCATTATTCTGAACTGCTGCTATACACTGTTGAGTCAACCATAAGTCACGCTCCTTCCTTCTATGGTTCACAATGACATGCTTCGTGTAAACACGAGACACTTGATGGTGGAGTATATGGAACAGACTTTATTCATATACAGCATAGGTGATCAATCTATATGGTACACAGCTTTGGGTTTCTCTCTTTTTCCAGCTCTCCAACACCCTGGAAAATCCCACTCTTTTTATACATCCAAATTTGCCTACTTCAAAGGTACATTTCACAGATAAGACCTCATGATTTATCTGTTCTCAGATCCTTTCATGAACAGTTTATTTACGTAAACAATCTTAGCTGTTTACTTCAAATATACTTTCCGCAAACAAGACTTCATGATCCATCCATTCTCGTATCCTATCAAGAACAGTTTATTTACCTAAACATCCACACTATAGTGGTTAGCACTGGTGCTTCACAGCGCCAGGGACCCGGGTTCGAATCTGACCTTGGGTGACTGTCTGTGTGGAGTTTGCACATTCTCCCCGTGTCTGCGTGGGTTTCCTCCGGGTGCTCCGGTTTCCTCCCACAGTCCAAAAATGTGCGGGTTAGGTTGATTTGGCTATGATAAATTGACCCTTAGTGTTAGGGTGGGGTTATGGGGATAGGATGGGATATGTTAGGGGGAATTAAATACGTGGGGATAGGGTGGGATAGGTGCAGGTTTGATGTGGGGATTCTGTGTGAGAAAGCAGGGACAGGGTACTGGATTTGGATGATCAGCCATGATCGTATTGAATGGTGGAGCAGGCTCGACGGGCTGAATGGCCTACGCCTGCTCCTAGTTTCTATGTTTCTATACCATGGTTAATTGATCCCTCTGTCTTTGTTTACTACACAAGTCACTAAAGTTATACATTAATCACTCATGGTCAATGTTGTCCTAGTCACGTATTTCCTTGCACAGGCATCCCTCTGTTTTCCTTTTTATCTTAGATAGCCTGTTGCTCTATGAGCAGTTATAGTTATGCAGGTCAGTTTGATTATTAACCCTTAACTCTCCAACTTGTCCAATATATACCCTTATACCTATGTGATTACCATACAGCATTCCGCCACGTAAATAGTATTGGAAAAGTTAGTGCTCCAGAGAAACTGGCTTTAACCACAAAAGGTTCCTTTGTACCTTTAAAATATAAATTTACCCCCTTGGATAGACTAATGGATGTGGGATTATAACAAAAAGAAGGTGGTGAGGGAAAAACCTGACTCTAAAAAAATAATTTTTAGCCTTTAATGATCAAATGAAAAAGTTAGCAGGATGAAGAATTGATTTCTTTCCTCAAAGCTATTTGAATTGTTATTCACGGAGGCAGCTTTGCTTCTCTTGCAGGTCACTTAACGTCATGTTCACTCCATGATGCAATGAAATACCCGTTGCATGGTAACAAAAAAAATCCTCAGGAACAAAGTAATTAATAACAGAAATTTATTTCTCAACATATTGCCATGTAATCAATATCTGAAATGTAGGTCATATTGTTGGGCAGATTTTCAAAAGGAATATCTCTATAATATAGAGAGAAAAATCACATTTGTGTCACCAAAGTATCTTTTATTAATTCTCATTTGTGGACCAGCATTAGTATGAACACAGAATATGAATGTTTCTCAGTCAGAGGGGATCATGTGAAAGTGAGTTGTTATCTTTAGTTTTAGAACAACTACTTTAGTATCCAGATAATGTTGCTGATGTGAAGGAAGCCAACGGTACAAAATAATGCTATGTAGCTGCAAACTATCAACTCTACTGAGCATTAAACATTTTGGGATGTCCTAAAGTTATTCAAAAAATCTATTTCTCTTCTTGGCAATTTTGTTCCCAATTATTTCCCCTTTCCTTCCTTTCCTGAAGGCTTTGCTCTGTTGGTGGAGTTCAGTTCCACAGGTGCTGGTGGCTATCCAGCATCTAGCCCAAGCGGTGATTATTCGCATAGAAGCCTCGACAGGAACGTGCTAAACTGAGTGCTGTGCTGCAGCTAACTAAAAGGGGGGACGCTTTTTGTTTTGAGCAGTGGAGCCACAAGTGGAAGAACATCTGAAAAAGCTGCAGCCTCGGGGAGCCAGTAGCAGGCAGGTTCCCAGATTCTGTGGCTATTTTACTGGCTGAATCAAGGGCTAGAAGGGAACGACTCCTGAAGACTGAAGGCAGGAAGCCCCACAAAAAGGTGGTTTAGACCCTATGGAGGGAAGTTAGTGACGCAATTAATGCAATCTTCACCACCCCAAGGACTGCCACATAGTGGAGGAAGAGATTCAGTAGTTCATAAGGGTGGTCAAGGTAAAACAAGGCACTGTTCCCAGTTACCGTCCTTTTCCAATGACAGAGGATTCATTCACTTCCTTACCTCTCACACTCTTTTTGTGTCATCACGTGGATGTCAGGACAACCGAATTATACAAAGGGGAACCTCTAGAAACAGGGAGGTACCATCTTTACTTAAACATTCTATGAATTCACATTACCTGCCAGTCTTGAAGGACAGTTGATTTAAAAAGGAACAATGCATGTGCAGCTCTCATTATCATGGTTGGCATGTACCCATATAAGGGAGAAGAAGTGCCCATACCACTCAGTGTTCACTCCGTGTGAAGGAAAACATTGCGTAAACTAGTGCCAATGAAATGCAACAAGGGAGGGACATCCTACTTCATGAAGAGAAAGTTCTGCAGATAATAGGGAGACAGACAGGATAGGCTGTGGTAAGTGGTGAGGTTTGTTACGAGATGACAAAAGAAGGTTGGTAAAGGCTGGACAAGGCTCATCATATGTAGTGTCAGCTTTATGTGCTTTCTGAAAGTATTGCATTGTTCTTACATTCAGTCGCTATTTCTTTCGCAGAAATGTCACTGAGTACACAGCTAAACAAGCTCTTCTGCTTTTGACATCATAGTTGGTACCTTGAAGGAAGCTGCTGCTCACTCCAATGATCACCCGGGCATTTTCAGAGTCACAGCCATTGCCCATTCTAGACTTAGAATACATGCCACTTCATCACCAGCTCCATCATGGCATCTTAACTGCCCAAGCACCAGCCCAGTGACACCCACTCAGGAAGAAGTAGTCAGGGATTCAGAAGAGTTTTCACTTGGTGAAGCACTGAGCACTAGTGAGCACGAGATCTGAAAATGGGAAGGCGGAGAGTGTCATTCTACCAGGAAAGGTCTCTCTTGGCTGAGAAGCCTAGAAACCCAAATCTTGAGGGCCCAGTCTTCAACAGAACAATGATCTCATGCAGGATGGGAAAATAGTTACTGTGCATATGGTTCAGACGATGAAGAAGTTCTCTACCCTCATCTTCAACACATTGCTGGATGTTTCTCATGACCTGCAGAAGACCCTGGAGAGAGTGACAATCCAAGAGATTTCTGCGACAATAATGTGCCAGGCGGGTCTCTAGAACAATGATAGCTTCCAGAGTGGCAGCTACCACTGCTTCAATAGATGCTTTGAAGGTCAGGCTGAACATGACACTTTCACAGCTCTTTATAGACTTGATTCGGACAATCGGTCACTAACGATCCCAATTAGTAGCATCTCAGAGCCAGTGCCCTGCACTAATTGGCTGCAAAGAGTGGCCACAGATGTCCCTGTCTCTCTGGATAGTGGCAATGAGCCTGCTTCCTTAAGGCTCTCTCCAATGCCTGCACATGAAGGAGCTTCATGCTTAGGCCTGGCTCTTTTTGACACTGCAACAGAATGGCTGCTGGAAGGTGGTCCCTCTAGGACAGCTGTTTCACTAAAAAGAGAGTCAGCTCAGGCCTCTAAGGTTCCAGGGGAACCTTCCCAGCTACCCAAATCTCAACATGGTCTCACTCAGGGAGCACCTTGTAGAAGCAATTAAGGTAGCTGGCACAAAGGATAGAGACAGTGGTAAGAAGTAGTTATAAATAGGGTGTGTGAATTTGTTGGCACCTTTGGGTGAATGTTGTCTGGAAAGTAAACATGGCTTAACCATATAGACTTCAGAGTTCATTTCTATATGCTAGTAACTTTTTGGAGTTGGATAATGGCAGAGACTTCAGAACGTCTATCACACTTTTTGTAGTCCCATGGGCCTCATTATATCTGTTGTCCGCCTCTGTCTGCAGAAACTTTAATAGAGCCATCAGCCATGACTTCAGTACATAGCCCTGATCACTGATCAATCATCCTGATACATGGCTTTAAGTCGTCAGGGTTGGTATGGTGATTTGGCACAAGATGAAAATGTTATGACAGCTTACTGGGAACAGGCATTAGGTGCAGGATAAGGTGATTGGCATTGCACACAATCTGCACATTAATCAAATGAAAGCCTTTCCATGAAATTGAATAGCTTTCTCTTTTTGTTTAACTGGTCCCATTGCGAAGAAAATGAACTGCGCAACCTGCCGGAAAACAGCATCAGTCACCTTCTTTATACAATGGTGAGGTTTTGCCTGACTAATGTGGCAAAGTTCATCAGATGCTGCCTGGAAGGATCCAGTGGCAAAGAAGTTCAAGGCAGTGGTTACTTTGACTGGTACAGACAACACTGTTCTCCTTGTGGAAGTGGGCTGCAGGTCATTAGTCAAACGACACATCTTCGGCGGAGGGTGGTGGGGTGGGGGGCGTGGGGCAGGTGCAGCATCTGGAGGCAGTGACGTACAGAGAATTCTAAGTAAAATCTTCTAGATCTGTAAACTCTATGGAGTGGGAAAAAAACATCTGTGATGTCTTCAAAACATAGGAATAGAGGGATTCCTATTAGGAAATCCAGGTTTCCAGTTCACAATTGGACTTCTTGCGGTGCTTACTAAACAGTGCAGGAAAAGTGCAGACCCTCCAGACCACCAACTGACTAAAATCAATATGCAGGCTAAGTAATAACCTGACTTAGATATTGACATTTGATTTGCTTTGCTACTACCATACGAAAGAAGAAGTAGTAAGAACAGTTTTCAGCTCCAGCAAACAAATTGGCTCCTGAATATAGTATCCACCTCAGGGTTATTGCTTGGATTTAGTTTGGGTCAGATTTGGAGTGAAAGTTGGGAGGAATCAAGCAAGAACATTGGCTATGCCTACTTGACTCATTTAAATGCAACATGGGAGGCTCTGAAGAGGCATTAAAGGGGAATAGTGCTTTTTTTCCTGAGGAGAATTCTGGTGAAATTTTTTGGGAGCAGATTTGACCCAATAGGCCTTACTGTTCATTTTACTTTTTTAGTACCCCAAAACTGTTTAAAAATGAGTTTTAATTAATATGAAAATCCTACCCCAAAAGTCAGCAGATTATTCAGCTGCAGGGGGCATCACAGCTGCACTTGGACGTGTTCTTATCCGACTCCCACACATGCGCGCTTTCATTGGTGGTTGCTGGATAGAAACTAAGGGCAGAAACTGTTGCCAACTCCCTCACACCCCTAACCCAGGGGTGCTGAATTGCAGTCTCTCTACTGTTGCCTCAGCTGAGGTCACTTAACTCAGCACAGACTGGAGATGAAACCTGGGACTTTCTTGGAAAAAATCTCTAAGCCACCTGGGGGATTTAGGGATATCTTTAATTTGCAGTCATGCTGAGCTGAATTATATTGGAGATAAAAGGTAGATATTTTATCTCATATCATGCTCAATGTCCTTCTATTAATCAATGAAAACACAATACTGCACAAAGTAAAATTGTTGCATCCAAAAACAGATTCTGATGTAAAAAGTCAAATTACTTTTATTAAAACAATACTCAAAAGACACAGACTTGCAGCTATTTTGATAATATGACTCAGTAAAATATAGTCACTGTCTCCCTGAATGCAATTTGGATGTGAATAAGTTTGACTATCTCTCTCTTGATAGCTATTGCTTTTTGATAATAATGCATTAAGCATATGCCTGTGCTGCGTCCTGAATTGTCCTACCTGGTGCCGTTAAGTTTTTATGATCTACGCTGTTGGAATTTTGTTGGGATAATGTCAGGACGATCTGTATTCTGTGTGAGATTTCTATAATCAAAAGGTAACAAACAGATTTTTATTTAGAAATTGTTGTCTTGGATTTAATTTGTATGAAATGATTGAATGCTTCTGAAGTAATTTAAAATATCCAAACAGTTATACTTAGTCACGTTTCAATAAGCAGTTCAGCTAATGTTTGTGTTCTTTAATTCGACTGTAGGTTTAATAACAGTTAACTGAAGAGCACACCAGCTGTTTCAAGTATATGCTTTGCACACTCGAAGCACTGAGACAGATAAATTACCTTGTTTTTGACTCTCATATATCATACACAGGTTCTATAGTACTGTTAGACTACTCAAAGTTTAGGGTTCTGACCTCTCCACAATTTAGACCTTGGTCTTAAGTGATTTAGCTTCAAAACTCAAGCCACAAAGTTCCTATGTAAGCTTTTTCAATCGATATGAAAAGATCACACATTGCTAAACTGGGAGATACCAGTAGTCCCAACCTGGATCTTTCTGTCAGCTTTTTCATTCTCGCTATTTAAGCTCTAAATTCACAAACGTGCGTGACCACTGGTTTACCATTAATGGTTAACTCAGTACATCTGCTCATCACATGATTATGTTCCTACATTACAACAGTCACTGCACTTCAAAAGTACTTCATTGTAAAACGCTTTGGAACATGCGGAGGTCATGGAAGATGCTATATACATGCAAGTATTTCTTTCTGTCTTAAAGAAAAGACAAAGAACACCATGTAATGCAAAACTGATAAGATAAAACTAGGAACTAAGCACACCTTTGCCTATCACAACAAGTAGCAGAAGTTAATAGTACAAATTCTTTGATTTTGTGGTTAGCTCGTCCTGGGCCTTTGCAGGATCATGAAGTTATTATATTCATATCCAGACATTGTGGGGGAGAAATTTGTGTTAGCCAGTAAAGTTGCCAGTATTACTGGCAACTGGAGTTAACGGCTGCTGAAAATGGCCGCAACACTAACGGAGCAAAATTCTTCTGGGGGGGGATGGAGACTGTCAGCGCAGCGCTTACTTGCCATGCAACGCTGTCCTGGTGGCATTGCTGGAGGACTCCGATCCGAAGTTTGTGTGCAGGTGTGGTGTTCGAGCCTCTGGAAGCGAGGCTGTGGAGCTCACAAGGAATTCTGGGTAATGAAGTGGCCAGAGAATTAAAGGGGCCATGTACACTGAAGCAATACAAATTAAAATAAATTGAAACAATGCAGTTTTCAGCCCTTTCTGCCTTTTAATAAAATATTTAACATTAAAGAGAAGTCCCAAATATTAATATTCAGCTCTTAAAGCTGAATTCCCTTCCTAACCTCAAAAAATGGGAAAAATGCCTCAGCACTAACACAAATGGTTCAGCAAGCCAGGAAAGGGGCACCCAGGGTCTTGCACGCAGCACTCCAGCTTTGTGCAGGGGGTCAACACTGCAAGACAGGTCCTCTACTCACAGTGGCCAGGAAGACCTCCAGAAAGAAGGATGTTTGTTTCCACATCACCGAGGCCGTCACTGCCAACAGTGTCGCCCCCACCACCTGGCTCCAGTGACCAAAGAAGCTTCGTGACCTCAGAACACTGGTCAAGGTTAGTGAATACATCTTTAAAAGCCGTCTCCTACCAACTGCACCACTAGCCTCACACACTGCTCAATTTATGACCCCCAAACCCAATCACTCATCTACCAACAATCTGCACCGATCACGAGTCACATCTCCCATTCTTAGCCTCACCTCACCTCCTTGGAGGAGACGGGACAGGTCATTCTTGGCAGAAGCATGGCTGAGCCCTTGGCCAGCGGCAGGACTGAAAGGATACAAGATGCTGGTATCCTCATACGTTATCCTCCTTCTGGCATGCACCTCATGCTTTGCCGCCCTCCCCTCACCACAACTCCACCCTTGTGCCTTCCTCATTTCACATACCCAAGAAATGCAGTCTGCCCAGCCAGTGGGTGACCAAGAAGAGGGAGAGGAGAGTGAAGAAGAACAAAAAGAAGATTGATTTCACACTCCCAACCACCAGCTCCTCAAGGTCAACCAGCAAGGACATTTGCAGTGTCCCCCAATGAAAGTCAGCAGCCTTCCACCAGCCATGCTGCAGCCACTGGGGTAGCACTGAGTGACATCAGTAGGATATGCAAAGGCACACACAAGACAGTCACTAAGAGAATGCATAAAGGTGATGAGTTGATTTCTTGATGTCACATTGGATGGACATACGTATATAGTTGGATTGGAAAGTTTGCTATGTGGTGGCTTTTATTTCAGCATCATGGCCAAGAGGATGTTATGATGGTCAGTAACAGATGGATGGTAAGGTGTGGGACTAATGTTGACAGGGGAATTGGGTTTTGGTCACTGAGACCGGAGGCGGATGATTCCATCCCGGATATCCCGGCCACAAAGGGGCTGTCTGGGATGCATCCTTCCGTCTGCTTCCTCCTCTTCAGCCTCCTCCTCTTCTGCTTCTTCCACTTCTGTGTCTTCCTCTTCCCTCTGCAATCAGATGCTGTAAATGTGAAATGACAGCATAAAATGCTGGAAATACTCAACTGGTCAGGCAGCATCTCGACTTGAGACATGAACTCTGTTTTTCTCTCCACGGATGGTGCCTGACCTGCTGAGTATTGCAGCATGTTCTGTCATCTCAATGGCCTTCATTTACCATCCGAGCCCTTGCAAGCATCCAGCAGCACTCCCTACGCACTTAGAAAATTATTGCAGCAAGCCACCACTTCAATAACAAAAACAGTCCAAAACCTTAAATCCAAATTTACCTGAACGATGTGTGTGTCCCTTTAAGAGGTGCAGACATCGCCATTGTCAGCCTGCTTTGCACGCCAGGTTAATCTGGCGTGTTTAGGATCCAGCGTTGAATTCAGCGCTAGGGTCAAAGTTTGCACTTGCGATGTAAAGTCGACGTTGCATGCTGATTTACGTCACAACAACGCCAGTTTGATGGAGATGGCGCTGCCAGTTACCGGCAGCGCAAAGTTAAAGACCAAATCAGTGGCCGCCGCTGGACCCGGCAGCAGCTGGCGAAAGACGGGCGGCTGCCGTTTTAGCGCCATTTAATGGTGTTACGGCGTGGCACTAAGGCCACAAATTTCTTGCCCTGTGGTTTTATTTACCTGCCTTATTACCATCCTGCTTACTGCAAAATATTTGAGAATTGCTGACACTTAAGATTAACCGATAAAGTTCGACTGTTCCTTCAGGGCGGAATGGTCAAAAGCTTTTGCAGACTTCGTCCGCGAAATTCGGTACATTAGCGCTGGTAGTTAAGGCCAGTTTTGAAAAAAAAATGCCGTCCACCTCGCTTCTGCCCATTTTTGGTGTGGCCCGTGCTGTTCGCCATCTTGGTGAGAGCGATAGGGTGAGAAGGACGTGCGTACGCCGGCAGTATGCAGAGTAGGCAGATCGTGACGTCAGTCAGCGTGTAACGCTGCATTGACGCATGACCTGTCATTTTGGATGTCGCTGCTCCATTCAATGCCCTCTCCTAAACATGCACAGCTGAACATGCGTTCAGCTGTACGAGGGAGCTCCCCCACCGGCACTATTTGAAGGGAAACATCCAACTTGCAGGTAAGTAGATTATTTCTCTTGTACTGGCTCTGGCAGCGTTTGTATGTATACTCGGTTGCTGGAAGACATTTAAAATGTTGTAAAAGTGTGCAGGGAGTGCTGCTGGACATTGGGAAGGCGTTGGCTGCTACTGGAAGGCCTCTGACTACACCACTTAATCCTAGTCATGGGGGCTTTAGTTGCAGTCCCCCTTGCGGTGCAGTATGACAGGGAGATGGTGCAGAGGCAGCAAAGAAGACAAGCTGCTCGCAGAGGGGGGAGGAGGAGGAGGAGGAGGGCTCTCAGCAGGAGGCCTTACCCACCTAGGGTCTTCAGGAAGCACTTCTCCGAGCTGCACCTAAGCCAAGAGCAGTGTGTTCGGCCGCTCCGCTTCAGTGGACTCTTGGAACCAGACCTGCAGCCTCCAAGTTCTGCCAGTGGCCCTCATTGTGACCGTAGCCCTGAATTTTCTTGCCGGTGGATCCTTCCAGGCTGGAACAGGTGACATAGCAAACATCTCGCAGTTTGCCGTCCATAGCTACATCCTGGAGGTCACTCTAGGTGAGGGGACTTCATTGTCTTCTCCCTAAACAGAGAGAAGCAGGAGGAGTGCGCATGTGGCTTTGCCAGGAGATCGGGCTTCCCCATGGTGCAGGGCGCCATCGACTGCACACATATGGCTTTGCGGGCGCTGCATTTCAATGGTGAGATGTTCCGTTACCCCAAAGGGTACCACTCACTTAATGTACAGTTGGTGTGCGACCACGGCCAGCAAATCATGATGGTGAATGTCCACTATCCTGGCAGCAGTCATGATGCCTTCATCCTGCGCCAGTCCGCTGTGCCAGCAATCTTCCACCTCCCATGTCGAGTGGTTGTGAGGCAACAAGGGCTATCCGCTCTACACTTGGCTGATGACTCCCTCCGCAAGCCCGCCACTCGTGGCCAGCAATCATATAACGACAGCCATGCTGCCACGAGGAACATCATCGAGCAGACCATCGGGGTGCTCAAGCAATGGTTCCACTGCCTTGACCGCTCAGGAGGAGCCCTCCAGCACTCGCCAGAGCAGGTGCCCCAATTCATGGTGGTCTCCACAACTTGGCCATCATCAGGATGGAGCCCTTGCCACCATGGATTCCACGACCACCTCAGGAAGAGGAGGAGGAGGAAGAGGAGGAGGAGGAGGAGGAGGCAGCCTGCAAATCCCCGTTCCAGACGGGCTATCTGTGAGTGCATCATCAGACTGGGCCTCCCCTGAATGAATGAAACCTCAGATCCCCGTTGCTCAACACTTCCCCAGCTCACCATCCCTCTGTCACAGAACATCGCAGTGTCCTCTTGGCCACAATGCAGAAATGAAAGCCACCACAAAACAAACATTCCAAGCATAATTTATAAATGAATCATTCTGAAACTACATAACAAAGTCAACTAATCACCCTTGTGCATTCCCTTAGTGCCTGTCTTTCATGTACCTTTGCCTATCCTAGTGCTCCTATGAAGTGCTACTCCAGTGGCTGCAACATGGCTGGTGGAAAGATGCTGACTTTCCATGGGTGAGACTGCAGATGGCCTTGCAGGACGACCTCAGGCAGCTCTGGGCCTAGAAGGCGTGGCTGTAGATTGCACCACTTCGGCATTGGCTGGCTGGCTGACAGGCAACAGCAAGGGCACTGATGGAGTGGCAGTGGTGGAAGTACGAATGCTGTCATCCTGGTGCGTGTTCCACGGAGCCACTGGCACTCCCCTTTATACTACCCTCTAAAATATGCACAGTGCCAGTTTCTGAGCTGGTGCCTGTGAGTGTCAGATCGAGTGACGGTGTCTCTTCTCCATCACTCTCCTCCTCTTGTTCTTCCTGCACTGGCTAGGCTGGTTGGAGTTCTTGGGTATCTGAAAGGAGAAAGGCACAAGGGTACGGTTGTGGTGAGGGATGGGGGGAGGAAAGCAAGATATATGCATGCTTACACCATCAGCCACTTGTAAGTGAGAAGAGATTGTGGGATAAGGAGGAAGTGGGATTTGAGAAGGAGGATTAGGTATGAGCATACTGTTATCATTAATGCTGTCAGCCTCGCCGATCGCCACGGCCTCAGTGATGGCCCCTCCAATGATTTCTAGCACTGCCTCCTCCAGCTGGGTCAGGTTCTGCTGCTTCCCCCGCCTGTCTGCTGCTGCTGGTGCCAGTTATGCACCACCTTGGCCTGAAAGAGAAAGAGAAGTGTGTTAGTGAGTGTGGTGCAATGTGTTTGGGTGATGTGCCTGTCATGGTTGAATAGCTGGCAGTGTGTGCAAGGTGTGAGGCTTGCAGCAGTAGTAAGTGTCTGAGGGTTAGGTGAAGCTCGGAATGTGAGGTATGAGTTGTGATTGATGGAGATTGTTGGTTGGTGAGTGATGGAGGTCTGGTGCATTGAGCAGTGTGTGAGGCTAGTGGTGCAGTTGGTGGGATATGACTTTTGAAGAGGCATTCGCTGACCGTGACCACTCGTGTGGGGTCATTAAACTTCTTTCGGCACTGGATCCAGTTCCTGCGGAACAGACTGGTGGCACTGACCACTTCAGCATTCTGCTCCCACTACCTTCCTACACTCTGTCTGGAGGGCCTCCTGGCACCCTGCGGGTAGAGGACCTGTCTCCTCCTTTCATCCCCCTGCACTAAGGCCCCCAGTGCTATGTCGGGAAACCTAGGTGCCCTTTCTTTGCCCTGCTGTGACATAGCTACCTTCCACTTTCCTTTGCTACAATAACAATGAGGTGCTTATTTCAGAAAGCACCTCTCCTTTAAGAAGTGCAGTCTATGTTTCACACTGCTGGCTACGTTTAAATAGAGATCACACTTCCCACGGAATTGGGCCCCCTGCTGACCGCCAAGCCACTCAGCACTGCGTTCAGTGCTGGGCTCAGCGCTTCAATCATGTTAATTAGCAGGCAGTACGAATTTCACTTGCTGCCTGAATTACTTTCAACGGGCGCGAGCAGCTCACGGATCATGATCCCCATGCCCGTTTTCGGGCCTTACAGTAAATAACCCACAAACTGTGCAAATTCTGGAGGGTAGGGAAGATCGTATTTGGAGCAGAACCCAGATCTGCCAAGTTTCTGCCCAACTGAAGATAAGTCCAGAAGGCTCAATGAGGAAGATAGTAATAGACTTCAGGAAGACATAGACTGACTGGTGGAATGGGCGGACACATGGCAGATGAAATTTAATGCAGAGAAGTGTGAGGTAATACATTTTGGTAGGAAGAATGAGGAGAGACAATACACACTAAATGGTACAATTTTAATGGAGGTGCAAGAAGAGAGAGACCTGGGGGTGCTTGTTAACAAATCTTTGAAGGTGGCAGGACAGGTTAACAAAACAGTTAATAAAGCAAATGGGACCCTGGGTTTTATAAATAGAGGCGTAGAGTACAAAAGCCAGGGAAGTTATGCTAAACCTATATAAAGCACTAGTTCGGTCCCAGCTGGAGTATTGTGTCCAATTCTGGGCACCACACATTAGGAAGGACGTGAAGTCTTTGGAGAAGGTACAGAAGAGATTTACTAGAATGGTTCCAGGGATGAGGGAATAGAGTTAAGTGGATAGACTAGAGAAGCTGGGGTTGTTCTCCGTGGAGCTGAGACGGCTAAGAGGGGATTTGATAGAGGTGTTTAAAATCATGAAGGATTTAGATAGAATAAATAAAGAGATACTGATTCCAATGGCTGAAGGGTTGATAATGAGAGATTTAAGGTGATTGGAAGAACCAGAGGTGACATGACGAAAAACTTTTTGACCCAACAAGTGGTAAGGATCTGGAATGCACTGCCTGATAGGGTAGTGGATACAGATTCAATAGTAGCCTTCAAAATGGAATTGGATAAATACTTGAAGGAGAAAAATTGCAAGGATATGGGAAAAGAGTGAGGGAGTTGGACTAACTGGATTGCTCTTAGAAAGAGCCGGCGCAGACTCAATGGGCCGAACAGTCTCCTTCTGTGCTGTACTATTCTATGATTCTATTCTAAAGAGAATTGCACTCTGCCGGCAGGCACTCCTACCCGTCCCTATCGTGTCACTCCGGCAGCTCAGGGGAATATTAGGGGGAACATGCCACGAATTCTGCCCAAAGCACCCCTGATAAGCCCAGAGGGTTCTACATCTGCTGAGACTGAGACCTACGTACTGTTGTGGGCCTAAAGTGGCAAAGGTAAATGGTAATCAATCCCAGAAGGCTTGACTGAGTTTCAACTGGTCCCTCTGCTTCCTGGGGGGAAATTGTTTTTACTGTGTTTTCTTTGGCCTGATCCAGGCTTGGGGCTTCCCCTCTCGGAGTGGCAGGGTGCTGCTCTAAGGTCCACGGCACCCGTGGAATGGACGCCTCTGTTGCGCCACTGTTGCGCAGATAAGAGAAGTAAAAGTTGGGGAACATCTAGGAACCAGTGACCATAATAATACGCTATAAGATAATAATTGAGAAGGACATAGGTATGACGAAGACTAGGGTCATAGATTGGAGAAAACTAATTTTGAGGGGCTGAGAATAGAACTTGGGAAAATAAAATGTGCAACAATATTGGCAAACAATGATGTAGAGCAGCAATGGGAAACATTTAAAACAGTGTTCAACAGAGTTCAGGAAAAATATATTCTGCGAGAAAAAAGAACAAAATCAGCACTAATAGGACACCATGGATGAATAAAGCCATAAGGGAAAAATTGAGGGGAAGGAAAGAGGCATACATTAAGCACATGGACAGCAGGGGAGAGCATGATAAGGGAGAATATGAAGAGATTAGGAGAGATGAAATTAAATTATCAAGGAACATAAAACAAAATAGTAAGATATTTTATAGGCACATAAATAAAAAAAGGAAGGTCAGGATAGGAATAGAGCCACTAAGGGATGGACAGGATAATACCACAGGCAATGATAGAAAGAGGGCAGAAATATTAAATAATTACTTTGCTTCTGTATTTACCAGGGAGATAGAACAGGTGGACATGACATTGGATCATGAGATTAGGAATGAAATAAATGCGTTTAAAATAAAAATGGAGTTATATTAAATAAACTAATCAAACTCAAAGAGGAAAAAAACCCTGGTCCAGACAAATTACGTCTGCGCATTTTAAAAGAATCTAGGGAAGAGATAGCAGAGGCATTACTACACATATTTAATAATTTGTTAAAAAAGATGTAGTGCCAGAGGACTGGCAGATAGCTAACGTAATACCTATATTTAAGAAGGGAGATAGAACATGTCCAGGGAACTATAGACCAGTCAGCTTAACATCGGTGGTAGGAAAAATAATGGAATCCCTACTAAAGGAGAAAATAGAAGAACATCTAGAAGCCAAAAATATAATAATGAATAGTCAGCATGGATTTCAAAAGGGAAAGTTTTGCTTGACCAACCTCATTGAATTTTTTGAAGAGGTAACAGAGAGAGAAGACAAGGTTAATGCAGTAGATGTAATTTATCTAGATTTTCAAAAGGCCTTCGATAAGGTACTACATAATAGATTAATGAATAAGGTCAGAGAATGCGGAGTCAGGGGACAAGTAGCAGATTGGATAGCTAGCTGGCTTCAAGACAGAAAACAGAGAGTAGGGTAAAGGGTAGCTATTCAAAGTGGCAGAAGATGGGTATTCGTGTTCCACAAGAATCAGTGCTGGGACCACTGTTGTTCACAATTTATATTAACGATTTAGACTTTGGAATCAAAAACACAATTTCTAAATTTGCGGATGACACCAAATTGGGGGGGATAGTCAATACTGAGGAGGACTGCAACAAATTTCAGGAGGACATTAATAAACTTGTAGAATGGGCATATAATTGGCAAATGAATTTCAACACAGATAAATGTGAGGTATTACATTTTGGTAGGAAGAATAGGGAGGTCACTTATTACTCGGAGGGGGTGAGTCTGGGTGGGGTAGAGGAGCAAAGGGATCTCGGATTACAAATACACAAATTACTGAAAGCAGCGACACAGGTTAACAAGGCCATAAAAAAGCGAACCAAGCACTAGGGTTTATTTCTAGAGTGATAGAATTGAAAAGTAGTGAAGTTATGCTAAGCTTATATCGAACTTGGTTAGACCACACTTAGAGTACTGCGTACAATTCTGGTTGCCATATTATAAAAAGGATATAGAGGCACTGGAGAGGGTGCAGAGAAGATTTACAAGGATGATACCAGAAATGTGAGGGTATACCTATCAAGAAAGGATGAACAGGATGGATCTCTTTTCGCTTGAAAAAAAGAAGGCTGAGGGGTGACCTAATATAGGTCTTTAAAATGATGAAAGGTTTTGATAGAGTGGATAGAGAGAGAATGTTTCCACTTGTGGAGAAGAGCATAACTAGAGGCCATCAATATAAGATAGTCACCAAGAAATCCAATAGGGAATTCAGAAGAAACTTCTTTACCCAGAGGGTGGTGAGAATGTGGAACTCGCTACCACAGGGAGTGGTTGAGGCAAATAGTATAGATGCATTTAAGGGGAGGCTAGATAAGCATATGAGGGAGAAGGGAATAGAGGGTTATGCTGATAGAGTTAGATGAGGAAAGACAGGAGGAGGCTCGAGTGGAGCATAAACGCCGGCATGGACTGGTTGGGCCGAATGGCCAGTTTCTGTGCCGTATATCCCAAGTACAGGTGCAGGGGCCCACCAAGGTTATGTAACTGACCCTATCCCCAAGATTTGGGACTCTTCTGCCAGCTCTGCTGGTTCTGTGGGATCTAGCTAACCACACCCTAGGTTGAAAGAACAAATAAATAACACAGGCACTAGATGCATAGTGAACTAGCTCACTAACCTTTCATCTTTGAAGCTGATGTTCAAATTCAACCCTAACTGATGGCATGAAAGTATCCGCTCTCACTGATGGCTGCAAGATCCCAAATGGGCAGTTTTAGCTCATGCTGCTATTAAACTTGTAATGGGCATAGCGTGAGGCACATGAAAAATGCCATCTCATAGTAGCTGGCAAGGCTATATGTGTCCCTAGCAGTGCTACTCTGATTTCTTCTGAAATTTGGAGCATCACTTTATGCTTGCAAGTATGTACTAATTCCTAGTCAGTGTTATTGAAAAAAATTGTCAGTCTTGCTAAGAGGATGGCTGACATGGAAAGTGGAACAATTCGCCCTGCTGCAGTAGTGGGTCTCTACTGCATTAAGGCACATTACTGGGGCAGTGTAGGTGACATTACTCTGAATTTGGCCATGCTATGCCTGATCTGGGAGTGCTTGATGCGGACAAAGAAAAAGTGTTCCATTTCTCGGCATGACATCCCTCACCTTGATGATCACAAAAAAATTCACAAGAACAAACGGCAGCCACTTGCCTCTTTCAGTGGTCTATACCTAAAGTGAGGTTTGAACAAGCTGTACATTAGTGACTTCGATTTATCTTTGCACTGCTTTCTTCATCTTGTGGTCCAATGAGTAAGATTTCAGGTCTGTGTAATATTCCTTAAGTCAAATACAGATTAATCAAATGTAACACAACAGGAATTTTAACAAAATTACAAAAGAATTATCAGTAATTAAAGGAGAACAGCGATGTAGAGAGAAGTACTGTTACCCCCGCCCCCTCTTATAGCTTTTCTATTTAACAGATTTCTACTTTTTCAGAATAATTATAAGCTGAAAAGCTCAGGAAACAAATGCTCCATGCAAGTGGAAGCACTGTGGTGACGTCAGATAGCAGGACTATATTGGAGAGTGTCTGTTAGCTGCCATTGATTGCATATAATTGGCCACTTCTGAGACTGAGCAGGAGCTGCCTTTTTAACACAGTCCCCGCCAAATTTTGCTGTGAGCACATTAACATGAATGTGATTCGTTTTGGTCTGTATTATTCATGTCACACAGCACCACTAAAGGGGTGTCTAGTGAAGACCAATAACATGACGTGGTACAATATAGCACTTTAACCTTGGAATCATTTAAGCAACAGCTAAATGCTGTGATGGGGGACTGTAGGTTTTTCTGGATGGATGAGCTAGGATAGGCTGAATTTCCTCCTCTCTATTTATCTTGTGAACTGCACTCAGACATTATTCTTCATATATGAATTCAAGTGTCTGAACCATGGGTAGTATCTGAAAACTCTTTGTATAATATTAGTGACAATTGTGGTTGCACTGATCTTAAGGCTAAATAAAATAAATCATTCATTTTTCAAGACGGCCACCATTTTGCATTAAGAGACAAAATTACTTGGCCCCAAATGAAAAGTGATTTAACTGATCCTTTCTTCATATTTCAATGCAAGCACCTTCTGCTTTTTATTATTTTGAATTTCAGACAATGTCTGGATACAGAATACTTAAACCTTTGACAATCTGCTCATTATTGAAATGAACAAACACTGACCTAAGTGCCTTTTAATTTGTTAAAAGCCAGTTGTAAAGAGTGAATATCACATTCAATAGAAATCACTTAGAAGAAAGTCTATAAATTGGAGCATTTCTTGTCTCTTTTGGTCATTTTCTCACCTCAGTATTTTTGTTTAACTAGTCGGTGCTGATGCCATCATCACTGAAGTTGATCTGGCAGAGTTACTGTCTGAGGAAGCTGACTTACCATCAGACAGATGGAGTGATTAGCTCAGGGTGTTTCAGTGATCATGTTAGTTCAGATGTCTCGCACAGTTTGGCTCTGCAATTCTTCCAGGACAGTTCCCCCAGTAATGCCATGAGCGCTGGATGGTGAATTTCCTCACCGTTTTCAGCGCACATATCGTACAAGAACATTTTACTACGCCTTGGGACTACATTAAAGGTGATATGTAAAATACATGTTGTTGTTGAACAGCATCGGCAGTTTCTTCAACAAGTAAATTTGATGGAAACCGTTTCCGCCCAATTTCTGCCTTTAAACAGCCCTCTCACGATCCGCCCACTGAGCTGTCAATGCTCTTATTTGTATATGTCAAAGTGAGAGCCCGTGGCAAAGCAGCTCCAAGTTTCCTGGGTTAGGACCGCTGTTGGACTCAGAATGAATTATACCGAGTTCTGTGAGGTGCAGCCGCTGCCAGGATCAGCTGATCAAGGCGGACGGGAGGAGTTCCTGACACAGAAGAGTCTGCAGATCTTTGAATATAGATTCATGCAGGTAGGAAACAATTTAAAAGCACTTATTTTTGCCATTCAGCCTACAAACACCTACACGTGCTTCTAACTGATTCTCACATGTCCAACCACTGGCAGATATTCGGACATTGCAACCCATACCCTTTCTTGTACGATTCTAACAAAGCGCCAGATCAATGCACATTCTATTTTATTACTGTGAATTCCAAAGTGTACACAATCAACCTCCTCTTTTTTCCTGGGTGCTTCCCCAGGTACTGTACCTACATGTACCTATTAACATAAGAACATAAGAAATAAGAGCAGGAGTAGGCCATACGGCCCCTCGAGCCTGCTCTGCCATTCAATAAGATCATGGCTGATCATCGACCTCAACTCCACTTTCCCACCCGATCTCCATATCCCTTGATTCCCCGAGAGTCCAAAAATCTATTTATCTCAGCCTTGAATATACTCAAAGACTCAGCATTCACAGCCCTCTGGGGCAGAGAATTCCAAAGATTCACAACCCTCTGAGTGAAGAAATTCCTCCTCATCTCGGTCTTAGATGGCCGACCCCTTATCCTGAGACTATGCCCCCCAGCCAGGGGAAACAACCTCTCAGCATCTACCCTGTCAATCCCCTTCAGAATCTTGTTCTCATGTTTCTTCTAGGTTCCATCTGAGGGTCAGGATTGCAGGAGGTAGATGGCTGCTCATGCTATACACAAGGCTCATTGGATTGATGTAGCTCTCATCTTATGCCAGCTTGCTCCTTGGCAGATTGATGCCAGCTCCCAAGTTCTATTGGTGGAGGGTAATGGGAATGACTGCTGGAGGCCTAGCATGTGCTGCTGTCCTGAGAGACGCCAATATTATTCAGCTGTGACTCTGGAGTGGCTTGATCCTCACCATCCTCTTCACTATCATCATCATCTTCCTCCTCCTGAGCCACCTGTGGATCTGCAGGAAACGAGGATAAAAACTAAGAATGGGTGAGCATCACCCCATTGGGATTAAGGAGACAGAGAAGGGGATGGAAGGCAGTGGCTGTGTGGTGCTTCACAGGGATGCCAGGGCAACAGTGTAGGTGCTCAGTCAGTAACCTGATACCAGCAGGATGCCACAGACCTTGTCATCTCCCCCCACCACCCCACATGGCCTTCCCCCGAAGGGGTGAGATGCTTAAGGTTAGGGAACCCACTCCGGTGCCCTGCCTGTGGCAAGCATTGTGCACCAATTTGTCCTGCAAGGAGTTTGAATGAATGAGGGTAAGGCTAGCAGTTGAGGAGTGTGTGCCAAGTGGCATGGGAGAGGTGAAGTAAGAGATGTGGGGGCATGAGGCTGTTCAAATGCTGAATGGGTTTTCGGGTTCTGCATGTGAGGGGAGCTGGGTCACCATAGTGCAAGATGCCTTGTTGGAGCCCCCCCTTAACCAGAGAGCACTGTGAAGGATTAGATGAGCAAGTGTTGCTTTAAGAGAGTGAAGAGTGTGTTGGTGCCTTGGGTGGAAAAAGAAGAGATATGCACTGTATTATCTTGCTTGTCCTGTTGAAGATAAGGAATTTTTTGCAAAACTGTTACGCAGTCCTGGGGGTGAGAGAATTGGCAATCAGTGCCATTGCCAGCTCTCTCCAGGTGGTATAAGGTATAATTCTATATGACTTAGTGGCACCCACAAGCAGCAGCCTGTTCATTCTGCCTTCAATGCCCTACAGGAGGGCTTGGAGGTCTGAATGAGTGAAGTCGAGTGTTCTTCTCTGGCTTGGTGCCATGTCCTGTTGCCCTCTGGACACAGATGGTGCTTGAGTGATTACAATCCTATACAAGTGTAATAAAAATATTGCTAAGACATATCGTGAAGTTATTCGAGAGTGAAGTGAAACAGCCAAGCACTGTTGCTTTCTTACTTGTTTGCCCCCCAGTCTACTGCTGAAAAGTATTAGCTGAACTGTTTTTTTAAACAGACTGCACAGAAGTTTCCAGATGGTTCAGCTGCCCACACCGGTTTTACACCATTCTCTGCACCGATGGGAACACAAAGGAGCAGACCCAGGAAACTCGTGTCTAACTCCCTCTAGGGGGCACTGGTGGGCGCAACAGTTTTTATAAAGGGGCAACAGAGGTGTAACTCATGTCAGGGAAATACTGGCCTCGATGTTGATTCCCCCACGACGGGCGGGAGAGGATCGGTGGCGGGGGTAAAGTATCAAATGGGTGTAACACGACCCTGACCTGCCACGCACGTGCCCGTTGCCATTTGTACGCTGACAGATGTTGTGGCGTTCAACTGTCCCACCGTGGAGAGGTGGGACAGTTCATTAACATATTTAAATTGGGCTCTCACAGTGCAATTGGCAGCCCAGTTTAAAATTCACTGCTGCTGCACGATTTTCCCAGGGATCAGGAAACCCGGCAGTAAAACGGAAGCAGGAGCTGCCGGCTCCACAAGGAAATTGCCTTTTACAGCACTCCTTGTGGCCAGGAGAAGCAAGGGTGCCCCCCCCAGCCCCTCAGGGAAGCTTTTGGCCTCCCCCTGTTGATTGCGGCCTCTTTCTGCCTCCCCATCCCCGCTGATCGCCAATCTCCTCCCCTCCAGCCCTGATGGCCAATCTTGTCCCCTCCATGTGATGTCCAACCATTTATCTCCCCCCACCCCACCCCCGATTGCCAGGGACCATCCCCAAGGGTCCCCGGGTGCAGTCTCCTGCTGCTAGCGTTCCCTCCCGACCACCGGCTGGGTTGTCAATTTGGCCGGCTGCCAGGCGGGAAACAGATCCAAAAAATGATATTGAGTTCCTGCCGTTAACTTCGTCCCAAGCCTTGCCGGGTTCTCCGGCTATTTCTGGTCTCTCCCGCACCATCCCCGCTTCCCCGTAAATATCAGGGTCACTATTTCTAAAAAATCCAAACTAGACATAGTAATCACACTTATTTGTGACTGTGATTTTGAAATTGGGCGTTAATATTATGATGTCCACTTTAAAACGACCTAGATGCTTGTTTTATAACTTAGTCATAGATGGAAAGCAGCTGAATATATTTAGTTCAGTGGAAATGGTCTGTCACAATACCTAATCTTGGGCAATCTAGTCACATTCATAGAGAAGCTGTTTATTTTTATACTGTAAAATGTCTTGACTAATTGTAATGAAGTGAGAATACTCCTGTCAAATAATACGCTTTAGTATTAGAGATGGTAAATTATGACTGTTCTTTTTGCATATATTGCAGATTAAATGTTTACCTTTTTTTGCAAATAAAAAGGTTACATTTTTCTCTTGCTGATTTCCCCCCTCCCTCCTTCTGCTGAAGGTGTTGACTCGCTGCAAGAGTATGGTTCCGCAGATGCCCAAGTGGCTACTCCTCCCTCAGTGTGGAGAAGGCTTCGTCTCCACTTGGCACCTGGCCCAGTCAACATCGGTGAATTGGGAACGTGCCAGCAGAGGAATTGTAGTCGGCATCTGGGAACTTGTCAAATTGGCCTTTCTTCACATGTGCGCTAGGCAGGTTCTTTTATGGGGATTTTTTTTATCAGCGTAACTTGCAGTGTCTTATTCCTTTCATCAAAGTGTTTAAAGTAGCATGTGAGTGAGCCTGTGGGATTTAAAGGGGCACCAATCACTCCAAAAGTTGCAATCTGAATTCTGTTGAAATAATAGAGCCACAGACTTTGGTTCAGATTGGGCTTGGGTGAATAATACGGAAGATTGCATTTGACTGATTGGAGTCTAATGCAGTACAATGGCAGCATACATTGAGTTCTGCTATGATAGACAAACCTTCGAATAACTGGCCCACAGCAACGAATGATCCTTACCTTGATGCATTTTAGTTCTGGGTTCAAAAGATGTATTGGCATTGGTATGTGTGGATTGTATCACTGCTAATCAGCATCTTAATAGATATGGGAGAGCAAGCAAAGAGAATGGTTCATCATCAGCAAAGTTAGTTCCTGCTGATGAGATTGGCCCTCACTTCCAAAAGAAAAGACTATCCAGTCCCATTTTACAATATCCTCCTACATTGCTGTATTTAGACATGAAGTTGCAAAATCCAGTGATGGCAGGATGGTGACCGAAGCTCCATTTTCTGGAAATTCTCTCTTCCTTTAATGGTAAGAGGACATGAATGCCACAGGGACTATCTCTCTGCTGTGAAAGCAAGTGCACATCGTGTGTGCAACTAGCTGTGCTTTCTGACAACAAAAATAAAGAAAAATGAAACAATCAATTAAATTCAGCTTAATCTTTGAGCCCTACTTGAAAGTCATGAATAGACAAAGAACACGGGGAGAAATTTGGTATAGCCCTGTTTGGGGCGCTAAAACTTTGAAAGTTGAAAAGTTAGGGCCAGGCGCTAATCAGTCTCGCCTCCCGCGAAATTGAGTTTTAGCGCTCCAAGAGGGAAGTGGAGCACTAAATCAAGCACTAACCACTTCTCTTAGGGTGCTAAAGTCCGAGAGCGGAGCGGTAGTGGCAGAGCACTAAACAATTTTGAGCGCATTGTAAACGGCACTCTTTCATCACAGAGGCTGCTTCCCTCGCTTAAAGGGAAGGGCCAATGATGCTGCACAAGCTAGTTGTTGTCAGTTCTGTTTTGCAAGGCGACCTGGGCGACTGCCATTACAGCCCCAAACATTCTCACAAAGTGGAGGGCTTGGACATCTTGCACCAATGAAACATTAAAAACTTTGTGCAGGCACCAGACTGGTGCAAATAATAAAGGTCGCACTAGTTGGAAAGCATTTCCTTTAATTACTGCTCCTGAAGTGGCCAGCCGAGTTCACAACGCCTCCTCTTGCTGGCGTTGTCGGTGCGATGCGCTAAAGCATGGACCGAGAATCAATTTTCCATCCGGGGCGATAATGGGGCGCTGCGCTCTTTATGACATCATGATCTGTGAGGCGCTACAGAGGCCCAGGCGCTACCGGAACTGAAGTTCGCAGGCGTTGTTGCATTCGCTGCGCCCAGTCACTAACCCCTTAGCGCCCCGTTAGCGCCCCCGCCAGGCGCTAACATACCGAATTTCTTGAAATGTAATATTTTATTCAGTTTTTCTTATAAGTACAGTGTGGTAATACAAATAATCAAAACATGACAAGAAAGACGTGCACGCAAATAATGTATCATGTCAATTCTATATCAACAACTGTGACAGGGAAATAAAATCAAACTTTGAAACCGTATGGGAATAAAGCAACAAATAGCAGCCGATATCAGAGATTCTGAGTGATACAAAACACAGCCAGCAACGTACCTGTAAGTCCTTTTTAAAATGTCATTCTTGGGACGTGGGCTGTCACTGGCAAAGCCAGCATTTATTGCCCATCCCTAGTTGCACTTGAAAAGGTGGTGTTAAGCAGTTTTGTACTGTGGATTCACACCTCACAGAAATTGGGTTGAGATTGCGCAGTCATTCAGCATAATCACATCCTATCAATCTGGGCTCAGTGGAAACCCAGGTCCCAGAGATGAAAGGACTGTGTCCTAACCCACTGCACCCCACAAGGTTGTTGGAGGCCAATCATCTCAGTCTCAGGACATCGCTGCAGAAGTTCTCAGGGCAGCTGATGATTGCACCGTGCTCAGCTGCATTCGCAATTCCTCAGGTAATGAAGCAGTCCATGCCTGCCGCAGCAAGATCTGGACAACATCCAGGCTTGGGCAGATAAGTGGCAAGTAACATTGGCACTACACAAGTGCCAGGCATTGACCATCTCCAACCAGAGAGAGCCTAACCACCTCCTCTTGACATTCAATGGCATTATCATTGCTGAGAACTCACCATCAACAGCCTGGGGGTCACCACTGACCAGAAACTCAACTGGACCAGCCACAAAAATGCCGTTGCTACGAGAGCAGATCAAAGACTGGGTATTCTGTGGCGAGTGGCTCACCTCCTGACTCCCCAAAGCCGCTCCACCACCAATAAGGCACAAGGCAGGAGTGTTATGGAATACTCTCCACTTGCCTGGATGGGTGTAACTGCAACAGCACTCAATAATCTTAACGCCATCCAGAACAAATTAGGCTGCTTGACTGACACTGCAGCCAATAGCCTAAACTTCCATTCCCTCCACCACCAGTGTACCGTGTCTGCAGTGTGTAGTATCTATAGGATGCACTGTAGTAACTCACCAAGACTTCTTCACCAGCACCTCCCAAGGCCACAACATCCACCACCTAGAAGGAGAAGGGCAGCAGGGTAATGGGAACACCATCACCTCTAAGTACTTTTCCAAAAAAAGGATATAAAAGCACTGGAGAAAGTGCAGAAAAGATTTACATGGATGATACCAGAACTGAAAGGGTACAACTATCAGGAAAGACTGAACTGACTGGGGCTCTTTTCCCTAGAAAAGAGAAGACTGAGAGATGACCTGATAGAGGTCTTTAAATTTCTGTAGGGGTTCGATAGGGTAGATGTAGAGAAGATGTTTCCAATTGTTGGGGTGTCCAAAATTAAAGGTCATAAATAAAAGATAGTCACTAATAAATCCAATTAGGAATTCAGGAGAAACTTCTTTACGCAGAGAGTGGTGAGAATGTGGAACTCGCTACCACAGGGAGTGGTTGAGGAGATTAGCATAAATGCATTTAAGGGGATGCTTGAAAAGTACATTTTTTTTAATTCGTTCATGGGATGTGGGCATCACTGGCAAGGCCAGCATTTATTGCCCATCCCTAGTTGCCCTTAAGATGGTGATGGTGAGCCACCTTCTTGAACCACTGCAGTCCGTGTAGTGAAGGTACTCCCACAGTGTTATTAGGGAGGGAGTTCCAGGATTTTGACCCGGCGACGATGAATTAACGGCGATATACTTCCAAGTCAGGATGGTGTATGACTTGGAGGGGAACCTGGAGGTGGTGGTGTTCCTATGCACCTGCTGCCCTTCTCGGGTTTGGGAGGTGCTGCCGAAGAAGCCTTGGCGAGTTGCTGCAGTGCATCTTGTAGATGGTACACACTGCAGACACGGTGCGCCGGTGGTGGAGGGAGTGAATGTTTAAGGTGGTGGATGGGATGCCAATCAAGTGGGCTGCTTTGTCTTGGATGGTGTCGAGCTTCTTGAGTGTTGTTGGAGCTGCACTCATCCAGGCATGTGGAGAGTATTCTATCAAACTCCTTACTTGTGCCTTGTAGATGGTGGAAAGGCTATGGGGAGTCAGGAGGTGAGACACTCATCGCAGAAAACCCAGCTTCTGACCTGCTCTTGTGGCCACAGTATTTACGTGGCTGGTCCAATTAAGTTTCTGGTCAATGGTGACCCCCAGGATGTTGATGGTTGGAGATTCGGCGATGGTAATGCCGTTGAATGTCAAGGGGCAGTGGTTAGACTCTCTCTTGTTGGAGCTAGTCATTGCCTGGCACTTGTGTGGCACGAATGTTACCTGCCACTTATCAGCCTAAGCCTGAATGTTGTCCAGGTCTTGCTGCAAGTGGGCATGGACTGCTTCATTATCTGGGGAGTTCGAATGGAACTGAACACTGTGCAGTCATCAGCGAACATCCCCACTTCTGACCTTATGATGGAGGGAAGATCATTGATGAAGCAGCTGAAGATGGTTGGACCTAGGACACTGCTCTGAGGAACTCCTGCAGCAATGTCCTGGGGCTGAGACGATTGACCTCCAACCACCACAACCTCTGGACTTACAACCCTCTGAGAACTCTGCATTCTTCCAACTTTGGCCTCTTGTACATCCCCACTTCCTTCACCATTGGTGGCCATACCTTCCGCCGTTTAGGGCCTAAGCTCTGGATTCCCTTCCTAAACCTCTCTGCCTCTCCACCACTCTATCCTCCTTAAAACCTACCTCTTGGATCAAGCTTTTGATCACCTGTCCTTATATCTCGTTCTTTGGCTCAGTGTCAGATTTTTGTCTGTTTACGCTCTTGTGAAGCACCATGAGATGTTTTACTATGTTAAAGGTGCTATATAAATGCAAATTGTTGTTGTTTAGTTTTCTTATATTTTTGCAGCTGGTTAGCAAATATAATTGGAAATAATAAATGAAAGATTATTTCATCACCAAGACCGCCTACTTTCACCTCTGTAACATTGCCCATCTCCGCCCCTGCCTCAGCACATCTGCTGCTGAAACTCTCATCCATGCCTTTGTTACCTCTAGACTTGACTATTCCAACGCTCTCCTGGCTGGCCTCCTATCTTCCACCCTCCATAAACTTGAACTCATCCGAAACTCTGCTGCCCGTATCCTAACTCACACCAAGTCCCGTTCACCCATCACCCCTGTCCTCGCTGACCTACAATGGCTCCCAGTCTGGCAATGCCTCGATTTTAAAATTCTCTTCCCTGTTTTCAAATTCCTCCATGACTTCACTCCTCCTCTAGCCCTGCAACCCTTCGAGATCTCTGCGCTCCTCCAATTCTGGCCTCTTGTGCATCTCCAATTTTAATCGCTCCACCATTGGAGGCTGTGCCTCCAGCTGCCTTGGCCCTAGGCTCTGGAATTCCCTCCCTAAACCTCTTCACCTCTCTACTTCTCTTTTATCTCCTTTAAGATGCTCTTTAAAACCTACCTCTTTGACCAAGTTTTTTTTCACCTGTCCTAATATCTCCTTATGTGGCTCGGTGTCAAATTTTATTTGATAACGCTCCTGTGAAACACCTTAGGACGTTTTACTATGTTGAAGGCGCTATATAAATGCAAGTTGTTTTTGTTAATAATTACATTCCTTCACTAGATCCAGGCATTTATTTGCAGACCTTATAATGTCATCAAGGACATTTTCTCTGAATTGATGAATAGTGCACAGTCAAATTAACAGAAGGGCTTTAGACACACTCTAGCTGAGCTGCACAGTTTTCCCTCAATGGTAGTTTGATGAATGCCATTCTTGCTGTTTATCTCAATTTTCAAGTATCAGCAATCTGTGATGTGCCCTCATTTCTGTGATGGATCAGTGACTTTATCTTTGGGAGGGAAGCTTTTGACGACTGCTCCAGTGGTACAGCACACTGCTTCTTAAACCTATCTGCTGGCACAATGGGAGAAAACAAGAATATTTTAAATGATTTCCATTTTTGCTCTATGAGTTTTTCTGAAATCTTCATCCGTGGTTTAAAACACCAGGACAAAACTGGAATAAATAGAAAGAAAATCTAAAACTATTTATTTCTCAGATTAGGTGCTGAGATCTCTACAGTGTGGATTGAAACATATCATCTTTATCTTATATTCCTTTCAAAATAGCTAAACATTATTGTAAAATGAGCTAGTCAGTATTATATTCAGTAGGAAGCACGTGCATACTTTTCTGTGTTTGTATAGATCCAGGAACCATATACCCTCGCTGGTGCCCAATCAAATAGAGTACTATGCAATGCTACAACACTGTCTTCCCCTACTGCATACTGATAACCAAGACTGGGTCAAGTAGCATCAGGCATATCAAAGCCACAAGGCAGGCGTGAGTATGACTGTCAATTTAGCACTGGTGGACCTGTTTGCTAACACCAGCTGAGGACTCATCTAAACTCATCATGTGTATTAACCGTAGGTTGAAACTTGTCTCCGCTGGGACTGCGAGGCTTATTCTGCTGGAGTGTCTGACTGCTGTGATGCGCACATTACAAAAAGTAGTGGTGGAAGCTCACTGTTTTTCTTATTGGAGGTGACTTTTTCCTTGGGCCGGATTTTACGGTGGGAAATAACGGTGAGGCTAACAGCGCTCACCATTATTTATGTAGAAATCGGACAGCAACTTCTGGTGACTGCGCATGCGCAGTTAGACACAGAGGCCAGAATTCTGGTTGGGGAGGTGGGTTGGGGGCGGGGGGGGTGCGGTCCAAGGCGGGCGGGAAACCTGGGAGGCCAAGTTTCCCACAGGCCCTGTCAGTTTTACCTTGAGAGGCTGGCTGGCTGCGGGTGGCTCGGCCTTAGTTGCGAGGGGTCGGTCCAGCGAGAGGGATCGCGAGAGGGGGGTCGGGGGAGGGGGTTTGGGATCAGCGGGAGGGGGGTTGGGATCGGATGGGGGGAGAGAGGATCAGCAGGGGTCGGAAATCTGGATTGGGTCAGCAATTGATCGGGGGGGGGGGCTGTTGCAGGATTGGTAGGGGATCGGCAGGCGATGGGGGGATCGTGGCGGGGGGTGGGATTGGGGATCGCGGGGGTGGACGGGATTGGAGATCAGGGGGTGGGGGCGGAGGATTGTGGCCGGCCTCATCGTCATCGTTGGGGGGGGGGGAGGCCTGGGAAGGCAATTGGAGGCCTCTTGGTGGGGTCTCCGATCACAGGGGTGGGTTAGGTCGGGACCCTCGATCCAGGAAGTAGGTATAAATCCACTTACCTCCTGGATGCAGCAATCCCCGCCTCTGTTTAACTGCCGAGTTTCACGAATTGTGTGAAACCCATCCACAGGCAGTTAAATTCAAAATGGAGGGGAGAATAGAGGCATCCAGCCTCATTACAATATTTAAATTGAGATAACGCCCCCCTGGGAGCCCCCCGAATCCTGCCTCCGGGAAAACCGGAAGTGGGCGGGTTGGAGGCGGGATCAGGTTGGGATTCACATTTTTAACAATTTATCTGCCCCCGCTCTCCAATCCCACCCGTTTTTTGATGGGAAAATTCTGGCCAGAAATCCAGAAGTTTCTGTCCGAGATGCGCTGCTCCTCCAAAAGCTTCCCGAAAATGGCATCTCGCCATCTGATTCACCATTCAAATACATGGAACGGCGTGAGGTTGCTGTACTTACCTCATTGATACGAACTAATCTCACCAGAAAAAAGTTAGGGATTGTCCATTCTCGTGTAAGTACAGTTTAACGGTGTGGTACGTCTTAATTATTGCCAAAACAACCTCTCTGCCACTAAAGATTAACTTTTGTAAGTGTGGAGTCTTATTCCTTCAGATTTTAATTATTGTTGGAGATTTTTTTTAAATTATTGTTTTTTTTACTTTTTCTTTCTGTCTCTTTTATCTCTCGCTTCATCCAATCTTTCTTTCCCTCCCTTTATTTTGCTTTCTGTACCTGATTTGACGATGAATTCAATATTCCAACTGACACTTCCTGGTTCAGTCTCTGCGATGCTCATTAACAATTCTTCAATCTGATTGGTTAAGGAGATACAGAGTTGCTTGTCCTGTTCACAGAGGTCCCAGATGCCCTGTAGAGGGCGCTGCATTTTTTGGCTCTCTGATTTACAGTAAGTTCCAGTACAAAACCCCGTAGAAAGTCTATGGGCAAGGGCAAGTGTAACGAACAGCTGGCGCCGATCATTCACCGCTGAGATCAAAATCCGGCCCAATATTTCCACATAGCGTGAAGGAACAGAAAAATATCTGAACCATAAGTGGAATTGTTGAAAGAGCTCTTTTCAAATCCTGCAAAGTGATACTCAGCAAAATATCAGGTTGTTCACAGTGCTGGTGACGCTCAAAATGTGATTGTATCTACATTACAACTGCTTTGTATTCTGGAAGTGGCCCTGGGAGTTAGTGAGTATCACCCATTGAATATACACAAACTGGGACTGCTTTCAACAACCACAGAACTCCATGTTAGTCCAGATCTGACTTAATTGCAGTACCAAGCATACTACTTTTCCTTTGCTAAGAAGTTTTCTCTCAAGATTCATGAAAATCAATGAGCAAATTTAATGCTTCATTAAAAAATACGTACCATGTTATAAAAGAAAAAATTCCGTTTATAAATATCCAATTGTCAGCCATCACTTGTGATTTACAAGGTCGGTTCATTGGTTGACTATTTTCCATACCCAAAGGTGTCCAGCAGCTAATCATCCCTGTTTGCTTGTCAGTGATACTAAAATATATCTGTTGTCTGCAGAGGTGTTCTGTTCTTTATCAGTTCATATTAAAATTCAGTTTAGAATCAATAATGCAAAAATTGTACAAGCACTTCATTATTTTTTCCTTCGAAATGTTTTGATATTTGAAATAACAACTTTAATTTACACAGCACCTTTAATGTAGGAAAATGTCACAACACATTGCAAAGACTATGCAGCGTGGTTAGGAGAAGTAACTGAAAAATTGTCCGAGAGCTTTTAAAAGGTTGGGAGGGAGGTAGAGAGGTGGAGGTGTTTGGGGAAGGAGGTCCAAACAGTAAGGCCTAAGCAGCTGAAGACTCTTTCATTGAATGTAGAGCAGAGGGATACAAAGTAGGTCAGAGTCAGTGCACCAGAAGAAAGGGTCAGAAGACTGGAGAAGGATATGGAGGTAAGGTAGGATTTGTAGATGGGGAAGAGGATTTTAAATTTGATCCTTTGGGGGAATGGGGAGCCAATGTAGGTCAGTGAGGATGGTGGTGTTGGGCAAGCAAGGCTCAGTGTGGGACAGGATACAGGTGATAAGAGTTTTAGACAATTTGGAGTTTGTCAAGAGTCCAGCAAAAAGGAAAGTAGAGTTGAAAGGTGCTGAAGGCATGAATATGGGTTTGGGCAGCAAGTGCAGGTGGTGGTAAGATAATAGGCAATGCAGAAGGGGCCTTGGTGATGGGAAAGATATGGAGTTCAGAATTCAGTCCTTGGGGTGGGCTGGGGGGTGTTGAATCGAACACCAAGGTTGCGTGTATTCTGTTTCAGCCTGAGTAAGCAGCCGGAAACAGGGATGGAGTTGATGGCAAGAATGCGGAGTTTTTGGTTTGGGCCAAAGGGTAAGTCTACAAAATTCGGCTCCTTAGCACCTGCTGTTTCAGCGCTACGAGTGCCATTTCGGATCCAAAATGGTGTCCGCGACACACGCACACACTTTTGGTGTGAGTTGCGCCAGACGCCATCTTGGTGAGGGCGTTAGCGCGGGTGCACTGAGAGTCTGCTGGCAGTATGCAGAGTAGGCAGATCATGAAGGCCGATAAATCCCCAGGGCCTGATAATCTACATCCTAGGGTACTTAAGGAAGTGGCCCTAGAAATAGTAGATGCATTGCTGGTCATCTTCCAAAATTCTATAGACTCTGGAACAGTTCCCATGGATTGGAGGATAGCTAATGTAACCCCACTATTTAAAAAAGGTGGGAGAGAGAAAACGGGGAATTATAGACCGGAAAGCCTGACATCGGTTGTGGGGAAAATGCTAGAGTCCATTATAAAAGATGTAATAGCAGAGCACTTGGAAACAGTGACAGGATCGGACAAAGTCAACATGGATTTACAAAAGGTAAATCATGCTTGACTAATCTACTGGAATTTTTTGAGGATGTAACTGGTAGAATAGATAAGGGAGAACTAGTGGATGTGGTGTATTTGGACTTTCAGAAGGCTTTTGATAAGGTCCCGCATAAGAGATTGGCGTGCAAAGTTAAAGCACATGGGATTGGGGGTAAGGTATTGACTTGGATAGAGAACTGGTTGGCAGACAGGAAGCAAAGAGTTGGAATAAACGGGTCTTTTTCCGAGTGGCAGGCAGTGACTAGTGGGGTACCGCAGGGATCGGTGCTAGGACCCCAGCTATTCACAATATATATAAATGATCTAAACAAGGGAACTAGATGTAATATCTCCAAGTTTGCAGACGACACAAAGCTGGGTGAGCATGTGTGCTGTGAGGAGGATGCAGAGAAACTCCAGTATGATTTGGACAGGTTGGGTGATTGGGCAGATGCATGGCAGATGCAGTATAATGTGGATAAATGCGAGGTTATCCACTTTGGTGGCAAAAACAGGAAGGCAGATTATTATCTGAACGGCAATAGATTGGGAAAAGGGGAAGTGCAACCAAACCTGGGTATCCTTGTGCGCCAGTTGTTGAAGGTAAGCATGCAGGTGCAGCAGGCGGTTAAGAAGGCAAATGGTATGTTGGCCTTCATAGCAAGAGGATTCGAGTACAGGAGCAAGGATGTCTTGCTGCAGTTGTACAGGGCCTTGGTGAGACCACACCTTGAGTATTGTGTGCAGTTTTGGTCGCCTTATCTGAGAAAGGATGTTCTTGCCATGGAGGGAATGCCATTTTGGACCTTGACGCTCCAGCTAACGCCCTCTCTTAAACACGCACAACTGAACACGTGTTCAGCAGCAGGAAGGACCCCTTACCAGCGCTATTTAAAGGGATCATCAACTGCGTTCAGGTTAGTTGCTGATTGATTTCTAATGGCTGTTGCTGAGTTTGTAGAAGTGTTTGGTGCTTTCTAGAGTTTTTAAAGTTGCTAAATTCTACAGGGAGTGGTGTGGCAGGTGCTGAAGGATTTTGACCTGACTTCAAGGATTCTGCACAAACCACTTGCTCCCAGACATGGGTACAGTAGTAGGGATTCCCCTTGGACTACAGCATGACAGGGAGAATGAGCAGAAGCGACACAGAGCAGGACAAGCTGCTGGAGGGAGAAGGAGAGGGTGAAGAGCTCTCAGCAGGAGGCCATATCCACCCAGGGTGTTCAGGTAGCAATTCTAATACCTGAACCTCAGCGAGGAACAGTGTATCCGACGTCTGTGCTTCACTAAGATGTCCTCACTGAAATCTGCCACCTGCTGCAGCCACAACTACAACCTCAGAGCAGGCCGAGGACCGCATTGCCAGTGGCTGTGAATGTGACCGTGGCCATGAACTTTTATGCGTCAGGCTCCTTCCAGGCTGGAGCTGGAGATATTTACAATATCTCCCAGTTTGCCATCCACTGTTGTGTAAGGGAGGTCACTGAGGTTCTCTATTCCAAGAGAGGTGACTACGTTTCATTCTTTCTTGCCAGAGAGCAGCAGGCGGAGTGAGCAGGTGGCTTCACGAGGATTGCAGGCTTCCCCATGGTGCAGGGTGCCATTGACCACATGCACGTTGCTTTGCGGGCACTGCATGTCAACTCTGAGATGTACCACAACTGAAAGGGAGTCCATTCCCTCAACGTTCAGCTGGTGTGTGACTAAACGCAGCGAATCATGCAGGTCAACGCCCGGTATCCTGGCAGCAGTCATGATGTCTTCATTCTGCGGCAGTCCACTGTGCCATCTGCATTTGAGACACCACGACAAACAAAAGCGTGGCTACTGGGCAACAAGGGCTATCTGTTGACAACATGGCTCATGACTCCGGTACACAACCCACGCACACGTGAGCAGTATGCTGCCACACGAAATATCATAGAGCACATCATTGGCATGCTGAAACAAGGCTTCCGCTGCCTGGACCGCTCTGGAGGTGCCCTGCAGTACTCCACTTCCATGCTGGAAAGGATTGGCTCCAAGCTGTGCGCAAAGCCCTGTGCCAAGTTGGTGCAGGACTCCGCCATACTCCTTGACATTGCATGTAGGGTTTCTGGCAGGCCTGCCAGTGCACCAAGCTTTTCATTGAGCATACCCATCAGCCTTCTTCTGTAGCCCGCCCCATTGAAGTCCTCATCCGAGTCCTCTGTAGCAGAACTCATGTGCGACCGCGCCCTCCGGGTAGCTGGCACCTGCACTACCCTTGCCCCCTGTCCTGGCTGCAGGCCACTAGTGCCCGGTGTCTCACCATGTGCAGATCTCGCCTCTAAGCTATCCTCTAAATTACGCACAGTGTCAGTATCTGAGCTGGTAGCTGCGAGTGTGAAATTGAGCGACTGTATTTCTTCATCATCAGTGTCTTCTTCCTCTTCCACCTTTTGCTCTTCCACCACTACCTGGCCAGGTTGCAGTTCTTGGGTATCTGAAAGGAGAAAGACACAAGGGGAGGGAGGAAAGTAAGAGGTGCATGCTTCCACCATTTGTAGCTTATAAATCAGAAGAGATTGTGGGATGAGGAGGAAATGGATGTGAGAAGGAGGATTAGGTATGAGGATACCATCATCTTCAATTGATTCAGCACCACCGATGGCCACAGACTCAACAATTGCCGTTATGAAGAAAGGTTGAGCGGGCTGGGCCTATACTCATTGGAATTTAGAAGAATGAGAGGTGATCTTATTGAAACATATAAGATACTGAGGGGGCTCGACAAGGTAGATGCAGAGAGGATGTTTCCCCTCGTGGGGAAATCTAGAACTTGGGGGCATAGTTTCAGAATAAAGGGCCGCCCTTTTAGAACTGAGATGAGGAGGAATTTCTTCTCTCAGAGGGTCGTAAATCTGTGGAATTCTCTGCCCCGGAGAGCCGTGGAGGCTGGGTCATTAAATACATTTAAGGTGGAGATAGACAGATTATTACAAGATAAGGGAGTGAAGGGTTATGGGGAGCGGGCAGGGAAGTGGCTTTGAGCCCAAGATCAGCCATGATCTTACTGAATGGCGGAGCAGGCTCGAGGGGCCAAGTGGCCTATTCCTGCTCCTATTTCTTATGTTCTTATGTTTCAATAATGGGGACGTCTCTTCCATGGGGGTTAGGACATGCAGGTGCATGGTAGCCTCTGCTGCTTCCAGTTGTGCACCATCTTGTCCTGTAAGAGAGAGGGAAGTGTGTCAGTGAGTGTGGTGCAGTGTTATGTGCCTGTCATGGTTGAATAGCTGGCAGTGTGTGCAAGCTGTGAGATGTGGGTGTGAGGCTTGCAGCAGTGCTAAGTGTTTGAGGGTGAGGTGAAGCTATGAATGTTATGTATGAGATGTGATTGATAGAGATTATTGGTAGATGAGTGCTGGAGCTGTGGTGCATTTAGCAGTGGCTCATGGTGCAGTTGGAGTGATATGACATTTGAAGATAAATTCACTGACCTTGACCACTCGTGTGAGGCTATTGAACTTTTTGCGGCATTGCACCCAGACCCTCGGGGCATGACTCCTGGCATTGACTGCCATGGCTATCTGGTTCCATTGCCATTGCAAAGTTTGTCTGGAGTGCCTCCTGGCCCACTGCGTATAGAGCACATCTCTCCTCCTCTCCATCTCCTCCGCCAAGGCATGCAGTGCAGCATCGGAAAATCTTGGAGCCGCGCTCTCCCCTATTGTGTGCCATAAGTACGTCTTCTTCCAGGGCAGAATGTCTTCCACAGCCACTTCCACCACCTGCTCCAGCCACAATGCACCTCCTCTTTAAGAGGTGCAGGCTGACTTTAAGTAGTGCAGGCTAGCTTTAATTGGTGCTAACCTTGCACAATCTTGGGCCCCCTGCTGAGGTGTGGAGCCACTCAACAGAGCGTTTAGCACTGGCTGCACACAGCAATCATGTAAATTAGCAGGCAGCGCGAAGTTGGTGTGCTGCCTGCATCGGAAGCAACGGGCGCAGGTTAATCGCGCATCGTGATCCCTGCGCCCTATTTTGGGGGCTAACAAATTTAGCCCCGTTTAGCTTTGGTCTTCCCAATATTCAGTTGTAGGAATTCTGGGCTTTGCAAAACTTAATGTCAGATAGACAGTCTGACAGGACGGAGGTGGATGTCGGCTTGAGTTAAGTGGTAGAGAATTGAAGCTGTGTGTCATCAGAAATATTTGGAAGTTGACCCCATCACTAAAGGACAGCATTTAGATAAGGGAGAGGATGCGGTCAAGCATGGATCCTTGGAGAACTCATGAGGTGACTGTGGGAGCTGGAGGAGAAAACATTGCTGGAGAGGTGCTGGCAGCATTAAGACAGTGTTGGAGTGGAAGTCTGAAGTAGACCACAGAGGAGAGATGTAGGAGGAGAATGGCATAATCAAGGAAGGGTAAAGTGCCATGGTCACAAAGGACATTGTTGGTGATTTTGACCAGAGCATTTTCGATGCTGTGAGCAAGATGGAATCTGGAATGAAGGGATTTGAACAAGGAGATGTGAGAGAGATGAGTGTGAAGCTCGGAGGTGATGATGTCCCGGAATTTGCGGTCGGGATGACAGCGAGCTGGCAGCATTCACCGTTATTCCACCTTTGAAATTGGTCATAACTTCGGGATTTGGCGCAGGCGCATGCAGAAATTCTGAAATTGTGGTCTTTCATTGACAGCTCCGAAACAGGCTGCGCTGTGCCTCCACATCCCCATTCCCCCCACCAGCCCCCTCCCCCCACAGAACCGGCGAGCTGTGAAATCTCGCAAATCAGGGAAACTGACCGAAACTTCGGCTCTTCCGCAGTATTTATGCTGTTACATTCCCCACTAAAAGTTAGACCCAAAGGGATTAGGTGTAACTGGGGTTATTACTGCTAAACAAATGTTAAGGGCCTGGAAAACTAATTTTAATTTTGTGCAGTCTGAAATTCAAATTTTAAAGAAAATTTAAAAAACGATTTAAAACAAATGGGGGGAGAAATTCAGTATCGCCCCATTTGGGGTGCAATTATCGGCCGGGCGCAAAGATTAGCGCCTGCTGCTAATTATCGCCACCGACTGCAAACTTGACTTTTATCGCCCCTGGAGGTGATTGGAGCGCTAAATCAGGCGCTTCACACCTGTCTTAAGGCGCAAAGGCCGAGGAACGAGGCGCTACCTCAGAGCGCTGGCGAAGCTCATGTAATGTCAGTCAGCAATGGAACACACACACAATGACATGGGCCAGTTCTTAAAGGGGATGGTTAATCTTGCTTTCCATCCACATCCTGCTCATTGCAGCCTTGAATCTCGGCCTGGAGAGACCTGCACATCAAATCTGCTGGAAAGAACAATGGAGAGTACCAGGCAAAGAGCTCAGAGTGCAGCCCCCACAGTCTCTTCTAAATCGATACAAGGAATGGCAAATCAAAATGAACCTGCAAAGTGCTGCTCAGTACCCAAAACTCCTTCACACAACGTTGAATCTCTCCAGAAGTCTCTCTCTCTCTCTCTCTCTCAGAATGCGTAGTTCAAAAATAGCACCAACAGTAAAAGGCAGGAAGCGGTCACCTTTAAATAGCGCTCCCCCTTTCCCTTCATGACTGCAGAACGCTCCCCTCAACCTGTCGTTGCTAGCGTCAGGCGGTAAGGCAGGGGGCGCCACTCAATATCCGCTCCGGGGCGATACCGGGGCGTTGCGCACTCGACTGACGTCACGATCTGCCGGTGCAGGAGATCATGGCGGTAGTGTTTAGCGCCGCCGCAAAATGTCTAGTTAATTTCGCGAGCGGCGCAAACTTCGCCGCGCCTGGGCGCTAGATGCTTTGCGCCCCATTAGCGCCCTATTAAGGCGCTAACGGGAGGCGCAACCAACTGAATTTTTCCCCTATGTTCTTTAAAGTTTGTCCATCTTTATTTTAGGTTTGCCTTTTCCCCATGTGAGAGGCCCAATCTTTGCTTTGCTCTCTCTAACATTTTTAAAAAGTCTGAATTTTAAGAGCTTACTCACTTCCTTGTTTGCTGTCTGTGAGAATTCAGCGTTTTGATTGGCTGCTTAGACAGCCTGTTGTCGTCACAGCAGTTCGCACAAGGGGATCCCCACTACAGTTCGTTGATTCGAATTGAATGTCGGAAAACCCGAAGTTCTCGACACAGGGATCGCGAGATCCTTGTGTGAAGCGTACTTCGGGGCAAGCGGCGAATGCCTTCGCTTCACCGCTGACCACAAGTTCCGGGCCTACATGTATAAGGCCTTTGGACAAGAGGGGGAGGTTGGCGATTGAATGGTCATTGAAGGGGATGCATAAGTCAAGGGCAGGTTTTTTGAGAAGCACGATGATGGTTTTAAAGAAGGACAGCGGTCGAACAGAATGTGTCATTAGCAATGTTGGTGAGCACTGGGACCAGAAAAGGTAGTTCAATAGTTGGAAAGTGAGAGAGGATCGAGGGGATGGGAGCTGTGTCTCACAGAAAAAATGAGGTTGAAGAATGTAGAGGTGAAGACAGGAGTGAAGGTGCAAAGTGACATAGAAGTGAGTGAGAAGTGATCATGGGAGGGAGGGAAGATGGGACATGTGGTAGTTGAGTGGACGAAGAAAACCATGAATTCCTCGCAGTGTTAGAAGTGAGGGTGGAAGTGGCGCAGGATAGTGGTTTGAGGAGGTGGGTTTGTCATAGAAAGAACTCAAAACTTTTGTACTATATGTTTCTGACTACGTTTGTTTTCTTACATTCACGTAGGATTGTTAAATGTGGAATAATGGGCCAGAAATTCGGCTCCCTGGCTTCCCGCGGGTGCAATGATCGCGCGCGCACCTACCTACCGCGCCTGCCGTTGACCTCTGGGCCCACGGGGACTTCGGCTCCTGGGCCTCCTCCAACTGCCGGCGCGCAGTGCTTGTGTATCCCAGGGGCGTAGTTAGTGCGATGCGTCCCCTGAGATCACGTGGGCCATGGAGAGCCAATGGCAGCAGACCATCTTTCATTCATAGATTTGACAGGAAGCCTGTCAAATCTATGAATACAGATCGGCCCCAAAACATCCCTAAAACTACAAATACATTTTTTTAAAAACATCACATTTTTAAAATAACTATAAATTACATTAATTAACTATTTTAAACAAAAATTTAAATTTTTGAAAAATTAATTACATTTTTTAACGGGGCTAAAACTAAAATTACCTTTCTTTAAAGTAATTAAAAAAGATAAATCTGTGAAAAAAATGTTTCAATTTTAATAAAATCAACACTTACCTTGTTAAAAGAAGGCCTTACGCATCCTTTTTAAAAGTGCATCTTCTCCATGCTTACCTTCACGGAGGAACCTGTAAAAAAAACCCGAAGTGCGAGGCGAATGTGCTGGCCCTCTGGCGTGCGCATTCGACCTCTGAACCCCTTTCCTCAGGGGAACGGAAGTGCCGGTTTCCCACGCATGCGCAGTGCATGCAAGAAACCGGCACTTTCGTTCCGTCCACGGGTGAGTACACAGTGCGTACTCACCTGACAACAGCCGAATTTCTGCCCCAATAACTCAAAAGGAGTTTCCCGCAACAGCAGCACAATTGAGGATTTTGCATATCGGTCAAGGTTGGGATTTCAACATAATTCCTATTAATAGGAATCTATTTCCCTATTCTTTGACTTGGCTGACACTGTGCCCCAAAGTTGATTAGGGCTCTACCACCTTGAGGTGTCCAGAAAGCTCTATACTTAGTGTTGGCCAATGCTAGCTGTGAAGCTATTGGTGTTGTGCCCTCAAGCCTGTCAAGGGTTTTATCCTTAGAACTATCCAGCACTGTTCTCCTTACATCGTTCAGGATTCTAACCGTGGAAGCATCTGATGCTGTACCGATAGACCTCACTGAGCCACCACCCCTCAACATAGCCATACATCTAAAACTGTCCAACTGTCTATGCCTAGAGCTATCCAGATACCTTTTAATGATGTTGAATTAAAAAAACCTCAGTGAGCTACTGGAGTCGACATTATCTCATTTCCTTCTGTCGTGAAACAATGAGCGACATCAGTGAGTGCATACTTTATAAACATAAGAAACTGAATCATAACCCAAGTGACTGGGAGAAGGTGACTTCAATTTGTTTCTTGCAATAGCATAACAGGTTTATCCACTGCCTTTTGTATATCAGCTTATTCATCAGTAGAAGCAAATTAGTGCCAAATATCAGTGGCAATGCTCTCCCAGCTATGCTGATAATGTAGTGTACCTGCTTCTAAAGACAAGGGCTTCTTGACGTTGATTTGATTTGTCTTCTGTATGTGTTAAAGGTTTATGAGGGAATCAGAAAGAAATTAATAATATTATGAAAGCATACAGTTTTGGGGCATGAACATTGTCTGAAACATAAAAATAACCCCAACAGTAAATGCTCCTGAAGGAGCCTGTTGTATCCGAGCTTTTCCTTCATCCCAGTTATTAGCTTTATTTCCTCTGTGGTTTGCTGAGTGTCTGGTTGGCAGAACTGCTGCTGGTTAATGAATCCTTTGAACGAATTAGATTACAAAGGTCTGATGGAAATAACCTTGCTGAAATATTGCAACGGCCATTATCTCCTGCTCTAAGCACACACTGCTTTCTTTTACGTGCATTTTACTTTACATAAACTGCACCTAGCTGAGGCTGGTGACAAAATATTGTATTTGCCATAAAGGAACATGTGTGATTAACATCATGCTTGCTGTATTCGGACTTAATGAATTTTAAGAAATTAAACTTGAAATATTGCAATGAGGAAAAGATTTGTTATGAAGTTATCTTACCTCCCCTGAGATAGCTTCTAACTATTAAAGGTGCGATGGGGTTTAAATTGCACTCGTTTAAATAAAACTGAATTCACTCTCATTTCTCTAGAGGGTCTTTCAATTTTTACATTTTTATTTTTTTTTTAATTTTAATTAAGCATTTTTATGGATAGTACATCTTGTGCCAATCGCAGTCACAAATGTGCAGGAAGCTGATCATGTCTTGTCCCTGTACTGTGTGCCATCACAGTGCAGATATAATGGGCCAGAAATTCGGCTTTCCGGCTTCCCGCGGGTACAAGGATCGCGCGCGTACTTACCTACCGCGCCTGCCATTGTGCTTCGGGCCCGCGTGGACTTCGGCTCCTGGGCCTCCTGCAGCTGCCGGTGCGCAGTGCTTGCGTATCCCAGGGGCGCAGTTAGTTCGAAGCGTCCCCTGGGATCACGTGGGCCATGGAGAGCCAATCGGAGCAGGGAATCTCCATTCGTAGATTTTGACAGGAAGACCTGTCAAATCTATGAATAGAGATCACCCCCCAAAACCTCACTAAAACTTCAAATAAATTAAAATAAAACATCACATTTTTAAAATAACTATAAATTACATAAATTAACTACTTTAAACAAAAATTTTAATTTTTGAAAAAATTAATTACACTTTTTAACGGTGCTAAAAATAAACTTACCTTTTTTAAAGTATGTGAAAAAGATAAACCTGTTGAAAAAATGTTTAAATTGTATTTAATTCTCCACTTACCTTGTTAAAAGCAGGCCTTGCGCCTCCTTTTTTCCTGCGCAGCTTCTCCGTACTTACCCTCACGGAGAAACCTGAAAAAAAAAACGAAGTTCGCTGCATGCGCGCTGCCTCTCTGGTGCACGCGGTTGACCCTCGAACCCCTTCTTTCATGAGACCGGAAGTTTTGGTTTCCCGTGCATGCGCAGTGCATGCGCGAAACCGGCACTTCCGGTGGCCCTACGGGTGAGTACACAGCGCGTACTCACCCGTGGAGACCCGAATTTCTGCCCAATTATTAGTTATCAGGAGGGCAGACTTTGCAGCCACAGTACAGCTGCAGCCTCCACCCTATTGACTTTACTCAATATCATGGTCACAGTGGAGTTACAAGACCATTTCTTTTCACATTTCACCTTTTTAATTTAAAGACACTCTTTATAAAACGTATACTTTTGCTTTTACAAATTGCCAGTTGGAGTCTCCAACCTTTTAATATCCAGTGATCTTTTGTATCTGGCTGTCCATGTAGCACCTCTGTAAATGAGACTGATAACAGTCCAAACAAATAAAATTCAAGCGTGTTGCTTTAACTAAAATAAAAGCAGAATTTGAACATTTGAAAATGACTTCCCTTAACCATGAGTGTAGTCAAACAATATTCTTTTACAAAATGATTAACAATGATGGCAATATGATTGTGACATCATCATCTTTACAACAAGCCTCACTAACAATTATTAAGTGCATTTACAAAATGTGGATTTTGAATGAAAAACGAACTTAAAGAACTGTGTTCATTCTTTACACCCTTGCAGTGTAATGTTATTGGGATCTAAATTAGAAACATAAAGGCCCTAAAATTCCATACTAGTTTCAGCAGCGTTAAATCGGGGCAAGTACTTTTTATAACCAGCAAATTGGGATGGAAGCCGTTTCTACCAGTTTTCTAACCCAAATTTGTTCTGGTCCTTTGTTAGCTGTGGCTCAGTGAGTAGCACTCTCGCCTCTGAGTCAGAAGGCTGTGGGTTCAAGTCCCACTTCAGGGACTTGAGCATAAAATCCAGGCTGACACTCCAGTGCAGTACTGAGGGAGTGCTGCACTCTCGGAGGTGCCGTCTTTTGGATGGGACATTAAACTGAGGCCTCGTCTGCCCTTACAGGTGGATGTAAAAGATCCCTTGGCACTATTTGAACAAGAGTTGGGGAGTTATCCCCAATGTCCTGGCCAATATTTATCCCACAACCAGCATCATGAAAACAGATTATCTGGTCATTATCACATTGCTGTTTGTGGGAGCTTACTGTGCGCAAATTGGCTGCCGCGTTTCCTACATTACAACAGTGACTACACTTCAAAAGTACTTCATTGGCTGTAAAGTGCTTTGGGACATCCCGAGGTTGTGAAAGACGCTATATAAATGCAAGTCTTTCTTTCTTATTTGCATGATTTAACTGCTGATCCTCCTGCACCTAATATGTTAACTGAAAACCAATGGTGCTGCAGCCCTGGGTTTCCTGTATTTACATTCACAACGCAGGAGGGATCAGTTAAGATGAGAAATACAAAGAACAACAGTTGCCAGGATCAGCTGAGACTGGCGGAAATGGGGAGTTTTTAGCCTGAAGACTGTTTGAGTAGCGATCACTCCAATGGCAATGACTTTCTGGAGCAATTTATTTTTTAGTATTCAGTTTAAACAGACTTGGGCTTGCTTCTGACTGCCTGTGGGGAGTGTGAAACCACTGGGATACTTTGATCCCTCCCCCCCGCCCCACCTACAGTGAGGACTTCTCAGGAGCAGGTATGTCATTCGCTATGGGCATTCTTGAACATGCCATTATCATTCAGGAGAAGGAAGAACAGGAGAAAATGGTAGAAAGGAGGCAGCATTTAAGGAGGATGCATATCCTCCCAAGAATATACAGGCAACCTTGATCCTATTCAGATCTCAGTGAGAAGCTGTGTGTTGGAAGAGGACTAACACACTTTTCAGGAAAGTTGGATAATTCAACAAGTTTGACATCAAAGCAAAGCAGCAGCGGGATAGGGCCATCCAGTTTTACATGAGTTTTGGCTTTCCCAAGGTCCATGGTGGAATAGATGGCACCCACATCGCTTTGTGAGCTCCTACAGTCAATCCCCTCAACCTCTTGAACAGAAAAGGCTTCCACTCCCTGAATGTACAGATTGTGTCTGACAACATGCAAAGAATCCTGCACATCAACGTGAGATGTGCCTGAAATTACTACAGTGTGTTCATTCTTCGGAATTCAGCCCTCCCTGAGTCTTCAAGAAAGAAAATGATGTCAATAGATGGCTTGAAGGTAACAAGACGTACCTTCTTCCTCCATGGATAATGACCTCACTAAGAGTTAGACGAAGAGCAGCAAGGAGCACTACGATAAAGCACATGACACGACCAGAGTGGCCACTGAGATGGCCATTGGGGTCTTAAAAGGGCTTTGGAGGCAGAAGTACATGGAAAGGAGCCTCAGGACGATTGTCATACAGATGACTCCATAGTGACTACTGCATAAGAACATAAGAACATAAGACGTAGGAGCAGGAATAGGTCATTTGGCCCCTCGAGCCTGCTCCGCCATTCAATAAGATCATGGCTGATCTGATCTTGGCCTCAACTCCACTTTCCTGCCTACTCCCCATAACCCTTGACTCCCTTATCGTTCAAAAATCTGTCTATCTCCACCTTAAATATATTCAATGACCCAGCCTCCATAGCTCTCTGGGGAAGAGAATTCCAAAGATTCACGACCCTCTGAGAGAAGAAATTCCTCCTCATTTCCGATTTAAAAGGATTTCCCCTTATTCTGAAATTATGCCCCCTAGTTCTAGATTCCCCCATGAGGGGAAACATCCTCTCTGCATCTATCCTGTCAAGCCCCTTCAGAATCTTATATGTTTTAATAAGATCCCCTCTCATTCTTCTAAACTCCAATGAGTATAGGCTCAACCTTCCTTCCTAAGACAACCTCTTCATCTCCGGAATCAACCTCGTGAATCTTCTCTGAACTGCCTCCAATGCAAGTATATCCTTCCATAAATAAGGAGACCAAAACTGTACGCAGTACTCCAGGTGTGGTCTCACCAACGCCCTGTACAGTTGTAACAGGACTTCCCTACTTTTATACTCCATTCCCTTTGTAATAAAGGCCAACATTCCATTTGCCTTCCTAATTACTTGCTGTACCTGCATGCTAATACTGTGATTCATGTACAAAGACCCCCCCCCCCCAGATCCCTCTGTACCACAGCATTTTGTAATCTCTCCCCATTTAAATAATAATTTGCTTTTTTATTTTTCCTACCAAAGTGGATAACCTCGCATTTTCCCACATTAAACTCCATCTGCCAGATTTTTGCCCACTCACCTAGCCTATCTATATCCCTTTGGAGATTCTTTGCGTCCTCCACACAATTTGCTTTCCCACCTATCTTTGTATCATCAGCAAATTTGGCTGCATTACACTCGGTCCCTTCATCCAAGTCATTAATATAGATTGTAAATAGTTGAGGCCCCAGCACTGATCCCTGTGGCACCCCACTAGTTACAGTTTGCCAACCTGAAAATGACCCATTTATCCCAACTCTCTGTTTTCTGTTAGTCAGCCAATCCTCTATCCATGTTAATATATTATCCCCAACCCCGTGAGCTCTTATCTTGTGTAGTAACCTTTTATGTAGCACCTTATCGAATGCCTTCTGGAAATCCAAATACACGACATCTGCTGGTTCCCCTTTATCCACCCTGCTCGTTACATCCTCAAAGAACTCCAGCAAATTTGTCAAACATGATTTCCCTTTCATAAAACCATGCTGACTCTGCTTGACTATATTATGATTTTCTAAATGTCCTGCTTTCACTTCCTTAATGATGTACTCCAGCATTTTCCCAATGACAGATGTTAGGCTAACTGGTCGATAGTTGCCTGCTTTCTGTCTCCCTCCTTTCTTAAATAGGGGCGTTACATTTGCGGTTTTCCAGTCCGCTGGGACCTCTCCAGATTCCAGGGAATCTTGGTAGATTACAACCAATGCATCCACTATCTTTGCAGCCACCTCTTTTAAGACCCTAGGATGCAGGCCATCAGGTCCAGGGGACTTGTCCACCTTTAGTCCCATTAGTTTGCCTAGTACTTTCTCTCTAGTGATAGTGATTGTTTTAAGTTCCCCCCCACCCCAATAGCCCCTTGATTATCCATTATTGGGATGCTTTTTGTGTCTTCTACCATGAAGACCGATACAAAATATTTGTTCAAAGTCTCTGCCATTTCCCTGTTTCCCATTATTAATTCCCCAGATGCATTAAAGACCTAATACTTCAATCCAGTACTCATCCTAGAACATGATAACACATCAGACCTCTTTGGCCCTACTTGACCATGCCGAGAATAATCACTTGATTAAGTCAGCACAAAATAAGTGTGCCTTTTCCTGTATGACTTTAATCTCTATGAATAACGAAGCACAACATAATTGCCACTTCAGCCTTACTCTCCCTCCCTAAACCTCCGTTCCTTCATTCTTTTCTCTCAATCCTTAAAAACCTTCTATTTTTCAACCAAACTTTGATTAACTCGTAACTATTGCACCATGGTTTGCAGTCTGTTTTTAAATTCCTTTCATGTAATTTTTTTTCTCCCCAACCCCACCCCCCCTCCTACTTTGTCAAGTGCCGTGATACTTTTTTACATTAAAGGCACTATATAAATGTTTCTTTAGTAGTCACTATAGTAGCAGCAGCAGCAGCAAGACTACTAGCACTTCGGTGGATATTTAACATGGGATTAGAAATGTCAAGTGGCTTTGCTCAACTCACATACACTCTGCACAGCTGCAAAAGTTATATTTATGCCATCTTTTGGTAATAAAGTGATAAAGATGCCCTTAGTATTTTATGCATTACTCTGGCATTCCTGAGCAAACATTTGGCAGTAGGAAGGTGCAATCTTAATAACCGAGGCTTGTATTCAATCCAAGACTCTTAGCTAAAGCAATTTATAGTTTTCATGAGAGTGGCATTACCTTCTGTTACCTGTCTCCACAACATGGGGATCAAAATGGAAATTTTTTTCCTTTTTTCCTTGACAGGCTTCCTGGTATAACTGGTCCCCTGAGGGCCTTTCCTAGAAGAGTAAGGACAGCAAAAGAGCTACACCCTGTAAGTGAGAGGGGGCTATGATTTAAGTACCAATGTCTATCTGACTGGCTTCTCTGCTAACAGGAAGACACCAGCTTCTTGAATGCTTTTCTCAGAAGGCTGGGCAGCAAAAGAGCTACATGTTGTGAATCAGAGAGGCTTCTAAATGTACCACTTCCATGTTGGAAAAAGGCATTGTGAGCTCTCAGAAGTGCTTTTCCCAGAAGGCTAGGGGCAGCAAAATAGCTTCCTGGACTTGGAGAAGCAAACCAACTGAAATGTGGGTTATCAGTCAGTGAGCCCAATTCCAGCAATGCCATTCTTGGTATCGTAACCTGTCGGTGCTTCTATAACCCATCCCCCATTGCAGTTTCCTTTATGGCAAGATTTTGGATCACACTTGGAGTCTCTTATTTAAATGTTGTGCTCCAGTCATAGGGTCCTCCTTCTTCCCTTCCTGGGAAGATGGTTAGAATCTTCCACACAAATAGTAGTTCGCCTGAGGTAATATGATCACCACCCCCTCTGGACACTGCAAAGTGGTTAGTGGTTAATGGTTGCAAGATCCTTTTGTTATTATTTCTTCCTCTCCAATTATCATTTTGTTGCAGTTGAAATCACACTGCGTGCGTACATGCCAATCGTCAGAGAGAGTTTTAGGGGCATGGCAGCTTTAGCTACTACAAATTTAATGCAATGGAGCCCTCTTTGCCGAGACAGGCTCTACTCCTCCAGTCAGCCCATTCCCAGTGCTAATGGCCCTGATTGCCGTCTGTATATACTGTAAGCCAGAGAATGGGAATGGGAATTCTCACATACAGTATGTACAGGCAGACATACCATTAGCGCTGAGAGTAGGATCCGGGCCTGTCCAGTCTATAAGTCATTGGATTCGGGTAGGAGCGGGCAGATGGAAATGTTGGGGAAGGGAGCGGGAATGGTTAGTAAGTGGGTGCAGGATGAATGGCAAATGGAAGGAAGGGGAAAATCATTGGCAAAGGAGGGGACATGGCAAAGGAAGAAATAGATGGGGAGGGTAGTGAAAGAAGGACATGAATGGAACTGAAGGGAGGAGAAATGGTGAAATGAAGAGAGGGGGAAGGGAACAGTGAAAAGGAGAGGGAAGAGGAAGTGGCTGGTGGAGGAAGTGGAGGAAGAGGAAGGCGGACGTAAATGCATGGTAATACATGAAAGGATGAAATGGATTTTAATGAAGTGGAGAGGGAAAGGAGCAGAAGCTGGGATCAGTGCTTTGGGGGGAATAAAGGGAAGAAGCTGAAACCAGTGCTTTGGAGAGAAGAGGTGAAAAGCTGAGAGCAGCTCTTTTGGGCAGGAAGATGGTAGAAGTTGGAAGTGCCGATTCAGCATAGGAATTAATTGATAAGGAGTGGGGAGAGCGAGTGCTAGCATGAAAATTGGCTCAGAGAATGACAGCATGAACTCGAGGTGGAGAGGAGTACTAGCTTATCTGTGTTGAAGGGGGAGCAAAATGCCAGGTTGAATTGAAAATGGAGAGGAAGAAGAGTGCCAGTATGAACTGGAAGGGTTGGAGAAGAGAGTGTCTCTCTGAAAGGGTAGAGAATTGGACGGGGTGCACTGCCTCTGTGAACTGTGTCCAGAGGGGATCGAGTACCTCTGTGAACTGGGGCCGGGGCGGGGAGGGGGAGGGGTGGGTTGGATGTGAGCAGGCAGATGGAAATGTTGGGGAAGGGAGTGGGAATGGTTAGTAAGGGGGTGCAGGATGCATGGCAAGTGGAAGGGAGGGGAAAATCTTTTGGGGAAGTGATGGTCTGGTTGGTCTAATTAAAATCCGAATATCACTTTATTTTTTTTTTCAAGTTTCAAAATCTTTCCATTATGAAATGTAAAAGTGCTTAAAATTAAGCAGAATGCATCATTCTTAACTTAAAAATTCTATTTTTCCAGGGGGAGCAGGACCCTGGATTCCCCCCATATTTTAGAACTATGACAACAATTTTGCAATTTTCATATATCAAATTTTCCCTTCAGGCTTTCAAGTCCTCTTTGTTTATCTTCCCATACAAGTGAAGGAATTTTCTGTACCTACCACTGTTCCTGTACAAAGCCTGTGTAACTATGGGTTTTCCCATCTCGAGGCTGTTTTCCAGCTGTTAGCTCCTTGAATGTTGTGTCAGCTTTTTTGAAGCTGGTCAACTCTTGCTGCTTTTTTATGTTGGCATGTACTTGTGTAATATTTGTAACAACTTCTCACAGTCTTATAGTTCTATAGTGCTCCTCACATACAGAGATGACGTCTCAATGTGCCTCACAAGACAGAGGCAAATGAGTGGATGCTAAGCAGAAGGGAAAGTAGAGGAGCCCTGAGGTCATGGTTGAAGAGAAGGGATTTTGTGGAGGCTTTTGAAAGCAGGGATGGAGGTAGCACGGTGCAGGTATCTCAGGAAAAAGTTCCTGACGGTAGGGGTGGAGTAATTTAAAAATTAGTCACCGGTGATGGAGAGGAGGGAGCAAGAAACAGGGGAGAACCCAGTGTCAGAGAAGCACAGGATGCTCTTGGAAATAATATAGCTGAAGCCGATTGGATGGGGTAAGAGAGAAGCCTTAGAGGCATTTGAAAGCTGGGGATGAGGATCTTGAAGCCAGCATACTGGGACATGGAAAGGCAGTGGAATTTAGAAAAAGAAAGGATTAAGAAAATTTGAACAGGTGAAGACGCAGCATTCTGAATGAGTAATTTTTTGTAGAGTTGGAGGGGAAAGCTGGCTATGAAAGCGTTAGAGAAATTGAGCTAAGGTGATAAAAGCTTGGACTAAAGTTTCAGCAGCAATGGGGGAAAGCAGTGACAGAGGTGGACAGTGTTGCAGCGGAGCAAGGAATGTGAACAAATCTGGGGAAGGAAGCTCAGCTTAGAACCAATTAGTACTCTGGGGTTCCACACATCCAGACAAAGCCTTCGATGCCAGCTGGGGATGTAATGTCGCTGGTGCGACAAGTAAGGGCAGAATCAAGAGAGGACTCTGCCACGGAGGTCGATTTCAGAGACAAGACATTGGAGATGGATGGAATGGTCAACAGTATCAAATGCAGTACAGAGGTGATGACAGACAATGAGCTAAGGTCACAGTTGCACAAGATGTTTTGATTTGAACCAGTGTAGTCTCAGTGCTATGGCAGGGTAGAAGCTGGATTGAAGGTTTCAAACAGGGAATAGTAGGAAAGGTGGGAATGTAGTTGTGAGTAACAAATGTCTTAATCTGCTTTTACAAAATTACCGTATCTATTATTTTAATGATCAGTTTAGTAATCCATCCATTATTAATATTGCAGAGTGCGACTTCAACCCACTAAGCTTTACTTCTTTACCCCTCCACTCTACCTCTTTGGTTCCTCAGCTCAGATTGTAAAATCTAAGCATGACATCACCTAATCAATACCTCTTGTTGTCTTTTTTACACTTTTTTTTACACCTCAATGGTGACTCAACTTATGAACCTTGGGCCTTTACTCCTGTTTCTCAATAATTTACAAAAAAATAATCATTCGATGGAATGACCCTTCTTGGTGGTAAAGTTGCTGCAATTCTGTTCATCAAAAATATTGGGGCAGATTTTGCATTGGGCGGCGTACCTACTGAGTACGGTGCCGGCATCCGAATGGAATACGAACTTAGCTGATGGGGACCCCCCTTCGCGAACTTGCTCTTTGACGCTGCGTAATGGCCCACGGATCCCAGGGGCGCCGCGTGTGCGGAAATGTACCTGGGCTCACGTGGGCCTGGTGCTCCAATCAGTGGAAGCGCCGAGTTTCCTCTTGACAGATATGTGGGAAACAGCATCAGGCTTTTACAGTTAATTGTTCAATGGGATATGATAACTGGTACTCTGAGAGTACGCCGTCATACCCACCGCAAATTCTGGCCCATTTATGATTTAAAATAAAAATTCAAATGACATTTTAACTGGAATAACATTCCTGCTACCCTATCAAGGACAGCGTCCTGTATGTAAGCCAGCTGAGAGGAATGCAGCAGTATGTTCCTGTCCATCTGCAACCTGACCGCATTTCTTGGGCAATACATGGTAAAATGGCAGACTACTGCTTCAGTCCATCCAGGAAGAAAATGGGTCATGTTGGGTTAGAGGATTAATTGGATTAATTATTATTTAGTAAAAAAATGTTAAATATTCCTTCAGCATTATGAGCAGTATGCTGTGCTCTAATTTGTGAATAATAAAAGGCATAATGCTGCTGATTTGGTAATGTGATGGAACCTTGAATGCACTGGGCCGAGGAGTGTTAGGGCATGAGTTTGCAACTGTGATTCCCCCATGCGGGAAACTTCCTAATTTTAACTGTGGTTTCAAGGGGGTGGGGGTGGGGGTGGGGGGTCCCTAAGCAGAAGCCAGACACCACCTACAGAAGGAGAGGAATATCAGTAGGAGAGTAAGCCATTCTAGCTCATATTTCTTCAAGCTACATTGGGAAGAGGCCTGGCAACAGATTGCTTGCCCATCCTCTGAGCCAGAATGAATGGTGGAGAGAAATATAAATGATCTTACAAAGAACAAAAAGGTATTGATTTATAGAATGTGGCGATAGGATTTCTCTCAGTTTTGAAAGAATAATCCCTTGATCTTGTCATGCACTTTGGAACTTGTGGAAATCTTGAGAGTTCACACTCAAACCTGACAGCTCCTTCTAACTGTCCTTCGAAACTAAGAGAATGAGGCAATTAAATTGCAGAATGTGAATGTTTTTATAACAGTTATAGCCAAAAGGGGTTTAATCCTTACCATACAGAATAAACCAAACTCCCTATGGTGATTGCAACAAATGCTGTGAGTGAAGCTTCAAGGGTTAAGAGTCAATTATGTTTTTAATGAAAGTTACAAAACCTTGAGTCTGGTCCCTCAGGCAGACATACAATAAAGCTGTTAAGCTAACTTTCACCCCCTAAAAGGGAAAAAGATCTGATTGTCACAAAATACTTTCTTTAAAATAGCCCAGCATTACCCAGATGGAACATGCCCAGTAGGTTGAAGAAGATTTAAAAAAAACACATGTGTTAACCCTCCTAAGGGGACCTTATGGGGATGACATGATAGCTCCATACATCTTTGTTTCCCTGCCTCAACCAATCTAAAAATTCTAATGTGTACCCTCTAGTTACATTTTCCTTATAACACAGCAAGACTGTTGTGCAGAAGATGCTGCAGTGGTGCATGAAGTAATGATGAGCGAAGGTGGAAGCAATATGTGCTCATGTGAAAAGCTTATTCTTGTTGCAACATTACTCATGCATTTGTCAGAGACCATGTAAAGAAGTCATAAGAATTCAGCACTGAAAAGTGGACCAGTTTATGATCACATTAATGGGCTATTTGTTCTAAATCTGGACACCCGACAGAAAAGAGCACCACAGTTGATATACTCCTTTGTTTGATTCGAGCAGCTTTATTGCTGAGGGACCGGACTCAAGGTTTTGTAACATTCATACCTGTGCATCAAGGTGCTAGCTTTGTTGCCATGACATCTCATTTACTTTTATTTAAAATATCTCCTCTGTAATATTAAGATAAACAGTAATCGTTGTTGAAAGAAATTAAATGTTACAACAAAGAGGCAAAATCTCATTTTCTGCTTGAGGTGCAGGAAAGTATTACGTTTCTTTTGGTCTCCCAGAGATTCAATCTAATTTAATTCTCTGTCGTTTCTAAATAAACACTCTTAAAACCTTTTTCATCCTTGGGAATAAGGATGATAGGGGTAATCAATATTTCTAGCATTTTAATTAAAGCCGTTAGTGGAATAAATCCATTTAATTATCCGTTAATGAAATACAAGGTCATTTACCTGACAGGAACTTTGAAGGTGGATTGTTTGGGAAAAAAGCAAACAAACTCCATGTCAGAACCATTTAGCTGCTGTCAGATGTAAGGTTCACAAAAACTTTAAGACTTTTTCATTTTTTTTGGAGGGATTTTCAACTTTCCGTTTATGAAACTGTGAAGATGGTGGAAAACAACTGTGAAAACACGGATGTGACCTCAAATTAAAGCTTTCTCTTGTAAATGTTGTTTTGTAGTCATGAGAACTGAACTGAAAGTCCTTGATTTTTAAGCTGGTAAGTCTTCAGGTTTAGCTTTTAAAAGGTTAAAGAAATTTTAGACTACCCTGTATTTATCACAAATGTACCAAAGCAAAAAAGACACAGGGTTCTGATATAAATATCACACATACATCACAGAGCACCTCCATTACTAATACAACATTGCCTTGCTTCAGAATTTTAGCCAAAACTGTATCACTTTATGATGGAATACCTCAGCAGAAGTAAAACTGATTTTAGCCGAGTCAGAAATATGTAATTTATCTGTGTACAAAATCTCAGTGTACAATACGCTGTGTCAAAGGCTTGTATGTTGTGTGTTACCTATCCTTTCATGTAGGTTGGACGTTTTTAAAACCACTTTCTGTAGCCTTTGTTCTTGCTTAACTCTATCACTCAGTCTTCCTCCTCAGTGAAGTATATCTCTTTATCCCAGTTCTCACACTGATCTTTCACAACTGTTCTTTTGTCTTTCATTACCAGATATTAAAATCAATTTCCTTCTATTACTATCTCTGCTAACGTACTGCAAGCTTTTAAAATCAATGACTTTCACTATCTCAATTATAATACTCTTTCCCCATAGACGTTAATTTATTCTGCAATAACCTGATAAATTTAGTCTATTATGTAGGGAAAAGGGTTTTCAGTAACATTGGTAGACTTGTAAGATGTGCAAGCGTTGGTCAGTAAATCAGTATAATTGATGTTTCTTGTAATATTTAAATAGTGCAGTACACTTCAGTGTTGAGGTTACTTTATTAATGGTGACAAATTTTTATTTTAAAGAGTAGTATATTTTTATAGGGTATTAAATATCTTCAGAATACTACAATGGCTCGATATCAGATTTTATATGTACATTGTGCAAAATCAATTTCGATGTTTTTTGTAGTCATATCATGAACTAATAAAGAGTGGCACCGGTTAGGAACAGCTACCCTGGTATTTGCATTATGGATTCCTGCTAAATGTTCCAAAAGCACTGTTCACTTCTCAGTAGCCATAACAAATCTCTTTGCCAATTTAAAATATAATTTGAGAAATAGAATTTATTTTTATTCTCGGTGCACTCTTAGCTTGAGAATTTTAGCTGTGACATTAAGATCAGCTTTTTACATGTCATCTAATGCATTGCTAATTAAGGTTTGCATGTTCATTAAAGCTTAGGCCAATGTTAATTACATATAATAATGGAATCTTGTGTAACACCTGCCTAAAGCGATGGCCTTTAATCTTCCAAATATCTCAATTGAGGCTGCTGTTGTTATGAGTTTTCCATAATTTGAATTCTACATACAACCATATAGTTTCTCGATCATCTTTTGCATATTTTTCCAATGCATATATTAAATGCATGCCTGTAATTTTAAAATTCTGAAGAGTTTATTAATGCTTGTCACTGGAGGCACTGAATTTTTTTATCTCTCTCTACAAAATATATGTTACATTGACCATCTGTTTCTGATATAGTCCTTTCCTGTTTGTTTAACTCCTGTGGAGTTTTTTCAAATGCTTCTCTGTTAGCTTTAAAGTATACTTGAAGACTTTCTATTCATTGTTCTAACTGCGCAAAGGCAGAAAACATTTAGAATTTTATTACTGTTTTATTCAAAACACTTGAGCAGGAAAATCCTTTTATACTGTGTCTGTCTGTTACAGAGCCCAGGAAAGGAGTTGCTATTGTACTTTTTAAACCACAAAAGGTTTTTTTAAGCGCATGTTTTCATCCATTGATTTGAAAGATTTCTGTTTATTTCTGAAAATTGTAGTTTCATATTTTGTCTTTGTGTTGATATTTGCAAAGCTGATACACTTCTATTTATTTCCATCAACTGTAAAGATTGAATTATTTAGTATTAGGCAGAATATTTGTAATTATTGACAGGTCTTGTAAGAGTATACTTAACTATGCAATTGACTGACATATCACTGTAATCTTCAATGATGTATGAATGATTGATGTTTACATATGCTATCACCAGAGTACATGTTAGAGCTTACAGCAATCAGAAAATTCATTGTGAGCATACAGAGCAGGGTATGAATAGTAAATGATAATGGTTTCTACTGGCAATGCTTTACATACCTCTTCTGATTGACAGAATACCCAACAGAGAATCCACAAGGGACTTCCAGTTCAGGAACTTTCTTGCAGATAGTAAATTGGTGTTGGCATACACACAAAATAAATGACATGATTCAGCAGATTTCAAATCCGAACCTAAAACTCTGGAGACAGAAGTAAATATTCATCAAACAGTTGAACTTTAGATTGATTTTATTTTGCATCGGCAGCACTGTGTTAGTTTTAAGCCAACCTCGGAAATCAGGGATCTCAGTGCAATGGATGTGACCCATATGTTTTGTGCTTTTTTCTTCTTTTTTGTGCATGTGATTCTCTTTGAAATAGGGATATTGGTGCTGTACTTTCTCATTTGTGCATTCCTTAGAAGTGAGCCAGGATGCTACTGCCTGTGGGTAGCCGTAGTTTGGATTGGAAGCATTAGTACCTGCTGGCCGAGCACAAATTTATATCTTGCACACAGGTTTGGAGAAGTCAGTAGATTCAGTAGCCTGCTTATGGAATGGAAAAATTGGAAATCAGGGGCATTAAAGGGATCACTCTCATTTATTTTGTTGGGGAGGGGAATACTATATAGGAATAAATGCCTTATATTTTGGTCTAAATTCTTGAGACTACGAATCAGTAATGACCTAATGGCAAACTTCCAGCTCAATCTTCTCGTCTGCCGTGTTTTGTAGGTTGTTGCACACATGATCACTAGGCATGCAATGCATAAGCCATTAGGACATACAGTGTTTTGTTTTGCATTTGTTGTCGATTTAGTGATAATAACAAGACAAATTTTTTTTAAAGAAAAATGTCTTCAGGTTAAAAAAGGAAAGGAAGTACAGGACTAAATAGCAAGTCATAAAAATTTCTGGATAAATTTGACCAGATATGGAAGATGGGTGGGACGTCCAAATATTTAAGTAAGCTCTGGGTAAGTTTATAAAATGTCCAGAAGGCCCAACAGACCCACTAAGTGCCGAGGAAAGCTGGTTTGACATTGCACTGGTCTCCTGCATCCAGTGTGAAACTCAAGCAGTGCAAGACTGCCTCCTCCAGGAGTCGCACTTCGCTCTTTTTTGCACTCTGGTCAGGACCCAAAGGCAGACTAATACGGCAACTTTAGTCGTGCTAAACTTTAGCAGAAACTACTTTGCAGTATAAGTACTAAAACCCAAGCCAGGCCATGTCCCACAGAGTAAAAAGGCAAATTTAAGACTTCTTTATGAGGAATTGTGTTGTCTGAATCTCCTGATTCTGTTTGATTTTCACTACATACCAAAAGTCCTATATTAAAGAGTTTTCCAAAACTGTTTTTTTATCGTCACTGGAGGTACAACTTACTGGACTATTGTTTTAAAATAGTTTATGTGTCATGTAAGTGAAGTATTGTAATATTATCTTTTTGACGTGTCTTTTTACTTTCTGTGTAATTATCTTACTTGTAACTATATCTATTCATGTTAGCCTGAACGTAACGTTCTGACAATGTGGCATTTACCGCCTTTTAGAGTAAACCAGAGAATGTGGTGAACATCTAATGCGGTCTTTGGTGCATTATACCATAATTAAGGGGTAATTGCGTGTCCCATGGCACACTATCCCACTCACTGGACAATATCTCACTCACAGCGAGCATAACAGTGCAGGTTGTGCCTCTCCAGTGTGACTACTAGGCAAAAGTGTTGTGAGAAAGCCTGGGCTGTAATATTCATGATTAATTTTTATAGAAGTCTGTTCTGTTAAGTGTGTAATTTCACAGGACATTTTCTTTTAAGCGAATAGTTTCACAGATCCATGCCACCTAAACTCCCCTCCCCCAGTTCCTCACATTACAAAAGCTAATCTGTTAATTGGTCAATTACTGGAATCCAGCCAATAAAGATACCACACTCAAAAGCTCTTTAAACATTTCTGCATGGATTATTATGGTAAATAACAGTCTTTTATACATACATTAGTTTTGTGGTTGCTGTAAGCAAATTATTCATATTTTCCTGAAATAATGGAAATAAATACCTTATTTTAACAGTGGAATCCCACACTCTGTTAATGCTTACATTAAAAGGAGTGCATGTGGGGAAATCACTTATATACCTAACAGGAGTACACTGATCAAATATTGTGTTTAAAGCACAAACAGCGAATCAGATAATCTGGTGATGTTGGTTAAGGATATTGGTCAGGATACCAGGAGCTTTTACATTCTCCTGAATAGGCAGATAGGGCCTTGGTTTAGCATTTCATCCACAGCACCTCTGACAATGCAGCACTCCCTCAGTGCTGCACTGGACTGTCAGCCTAGATTATGAGCAAGTCCTGAAGTGGACCTTGAACCCACAACCTTCTGACTCAGAGGTGAGAGGGCAATCACTCAGCCAAGGTGACAAGTGTGTATATGGTTGAATGGCATCGTGTACAATTGTACCTACGCAACGTAAGTTGGAGTGCCAGATTGCAGTTCTTGCCCGTGGTACTCCACAGTTTGAAGCCTTACCCAGATCACTGGGGAAAGGTACTTCCTATGAGAGTGAAGGGAGAGTCGAAGAGGGAACCAGTCTATAACACTGTCACACTGCTTCTATAGTACTGCTAGCTGTGGAGCGATGTTAGCAGAGCGAGGCTTGGCGGTAGGTCTGCCTGCCCACTATCTCAGTTAGGGGAATAATGTTCAGCATTGGGAGGAAACCCAAAAAACCCAGGATAACAAGAAATATAACAACAAGATTGGAGAAAGAAACTGAGGTTGAAAGCTGGCAATATTGCAATAGAAGGTCTAACAGTAGCATTTTCACAATGCAAGTAAAACATTACTGAGATTGTTAAGAAGGTTGCAACCTTGATTATTTTTACCATGATTTGTTTTGCATTCATGTTGAAAACTATTGTACCAATATCTTGGGATAAAAGTACTGAATTACGCTAGGATATGGGTAAATTAATTGCGTTGTGAACAGAGGTTATGGAATGCAGTTTGACTGAATTGGGAATGCTAATGAATGCTATTGGGAAAAGGTTTGTGGTCTGAAGCCAGATTTAAAAAGTACAGAATTGAAACAGAATGGAAAACATTGCAGGTAAAATATTAATAACTGTGGAAGCAGCCTGGGATTACCTGAAAAAATCTGTCCTAGACTACAAGGTGATTGTTGTAAATTGCTTCTGCCTGTAATTTGCAACAATCAGGGCTATGCAAGAGAGCTGTGCTGATGGAATTAAGTGATCTAAGCCCTTGAAACTCTGGTGACATAAAGTTGAATGAATAGTATTGTAATACCAACCAACTGAACAAAATTCTGACATTGTAAAATCACTCCCACACCTTGCCCTGACTTGGCCTTGGAGACAAGAAATTGTAAGCAACCGTAATTGTTAACCCACTGAGTACTGCATTTCATTTGGATCTTGCTAAATGTGAGCCTGCATTCTGTAAAATTATACAGTTGAATAGCACACAAGGGAATGAGAATACATTACTCATTTTGTGAAAAATCTAAGTATGCTATTTTATTGATGCAATGCCCACACGCTAGCAGGATCCTCAAAGGATGGTATCTGAAATCCCTGCATTGGAGGCTAAGATTACAGAGAACATCCTGACCTGTTTGATGAATGCTGAGCTATTTATGTTTACTAGTTACATGCACCTCTGTTTCTAGGGAGAGATACAGCTTATCAACTTGGAGACCAGGAGAGATGCTGTGGAGCAGATGTCACTGAAGCTTTATAGCGAACAGTACACAAACGGTAACAAACGAAAACAAGAATTTGCTGCAATGTCAAAAGTCAATCGGGTAGATACTTACAGGTATGGAATTTACTGCAGAATTATTTTTTTTATTTAATAGGAATCTATAATCACCAAGGCCAATTATTTCACACACTACATCACATGGTTGTACTTAAGTACACAATAATATACATTCATCTTTAGGACTAAAATATAACTTATCCATGAGGCGCTGTGGGCCATCAGCAGAAGCAGAATTGATTCCACCACAATTTGTAAGCTCATGGCCCGGCATATCCCTCACTCTACCATTACCATCAAGCCAGGGGACCAACTCTGGTTCAATAAGGAGTGTAGAAGAGCATGCCAGGAGCAGCACCAGGCGTACCCAAAACTGCGATGCCAACCTAGGGAAGCAACACAGGACTACATGCATGCTAAAAAGCAGAAGCAGCATGCTATAGACAGAGTTAAGCGATCCCACAATCAATGGATCAGATCAAAGCTCTGCAGTCCTGCCACATCCAGTCGTAAATGGTGGTGGACCATTAAACAACGAACTGGAGGAGGAGGCTCCATGAATATCCCCATCCTCAATGATGGTGGAGCCCAGCACGTGAGTGCAAAAGACAAGGCTGAAGCGTTTGCAACCATCTTCAGCCAGTAGTGCCAAGTAGATGATCCATATCGGCCTCCTCCTGAGGTCCCCACCACCACAGAAGCCAGTCTTCAGCCAATTTGATTCACTCCACGTGATAGCAAGAAATGGCTGAGCACACTGGATACAGCAAAGGCTGTAGGCCCCGACAACATCCTGGCTGTCGTGCTGAAGACTTGTGCTCCAGAACTAGCCGCGCCTCTAGCCAAGATGTTCCAGTATAGCTATAACACTGGCATCTATCCGACAATGTGGAAAACTGCCCAAATATGTCCTGTCCACAAATAGCAGGACAAATCCTATCCGACCAATTACCGCCCCATCAGTCTACTCTCAATCATCAGCACATTGATGGAAGGTGTCGTTGACAGTGCTATCAAGCAGCATTTACTCACCAATAACCGGCTCACTGATGTCCAGTTTGGGTTCCGCAAGGACCACTCGGCTCCAGACTTCATCACAGCCTTGGTCCAAGCATGGACAAAACAGCTGAATTCCAGAGGTGAGGTGAGAGTGACTGCCCTTGACATCAAGGCAGCATTTGGCCAAGTGTGGTGTCATAAATCGCAAGTAACAACTCAGGAAGTACTACTGGGCGGCCAGCTGGGGCGCCGTCCAGGGAGTATAAATACTCAGGCATGGGCCCACCTTGGGGAGAGACAATCTGGAAACAGGAAGCTAGTGACTGCTAACTAGACCTCCATGTTTTGTTACAAGTTGATTAAAGCCTTGCTTTATGTTCAAGTGCGTAGTGAGTCTTTATTACGTCATGTGGCATGAAGGAGCCCTAGTAAAACTGAAGTCAATGGGAATCGGAGGGAAAACTCTCCACTGCTGGAGTCATACCTAGCACAAAGGAAAATGGTTGTGGTGGTTGGAGGTCAATCATCACAGTCCCAGGACATCGCTGTAGGAGTTCCTCAGGGCAGTGTCCTAGGCCCAACCATCTTCAGCTGCTTCATCAATGACCTTCCCTCCATCATACGGTCAGAAGTAGGGATGTTCGCTGATGACTGCAGTGTTCAGTGCCATTCGCAACTGCTCAGATAATGAAGCAGTCCATGCCCGCGTGCAGCAAGACCTGGACATTCAGGCTTGGGCTGATAAGTGGCAGGTAATATTCGTGCCACACAAGTGCCAGGAAATGACTATCTCCAAAAAGCGAGCGTCTAGCCACCACCCCTTGACGTTCAACAGCATTACCATCGACGAATCCCCCACCATCAATATCCTGGGGGTCACCATTGACCAGAAACTTAACTGAACCAATCACATAAATACTGTGGCAACAAGAGCAGGTCAGAGGCTGGGTATTCTGTGGCGAGTGCCTCCTCTCCTGACTCCCCAAAGCCTTTCCACCATCTACAAGGCACAAGTCAGGAGTGTGATGGAATACTCTCCACTTGCCTGGATGAGTGCAGCTCCAACAACACTCAAGAAGCTTGACACCATCCAAGACAAAGCAGCCCGCTTGATTGGCGCCCCATCCTCCACCTTAAACATTCACTCCCTCCACCACCGGCGTACCGTGGCTGCAGTGTGTACCATCAACAAGATGCACTGCAACAACTTGCTAAGGCTTCTTCGGCCGCACCTCCCAAACCCGCGACCTCTACCACCGAGAAGGACAAGGGCAGCAGGCGCAAGGGAACACCACCACCTCTAAGTTCCCCTCCAAGTCACACACCATCCTGACTTGGAAGTATATCACCGTTCCTTCATCGTTGCTGGGTCAAAATCCTGGAACTCCCTCCCTAACTGTAGGAGTACTTTCACCACACGGACTGCAGCGGTTCAGGAAGTTGGCTCACCACCGTCTTCCCAAGGGCAGTTAGGGATGGGCAATAAATGCTGGCCTTGTCAGCGACAGCCACATCCCATGAACGAATAAAAAAAATACAGCATCATTCAGTTGTAAACCCATATCAGGCCCTAGATCATTAAGCAAACTTACCCAAGATGTTAAAACAGATGATAAAACGACAAACTTGAAGCTCGGTCTCAAGTACCATTTTATGGGGCCCCCAAGCCTTTGAATATATGTTGATAGACACAGGACTTTGCTGAGCTTAATATTGTGTTCTTCATTTCTTCACATTCTGTTTACTTTATATGAAGCAAGATATTCTATCATTGTACTGTGTTTAAGAATCCCAAAATAGCAGCTGTTTGAAGCTACATTGAGCTTTGGATTTTCTCTCTCTTAATGGTTTACACCTCAGAGTGTTTCAACAACAGGAGGGAGAATAATGGCCAGTAATGCTGAAAAACATAATCATGTCTCGCCCAATCGCATTTCAGGTATTTCCAAGGGACCTGCCTTATATGTTGCTCCTCTTGATATAACTCCATTAATGAATGGAATAAAAAAGCGAAAATCCTTATGCATTGTCACACAGTGTGTGCGCACACTTGGGGCAAGAATTGCTCTGGTCTCTACATGTTGCAACATCATAAATGCATTCAAAAAGAACACAATTATGATTACACTACACATAACAACCAGAGTAATTCTGTTCCTCCTCCCCATGTGTCTCTATTTTGTTGTTTTCTACTTTTTATAGCTTATTTGATTTACAACAAGAAGAGAATTATATAGCACCCAAAATTCCAGTACTTTGGGGAGCAAAAGTGGTGTAAGAAAGAAAGAAAGACTTGCATTTATATAGCGTCTTTCACAACTTCAGGATGCCTCAAAGCGCTTTACAGCCAATTAAGTACTATTGAAGTGTAGTCACTGTTGTAATGTAGAAAATGGGCAGCCAATTTTGCGCACAGCAAGCTCCCGCAAACAGCAATATGGTCATGACCAGAAAATCTGCTTTAGTGATGTTGATTGAGGGATAAATATTGGCCAGGACAATGAGGAGCACTCTGACACTCATCTTCAAATAGTGCCATGGCATCTTTTACGGCCACCCGAGAGGCTAACGGGACCTCGGTTTAATGTCTCATCCAAAAGATGGAACCTCCAACAGTGCCGCACTCCTTCAGTGCTGCACTGGAGTGTCAGCCGAGATTTTTGTGCTCAAATCTCTGGAGTGGGTCTTGAACCCACAACCTTCTGACTCAGAGGCTAAAGTGCTACCACTGAGGCCCGGCTGACACCCTGAAAGTGTAGTTTGGTGTCGGGTCTGCATTCTGGATTGTAACTCAGATATGCCAGTTATACCCATTCTATAATGTGCACTAAATTCCAGTGGAACTGGGTACTGGCAGAAGATATGCCCACCCCCAAAGTGGTGCATGTATGCAAGTGACAGGGTAATGAGGGCAAAAGCTGCTGTCCCAGAAATTTCAACATTTATATCAGAATTGCACTTGACTTGCTAAGTCTGTAGAAAAGAGGGGTAAGTTAACTGCATAACTTGTCAAACTAGGAAGTGACTGAGTTCACAGGCTTTGAATCTCCTCAAACTTTGTCTGAAACATCAGTGTTGACTGAAGCAATTAAGAAAAGTATTTTCTCAGCTGTGCTGCTAAGAAAGGATTCTGCAAACTGCCTTCCAACAGTTTCAGGCAGGAAAATCTGTTTCTTCCCACTCTTGAGAAGGTTATGGGTTCAAGCCCATTCCAGAGTCCTGAGTATGTAATCTGGGCTGACATTTCAGTGCAGTTTGTGGGACCTTGCTGTTTACAAATTGGCTGCTCCGTTTCCCTACATTACAACAATGGCTACACTTAAAATGTACTTCACTGGCTGTGAAGTGCTTTGGGACTATCGTGAGGTCATGAAAGGCGCTATATAAATGCAAGTTCTTTCTTTCTCTCATGAAGCCCTTCCCATAGGGGTTTTCTACGGGCATCCCCATCTATGTCCTTATAATGGAGGCGGAACAGGAGTAGGCGGGAGAGGAAGACATGCAGGATAAGGCTGCACAAAAGAAGAAAACCAATTAGGGGGTACCTTTCCAACGGAGTCCACAGAACATGCTACTCCTTTGAGGATGTCTCAGAAGAGGTCTGCTGAAGGTGGCAGTAAGAAGGCATAAAAGGAATTCTCTCCCATTGCAAACTAACCTCCAAACAACATATTTTGGAACAATGGACTTCATATCAAAAAGTGGTTTTACAGTGCACACATATATATATATATTTACAGCAAGTGTTTCTTTTTTCTACTGCAACTGCCCCTAGTGCCACTGTGTTGTTCTTAAACCTGTTGTGCTGTGCCAAAGTGCGACCTGAGTGGGAGGAATGGCTGCAAAAGGCCATCAAAGGCAGATGAACTAATCCTTGAATTAGGCAACAACATCCACAACCTGAAGCCGTGATGCAGCTGTCGTAGAGAGCAAGTCAATGAAAGAGAAACCATCGACAGTCCGAAGCACAACACCGGGGCTCAAGCTCCTGTCTTAAAGAGGTGTGGAGGACGGTCACAGGAGCTCTGACAATAGTCAACTGATGATGATGAGCTATACAAAACAATGCATAAGGAAAAGATAGGTTTTTTGATCCTCATTTATCCCCTTGCACAACTCCCCATCCGAGGGCCGACAAGCTCCCAAGCTACTGATCATATCACTCTTAAGCTAGCCAATAGAAGATGTGCAAGGGTTGGTCAAAATGACTGAAATTTTCTTTCTGCCATTGTGGAGGAGTACTTTCCCTCAGCTTGACAGCTGCCCTGAGAGGGTGGCTAAATTGGGAACTTGCTAGGTGGTGAATCGGATTTGCCCTCCAGTACCACCCCTGTTCCTCATTAGCCAGCCTAGACACTGGTGTCAGCGGACTATTCCACTGTGAAGCCCACCACAGCCAAGCCTGATCATGCTGGTGTCACTGAAAACCGATCAGGAGAGGGAACCCTGTCAATGTTCCCCTCGCTATCCCAGGGGCACTGAGACTAATTTTAGCTCCCTTACAACCACCCCATCTAAAATCAGCTAACTCAGCATAGATTGGAGATTGCACTTGGTCTGAGTGGCTCAGCCACTCCATGTCTTAACCAGCTAAGCCATCAATGAAGAATCTAAGGCTTGTACTTAAGTATGAAAGTGCTGTTAAACTTTTGGGAAGGTACATTATGCAGGAGCAGAGATGATCCATGGAGTACAGAAATTTATCAAGCACTAGCATATTTTTTAAAACAACATTAAATGATATCTCTTGCGACTCTGTGTGATTTATTTTACTTCAATAACCATTAATTTTGTCTTTAGAAAATTATTTAATTCAATTTTTTTAATATCAATCATTTACAAAATGTCAGATTATGAATTAGAGCCACATAAAATAAATTGAATTTGAAATCCAACCTAAACTGTGCAACATGTAAACTTTAAAGATCACGTGCAATTTATTTTGATACACGTGCAGTTGAGCCATATGCGTAAGACACTCTTTGAAGGAGAAACTAGTTATTTACACTTTTGAATATACTTGAAGAGATCAAAATTCCATTCCGTAGTTATAGAAGAACTTGTACTCTGCATTTGTAATATATTTTAAAAGGTAAATGCCTCAATAAATCCAATGTGCTGCTTTAGTTTACTCAGATAGAATCTATATGCAAAATTGTGTGAAATTCATGATTTGAATAACCTAGGACATATATTTTGATGTGAAATCCCAGAGAATTAATTCTGTTTCTCACTGAACAGATCATTATAGTTGCAGCAGAAACAATTCCTTTTTCAGAGTGCAGAGTAGAATTTCTTCATTCCCTTCTACATTTAGGTCTATTCTTATTGAACCAGATTTTGGAATCTTTTCAAATGTGGCTGAAAATCATTCTGTAGAAGAAGACTTTTATTTCCATTAACTGTTATTGAACGACACAGTTCTAAAAACCTGGCAGAATTCAATGGTTAATTTTTCTTAAGGATCATTCAACGTCCAGTGCTGTTGATGCACATCGATGTCAGGAATGACATTTATGTAAATCTTGAGAACTGTGCATTATCTTGTTGATGTCTGCACTTTTCACGATTACCACTTCTTACTGCATCAGAGTGCTGGAGCTGAGTTGTAAACTAGAGACTTTGCTTAACTCAGACACTGTGCTTTGAACTGAACATGGCTTTAATCCTTTTAAGCTCCTCAATCTAATGATTTATTTAGCTGAAAACCGTAATGATCTCCCTTTGAATTTTAACGATTACTGTCTTTTTGAGAATTCCTCATTTTGACTTTTTGGCCTCACCTTTGCATCGAACATGTCTATGGGGAACACCTGTCTAGTGCTGCATCCAGCCCTTTTGAGTGGTTTGGCATACTCACTCATGCCCAACTAAAATGTCTGTCTGATATACTTTCATCTTCTTATAAAACCTTTGGCTGTAGGTTTGCCTTCAGTGCTGTTGTCCCTCTTGTGTACCTGATGCACATCTATCTAGTCAAGATGGTGCTGAAAAAGACTATATTGAAATGGAGAATACTAAACTGGTTTAAAACAAGAAAAAAGGCAATGATTGACATTTCTCCATAATATATTTTATTATATTTCTTTCCTATACATTGAAACAGTGACAAAATAATGGTCATGGGTTTAATCATTGCTGAAATCTAATTATATGAATGTTTAGTGTTTTTGTCTCTCTGATGCATTATTACCTTATTTTATTAATCATGTTGTGCTATCTACTTATATTAGAATTTAATGAAATCTTGCTGACTAGTTTCAAGTTTTAATTTTCTCTATAACAAGCAATTACATTTTCCAGTCAGTATTCATTCAGGAATATATATTTTATTTATATAATGCATAATGCATTTTTAATTCTACTTTCCAGCCTTCTGGACTTTGAATCAGAATACCAGGAGCTCTGGGATTGGCTGATTGACATGGAATCCATAGTGATGGACAGCCATGACCTGATGATGTCAGAAGAGCAGCAGCAGCATCTTTACAAGGTTAGAGCCTATGTTACTGTCTTTACGTGGATATGGAAAATCTGATTAGCCTGACAAGTCTTTCTCTCGGAGGACATCTTGACGTTCATTGTATATATCATGGTGCCTATTAGAATTCCCTTCCCTGTCCCTAACTTCATTTCCATCTCCTGCATGCCAGCAGAGAGTGCAGACATCATAATTGCCAAAGAGTTCCCTTTATCACATTCTATTAAGTTTAATTTTATAAAGGAATGAAGAATTCTTCCCATAGATGAGTCGAAATAAAGGAGACAGGATTAATAAATAGACTGAAACAAAATGAATAGTCAATGAAAGTAGGGGCTCTACTTTACAGCATGTGTTTTGATTTGAGGTTTCAGACAGATTAGTCTGTCCTTCAGAGGCTCTAAGAACAAAATTTGCCAGGAGTCTAGTTTATCGCTGCACCGACACTAGTCGGCTTTCAATGATTTTTTATTAGTAATAGATAAAACAGTCCTTATTGCTTTAAGTTGCTATTTTATACATGATTAAAACAAATATTTTAGACTCTAATATTAATTTGAATTCCCTCAAATAATAAATGAGAAATATATATTTCAGCACCTTTCTGTTACATAGCATATTAAGTACTCAATTTTGTATGATATTACTTTATTCTTTTATTGATACAAAATCTCAAAGCTTGTACTGTAGATCTGATGGCATTTTAAAACGGAGCAGGGGTAATATGTGAGAGCATTTCAGGGGTTATTTTCAGCAGAATCTCCACAGCAGTAAATCTGCCTCGTTTAGGCTATTTTTTATTGTTGTAATTCTGACAGTTGTCATCCCTGAATTGCTTTGAACATATGGCACATTTCAAAGAGCAGATTGTGAATCGTAAAGGAAAAAAATTAATAACCACCATCAGAATTGACAACAGGATAATGGCAAGAAACAACCACCCTCTGGCTCTTTTAGTAATTTTTCATTTTTATACAAGGAATGGAAATTCAAGGTCAAACAGAAGCCTATCTCTTATCTTAGGGGCTTCATCAGAAGTTGCTATCATCTTTAAGAGTGGCACCAGGAGAAATATCTCAAGTCCAGGTTTGCGCATTATCAGTTACAGTGAGGGAAGCAGCTAGGGGCATTGTCTGTCACACAGCCAGCGGGGGGTGAATGCCACTAATGCGTAGCTGGTGTACAGGGGTGATAGATAAGGGGCAATCAGATTTTGTATTTTTGAGAAACCGTGAGGAAAGAAAACAGACCACTTGCAGGAACCAGCACTGGGAGAGAACCAAGGATAGCTGTGAGAGCAAATCACACACACATTCTCCAGGGGCATAACTACATACATGAAAAGAGAATTTTTGAAGCACAGTAGTAAGCACAAAGGAGCTCGTGTATTCTTTGATTTTCATTTGAATGCACCACATTTGGGGTCCTTCCTTTACCTGGATGAAACGGGCATGCTGCTAATTAGCGGTGGGCAGTGAGGCACATACAGACTGCTGAAAGAAGCAATTTCTTTAGACTTCAAAGTATCCCTTAGCATAGGAGAGCTTGTCCAAAAGAATCTAGTGCTCTGCTTCATTTGCTGTTACTATCTACTCACAGCTTCATTCCTCACCTCCACTGAACTTTATCCTTCCAGTCTCCTTTCTTTAGTTCTTGTTTGTGTTAACTGCTGTTATAAAGAAGTTACTTTTTTTTCCTTTTTTTAAGAATATAGAGCATTTCCTCTACCAGTATTTTCCCCTGCAGATGAAGGTTTTGGTGATCTAACAAAATGCAGGTTTCTGTCATTCTGCGGTAAATTTTCTTCAGAAATTCTGCTAATTGACAATATGCAGAATTTTGACAAAATAATAAAAGATTGGATTTAGCTTTATGATCGGCTTTGTGAATAGGAACCTTTGAATCCACTTTCCTCTTTGTACAGGATGAAAGCATGCTCAACTAATTTGGAGTTCAAAAGCAGGCTGACCAACGGCCATCTTGCTCACCTCTAACGATATGTAGCATTGTGTGATTGACATTGCGATTCAGCAAGTGCAATTCATTTAAAGGCATACTACACCCTCCTTGATTAATTGTATCTTTATACTGTGTTTTCAACTGAATTAATTATACCTAGGCCTTTAAGTTTACCACAGTGTTTAAATAATGCCTCCATTGTCTGACTGTAATTTTCTGCAGATTTTTGCTTACCAGGCCCAAAAATTAAGAGCTCTGACCTGTCATCTCTTCCGTAACTACATTTCCATCTGTGCCTAACCCATGAAGAGCAACATTTTTGCTCATAATACTTTGTGGTGCTGCTGATGGGGGAGAAATGGGAGAAACTCTCAACAAAGTTCCAACTTCTATTTTACCTCCCCTGAGGATATGTCATTCTGATGTTGCCATGCATCTATGTATAAAAGGTTGATTTGTTTATTGAAATAATGTAATGTGATTGGCTAGTGAGGGGCATTATTCCCGAGCACAGTGCCATGTTCTGAGGATGTCATTTGAATTTCAGATGCAGCAACATCCACATTCTTAAAGAAATCATGCATTGACCCATCTACTAATGGGTTTATTGTAAGAAAACAAAGGTTCTGTTCTGGAATGAGATCCTCAAGCTATCCACTTAGTAGTAAACCTTTGAATTCACGCTCCACTGGCAAATTGGTAATGGACCATGAGTCTTTCAGAGGTGGAAATGAATAGTTTTTTTTAAATAAATATATATTTTAAATCCATTTAATTTTCTTGGTGTATGCAAGATGCTGTTTTGTTTATCGTACCTTGATGCACAATCGTGACATATTTTCATTTTTACAACATGGCCTAATGGCAGGGTTGAATATTGCAATCTTAATGATGCTTGTGTCACTACCAATCCCAAATGGATTTATTCCCATTGAATAACAGGCCCTGTCTCCATTTAATGGTTTCAGTGAAGCATATCCTTTCAAATCAAAGTAGCTTTGAAGTACAGCACTGTTTGCCCCAAGTTTACTAGCACCTTTGATATGTCACCCAAAAGGCTAGTCTGAAACTTTATCTTGTTAATTTTCTCGGCTTCTGTCAATGATTCTTCTGGCTCCAAGCCTTCATCATGTCGCCAGCTATTGCAATTGTCTGCGCTGTTATGTATCTGATTTTATTTTGTCAAGGTGTAGGCCAGCACTTATCAAGCTACTCTGCCACATTTTACACGCAGGTTTTCAAAGTATTTCTCGATCATACATTTCACTCCAAAAGTTTGCTTTTTACCAGAGAAGTATTTGCATCGTTTTGCTTTAGCTATTTGTGTAATGATTTATTCACTGATTGTATTTAAGCCTGATGTTCCTGTAGTTTGATTCTAGTTTCAGCAGCTTGTTTGATACAGATTCTGATTTTTTTTCCATAGTTGAAGCCGCAGCTATTATCGGTTGTGTGAGTTTACTGTCACTTTTAAGTGTCTGATGCTGCTGCAGCGCCACTAACTCTGACTTCACTCAATTTCCTGCAGTCTGATCACACAACTGCAGCTAGTTTTTTTTTCTCTGAAGTTTTACCACTCAGCTTGAAGTTCTGGAATGTACTGTATTCTGATACATCAGAAAATGTAGTCCTCTTTAAGAGTTAACTTTGATTTGCGTTATCCATTAGCAAAGCTTGGTTGAAGCCGTGTTAGAATGCCGGCTTAAAACACAATAAATGATATACACTTTCAGACACATGTAAATGAATTTGTGATATATTTTGCATTTCACTAAAGTTGGCACTTCCCCTTGGTAGAATTCTGCAGCATGTTGTAAAATAATATTAATTAGTTTCTCATCCCCTGTAAAAAGAGTACAGCATAAATTCTTGCTTTGTCAGAGTCAAGAGAAATAGTAATCATCGTGGAAAGAAGATTAAAGGGTGAAGAGGGGAAACCAAGTGCACATATCTAATCATATCTGTACTTCATATTAGATGTTATCTTCAACCATCCAGAGCTATAGATACTCTATTCCAAGCATGCTATTGTGAACAGGTCTTGATGCTACTGCAGCTTAATTAACTTGGACAGAAATGCTGGAAATGCACAACGGGTCAGGGTTCTACCTGAGACATTAACCGGCCTTTCTCTTTCAGATGATGATTGACCTGCTCTGCATTCCCACTTTTTATTTCAGATTGCCACTTGTTTAGCTCTGGTTTGTTTGAAGTTTAATTGTTCTTTTGATTTGATGCTACAGTTACGCAGTTCTCAAATGCCATAGTAGCTGATTTAGTCTCGAGTACAGAATAGTGAACAGATGTCTGTTGTTACTGCAGAATGTACAACAAAATTTTTTTTTTTATGTGTAATCTGTAACTACAGCTGTTATTTACTCCAGGATCTGAAATCATGATAAAATATCTGGCTACTCTAACTCATTTAGTCTGGAATTTAATTTATTTTTTCCCCAATAGCTGTGATCAGTTCTCAGATGCTACAGCAGCTCATTTTTCCTGTTCATTTCCTCTCCAGTTTTCTTGGCTTCCTCCCCTTCTGTAGCCTTTAATTTCCTACTGGAGCATGGACCTTGGGCCCTTATTGCTCTCCCCTTCTTGTCCTCTTACCCAGTGATCAATTTCTACGTGTGAACCTTGGCAGTGAGCAGGTTATTTTGTCCTGTCCCCAGCTGATGTCCACATAAGAACAACTCCTGCAGTATATTCCTGAATAGCAATGAGGGCAAGAACCCTCCCTAACTCATGGCGACGAGACCAATTGTAGCTCCCTCACCATCAACCTGGCTGAGATTAGCTAACTAAAGACAGACTAGTGATCAAATCTGTGACTTTCCTGGTCTACATGACTCAACCACCCACTGAGCCATTAAAGGAGCCGAGTGCCCCATTTAATATTGTGATCAGTTGTCTAATGCTGTAGCAGCCAGTTTATTTTTGATAGTCTTATTTGCTAAACTCTTTTTAATGGCCAACCCTCCCCTCCCCTCCCCCTCCCCCCCATTTTATGGCAATCCCGGGTTCCCTCAAACCATAACTCTTTCAAACTTCTTGGTCAGTTGGGGGAGCAATCTTGTTCATGGACATTTCCAAAACCCCATCAATGATGCTCCTTTGTTAACTAACTAAGAGGTGTGCTTAAGCAGAAAGTAAAGGGATTTCTTTTGCTTTCTCTATCCAGATGATACAACTGAGACTGCCAATTCTGTCCCTAGCAGAAACCTCAGTGTGAATGGCAATGGATACTGGGATTTGAGAGTCCAACATTCCCGTGTATAGCTACTGAACTGCATTCTTACTACTTTTCCTGTGTGTATGGCAATGGCTATGATCAGCTAGCTGATGCTACTCCTGCTTGCTCACACTATAGGAAGGATGTGATTGCATTGGAGAGGGTGCAGAGGAGATTCACCAGGATGTTACCTGGGCTGGAGCACTTCAGCTATGAAGAGAGACTGGACAGGCTGGGGTTGTTTTCCTTAGAGCAGAGAAGGCTGAGGGGGGACCTGATTGAGGTGTACAAAATTATGAGGGGCATAGATAGGGTAGATAGAAAGGAACATTTCCCCTCAGTAGAGGGCTCAATAACCAGGGGGCATAGTTTCAAGGTAAGGAGCAGGAGGTTTAGAGGGGATTTGAGGAAAAACATTTTCACCCAGAGGGTGGTTGGAATCTGGAACTCACTGCCTGAAAGGATGGTAGAGGCAGGAACCCTCACAACAGTCAAGAAGCATTTAGATGAGCACTTGAAACGCCATAGCATACAAGGCTACGGACCAAGTGCTGGAAAATGGGATTAGAATAAACAGGGCTTGATGGCTGGCGCGGACACGATGGGCTGAAGGGCCTCTTTCTGTGCTGTATAACTCTATGACTCTATGACTCTATTCTAGAATGTGACTGCAGGTGTATTGATAGAATTCGAGATATGTTTGCCAACTGCCTTGTCTTAAACAAAACTGTTCAGTTTTTGAGTGGGCCAGTTGGAAATTTCTAAAATGTAAACTGGAGACCAAATATGCAGCTTTTAATATAGTATATTTCCGACTTGTTTCTGTGTCTTATGATGTGGAAACATCAATAATGAAGATTTAAAACAAAGTTGTGTAGTTTTTTTCCTCCCCTCCTGATAGTGTTGATTCCTGTTAGGATAGTATTTTTCCGGTGAGTTCACCCTCAGGTACTTCAGCCAAGCAGCCATTCTTCACATCTGGGACTAGACGGCGAGCATTGACGGGCTATTTAACCATGAAGGGGGCAAGCATCACAAGAAAACTAGATCCTGCCTTCACCCAATATTCAAACATGCAGAGGGGCGACTGGATATCAATTGGGAGGGGGAACCCTGCCTGATTTCCACCCTCCCCCTCTAGTCCAGGAGCACTGAAATCAATTGCAATATTTCTGCTATCAAACCTGGCTCAGATCAGCAAAGGCTCAATATAGACCAGTAATTAAACCTGGGACCTTCTGAGCTGTAAGGCTTAGTTGCATCACGGTGCCCTATTATCAAGATTCTGAGGTTTTTCTCCAGTGCAGCGCCTTGGGACATTGTACTATGTTAAAGGTGCTATATAAATGCAAATTGTTGTTGTTTTCAATTAATTTTCATCAGCTGCAAAAACAGCTTGAGAACTCAAGACATGATCACACCCAAGTCACTTGCCTATCCTGCCCTCTGTTCAGTTTTGAACCTGGAAAAATGTGATCATCTCTGAGCAGCAGCACAAACTGTGTTGTGTTTATATTGCAATGAGACAATTGATTGGCTAAATATTGTGGCAGGTTCTTTTGATGTTGAGATAAATTATTTGATGTTAATTGTTAACTTCTACATAGAGTAAGTGCTTGTTTTTTTAAAATCTTCCATCCACCTCATTGGGGCCTTTAGCTGCTAGCAGTCATGTTTGGGGTTCTTAATCTCACACACCTAAATCAGGTTTTCATCGAAGAAGTCCTGATTTGTGAAATTTCACTCACAGGTGTGATAGCTGTGAGCAGCTATTTGATGCTAATTATATAACCAATAAGCTGCTTCAGCAAAGCAGTGCGATGCTATTTCTGCTCATTCACTAGCCTTCCATAGTTGTCACTGATTTGCTACATAATAGTATGTTCTGAATTTGCTGCACTGATTTGGAAGTTACGTGGCTGTGTGTGTAATCTGCAACAGCATTTCAAAACAAAACAAATGTTTTCAATGGATATGCAAGAAAGACGACTACTGTATCTTTTTAGAAATCAGACACTGAATTACAAAGCAGCGACTGAGTTATCCAAAGTACAAATTTGGAAGCAATCTTCCAAAGTACAAATTGCACAAGAAATTATATCTATTCCATTAAAAGGAGTTGGTATAAACAGGCTTTACTGGATCATAAGAGTGAAACTAGTTCTATCTAATATTGATTTCATGGACAGTAACTTCAAGCAGTATTTTATAACACACTTTTTACAGTTAAAACAATATTTTACTGGATTGTATTTGTGCAGTTCTATTTAGCAAATGGATATATAGAAGACACTGTAGTGGAGTTTCTGAAGAACTATACTGTATTTTCCTTGAGAGGTTTTGGTTGTATTTCCTTTGGGTCTCTTCCTGCTCTCTGTGTCTCACTCTCTGCTCGGCATGCTTTGACCCTGAGTGAATCAAACAAACCATGGTGAAAGTTTCCCTCATTTGCATCACTTCTAGACAGCCCTGTCCTGCTCTTTGCTGACAGGAAATCACTGCCTTTGTCACCTTTTTGTGCTCTACTTGTGGCAGAGAGTGGCCATGTGACTGGGAATAATCCCAACAACAGTTAAGACATAACTCCCTCTGACACGTTTCTTTCAAACCCCAAAGCCGTTTATAAGAATCGATGAAAAAGACAAAGCTTTTGAATTATGAGGTAAAGAAGATTTGAACGCTGATGGGGACGGATGCTAGGATGCAATATTACTTTTGAAAAGTCATAGTATAGCTCTTAATAAATTACACGAGAGAATGTAATCCATCACACTGCTGTGTCTCTTTAACATTCTCGCTCTTATCAAGCATGTGTCCATGTCCACATAATGACTTTATTTGTATTAGTGTGATACTATGTCCTGTAAAGAGTCCAGCATATTAAAACCCAGAATACTACAAGAATAAAAATTATCAGCTTTTTTGAAAGACAGGTGCAGATGTATAAACAACACAGTGTGGTCTAGACACTTTGAAAGGAAAGAGCTTAGATGAAGGGGAAGCTTTACGCTAGAAACAAAAGCAGCTGTTGGTTTTTCTCCAATGTGGCAGCCCAAAAGAGGTTTCCGTGGAGATAGAAATACACTTCTGAAAACAAGATTTATTTTCCAAAAAAGTTTACAAGAAAAAAATTACCAATTCCATTTGTTCCCAGGAATATATTAACCCAGGATGTTTTAGACATTCTGCCGACAAAGTTAGCATATTACTTAATATTAGTATTAGCCTACCTCTTTGTTAAGGTGTATTGCATGATGTTTCCAATCAACGGTCCCTCCTGTAAAACCTTTTCAGACAATAGTTTTATTTTCTTTATTTTGGTTAGAATAGTTTGTGGTATCAGGTTAAAAGTGTTTACTCGTGGGAGGAAAATATTCTGAAACTAGGATCTTATCATTTCAATGAAATACATAATTAGTAGTTTTTTAAAAAAAAAATAGAAAATGCAAGAAATTGAGATTAGACATTGTAAAAAGCTAATATACAAGATTGTCACAGTTATGTAAAGTACCTGAAGTAAAATGACTGTACATCTCAGCTGGAGATAAGATCCAGTACACTTGTGCATATTTCCTACAGTTAGTGAGTTACAAATGTGATCTGTTTAAAAGGCATAAATAAAGATCTTTCTAATTTTGAATGAGAACTGGTCTGCCTGCATGCATATAGATACCCACACTTTTGTATAAATAAGCCTCCATTACAGGAGGCTAATTCCAAAGAACTAAAAATCTATGGGACACTATGATAGTTTTGCTCATTTAGATGTAGCAATTGACATCATTATATTTACCCTATCATAAATATTACCATCAATTGTTAAAATCCAATTCAACTTCATATTTTAAACATAATCCTAGTAGGGTATGTGATATATAAAAGAGAGGAATTATCATTTTTAAATATACCTAACAGGTTGGGGAAACAGCTTCTTCAGTTATCATTTGAATCTTATCATGTTTGCCTTCTCTTTAATTTAACTAAATTGCTGATTTGATCAGGAAATCCCTTTGTCTTAGCATGGATGACAGTTAACCGATTCTTTAAGTCCTCTTACTAGTAAGTCAATTGGCAGCAGTAAAGGCCATTAGCAGCACAATACTGTAAAAAAGGTACATTTCTTTGACATATCTAAGAACCCCAAGCTAAAGGTTAAACATTATCAATAATTTATATAGGACGTCTTTGTAATTCAAAGCCAAAGGAGGTGGATTATAGAAGCACGTGGTAGTCAGTTATTTCTAAATAATATGTAGCAAAAATGTAAAAAAGAAGTTAGCATTGATATAATGTACTTGTGTGAGTGATCAGTCAAATTAACAAAACTCACAAATCAGGGTGTACTGCGGAGTGCTTCAAGATAATTAACTGTATACAGAAGGTTTTTGTTTTGGTTACAGGAGAAATATTAGATGCACAGTTTTTGCTGTTTGTTTAGTTGCTGATTGTAGTATTGATGATACTTGGAGCAATGTACTGAGGTTCCACTTTATTGCTTTCTCAATTAGTTCAAGTGAGACTGGATGATGAGTTTGGAGAGATCCGATTTGGATGTGGTTCTTAGTCCCAAGTTATGGTGCTTATAGTAAATTTCTCATCTCATTTTATGCATACTAATTTCTAGATTTGTTTCAATGTAAATCAGCAATTAATCACACTTTCACGAAAATCACAGAAACAGTGATTACTGGAGTGTGTTGGGGACCTGTGTAAATTTTGAATTTCATGGGATTTCCTTGTCTGGCTGGTATGTTGATATTTTTATTAAAATTATAAAGAAATCATGCAAATCGTATTCCCTGCACTTAGTGTTTACATCATGTGCTGTGTCAAAGTTTTAGGTTTTTGTTTACATCAATTGTTCAGGAATTTAATGGAGGTTGTCTTTGCTCATTGACAAAATATCAAGTAACCTTCATGCTTTGTCTTTCAGCTCTATTTCTCTTTAATGAACATTTTTTATCATATTATATAAAGCCCAAAATTGTATAACATTAAAATAACACTGCATGCAGCCAAGGGATTGTAAATCAGGCAGAATCTGTCTCTGCAGACTACTACTTCTTCTCCTGCAGATTGATTCCATTTCCAGCAGCAGTTTCACAGTCTCAGTTGCACTTTTTGTCAGAGCAGGGAACAAGAATATGAACTGTGAAGGGCAAAGATTCTCACCTCCAACTGTAAGAGCACAAGGAAGAAATGGCCTTTCGCTTGTATGTTTAGTTATTTATTCTGTTAAGTTGGGCCATAAATAAGAATGCTTATAATTTGCAAGTATTTGATTATCACTGCCTAAGCTCAGCAAAGTTTGGATATCTGGTTATTATTGATTCAAAAAGGGGATAGATGGCAGTTGGGCATTGTAATTCTGGAATTGGATAGTGAATAGATTTCACAGATTTTTTAATATTAAAATCCTGCAGTGGTAATTTTAGCAATCTTAATTCATATTATTTACCATTGTTTGTTACACCATGGAGATTCCACATTAGCTTAATATTGTATTAATGTGCTTCATTAGGACCAGTAGACTTTTGATGGCCACCCTTAATATTGTATTACTGTAACCCATTTAAGTGTAGACATGTTGGCCCGTAATTTCCGATAGGAGGCTTCCTGCGTGCGGATGCCTCCTATCGGGAAAAAATCTACGCCCTTACCTGAGGGCTCCCGAGGTCCGGCCATTTCCGATCCTGGGCCTCTGCTCTTCAAAATGAGCAGGGCTCACGTATCCCAGGGGCGCGTGCGGTTCGCAAGCGTCCCTGGGATCACGTGGGCCAGGCGAGCCAATGGGAGAAGGGAATCCCCCTTCATACTTTTGACAGATAGACCTGTCAAAAGTATGAATGGGGACCACTTAAATCAATTTTTTTAAAAACCATCACATTTTTAAAATGAGTTAAAATTACATTAAATTCAATATTTTAAACAAAAATTACATTTTTTGAAAAAAATAATTAAAGTTTTTTACGGGGCTAAAAATAAACGTACCTTTTTTAAAGTATTTTTAAATTATAAATGAGTGGGGAAAAAAGTGTTTCTTTTACTTTTTTAAAACTCTTACCAGGCGTAAGATTTTTAAGTGATTTCAGCGGGCGGAGGTTCTGCAGAAAGCGGAACTCTCCACCCGCAGAGGCCCTTCTCCAGGGCAGGCGTCCGATCTGTCAAGAGGATTCTTGACAGATTGGAAATGCCGGTTTTCAGCGCATGCGCTTCGCATGCCTGAAACCGGCATTTGCGAGGTCCCTACGGGTGTGTACACACCTCGTACACACCCGTAGGGATCGGAAAATACGGGCCAATATTTAAAGTTATATAGTAGTCTTATGTTTATTCAGCCTTACTCATTATGTCCACCAGATGGCCTACTTCCCAAACTGGACTGTGGGACAAATAGTTACAAAAAACTGAAGTAGTTCAATATAATGATCCCAAAAGGATTATTTGCGATATTGAGCAGTAGATGTTTTGGTATTGATCACTTAGAATGTAATTTTGCAGTTTTAAAAATAAATGATTTTTTTTCATTTCGTCGAATTTGTTTACTTTCTTTACTGTAACCAAATTAACAAGTTCGCGAGGAAGACAAATCAAGCCTGCTGCTGTAGGAATGATTTATCTTGATGCAAATAGACTTGTCTAAAGCTGTAAATGACAATTTTACTGTCAAACAGAGCAGCTCTGTCATCATTATTTCATCATTACTGCTATCAGTACACTCAGCGTTTAAATTCCTAACTCACGCCTGAGGAAAACTAAAACTTGATTCTTGCATGCATGACATAGTGGTGTTACTTTTTAAGTGAAAATGTGGAATGTTGTTTATTTCAAAATGTAAACAAATGGATTATTTTTTTTATCAAATTCCAAAATTGCTCAGTGAACCATATCATAGTTTACAAAGGCAGAACTATGCTACAAGCTTCCAGCAGTTCGGTGCAACGATTGAATGTTTTTAAATTATTTTTTCAGCAGTAATAATTGAGCAATTAGGAATTTCTTCCACCCATAGTCACACTGTAAAAACAATTTTCTCGGAATAATCAAGCTGACAACAATATTGCTCGGTGTCTGTTTTTGTTTGGATGTTTTCCAAATGCTTCAGATGCCTCCACAGTAACAGATCTGGTCTGTTGAAGCCTCCACTCTCTTCCAGAGTTTGCTGTTTAATTTGGCCTCAGCAACATTTGTCAAGTGGCTTTACTTTTTTTTTGCTAACCTGCTTGGCAACAAAATTCGGATGTGTCTTGTAGAGAGCATTAATTTTACTTTTTGCATATTTTTCCTAAGGTCATGTCAAGGTTAGTTTGAATTCCATCCTACATTAAGACTTCTTTCACAGCTATTTAGTTCTGCAGCCTACTCCCCGCTGGGGTCTGCCCCTTGGGCACGTCAGTGCTTCAGACTTGACAAATCACACACAGATGAGTCTGTATCTAGCTTTTCGTACAGTTGATCATCAAACAAATATTTGAATATATCAAGGTTTTTCAGTAAACAAGTTTGTTGGTATTCTTTAGTTAAATTTCACAACTGTAAAAATGTACTTCTCATTTGACCTGTGTTGCTGTGGGTAACTTTGTTGATGTTAGGATTGTGCTGAAAAAGGAGGTTAATTAAAGACAGGATTGAAATTCATTTTATCTGTTGTACAGATCCTGAACCATGTATATCATATGCTGGTATGTATGGATAACATTTCAATTAATTTATGGATTGTGCACAAGTAAATATGTTAATTCCAACTCCTACGAGATGCTTACAAAAGTTGATTAGAAACATCATAATTTCTAATCAAAATGCACGTCAATGCATATTTTCTTCTGCAATTCCTTATGCATCAAAATTGTTAATGAAATTGCATACAAATGATTTCTTTTGCATTATTGTGCTTTTCTTCATTGAAAATTGTTTGTTTATGTGTGATGATCTTTGAATTCTTTTTTACGTCCCCTCGTATGCATATGATTTGCTTCCAATTCTTTGCCAATGTGACCCTTGATCCAGTCCCATTCAGGTGCCCAAAAGAGGCCTAGGGTGATTCACTCATTCCCATCCTCCCTGTGGGTATGCCCCTAGCCTCAGCTTGTCACCTCCCTTGATTCTTAAACTTTTCAACAATTACATTTTATCAGCACTTTGTAATTTATTTGAATTCTTCCCCCCCTCTCCTCCACACATGTCAAATTACTTTTCTTTTTGTCTTATTGCCTTCTCTCTGCCATACCACATTCTTCAACCATTGGGCATTCAGATGAGTTGCTCACGAGGTTTCTTCCAATAGCAGTGAGTCTCCAGCCTCTGGGAGATGTGGCTGAAAATTCTCTCCAATTTTCTCCTCTCTCCCTGTGAAGATGTGAATCACCTACATGCTGTACCTACCCTAGTGATACACCTGACATTAAGAATGCACTGTATTGAAAATGATGGGCCTGCACTAGTGTTGTACCACTCAGTAGCTTGCTGCATTACTACATCAATGAGCCACCCCACCCTTGCTCATTATTTTGTGTTAAAAATTAGTTATACAAAAAAGTAAAATGTGTTTTGACTTTTGAGATAATTAAGTTAGGAGCTTTGTACTTCCATATATACTCATTGCAATTTGCAATCATCCATTTTCCTTAAAAATCAAAGTTAATAAACCAATTGTAGGAAAATTAACAACAGATGATATTTTCAACTTGTCACTCCTCCAAATCCTTATTACCACTTGCTGGGCAGGCTATTGAATAACAAAGGTTATGCAAGAGTCAGACCATCTTTGATGACAGCTATTCTGTTCTGTAATTGGTACTTGGGATTGTATTTTCAAGTGAATTACAATTAGAACCTACAAATAAAGTGGTGAAATGGGGAAAAAAATGATTCATAATTGCAAAACTTGCTTAAGTCAGAAAGACAGTTTCTGCTACCGATTAGCAGCAGCGAACTACTGTCTTCCAGCTAGCACTGTAGAATATGGGATTTTTATATAATCAGATTTTTCAAAAATAAAATGCTGCCATCCAGCTATGAGATTCCTCTCCTAATACTTTAGCACATTAAAGTGAAACTAATTGGCATAAAGTGTTTTCTATGTTTTATTAACTCAATGTGTTTCAGGCAACAATTAAGTGAAAGCACCACACTGCATGTGCGACTCCTCTTGCCTAGTAGCACTCCATTTATCATCGCAGTTTTACATTGACCTTGACACCCACTTCATTAGAATAAAGATTGTCTACCATTTAGGTTACATTGTTCCTATGCACACAGACCCCATGCAAATTTTGTGCCGATAGAAGAGCTGTGAGCCTGTCAGAGGTCATCAGCATTAAATGATTGCAGCTATTTTTTCCAACTGCTTCTTTTCATTCTGTGAATCCAGAGCAGTGGGAACACTGCAGTCTAATATTTGAACTCTTTGGCTGTTAGCTGTGTAACATGAATCAACAGGAAGGTTTATTACTAATGATAAATGGCTATAATGCAATATTAATCTACCATAATGTAATCTTCGTGGAGAAAAATTCTAACAAGTTAAATAACCCCTGCATGTCTTCAGCAATCTATATCATCAAAAGTCCTTTAAAGAGTTCCCGATTTGTCAAATTACTGTCACTCTCTAAACACTTTTATATATGGACACCATACTTTATCTAAAGACTCAGTTAGACAAAATGACATACCTGTCATTGCAATGTACTTTCCTCATTTACAGTAGGTAAAGAAAGTGCTCTTTTGACCTCTTAAACTGTCACTAGTAACTGTCTTCAATACATTAGATGCCCATATTTCAGATAAATCTGATCATTACTTTTTTCTTCGACTCTCACATTCAACTATTAATCTTTTGAAATAATTGCACGTGAAAAACCACAACTTTGTTGAAAGATTTCTGCAGTTTAAAAGCAGGGTCAAAGTGAATAAGCTGTCTGCCCTCATAAGAGAATTTCAGAGTAATATAATTTGAATTTAATTATTAATGGAAGATATTTAAAAAAGATTGCTTCATGATCTCCTATTAGTGAATTTGCAATTCATTTTGATATTTGGAGTTTGATTTATAATGATGATAATGCAATCTATGTCCAATTAACAATGCATGGGCTATGTAATGTGATTTTCAATGCGTGTAAATGGAATCAGCTCAAAGAAAAAAACTGATTCAGAACCTCAAATGTAATTTGCTTGGTGAGTTCTGGCAATTTTAAATGACATTGCAGTTCTTTAATCTTTTCAAAGATCATGAAGTAAATGTATTGAGAATCAAGTTATCCCATTACTGCTTTACAAAAGGAAATGTGTAGGATATTGTACTGTTGTTCTCATATTCTGAAATTATTGGTGTGTTTCTTTGTATTAAAAAAAATGGATTCCAGTTGTTTCTAGATTTTGTATTTGAAAATCTTTGCCCAGCCACCAGCTGTATCCAATAACAATAGTTAGGGGAGTTCCACTCAAGTTTCTTACATTGAAATTTTAGTAAATGGCCGTTCTTGCCTGTAAAATGACTGCATAGGGTGACACTCTGGCCTCTCACAGATTCCTGCACTGTATATGTATGCAGCAGAGCTTAGGACCTTGGACTGCAAAATAAAAAGAGCCTTTGTTCGTCACTGAATGACATTAAGCATGGGCTTCTTATGAGGCCACCGTGCATCTTAGCAGGCAGATTGTAGATAGTAAAAACTGGAGTTACAATGTTTTACTATTTTCAGAAAAAAAGAATGCTGGTGTTTTTTAGAATTTATAATCCATTTTTATATTGTAGTCTTGTAACATATCAATTTCTGCTAAATTTTATTATTAATTATGGGTTGCAGCAGAAGATCTCAAAATAGTTTTATAGTTATCTCAGTAATCTGCTAAATTTATTGGCTTTTTCAACCTCTATTAGGTAGCCATAGCTTCACTATGTATTTACTCTGTTAAGTTCCCTTTCTCTCTGGCCAGCAGAGAAACTATGTAACGACTGTGTGCTTTTACAGCATTATTTTGAATACCATCATCCAGTCTTTTTTCCTCCTGCTCTGAAGTTTATTACAACAGCTGAATTCTCGGGGAACTTTGGGGCAGAGTTCACATAATATGCAGTCTTTTCCCCTGGTAGACTAGATACATCATAATCTTGGGCATCTTTCTGACTTTCTCTCTGAATACAGCATTGTTTCATCACAACATCTTGTGCAGTTTTCACTATAATAGATTAGACATGTGTAGATTTTTTCATATGTGCAAGGTCAGACCAGTTCTGTAAAATCTCCATGATAGTTTTCTCTCTGACCCGAGTATGAGTAGTCACCGTATTCTTTTAAGAAGTACCCAAATCTGTCAAAGTGAGTCTTCTATACTAGTTTGAAAATGGCTTATCCTTCTGGTCACCATGGTGACAATTAACAGTGTTTCAAGGCTTTGTCTGATTCCCCATTTGGACAGAGTTTTCTCTAGTGCAATTTTCGCCAAAACTGTTATACAAAAGCATGCATTTAGCATAAGGAAAGAACAAGGTGGTATGTTAATTACATTCACAACATTTTTAAATAAAGATTTTTTTATGTTATAACAATTTTATCTATATTTACTTTGCAGCATTGTTAAGTGTGAATGTAAAAACAATCTCAACTTTGTGCAGGGAATTTTCAAACGATCTGGAGGCATTTGGATAGTTTTCCATTGAAGAAATGCGCATAAAAGTTTTTCTAGAATGAACTGATGTTTGCTCAGAGTCCCTAGAATGTGCCTTTGTGCTTTTAGCAATTTATTGCAAATAAATGGCTGAGAGAGGGCCGTAAGAACCTTTTAGCAGAATTTGTAATCTGCAAGCATACATACAAATTTTTGGTTTAAATAAGATTGGATACTGTATTGTTACATTCAACTTTATTAATTACCAAAGACTTTTTCTTGTGTTTAGGTATCTTGCATCTCCCTTTAGTAGTTTTTGATTTTTTAAAGCATTAGTGAACATTGTTAAATGTATACCACACAAATGCTCCCTCGTTCTTTAATTTGATTTTGCCTCTTCCTTTGACTTCCCTGTTCATCGAGTACAATTCCCTGGCTGACAGCAGGGCAGGTGACCTGCTGAAAGCCATCTGCCAATGTTGCTGTTAAGCCCGAAATGCAGGGGAATGACTCAGGGTGATTTGCACCCTGACTTTTTTTTTCTTTCTCTCCTATTGGGAAATCCCTGACCACCGCTTGTTGTTTCCCTTGGAAAAATTGGCTGAGGACTCTCCACATGAGAAATTGTGGGCTTAAACTGTAACATTTATGAATCTACATAACTTACTATGAGTTTCAATCTATTCACTCTTTCATTGCTGTCACACTGGTTGCTTATATACATAACAGGTGTGGCACAGAGACAATGCCGCTAATTATTTAACAACTGATTTGTATTGGCTACTCAGTTAGTTTAATCATTATATTTCATGGCACAAACTTGTATTCTACCAATCAGTGATGCACCTCACTGGAGCACCATAATGTCATATTTTTAATTAAATAAATTTCTTTAATAACATTGATACTGCAAACATACTCAATTCAGACATAGAAAAATAGGGATAAAGGACCCACTTCTCACAGTTTTTATGTATCAGCACTTATATGAAGTGATAATAGTCAAAATCGTAATCATATTTATGAAGAGGTGACTTCCTGATCCAGGATGGACTCCAATATGCATAGAGAGGGAAACTTAATAGTACAAGGTAACCTGGGACTGCACCTAGCACCATTTGCGCCAGCAAAGAACCAGTACAGAAACGAAGGCCGAATGGTCTCCCTTTTCTGTAAACTTCTTTGGTTCCTGGCTGCCAATTAAAGAACTCTTGCGCATGGCTGCAGAGCACATGCCCAATCTCTCAACAAATGAATGGTGTGCAGTACTGTTGGAGAAATATGTGTTTAAAACTGAGCAAAGGAATGACCAATGTAAAGGAAAACAAATTCTTGTAAAAACTATTAGAACTTATATTTCCCTTAAACAGAGAGCAGAGAAAGGCATCCCAGAACCGTGCAATCCTTCTCTGCTGTTAGAACAGGGGAAGAGTGGGACTTCCCATTATACCAGTGACTTATGTGTCTGACCCCTTCGGAATTACTGGGATCAGGCAACTAAAGTACTGTACGTCTGCTTCTTTCAGTACGTTGGGGGCACCAGAAGTGGGACTGTTGGGAATTCTGGCAGGTGACGTCATCCCACAATCCTGCCTCCATCTAGGACGTCAGACTGCAAGGGAGTAGTCACAGGTTTTACTCATCGCACCGCCCGCCCCCGCCCCCCACCGCCCCCCCCAGCCCCCAGGAAATGGCAGTGCATCTTGAGTGGGGCAGAAATCCAGCATAAACAGGTCCTGCCCCAAAACCTGCCTCCACCTGCCTCGAGCCCACCACGGAGAGCACAAATTTCAGGCCATGATTCCTCATTATGTCTGAATATAGTGCCTGTTAAATGTGCAATAAACTCCTGCAGTACACCTACACGCACTGACAGAACCTAGAATTTTACAGCACAGAAGAAGGCCACTCTGCCCATTGCCTCTATGCTGGTTCTCTGAAAGGGCTATCCACTTAGGCCCTTTTCCCTGTTCTTTCCCCATAACTTTAAAAAATGTGTCCCTTTCAAATATTAATCCACTTCTCTTTTAAAAGCAATTACAGATTCTACTTGCACCACTGATTCTGTTGGGGCATTCCATGTCCTAGCAATCTTTGCATAAAAAAAATCTCCTAACTACTCCTTGGGCTGAATTTTGTGCGGGTTTGGAGGCAGGTCCGCTGTCAAAATCAAAATGATTGACAGTGGGTTGGGAACCCGCTGCGAACCCGCCTCCATGTAAGTTTCCAAAGTGTCGGGTCTGCGAATTCAGAACAGACCCGACACCAAGCGGCTGGGGAGGCATTTAAGATACTTAACTGCTTGTTAAGTGCTTGTTTACTACTATTTTGCCAGCCTTTTTCTATTTTACCACATTTTCAACAGGCTTCACATCGTTCGGAGATCACGTCAGGTAATTAGGTCGGAGCTCTCTATATCTCCCCATTGCTGTGAATAGGTGACAGCTGCAAAAGTGGTATGAAAGCTACCATTTCACAGCTGGTCACTTTCCAATGTCAGAAGCTTGAGCCTTCAGGACTTGGAAGACACTTTTGAGCTTTATGCAGTTTGGAAGTGTTTGGAGTAAACTCTCTATCCAGTGTCACCTCCTTGAAGCAAACTCTCTCACCATTGACAAATCACTTCTGTCATCTCAACTTAAGCTGCCGTCTATTCCAGCAACATCGGTGCCCTTGAAAAAATCTCACCTTCGTCCTCTGAATCCCTCCACGATCAGCCCCAACACCAACATCACCAGACACACCAACATCACCAACAACATTACCAACCTTTTCCGCAATCACCTGATGCTGCATAGGACACAGGGCATCAGCACCTGACAACATTGCTGCCCGGGAGGCCAGCAATGGCATCACATGGCCAGATTTACTTCACTTGATGCTGTACACCCTGGCTGCCACATGATGCGCAAGGTTAACACCACCCCATACCATAAAGCATTCCGACAATGACCAAGCCATTCCTTTCACACTCATCACCATTGCGGGAGTTACCGTTATGTCTCACCATTCACTGCAACTCACTAAGACACTTCCAAAGGTGAGGACAGATCTGTACAAAAAAGCAAAGTGTTGAAAATATAGATTTCAATTTTTGACAAGACATTAACAGAAAATTTTCCTGAACATTGCATAAAACACCCAAGTGCCTACCCTTGTGTGTTGTTAGTTGGTATGATTGGAGTAGGATGAGGGTGAGTGTGAGGGGTGGCTAATGAGATGGGGAAGTGATAATGTAGATAGAGAGGGATGGTGGAGGTGCAAGGTAAGTTGGTGTGAGTAAGGATGTGCAGGAGTAGGGTAGGGAAGGCAGAGTGGTAGGGATGTGATGAGTGGCGCAGCAGGATGAGGCTGAGTGTGGCTTTGCAGTAATGTTTTGTGATCTACTGAGATCATTGAAAGGTTTGCGCCACTGCAGCCTGGTCCTCCTGACGACATCCCTGCTTTTGCCCTCCTGTGCAATGTACAACCAGGCTGCATTGGTGTCCTGGGGTGGTCTCTTCCGCCCTTGGAAGGGAAGAGAACCTCCCTGCGTGCTGTGTGAGAGCCTGGGTGCAGCCGTGTACCATTGTGCAGTGCTTGTCAGTGTTTGCAGCACCTCAATGCTGTAGAACACCGACAGCACAACTGTCAAAATGAATGCGGCCATGGCCCCTTTAAGGGAACCGGCTGATGACGCGTCATCAAATAACTTCATCAGACCCGCTTCCTTTTAATTTGTCGGGAACCCTGCAGGGCGGGCTTAACAAGCCCTATTAATGGAATATCCTTTTTACAGAGCGGCTGCAGCCGGGAACGGGACCAGAACCCGCCAACCACCTTCCTGCCACGATCCCGCCTCCGCTGGCGAAATCGCGGCCCTTGTCTTCTTTTGGTGATTATTTTAAATATATGCCCTCTAGCTACTAACTCATCAACTGGTGGAAATAGTTTTTCCCTTTTGACCTTTCTGAAACCCCTCGTACCTTTGAGCACGTCTATCAAATTCCCACTTTATTTATTCTAATGAAAAGACACCCAGTTTCTTTAGTCTCTCTTCATAAATAAAGTTTCTCATCTTCGTGAATCTCTTCTGCATCCTCTCCATAGTCTGGACATCCTTTCTAAAGTAAGTCACCTAAAACTACAAAAATATTCTAACTGCAGCCTAACCAATGATTTGTATATGGTTTAGTATTACATATTTGCTTTTATATTCTACTACTTTTTTTGTGTTTATAAAATCCTTTACAATTTCCCTATATATTATCTGCTCCTCTTTAATTATGCCCACTCTTAGCCTTTCCAAACTATTTTTATTTCCCCTCAATCTTTTCTATGTTTTGCTTGATTCTTTTGTATTTTATCTGTGATTTGTCCTACTTTTTAAAACATTTTAATTTTAATTTTTCTACTGAAGGAGTACTGCACTGTCGGAGGGGCCATCTTTCAGATGAGATGATAAAACGAGGCCCTGTCTGCCCTCTCAGGTGGACGTAAAAGATCCCATGGCATTATTTTTAAAAAGTTTTCCTCAAGGGAGAAATTCATTATCGTCCCGTTTGGGGGCGGTAACTTTTGAAAGCTGGGAAACTTAGCGCCAGGCGCTAATGAGTCCCAGCTTTCACGAAATTGGGTTTAGCGCTCCAGGAAGGAAGTGGAGCACTAAATCAAACGCTCCACTTCCTTCCTGGAGGGCTAAAGGACGCAGGCGGGGCAGTAGTGGTGCAGCGCTGCCGCGATCTGAGGCTCCTTCCCTCCCTTAAAGGGAAGGCCCATCGCTGCAGGCTCTGCACTGGGACCAGTTAGCTGGGCTCCGACAGCGACCGCGATTCGGCCCGATCAACCCCATGCACTCCAGCAGACTGCCGGGCTGATCGATCGTGACCCAGGACAAGGGGAAAAAAATTAGCAAAACCATTTTAGAAATTTATGTACGTACCTCGGCAACCTCCCCTTTAACTTTCGCCTACGAAGCTCCCGGCCTCCCGATGAACGCCTCCTGCAGCTGTCGGTGTCATCACCCGGCGATGCTGCAGGGGGCGTAACCGAAGTTCGGGTCGGGGCGCGACCGGGTCGATGTGCACGGCAATGCCTTCACGATCTCCGGGCGAAGGAGATCATGGCTCGAAGTCTTACGGCTGCCGCCAAATTTCACAGGAGTCGTTCATCTCGCCGCGCCTGGGCGGTAAGTCGTTAGCGCCCCATTATCTCCCCCCCCCGGAGGCAATAACGGGAGGCGCTAAGGAGGCCAATTTCTAGCTCCTAGTGTCTTGACCAACATTTATCCCTCAATCAACATCACTAAAAACAGGTCATCTGGTCATTTATCTCATTAGTATTTGTGTGCAAATTGGCTGCCGCATTTGCCTACATTACAACAGTAATTTTACTTCAAAATGTACTTTATTGGCTGTGTAGCACTTTGGGAGTCCAGAGATCTTGAAAGGCACTATATAAATGCAAATTCTTTCCTACTTTCTTTACTTATCCATTGGGGCCCCTACACATTGGCTGCTGCCGATGTGAGTCTAAGTTCGCTGAACTTGAATAATTGGGGGTATGTCCCACTTTTGTGTGCACCCCATTTCAGGCAAACAAAAGCTCTAACTGTAAAGTAGAGTGGGTTTTCGTGCATTTTAGATATCTGACTGACCCACAATAGAACCTCCAGTCATAAAATCCAACTTACTCAATAGTGAATAAAAACAGCAAAAACTCCTCTACTGAGGCAGTCCCTCGGAACCGAGGATGACTTGCTTCCACATTAAAAATGAGTTCTCAGGTGACTGATGAGTCCAATGCGGGACCTACAGTCTCTGTCACAGGTGGGGCAGACGGTGGTTGAAGGGGCAGGTGGGTGGGGTGCTTGGGTTGACGTGCGCTCCTTGCGCTGCCTGCGCTTGGATTCCGCTTGCTCCCGGCGAAGAGACTCGAGGTGTTCGGCACCTTCCCGGATGCTTCTCCTCCACTTTGTGCGGTCTTGGGCCAGGGATTCCCAGGTGTCGGTGGGGATGTTACACTTTTTCAAGGAGGCTTTGAGGGTGTCCTTGAAGCGTTTCCTCTGCCCATCTGGGGCTCTCATGCCGTGCCGGAGCTCCAAGTAGAGCGCTTGTTTCGGGAGTCTCGTATCGGGCATGCGGACAATGTGACCCGTCCATCGGAGCTGATCGAGCGTGGTCAAAGCTTCGATGCTGGGGATGTTGGCCTGAGCGAGAACACTGACGTTGGTGCGCCTATCCTGACAATGGATTTGCAGGATCTTGCAGAGGCAGCGTTGGAGGTACCTCTCCAGTGCTTTGAGGTGCCTGCTGTACATGGTCCATGTCTCTGAGGCATACAGCAGCGCGGGTATCACTACTGCTCTGTAGACCATGAGCTTAGTGCCGGGTTTGAGGTCCTGGTCTTCAAACACTCTCTTCCTCAGGAGACCGAAGGCTGCACTGGCACACTGAAGGCGGTGTTGGACTTCGTCATCGACGTCTTCCATTGTTGACAGTAGGCTCCCGAGGTATGGAAAGTGGTCCACGTTGTCCAAGGCCTTGTCGTGGATTTTGATAATCGGGGGGCAGTACTGTGTGGCGGGGGCAGGTTGATGGAGGACCTTTGTCTTACGGATGTTTAGTGTAAGGCCCATGCTCTCGTACGCTTCGGTGAAGGTGTTGACGATGGTTTGGAGCTCGACCTCCGAGTGAGCGCAGACGCAAGCGTCGTCTGCATACTGTAATTCGACGACAGAGGATGGGACGACCTTGGATCTGGACTGGAGGCAATGGAGGTTGAACAGTTTCCCGTTTGTTCTGTAAATTAGCTCCACTCCAGCGGGGAGCTTACTGAGGGTGAGATGGAGCATTGCAGCCAGGAAGATAGAGAAGAGCGTTGGTGCGATGACACAGCCTTGCTTGCTGCTGCCGCATTGGCTGCTGCCAATGTGAGTCTAAGTTCGCTGAACTTGAATAATTGGGGATATATCCCACTTTTGTGTGCACCCCATTTCAGGCAAACAAAAGCTCTATCTGTAAAGTAGAGTGGGTTTTCGTGCATGTTAGATATCGACTGACCCAGAATAGAACCTCCAGTCATAAAATCCAGCTTACTGAATAGTGAATAAAAACAGCAAAAACTATGGCCATCTTAACTAGGAAAACCTCTCTAGAATGTGGTGAGACATTGATCAAAGTACAAAATTATTGAATGAAATAATTAGTTAAGAACCACTTCGTTTTTGATTGCGTTAAGGGTGAATTACAATATTGCCAAGTGAACTGAAGCAGGAGTAATGAGCTGGCTTTCTGTAGTCAGTCACCTCCACTCTGACAGTCATGTGAATGTATTGGTTTAAAAAGAATGTTGTGAGGTCAAAGAGCAACAGAATTAACAATGTTTTTGATTTGCTCTTTATCCTAAGTATCAAAGTGTTGTCAAAGGTAACAGTGTTTCATTAAATTAACTTTCTTGAAAATACTTCAACTATAATTCTCCAGTGTAAAGTTCAGTAAGTTTTTAAAAACTAGACCTGTTTTGTAATTTCAAAGAAATACGTAAAAAGTGCTTACTCCTTCTGAAAATGACATAAATACTTTCATGATAATAAATACAGATTTTGCATCAATTCTCCCTGTTGTATTGTCCCAGCACGAAAGGAGTCACAATTTTTGAAACACTTTGGTGCATACTATATTGACTCATTTTTTTAAAGAAATAAAAATCAGTTTGAGCAGGGGCTGTGTCCTATATACAAATAAATACTTGGAGTTTGGGATGTAGCTTATATGTGATTCAAAATAGGATATTTTAAATGAAATTACAAAGCTGTGGGCCATTTTGCTTTACAGGGATACAGCATGGAAATGTCAATGTGGCTTCCTAAGAAACTATACTTACTAAAGAAGGTTGAATCTCTGAGACAAGCTGGTAGCTCATTACCCTGCGACATCCTTGAAAAAGTAGAGGGAATTAAAGACAAATGGCATCTGTTAGAGGTACGTGCTTTTTAATGATTAGGATATATTTTCATTTTCCGTTTATGCTATGCAGATGTTGACACATATTAATTAAATATTCTCAGCTTTGCTTCTCTGAGCAAACAGCCATATTATCTTTGTTGTGAAAATAATACATTTCGTCCTTTGTAACAATATTTTTGAAATATTGGAGATATTTAATTTTTCATACTCAGCAGGGGAAAAAGAGTAATCATAGTGTTCATAATTTATATATTAAGATTGCTTATCACAGAAATATGCAATAATGGTAGGACTGCAGAGTTCTAAAGCTGGCAATAATTATAACTTAAGGGTAATTTGTCTTCCATAATTAGGAATGATATTTACCACTGTGCTGATGAATGTAATCATGGTAGTTATCCATATTCACCATATTTACAGAATTTACTGGAAGAAAAGCTAAAATGAGAAAATATTTACTTAAAACAATTTAAAAACAAGCAAGTAAAGCGACATTACTATTCTCACTTTAAACTGGACATCGGGTATGAAAGCATTTCACAAGCAATACATTATAAAGCCTTTTTTTTTATATAGTTCAAACCTTTGTCAGGGATTTTTCGCAGATTAATATAAAGTGTAACATACTAGGGAATAAGAGAATAAGCACAGCCTCAAGAAATGTTTATTCCCTTCTGATCACATTAAATAGTAAGTCAAGTCAAATAAAGTAATGGTCTAAAATCAAGCTGTCAAGTGGTTTCCATCCTAAGGGCTGAATTTTGCCGGCGCTCAGAGGGCGGGTTCGGAGGCGAGTCCGCTGTCAGGGGGCGGTATCCCGCTCTGAACCCGCCTCCTTGTGAGTTTCCCTAGTGCCGGCTCTGCCTGAGCTTTGCAGACACGGCACTAAGTGGCGGATCAGGCAATTGTGCTTGTTAAGAGGGTGTTTAAAGCAATTTAATCACCATTTTCCCAGGTACAAAGCATTTTCCCAAGTTTTCCACGAGGTTCCCGTCACTCAGGGATCACGCCAGGTAAGTGTGTCGGGTTCTGAACAACTCTCCATTTCTTTCAATAGGTGACAGCTGCAAAAGTGGTACAAAAGCTACCATTTTACAGCTGGTCACTTTCCACTCTCAGAAGCTTAAGCCTTCAGTATTTGGAACCCACTTTTGAGCTTTATGCACTTTTGAAGTGTTTGGAGTAATCTCTCCATCCACTGTCACCTCCTTGGAACAACCTATCACAACATTGACAGATTACTTCTGTCATCTCAACCTCACCTGCCATCTATTCCATCAGCATTGGTGTCCTTGAAAAAATCTCACCTTGGTCCTCAGAATCCCAACACCAACATTACCGGGCACACCAGCAGCACCAACATCCATACCAACCTTCTCCGCAATCAACTGATGCTGCACTGGACACAGGACATCATCACCCGTGCACATTGCTGCCCGGGATGCCAGGGACGGCCTCACCATGTCCAGATTTACTTCACTTAACACTGTACACCCTGGCTGCCGCATGATGCACCAGGTTGGCACCATTCCACACCAGCACCTAAAGCATCCCTACAATGTCCAAGCCATTCCTTTCACACTCATCACCATTGGTGGGGGGGGGGTGGGTGGGGAAACGTTATGTCTCACCATTCACTGCAACTCACTGAGACACTTTCAAAGGTGCACACAAATCTGTCCAAGAACGCAAAGTGGTGAAAATAAGGATTTCAATGCTTGACAACACATTAACAGAAAGTTTACACGACCATTGGCTAAAATCCCCAAGTGCCTACCCTTGTGTGTTGTTAGTTGGTATGATTGGACTAGGATGAGAGTGAGTGTGAGGGGTGGCTAGTGAGATGGGGAAGTGATAATGTAGATAGAGAGGGATGGGTGGAGGTGCAAGGTAAGTTGGTGTGAGTAAGGATGTGCAGGAGTAGGGTAGGGAAGGCAGAGTGATGAGAATGTGATGAGTGGCACAGCATGATGAGGCTGAGTGTGGCTTTGCAGTAATGTTTTGTCATCTACTGAGATCATTGAAAGGTTTGCGCCACTGCAGCCTGGTCCTCCTGATGACATCCCTGCTTGTGTCCTCCTGTGCAATGTGCAACCAGACTGCATTGGTGTCCTGGGAAGGTCTCTTTCGCCCATTGGAAGGGAAGAGAACCTCCCTGTGTACTGTGACTCTCTCCATAAGCATATGGAGGGAGTCACGGGAGATCCTGGGTGCAGCTGTGCCGTGCTTGTCAGTGTTTGCAGCACCTCAATGCTGCAGAACACTGACAGCACAACTGTCAAAATCAATTTGGACACGGCCCCTTTAAGGAAACCGGCTGATGACGCGACAACAAACAATGTCATCAGACCCGCTTCCTATTAATTGGCCGGGAACCTCGCAGGGCGGGCTTAATAAGCCCTATCATCGTAAAATCTTGTTGGAGGCCGGGATCCAGGCAGATGCGAGGTCCCACACACCACGGACGTCGCCCGCCCCGGACCCGCCGAGGTTGGAAAAATCCAGCTCTAATTGTTTACTCCAGAAAGTGGTGTAATGTCGCATGTTGTATGCCTCTCCTATGACTTAGGGACTAACTGTTCAGTGATAATAAAATGCACATTTTTCCTGGTTTCCAAGTACGATGTTTTTGAATGAATCTACCAAGTATTGGCATCTACTTATGGCATGCTTTCTTTTGGCAGACGCTTAGTTTCCTTGATTATTTATAACCAAACATTGTTCATCACCAAACCCACAGTTTCTCCCCAATTTTTCAATTTACTCCCTGTCATCCCAATTGCTTCTGTGAAGCTAGATGCAACCAGGAAGATTAGTAGTCCAGACTATATATTTAGTCCTGACTTTATATTTTAGTCCAGACTCTAACCCCCAAAAACGGGTGGGGTTGGGTTGGGTGGGAAGTTAAAAAGATAAAAATCTCAAACAGGAACCCCACCCGCCTCAATCCTGCCCACTTCTGGTTTTAACAGAGACGGGACGAGGGGCTAGTGACCAATCCGCTTGTAGGAGACGGGTCAGTCGTTGAAATTTTTTAAGGAGGCTGTGTGCCTCCATTTTAACAAGGTTTATATTTTTAACTACAGTCGGCTGACTTTCCCGGGAACGAGACAAGAAGGGCCGGATCCATTAGGTAAGTGCCTTTACAACTGCTTGTGGGCCAGGAGAAGCAGGCGTGTTTCCTCCAGGCCCAAAAAGCTTACCTGTGAACACCTCTCTCACCTCCCTGATCTCCCCCCGACGCACAACCCGTGATCAGCGACACTCCCCCCCACCCCGCAATCCCCGACTCCCCCCCCGACTTCCCCATCTCTCCCTCCGATCTCTCCCCAACTCCCCCATCTCTCCCTCCGATCTCTCCCCAACTCCCCCATCTCTCCCTCCGATCTCTCCCCAACTCCCCCATCTCTCCCTCCGATCTCTCCCCAACTCCCCCATCTCTCCCTCGATCTCTCTCCGAACCCCCATCTCTCCCTCCGATCTCTCTCCGACCCCCCCCCATTTCTCCGATCTCTCTCCGTCCCGCCAATCTCTCTCCGAGCCCCCCCCCTTTTCTGACCCATTCTCTCTCCGACACCCCCATCCGACGTCTCTCTGATTCCCCAATTTCTGCTACCGATCTCTCTCCGATCCCCCCCATCTCTGCCCCCGATCTCTCTCCGATCCCCCCATCTCTGCCCCCGATCTCTCTCTGATTCCCCCCCATCTCTGCCCCCGATCTCTCTCCGATTCCCCCCCATCTCTGCCCCCGATCTCTCTCCGATTCCCCCCCATCTCTGCCCCCAATCTCTCTCCGATCCCCCCCAGCTCTGCTCCCGATCTCTCTCCGACCCCCCACGATCACCCCCGATCCTCCAAACCACGCTGTATTCGCCCCACCCCCTCACAATCTCAAACCCAAGCAGCACGAAAGTTGCCTGCTCCTGGGCTGTGGCTTCTTCTGCAATCAGGCTGGCTTCTGGGAGGGGAACCTGTTAAAAAAAAAAAAGCACGTGCCAACTCTATGATGTTCCCAACCAGAACTACTACCCGCCGCTTGGAAATCCCGACCCAGTAAATATCAGGGCCTATACTTTCGTCCAGGCTCTATATTTTGTCCAAGGCTGTAAATTTTAGTCCAGACTCTATGGAGGCTAAATTGGGCTGTGTAGCGACTTTTTTAGCAAGATGGCGTCCTGCCTAATGCTCGGAAATCATGTCTGCGATGCGTGTACACACTTCTGACGGGGCGTGCAGGACGCCATCTTGCTAAAGAGATTTGTGTGCGCGCGTACCAAACGACCGCCGGCAGCATACAGAGCAGGCAGATTATGACGTCAATCAATGTGCAACACTGATTTAACACCAGTGCTGCCATTTTGAACTGCACACTCTAGCCAACACCCTGCCCTAATCTCACACAGCTGAACATGATATTAAATGAAATGAAGGACCCCCACCAGCGCTATTTAAATGGATCATAAACTACTTACAGGTTTGTTGTTTGATTATTTCTTCTGGCTACTGGTGCAATTGTACGTGTTTTTGGAGATTTCCTAGACTTGGCTAAAGTTTGAATCGTTTACAGGAAGTGGTCCGGATGGTGCTGAAGTACTTTTCTGTTCATTTAAAAGCTTGGGCTGAAACAAGTTGCTTTCAGACATGGATGGCCTGGTAGGGTTTCCTCTGGGAATTGAGCATGACCAGGAGAATGAAAAGAGGCCACGCAGAGCAGGACATGCTGCTAGAAGATAAAGGAGGAGGAGGGGGAGAAGGGCTCTCAGGAGGAGGCCAAATCCGCCAAGAGTCTTTAGGGAGCAATTCTCTTACCTCAACTTTAGCGAGGACCAATGCTTGAGACATCTTTGCTTCACTAAAGAGGATGTGATTGAAATCTGCCAACTCTGCAGCCACAATTGTAGTCTCAAAGAAGGGTCTGTGATCAAAGATCTCTCTCCAAACCCCCATCTCTCCCTCCGATCTCTCCGACCCCCCATCTCTCCCTCCGATCTCTCTCCGACCCCCCCCCATTTCTCCGATCTCTCTCCATCCCGCCAATCTCTCTCTGACCCCCCCCCCATTTCTGACCCATTCTCTCTCCGACACCCCCATCCGACGTCTCTCCGATCCCCCCCATCTCTGCCCCCGATCTCTCTCTGATCCCCCCCCATCTCTGCCCCCGATCTCTCTCCGATCCCCCCATCTCTGCCCCCGATCTCTCTCCGATCCCCCCCATCTCTGCCCCGATCTCTCTCTGATCCCCCCCATCTCTGCCCCCGATCTCTCTCCGATCCCCCCCATCTCTGCCCCCGATCTCTCTCCGATCCCCCCCATCTCTGCCCCCAATCTCTCTCCGATCCCCCCCCATCTCTGCTCCCGATCTCTCTCCGACCCCCCACGATCACCCCCGATCCTCCAAACCACGCTGTATTCACCCCACCCCCTCACAATCTCAAACCCAAGCAGCACAAAAGTGGCTGTCAAGCTAACCATGGCTCTTAACTTTTATACATCTGACTCCTTCCAGACGGCTGCTGGAGATATAAGCAACATCTTGTAGTTTGCAGTACACTGCTGCATAAGGGATGTCACTGAGGCTCTCTATACACAGATAAACAGTTTAATTTCATGCCCTCTTGCCAGAGACAAGCAGGTGGAGCGAGCACGAGGGTTTGCACTAATTGCAGGCTTTCACATGGTGCAGGGTGCCATTGACTGCACGCACATTGCCTTGTGTGCGAATTCCATCATTTTCATGAACCGAAAGGAATTCCACTCGCTCAATGTGCAGCTGGTGTGTGACCACAGGCAGCTCATCATGCAGATGAATGCCCGTTATCCTGGCAGTAGTCACGATTTCTTCATTCAGCAGCAGTCCTTGTGCCAGCTGTATTTGACCCACCACGGCAAGTCAGAGGCTTGCTACTGGGCGACAAGGGTGATCCACGTATGACATGGCTCATGACTCTGGTCCGGAACCCATGCACACGTGCACAGCAGGCTTACAATGAGAGCCATGCTGCCACAAGGAACATTATAGAGAACACCATCAGCATCCTCAAGCAATGCTTCCGCTGCCTGGACCGCTCTGGAGGAGCTCTGCAGTACTCAGCTGAGCGGGTTTCAAGATTTGCGGCAGCATGCTGCGTGCTGCACAACCTCGCCATTATGAGGGAACTGCCCTTGCCACCACCTATCAGCCGAGAAGCTGAGGAGCAGGAGCACGAGGAGGAAGAGGAAGTGGAGGAGGAAGTAGTACAACAAGAAGTGGAGGAACAGGAAGAGGAAGGGAGGCTATAACATAGACAGCCCCTTTCTGCCTGGGCTCTACGTGATAAAATAATTAATGAGCGATACTAGTAACCTCAACCACATCTCCCTATTCACCAACAGTCCCACACTTCTTATCTTCCCACACTTCTTACCTTTGCTCTATCACTGACCATCACAATGAACTCCTTCCGACAACACAAAAATAAAAACCACCAGAAAATGCTCATTGTATTCCAATTTTATAAATTCAATCATTGCATAATGCAAACAAAAATAAACTAATCACCCTTGTGCATTCCCTTAGTGCCTGTCTTCCATGTGCCTTTGCTTCTCCTAGTGCTTCTATGAGGTGCTTCCCCAGTGGCTGCAGCATGGGTTGTGGGAGGCTGATGGCCTTCAATTGAGGAGACTGCAGATGGCCAAGGAGGGTGACCTTAAGCAGCTTTGGGCTTCGAGGTCCCAGCTTCAGACTGCACCACCTCGGCTTGGGCTGGCTAGCTGTCAGGCAAGGACACTGGTGGAATGGCAGGGGTGGGAGCAGGAATGCTGACATCCTGAGAGAGGACAGCAGGCTCGTGCTCCATGGAGCCACTGTCACTGTCTCAGGGTGGCGCCTCAACAATCCTACTGATCTGTTGGAGAATCCTACTGATCTGCTGTGATGCCCTGGAAGCCCCTTTGAACAGTGGTATCCAGAGCCATGATGGCAGCATTCTGAGCTTCCACTACAGCACTCAGACCTTTGATGGCAGCTGTTTGTGCTGCAATGGAAGCTGTGACATCGGCCATCAGATGCTGCATTATAGTGGGTTCCACAGGTGTGCTGATGGAGCTGAGTAAGACGTGCGTACTTACACCATCTGCAGCTTGTGAGCCAGAAGAGATTGTGGTCTGAGGGAGGAGTGAGATGAGAGAAAGAGAATTAGTTATGCAGGTACCTTCATCATTGATCACTCCAGCCCCGCCAGTGGCCATGGCCTCAGCGATGCCCCTTCCCATGATGGCAGCACTGTCTCCTCCATGGGGGTTAAAACACCTCGCGTCTCTTCGCCGGGAGCAAGCGGAAGCCAAGCGCAGGCAGCGCAAGGAGCGCACGTCAACCCAAGCACCCCACCCACCTGCCCCTTCAACCACCGTCTGCCCCACCTGTGACAGAGACTGTAGGTCCCGCATTGGACTCATCAGTCACCTGCAAACTCATTTTTAATGTGGAAGCAAGTCATCCTCGGCTCCGAGGGACTGCCTAAGAAGAAGAAGAGGGATGAGAGAAAGAGAATTAGTTATGCAGGTACCTTCATCATCATCATCGATTATCAAAATCCATGACAAGGCCTTGGACAACGTGGACCACTTTCCATACCTCGGGAGCCTACTGTCAACAAGGGCAGACGTCGACGACGAAGTCCAACACCGCCTTCAGTGTGCCAGTGCAGCCTTCGGTCGCCTGAGGAAGAGAGTGTTTGAAGACCAGGACCTCAAACCCGGCACCAAGCTCATGGTCTACAGAGCAGTAGTGATACCCGCCCTGCTGTATGCCTCAGAGACATGGACCATGTACAGCAGGCACCTCAAAGCACTGGAGAGGTACCACCAACGCTGCCTCCGCAAGATCCTGCAAATCCATTGTCAGGATAGGCGCACCAACATCAGTGTCCTCGCTCAGGCCAACATCCCCAGCATCGAAGCTTTGACCACGCTCGATCAGCTCCGATGGATGGGTCACATTGTCCGCATGCCCGATACGAGACTCCCAAAACAAGCGCTCTACTCGGAGCTCTGACACGGCAAGAGAGCCCCAGGTGGGCAGAGGAAACACTTCAAGGACACCCTCAAAGCCTCCTTGAAAAAGTGTTACATCCCCACCGACACCTGGGAATCCCTGGCCCAAGACCGCACAAAGTGGAGGAGAAGCATCCGGGATGGTGCCGAACACCTCGAGTCTCTTCGCCGGGAGCAAGCGGAAGCCAAGTGCAGGCAGCGCAAAGAGCGCACATCAACCCAAGCACCCCACCCACCCGCCCCTTCAACCACCGTCTGCCCCACCTGTGACAGAGACTGTAGGTCCCGCATTGGACTCATCAGTCACCTGCGAACTCATTTTTAATGTGGAAGCAAGTCATCCTCGGTTCCGAGGGACTGCCTAAGAAGAAGAAGAGGGATAAGAGAAAGAGAATTAGTTATGCAGGTACCCTCATCATCGATCCCTCCAGCCCCACCAGTGGCCACGGCCTCAGCGATGCCCCTTCCCATGATGGCAGCACTGTCTCCTCCATGGGGGTTAAAATACGTAGGCATGCTTGTCCTCCTCCAGTTCTTTCCTACTGCCTCCTGTAATGCGCCATCTTCTCCTGCAAGAAAGAAGGAAGTGTGTCAGTAAGATCCCTCCTCTATCCTAGCCTCTAAACTACATACAGTGCCAGTCTCTGAGCTGCTGGCTGCGAGTGTAAGATCAAGTGCAATATGTTTGGGTGATGTGGCTGTCGTTGTTGAATAGCTGCCAGTGTGTGCAAGCTGTGAGTTGTGGGTGTGATGCTTGCAACTGTGCAAAGTGTGTGAGGGTGAGGTAAAGCATATGAATTTTAGGGTTGAGTACTGATTGATTGAGATTGTTGGTAAGTGTGCGATGGGGGTGTAGAGAATTGAGCAGTGGCTGAGGCTAGTGGTGCAGTTGGTAGGATATGCCATTTGAAGATGCATTCACTCACCTTGACAACTCATGCCAGATCGCTCAACTTCTTCCTGCACTGCATCCATGTTCTTGGAGCAACACTCCTGACATTGACATCCGCTGTTAATTGTTCCCACTGCCTCCTGAGCATGTGTCTGGAGGGCCTCCTGCCTCCCTGCTGATACAGGACGTCTCTCCTTTCCACCTCTTCAATCAAGAGCTCCAGTGCATTGTCGAAAAGCTTGTTGCTCGCTCACTCGCATATTTAGCCATTGTTCAAAGTATCACAGCCCAGATTCACTTTTGGAAAAACTCCCACTACTTCATGCAGACACAATGCACCTCCCCTTTATGAGGTGCAGGCTGCCTTTAAGTAGCGCTAGCCACACACGATATCGAGTCCCCTGCTGTTGTGTGCAGCCAATGCATGCAGCAATCATTTAAAAGAGCAGGCAGCACCAATTTAATGTGCTGCTTGCAAAGCAATGAACGGCCGCTGGTTAATCCCGCACTGCGATCCCCATGCCCATTTTTGGGGGTTAGCCAATTTCTCCTGCCATATATTTTAGTCCAGGCTCTATACTTTAGTCCAGATTGCAAACTTCAGTCCAGACTGTATATTTTAGTCTAGACTGTACACTTTAGGCCTGAGTGTAAACTCTGTGGGGGGAATTTTAACCTGGAGGAGCACGTAGGTTTGGGTTCGGGAGTTGAAAATCGGGAAAAATGCGAGTGCGTCGGGAAGCCAGTTCCAACCCGCTGACTTCCGTGTTTAACTCGAGCGCGTGAGGCTGCTTGCACGCAACCCCTTGGGAGAGGCAGATTGCCTATTAACATATGCTAATCGCTCAATTGAAGCGACATTTCAACAGACTTTCAAATTTAACAGCGCATCCATGGGTTTCCCGGGCTTCCTGAAACTCGCCAGTGAAAGCAAGACAAGAACACAGCTGCAATTTGAGGAGACAATAAATACTCAATACTCATTACTCACAGCTGCTTGCTTACCTGCTAGTGGGAAAGGGTTTGTTCACAGTACTTTTGCAGAGAGATTATTTTCTACACTTTGGAGGTTTTCTGAATCACATCAGCATGGGTGGCATTTTGCCTTAGATTGGACCTCAGACGAGCAGCAATATAACCAGTGCCAGCACCAGCAGCAACCTGCTCTTGAGAGACCTGTAGCTGGGCAGCAGAGAGGGAGAAGCAGAGAGGGGAGCAGCAGATGGGGTGCAATTCGCAGGGGTCACTATCCATGGCACACGGTGTACAGGCAGAGGCTGAGTTTCCTTGAGCTGTCCGAACAGCAGTGTTTCAGGAGGCTCAGGCTGTCGAGCCAGGTGGTGGCAGACATCTGCAGTTTGCTGGAACAAGACCTGCTGCCTGCTGGATCTGGTGGCCACATGTTACCAGTGGCTGTCAAAGTCACCACCGCCCCCAACTTTTTTGCCTCTGGATCCTTCCAGGGCGTTGCCGGAGACGTATCCAGTATCTCCCACTCGGCAGCCCTCAAATTCATAAGACAGATGACTGATGGATTGTTTGTTATGTGAACTTTGCCTGCGATGACATTAGTCAGAATGAGCTGGAGCTCAGGTTTGCAGCTCTGGCTGGCTTCCTACAGGTGCAGGGAGTCATCGACTGCACACACATGGCAATCCGCGCACCCCCGAGTCAACCAGAAGTATTCGTGAACCGCAAGGGCTTCCACTCCATCAATGTGCAGCTGGTGTGAAACCACAATATGATGTGCAGGTGTGCGCAAGATTCCCGGGGAGCTGCCATGATGCTTTCGTCCTGTGGCAGTCCAAGCTCCCTGACGTCTGCGGACCTGGAACCACACTTAAGGGGTGACTGCTAGGGACAAGGGATACTTGTCTGACAACACCCGTCAGAAACCCGACTGATGAAGCCTAAAAGCACTACAATGAATGCCATCTGACCGCCAGATGTCTGATCGAACAAACCCATCGTTATGCTGAAGATGCGTTTAAGGTGGGCAGGACGGGAAAGTGGTGCAAAAGAATAAAATTTATGTGATTGAACTAAACAGCAGAAATTTCATAACGTAACATTTTCTCAGACACCCATGTGCATACCCTTGTGCAACTACAAAGCTTTCCTCTTCCTTTTCCTACCACTCCTACATGGTGCAACCCCTGTGGCTTCAGAGGTGGAGGTAGGCTGCTCAGATCCCTGTTCTGACTGCTGAGCTGCTCATGGCCAACGACCTCTGTGGGCAGACTCGGCCATCAGGACACGAGGCAGCATGTTGGCTACTGGCTGGGGGAATGGGGGGACAGGCGGGGGGCAACGAGTGAGAATTGAAAGCGCTTTGAGTGGAGTCCCCACTTCCATGATGCTTTTGTCCTGTGGCAGTCCCTTTTGCCATCATCCCCCTCATGGCCCAGCCACATTTCACTGCTACCACTCTGCTGGAGAACACTTTGGTGCAGATCAGTGCGACACTGTAAGGCCAAGGCTAAGGTATCTGTCATTCTATTTAAGGTGGCAGACATATTGGAATCCAAAGTCGGCACGGCCGTGGTCAAGGCGTGCATGGACTCATTTGATTGCCACGTTTGATGTTCCATGGAGCTGGCCACTCTATCCATGGACTCATGCGTTAGCAGACTCCTCCATTCTCTCTGCAATCGTGGTCAGTGTGCTTGGAAGGCCTGTCAGTGCATCGCACATTCTCTGCTGCTGCTAATGATTATCCTTTACATCGACGGCCCCCGGGCTACAGCATCTGTGTCCAGCTGAGCAGAGCTTGGAGAGGGCTGCACCTTCCGACGCGGACTCTCCACTGCTGTTCCTGCCACCACCATCTGCTCACTTGTGAAGTGTGAGTCACCAGGTGAAAACCCAACTAACTGTCCAACTGGTTCCACCAAAGTGCGAGGATCTGATCTGGTGCAAGGTAAGCATGAGTCCTGTGATGGTGCACCCTCAGAAGGATTCAGCTCCTCTGAGGAATCGTCATCTGCAACCACCACTGACTGCTGCTGCACACATGTAGGCCGTGTCGGAGATAAAAGCTATGAATTAGTATTGGCAAGGTAAGAATGTTGCAACTTATCATTATAAAGGTGATCATACTTCACTCACTGTTGAAATCAAGTCAATACGACTGAGTGCCGTATGACATGTGGGTCGCTAATATTTAATTGCGTCACCAGGTAGCTGGGAGGTCCCCACCTCACCATCTCCGACAGCCAGGGACGCCAAAACGCCACTGATCTCCAGCGCTGCCTCCTCTGCATTTGTGAGCTGGGAAATCTGTGAAGGGCCACCTCTGGTTCTCTCCCTCTCCCTCATGTTCTGTGCTCTCTTCTGCAATGGGGGAAAGAACAGACCTATGAGTGACTGTAATGGCGTGTGTTCACCCAATGGATGCAGTGCATTTGGTGAGGGTGACTATGAGGGAGAGGCATGAAATTGCATAAGGATGAGGGTCAGTGGGAATAGTGGATGGATAGATGGGGATGTGAGAAACTGCATAGAAAGAGAAGAATGGGTGCATATGCAAGGTAAGTCAGTGTGAGGAGTGATATGATCAAGTAGGCTTGACAAGGCAGAGTGAGGGGGTATGGTGATGCGCACAGCAGGATGTAGGTGAATGTGCAACTTTACTCACCTTTCCTGGCCTTGTTAGGTCTTTAAAGCGCTTTCTGCACTGAACCAGGAGTGTGGCACAATGCTCCTGCTGCTGACCTCCTGGGCCACCTCCAGCCACACCTTCTTGGTGTCAGCAGCAGGTTTCTTCCTCCCATTGCTGGGGAAGAGTGTCTCTCTCCGGCTCCTCACTGACCCCGGCAGCACATCAAGCGAGGTGCCATTGAACCTCGGTGCAGCCTTTGCCCGTCTGTAGTCCATTTACACAGTTCCTCTTCTCTTCCTGCCAACTCCTACAAATTCCATCTTCGGATTGGCCCTTTTAATACTTGAGTTGAGATCGTGTCATGCGGGTCCTCATCACACCCGCTGCCACACATTGGACGGCAAACCCAGAAGTAAAATTATAATGAGCTGGCTGAGTTAAAAAGCCACCGTTGGACGCGCTGAACTTACCTCTGGGTTTCCCACGCGAAACCGGACCCTCCACTTTGCAGTAACCACCAACAAGACTGTTAGGAACATCTGAACAAGATTAGGCCATTAAGTCCCTCAAGACTGTTCCACCATTCAATGAGATCATGGCTGATCTGTATCCTAACTCCATCCACCCGCATTAGCTCCATATCCTTTAATCCCCTTGGCTAGCAAAAATCTATCAATCTGAGAGTTTAAATTATTAATTGAGCTACAATCTACTGCTTTTTGTGGGAGAGCATTCCACACTTCTACCACCCTTCGTGTGAAGAAGTGTTTCCTAACTTCTCTCCTGAATGGCCTGGCTCTGATTTTAAGGTATTGCCTCCTTGTCATAGAATCCCTAACCAGCAGAAAAAGTTTCTCTCTATCTACCCTATCAATTCCTTACAAAATCCTAAAAATCACAATCAAATCACCTTTAAACTTCTATATTCAGGGAATACAAGCCTAGTTTATGTAATATCTCTTCATTATCTAACCCTTGGAGACCTGATAACATTCTGGTGAATCAGCACTGCACTCCATCCAGGGCCAATATATCCTTTCTGCAGTGCGGTGTCCAAAACTGTACACAATATTCCGGATGTGGTCTAACCAGGGCTTTGTATAGTTGCAGCAAAACTTCCCCCCCACCCCTTTATATTCTAGCCCTATAGTTATAAAGGCAAACATTCCATTAGCCTTTTTGATTATTTTTTGTACCTGACGACTACATTTTAGTGATCTGTGTGCATGGACTCCTAAATCTCTTTGGACCTCCACTGTTACTAGCTTTTCACCATTTAAAAAATATTCAGATCTATCCTTTTTTGGTACAAAATGGATGACCACACACTTCCCTGCGTTGAAATCCATCTGCCACAGTTTTCCCCACTCACTTAATCTATCAATGTCTCTTTGTAATTTTAAGCTCCCGTCTACACTACTTACTATGCCACTTATCTTTGTGTCATCGGCAAACTTGGATATATGGCCCTCTGTTGTGTTATCTAAGTCATTAATAAATATAGTGAATAGTTGAGGCCCCAGCTCAGATCCTTGTGAGACATACTAGTCACTTCCTTCCAATTCAAGTACATAACAATTATCCCTACTCTGTCTTCTACCATCTAACCTATCTCCTAACCAGGTCAATCATTTTCCTTCAATTCCATGTGCCTTAATTTTAGCTAACAGTCTAATGTGGAACCTTATCAAATGCCTTCTGGAAGTCCATATAAATTACATCCATAGACATTCCCCTGTCTACTACATTAGCTACTTCCTCAAAAAATTCAACTATGTTTGTTAGACATGATCTAACCTTTACAAATCCATGTTAGCGCTCTCTGATCAGCTCAAATTTCTCTAAGTGCTCAATCACTTTATCCTTAATTATAGATTCCAATAGCTTCCCCACAACAGATGTCAGACTAACAGGTCTATAATTTCCTGGTTTCTCTCTCTCACCTTTCTTAAATAATCGAGTTACATTTACAATTTTCCAATCCAAAGGGACAATCCCTGAATCAAGAAAGCTTTGGAAGATTATGGCTAAAGCATCTGCAATTTCCTCACCTACCTCCTTTAAAATCCTGGGATGGAAACCATCAGGTCATGGGGATTTGTCAGTTTTTGTGTTATTATTTTTTCTAGAATCTATTATTGGGGACATGGTAACAGGGCACTTAGAAAATCATAATATGATTTGGCAGAGTCAACATGGTTTTATGAAAGGGAAATCATGTTTGACTAGTCTATTAGAGTTTTTTGAGGGTGTAACTGACAGGGTAGATAAGGGGGAACCAGTGGATATAGTATATTTGGATTTTCAGAAGGCATTCAAAAAGGTGTCACACCAGAGGTTGTACACATGATTAGGGTTCATGGGATTGGGAGTAATATATTAGCATGTATTGAGGATTGGTTAACGGACAGAAAACAGAGAGTAGGAATAAATGGATCATTTTTGGGTTGTCAGATTCTAACTAGTGGAATACCACAAGGATCAGTGCTTGGGCCTCAGCTATTTACAATCTTTATCAATGACTTAGATGAGGGAACCAAGTGTAATGTATCCAAGTTTGCTGACTATACAAAGCTAGGTGGGAAAGTAAGCTGTGAGGAGGATGCAAAGAGAGTGCAACGGGATATCGACAGGGTTAAGTGATTAGGCAAGAAGGTGGCAGATGGAGTATAATGTGGGGAAATGTGAAATTATCCACTTTGGTAGGAAGAATGGTAAAGCAGAATATTTTTTAAAAGGTGAGAGACCAGTAAATGTTGGGATTCAGAGGGATCTGGGTGTCCTTGTACACGAATCACAGAAAGTTAGCATACAGGTACAGCAAGCAATTAAGAAGGCAAATGGTATGTTAGCCTTTATTACAAGGGGTTAGAGTATAAGAGTAAGGAAGTCTTGCTGCAATTTTATAGGGCTTTGGTGAGACCACATCTGGAGTACTGTGTACAGTTTTGGTCTACTTACCTAAGGAAGGATATACTTGGCTTAGAGGGGGCGCAGCGACGGTTCATTAGATTGATTCCTGGGATGAGAGGGTTGTCCTATGAGGAGAAATTGAGTAGAATGGGCCTATATTCTCTGAAGTTTAGAAGAATGAGAGGTGGTCTCATTGAAACGTATAAAATTCTTAGAGGGCTTGACAGTATAGATGCTGTGAGACTGTTTCCCCTGGCTGGAGAGTCTAGAACTAGGGGTCGTAGTCTCAGGATAAGGGGTTGGCCATTTAGGACTGAGATGAGGAGAAATTTCTTCACTCAGAGGGTTGTGAATCTTCAGAATTCTCTACCCCAAAGGGTTGTGGATGCTCAGTCGTTGAGTATATTTAAGACTGAGATGGATAAATTTTTGGACACTGAGGGAATCAAAGGATATGGGAATAGGACTGGAAAGTGGAGTTGAGGTAGAAGATAAGCCATAATCTTATTGAATGGCGGACCAGGCTCGGGACTACTCCTAGAGTATGGCCCACTCCTGCTCTTATTTCTTATGTTCTTAAAGTAATTATTCAGCAAGTATGCCATTTCCTTATTTCCATTTGCAATATTACTTGCATCTGTTTTTAAGGGGCCCACATTACCCTTGATTACCCTTTTTCTTTTAATTGTAAAAACTTTTTTGTGTTAATCTTGATATCCCTCACAAGTTTCTTTCCGTATTCCCTTTTTGCAGCCCTTACTATCTTTTTTGTCCTATTTTGCTATATATCCCAGTCCCCTGGATCTACAGTTATTTGCACTTTTACACACTCTTACCTTTAGTTTTATGTTATCTCTCACATATGTTGTCGACCATGGCTGATTTATTTGGTAAGTAGAGCTCTTGCCCCTTAGAGGTATATACTGATCCTGTATTAAGCTAAATTATTTTTTGAACGCCTCCCACTGTTCATCTGTAGTTTTACCCAATAACAATTTTAAGCAGTTTCCTGTCGTCAGTCTCTGTCTCATCCCGTTAAAGTTTGCCTTACCAAAATTTAGAATCTTAGTAACTGTGTTAAGTTTCTCCTTTTCAAATCTAACACTGAATTCGATTATATTATGATCACTGTTAGATAAATGTTCCCTGACAGTTAGATTATTAACTAAGTCTGACTCATTACCTCATTACTAAATCTAGTATGGTCTGCCCTTTTGTTGGTTCTAGAACATATTGCGCTGGCCGTTAAGGCCCGTTTTGGGCAAAAAATGGCGGCTGCCTCACTTCCACCTGCTGTCGGCGGGTCCCGCAGCGGCTGCCATCTTCAGCAGGTCGGCAGCGCTACCGTTGCCTGCGCTCGCTGAAAGTATTGTAATTAGTCGGAGCGTGACGTCAAACGCCGAGTTGACGCCCGCTCATCGATTTTGGAGATCGCCGTTTCTCTTGCCGCCCTCTCCAAAGCACACCCGTGCATGCAGCCACTGATAGCACTTCACCAACGTAAACAGCAATTCCCTGAGGACGCTTCAAGTGACAAATGTAAGACAGCCAGAAAGTAAAGATAGAATTATCTCCATGTAGCAGTGTTTATATTAATCACAAGCCTAGGCCTTGGTAGCTAACCCTTGAGATTTGTAGGTAAAGTTTAATTTCTTTTTCGGTAGTTTGCTTATTTGAAACTGTCCTGCTTGAGATTGTAATACTGAATGTGTAGCAAATGGGAAGATACAGAATACTGTGATTACTTCTGAGTAATCTTGAGGTTTGGATTAGGAATCACCTATGGATGTTCAGTGTTTTGATCTCTGAAATCTGAAATGTGAACTCAAATTCTTTAATTTATCAGATATGAGTCCTCTCTCCTCACCATGGAATAGTTAAAAAGCCCTCAGTTGTCAGACCCTCCCAAGCCAGTGACTAAAGTGACCTCAGCATATCAATGACTACAGTATAACGGTTTCAAAAACAAGTGCTGGATTTGATTGTTCCTGCTTCATGAACATTTAAACAAGCCTTTAAAATAAAGAGCTTTGCTTAGTCTCTTCTTTTTGAATGAGATGTGTGGGTAATGTGATAGGGGAGAGTCCTTGAAAGCATTAAATGGGCCATCTTGGCTCAATGTAAAAAAAAAGAACTGTGTTCCCTTTCAACAACACTGAATGCTGCGTGCCTTCTTCAGTGCAATGAGAGGTACAGACTTCAGTACAAACAAGATAATTATTTTGCCTTGTTTTACACCCACACCCTCCCCCCTTCTCCTCAGATCCCATAAAACCCGAAGTATGATCAAACCACAGACTTCTCCAGGGCAGTCGACAGACTCCCCACAAATGCATAAACAATTTGCCAAACCCTTTTTCAATCTGGAGAAGTTTTGCGAGCCGGAGCCTGAGCTGATTTAAAAGATGACTTCCATAGATAGATTCTGGAGCTTTTTTCGTGTCATTTTGATGCACTTTAAACAAGAGCTTTCTCCACAAAAGCTCAATCCAATGTCTTCTTCTTAGGCAGTTCCTCGGAACCGAGGATGACTTGCTTCCACATTAAAAATGAGTTCTCAGGTGACTGATGAGTCCAATGCGGGACCTACAGTCTCTGTCACAGGTGGGGCAGACGGTGGTTGAAGGGGCAGGTGGGTGGGGTGCTTGGGTTGACTTGTGCTGCCTGCGTTTGGCTTCCGCTTGCTCCCGGCGAAGAGACTCGAGGTGTTCGGCGCCTTCCCGGATGCTTCTCCTCCACTTTGTGCGGTCTTGGGCCAGGGATTCCCAGGTGTCGGTGGGGATGTTACACTTTTTCAAGGAGGCTTTAAGGGTGTCCTTGAAGCGTTTCCTCTGCCCATCTGGGGCTCTCTTGCCGTGCCGGAGCTCCGAGTAGAGCGCTTGTTTTGGGAGTCTCGTATCGGGCATGCGGACAATGTGACCTGTCCATCGGAGCTGATCGAGCGTGGTCAAAGCTTCGATGCTGGGGATGTTGGCCTAAGCGAGACACTGACGTTGGTGCGCCTATCCTGCCAATGGATTTGCAGGATCTTGCGGAGGCAGCGTTGGTGGTACCTCTCCAGTGCTTTGAGGTGCCTGCTGTACATGGTCCATGTCTCTGAGGCATACAGCAGGGCGTGTATCACTGCTGCTCTGTAGACCATGAGCTTAGTGCCGGGTTTGAGGTCCTGGTCTTCAAACACTCTCTTCCTCAGGCAACCGAAGGCTGCACTGGCACACTGAAGGCGGTGTTGGACTTCGTCGTCGACGTCTGCCCTTGTTGACAGTAGGCTTCCGAGGTATGGAAAGTGGTCCACGTTGTCCAAGGCCTTGTCGTGGATTTTGATAATCGGGGGACAGTACGGTGTGGCGGGGGCAGGTTGGTACAGGACCTTTGTCTTACGGATGTTTAGTGTAAGGCCCATGCTCTCGTACGCTTCAGTGAAGGTGTTGACAATGGTTTGGAGTTCGACCTCCGAGTGAGCGCAGACGCAAGCGTCGTCTGCATACTGTAATTCGATGACAGAGGATGGGACGACCTTGGATCTGGACTGGAGGCGACGGAGGTTGAACAGTTTCCCGTTTGTTCTGTAAATTAGCTCACTCCAGTGGGGAGCTTACTGAGGGTGAGATGGAGCATTGTAGCAAGGAAGATCGAGAAGAGCGTTGGTGCGATGACACAGCCTTGCTTGACCCCGGTTCGTACGTGAATTGGGTCTGTGGTGGAACCGTTGGTCAGGATCACGGCTTGTATGTCGTCGTGAAGCAGGCAGAGGATGGTGACAAACTTTTGAGGGCAGCCGAATTTGAGGAGGACACTCCATTATCCCTCATGGTTGACAGTGTCGAAGGCCTTTGTGAGATCAAAGAAAGCCACGTACAGCGGTTGATGCTGTTCCCTGCATTTCTCTTGTAATTGACGTGCGGTGAAGATCATGTCCATTGTGCCCCTTAGTAGGCGGAATCCGCATTGCGACTCTGGGAGGAGCTCTTCGGCCACGGGGAGAAGGCGATTGAGGAGGATTCTTGCGATGACTTTCCCTGTGGCAGACAGCAGGGAAACTCCTCTGTAATTACCGCAATCAGACTTGTCACCTTTCTTGATGATGGTCACAATTACGGCGTCTCTGAGATCCCCTGGCATGCTCTCCTCCTTCCAGGTAAGAGAAATGAGTTCATGAATTCGCACCAGTAGTGCTTCTCCGCCATGCTTTAGTGCCTCGGCGGGGATTCCATCTGCTCCTGAGGCCTTGTTGTTCTTCAGTTGTCGGATGGCCTTTTCAACCTCATGCCGGGCTGGGGTTGTGCTGAGATGGTGGCGGGTAGCATGCTGCGGGATGGAGTTGAGGACACTCGCGTCGAAGACAGAGTCGCGGTTAAGGAGATCTTCGAAGTGCTCCTTCCAGCGGGCACTGACTGCCTCTCTGTCCTTGATGAGTACCTCTCTGTTCTTGGCCCGCAGTGGGGTAGGGCCTTGGGTGCTTGGGCCGTAGATGGTCTTGACTGCGCTAACTAATCCATGCACGTCATGGTTGTCGGCTAGCTGCTGGATCTCCTGCGCTTTTTTCACCCACCACCTGTTCTTTAGGTCACGAGTTTTTTGTTGGACCTCGGCCTTCAGGCGTCTGTAGAGCTGCTTTCTTGCTCTCGAGTTCTGTTGCTGTTTCCAGATCAGGAATGCCTTGCACTTGCGGCATATTAGCTCCTGGATCTCCTGGTCGTTCTCGTCGAACCAGTCTTGGTGTTTCCTGGTCGAGTGACCGAGTGTCTCTTCACAGGTGCTGATTATGGAGGCCTTGAGTGCAGACCAGGCGCTGTGGACACTCTGTGTCTCTGAATCACTGGGAGTCGTCAGGTTGCTTGTGAGGCGCAGGCTGAATAGGGCTTTCTTAGCGGGGTCTTTGAGTGCTCCAGCGTTAATTTTCCTGCGGCATTGTTTCTGTTGCCGCCGCTGGTTTGGGGCTACATTGATGGAGATGACAGAGCAGATTAGGCGGTGGTCTGTCCAGCAGTCATCAGCTCCTGTCATGGCGCGGGTGATGCGGATGTCCTTGCGGTCCCTCGCTCAGACGATGATGTAGTCCAGCAGATGCCAGTGCTTGGAGCGAGGGTGCTGCCATGAAGCCTTGTACTTGTCTCTCTGACGGAACAAGGTGTTGGTTATGACAAGGCCATGTTCTAAGCATTTCGACAGGAGGAGGGTACCGTTGGAGTTGGCTTTCCCTACCCCCTCTCTGTCGATCACACCTCCCCAGAGGTCTCTGTCCTTTCCAACTCTGGCTTCCGTGTGTACTTGGTAAGTTGCTGCAGTGCATCCTAAAGATAGTCCACACTGAAGCCACTGTGTGTCGGTAGTGGAGCGGGTGGATGTTTAGGCTGGTGGATGAGGTGCTGATCAAGCAGGCTGCTTTGTCCTGGATGATGTTGAACTTCATGCGTGTTGTTGCAGCTGCGCCCATCCAGGCAAGTGCAGAGTTTTCCATCACACTCCTGACTTGTGCCTTGTAAGTGGTGGACAGGCTTTGGGAAGTCAGGAGATGAGCCACTCGCTGCAGAATATCCATCCTCTGTCCTACTACTATAGCCACAGCATTTATGTGGCTAGTCCAGTGGAGTTTCTGGCCAATGGTGATCTTCAGGATGTTGCTGGTCGGGGCTTATCGATGGTAATGTCATTGAATGTTCAATGGAAGGATTCGATAATGCCATTGAATGGGAGGTGGTTAGGCTCTCTCTTGTTGGAGATGGTCATTGCCTGATATTTGTGTGCTGTAAATATTACTTGCCATTTATCAGCCCAGCTCTAGATGTTGTCCAGGACTTGCGTGAGGGCATGGACTGCTTCATTATCTGAGGAATTGTGAATGGAGATGAACACTGCACAATCATCAGCAAATAGCTCCATTTCTGACCTTATGATGGAAGGAAGGTCATTGATAAAGCATCTAAAGATAGTTGGGCATAGGACAATGCCCTGAGGATCTCTGCAGCGAGGTCCTGGGGCTGAGATGATTGGTTTCCAACAATCACAACCCTCATCGTTTGTGCCAGGCATGAGTCCAGCCACTGGAGAATTTCCTTCTGATGCTTATTGACCTCAGTTTTACTAGGGCTCTTTGGTACCAGTCGGCCAAATACTTACCTGATGTCAAGGGCAGTCACTTTCACCATACCTCTAGATTTCAGGTCCAATGTCCATGTTTGGACCACGGCTGTAATGAGATCTGGAGCCAAGTGGTTCTTGCGGAACCCAAACTAAACATCAGTGAGCAGGTTATTGGTGAGTAAGTGTTGTCTGATAGCACTGTTGACGACTCCTTCTATCACTTTCCTGATGAAAGGACAGTAATTGGCCGGATTGAATTTGTTCTGCTTTATGTGGACAGGACATACCTGGGCAATTTTCCATAGTGTTGTCGCTGTACTGGAACAGCTTTGCTAGGGGCATGGCTAGTTCTGGAGCACAGGTCTTCAGCACTACAGCTGGGATGTCGTCAGGGCCCATAGTCTTTGCTGTATCCAGTGCACTCAGATGTTTCTTAATGTCATGTGGCGTGAATTGAATTGGCTGAAGACTGACATTTGTGATGGTGGTGATCTCAGGAGGAGGCCGAGAAGGATCAGCCTTGTCTCTTGCACTCACGTGCTGGGCTCCATGGTTGAGGATGGGATGTTCATGAAGCCCCTTCCTCCCATTAGTTGCTTAATTATCCACTGCCATTCATGACTGGCTGTGGCAGGACTGCAGAGCTTTGACCTGATCCGTTGGTTGTGGGATCGCTTAGCTCTATCTATAGCATGCTGCTTTCACTGTTTAGCAGGCATATAGTCCTGTGTTGTAGCATCATCAGGTTGGCACCTCATTTTCAGGTATGCCCAGTGCTGCTCCCAGCATACTCTTGTACGCTCCTCATTGAACCAGGGTTGGTCATCAGGCTTTATAGTGATGTTGGGCCATGAGGTTACAGATTGTGGTGGAATATAATTCTGCTGCTTCTGATGGCCCAGAGCGCCTCATGGATGCCCAGTTTTGAGCTGCTAGATCTGTTCTTAATCTACCCCACTTAGCACGGTGGTAGTGCCACTCAACACGATGGAAGCTGTCCTCATTGTGAAGCTAGGACTTGTCTCCACAAGGAATGTGCAGTGATCACTCCTATCAATGCTGTCCCAGAAAGATGCATCTGCGACAGGTAGACTCATGAAGAGAAGATAAAGTCATGTTGTTTCTCTCACCACCTGACGCAAGCCCAGTCTGGCAGCTATGTCCTTCAGGACTTGGCCAGCTCGGTCAGTAGTGGTGCTACCGAGCCAATTTTGGTGATGGACATTGAAGTCCCCCACCCAGAGTACATTCTATGCCCTTGCTACCCTCAGTGTTGCATCCAAGTGGTGTTCAACATAGAGGAGTGCTGATTCATCAGCTGAGGGAGAGCAGTAGGTGGTAATCAGCAGGAGAATTCCTTGCCCACATTTGACCTGAAGCCATGAAACTACATGGGATCCAGAGTCAATGTTCAGAATTTTCAGGTACCACACCCCCCCCCCTCCCCCGCCGCCTGAGCGTATGCCACTGTGCCATCACCTCTCATGGGTCTGTATACCACTGCCGGTGGGACAGAACATACCCAGGGATGGTGATGGAGGAGTCTGGGACATTGACTGAAAGGTATGATTCTGTGAGTATGACTATGTCAGGTGCTGCTTGACTAGTCTGTGGGACAGCTCTCCCAATTTTGGCACCAGTCCCCAGATATTAATGTGGAGGACTTTGCAGGGATGGCTGGGCTGTGTGTGCTTTAGTTGTGTCCTGATTCGATGCCTCGGTCCCAGCTGAGTCGTCCGTCCGGTTTTATTTTTAATTTCCTTTTTAGTGGTTTAATACAACTGAGCGGCTGAGAGGGCAGTTACGAGTCAACCGCGTTATTGTGGGTCTGGAGTCACATACAGGCCAGACCGGGTAAGGACGGTAGGTTTCCTTTCCTAAAGGACATTAGTGAACCAGTTCGGTTTTTACAACAATCTGCAGCTTCATCGTCACTTTTACTGGCACCAGCTTTATATTATTTTTAAACTGTTAGTACTTCAGGTCAGTTTCAATTTAAACCAGCCAAACCCATCAAAATCTGATCTTGAGTATGTCTTAAATTAGTCTACCTCCATTTCCTCCCTGTAATCTGCAAAATGTTCTGAATCCCTATGTCTACTATGGCACTAATGCACCTCATTAAAGTATCTAATCCAAGCCACAAGCACTAACACTAATCATTAAGGGTACCGATCTTAATCCAGCATCCAAAATCCAGATTATCCTGGTCAATTTCTGCTCTCAACCAGATAAAGATGTTTCAATTTGCTGAGTACTGGCATTAATTTTCCAACCTCAGGTATATCAGTTTACTAGTCACTAATGCTTCAACTTTCCAACAGCTCTTGCTTCGCTGCTTGACAATGTTCCCCTGCTGTCGCCACTTGGATTGCCATTCAAAGGCCATTCTCCTTAATCCCTGATTAAACTGCAGAACCACAGATGGCTACATGCATTGTGGCGCAATTCCGACAGTGATGTTGTGGTGTTGCCTGTATCATCTTGTAAAAAGGCATTGGGCTGAATTTTCCGGGGTGGTAGCAGGCGCAATCGGTGGCGGGTCGGGTGGGAAAGTTGTTATTTTTGACAGCGGGTCGGGAACCTGCTGTCATCTCGCTCCCACGCGCCTTTCCCCCAGGCCGTCTGTCATCGCGGAGCCGAGCCGACCGGCAGCGGCGGGGGACCCAATTGAGATCATTATCATGTAGTTGGCAGGCAATTAAGAGCCTTTTTCCCCCTACTTTTTAAATTTCCCGACATGGCCATGGGGTTCACGCAGCTCAGGAACCATGTCTGTCAACCTGAGGTGGGAGTTCCGTGACCATTACTCCAGCTGATTACTTGACAGCATGGAAAACAAACCAAAATAAAAATATGTTGATTACATCAGTTAACAGATTGATGGAGATTATGTTCTACTTGGAAAGCTACTGGTAAATGTTAATTCAGAAATTCCTGAAGGGATGTAAGTGCTACCCTGGATAGTGAGGGAAATACTTTTTTCACTGACCATTCTTGGCTGTTGCCTTCCAACTCAACAGTAATTGCAGTGAATTGATCTGCACTATAGAAAATGACATATACCAGTTAAATAAATGTTTGTGTTGTTTCTGGTCAGGTTTTTCTCACAGTATATTGTGATTGTCCAGTTACACATTAAATCAAGTCATCAACCGTAACAGTTTCATTCTCATCACTCATTCCACTGGATCAATTTGCTTTCAGTCCCTGAATATAACTAATTTAATTTTTCAGTCTGAGACTTTGGGGGTGAATTTCTGCGGAGGTTCTCTCACTTGTCCATTAGTAACTTCAATGGAAGAGCTGCAGAAATCCCAGAAACACAATGTAAGCACCACTTGCACAGTTTGTCAGGGTTTCAGCAGCTCTTCCACTGAACTTGCATAAGATTGTAAATCCACCCCTTTACAATTACATTTAAAACCTGCTTAAATTTATATATTACCGATATACACACGTCTTTTATTTGTACCAGTTACTGATACAAAAGTCTATAGAATTGTGACTAAAGCACCAATAACTTCCCAATTAATGTACTTTTTAAATTATGTTCTTGATCATATTTATAGATGGCGTCATATTACTTAATGATAATATTATTTAAATATTTCTTTGTCATTCATATATAACTTTTATTATATTATTGTAGAGTAAAGATTCAACACCCACTTTGTTAGATTAAATGTAAAATCTAATATGGCCAGGGTTCCTTTAAGGATCCCGGCTGAAAACACGTCATGAATGACGTCACCAGACCTGCTCCATCTAATTGGGCCGGGTAACGCGCTGGGTGGGCTTAATAGGCCCCATTGAGGTAAGTTCATTTTCTGCAGCCGGATGGAGCCAGCAGCGGGGTCGCGACCCACCACGGACATTGCCCGTACTGGACCTGCCCAGGTAGGCAAAACTCCAGCCATTAAATCTACACAAGGCAACACCTTGTTTGTCTGAATTAAATCTAGATGTTGGAAACTTTTCTTGAAAGGGCACTCTTCCACTTTAAAAGTAAAACCTTGATTCATGTGACCCGAATGAACATTTGGAGGGCTAGTTTGCTCTTGTGATTAAGCTTTTGCTCACTCTCAGAGATTTGTATTTGTAAATCAAATTATTAACAATTGGGTCAAATAAAATATCCGATTATTATTGAGCTAGTACAATAATTCACTATTTGGCTATATTTAAAAAAATCCCACTGATAGCTCATTGCTATCAAAGGCTACATCAAACCTGGGAATATCGAGGAATTAGAACTTCAAGAAAAAAGGTATAGTGGTCTCTGAGGTTAGCTGTGACTTGTGCAATACAGAAATAATGTTGACAATTATCTTCTTAACAGAGCATGAAGTTTGTTTACAAATTTCAACCAATGATGAATACTGGCTCAGTCATGTGCTTGCGCCCAACTCTCAAAAGTTGCCCAAGAGCTCTTGCAGTTGAATAGTCTGCACATTTACATTACAGTGGGGCTCACTGGGCAGAGTGGAATTTGTTTGAGATCCACACTCAATTTACTTTACAACAATGTACAAAAGTGTTAATAAGCTCCTGATGTACAGCGCAATGCCCAGTTCAGAAACTTTGTATTGTCTTTTCTTCTGCAACAAATCATGACTCTTCTTAGTGCTTGAACTTCCCTACAGTATAGTAGAAAATACAAACAGATCAAAAGTTTGACATTAAACCTATGAAGAGTATTGTGTGGATACTTTCGCAGATTTGTGAGAAAAGAGGTCCCAACTTTAATTGGTGTACTTCCCACACTTCTGCTCCCTCCCCCAAATAATAGAACATTGGCTTTCTAATCCAGAGTCACAAGCTTGAATCTCAGCATAACTGATATTGTATGATCTTTGGGTGAGTTTTCCAGTCTTAGCCAGAACTCTGAATAAGCCATGAAGTAGCCGCAGAACACTGAATCATAACGCGAGGCAAACTAGCATGACCATCTTTGCTCTGCAGGAGCACCATCTCTTGTAGGTTCAACATTGACGGAAGCTACAAACAAGTCTGCACTCCATGCTAACCTGGACTCTAGGCTGAATGAGGAAGTGTTGCAGCAGGGAGGCAGCAGTGGTAGACAAGAAAAGGAAGAGGGGGAGGAAATAATAATAAAATACTCCAATTGTATCTAAACATGCCATTATACCACTGCTGTGCACAAAGGAAAAGCACCGCAGTATTAGACCTTTTTGTTCATTGACTCCCTTACGATTTACCCATTCTGTCACAACATTAGACAAACTGTTTAATTAAGTAAACAAGTTTACATTAATGTACAAAAATGATGAAATTGCTTTTCAGAAAAATAATGGAAGCAAAATGAAAATGAGAACTGGATGCTTTCGCTAACTTGAGCCGTTTCTGGCTCTTATGAAGGAAACTGAATTTAATTCCCTTTCATTTATTATAAGGTTTAAATTACGCAGGGAGTCTGGGTAGCTGTAAATGTTCAGCAGCTTGTATCTGTCATAGCTAAAAGTGATGCATTATACTATCAACACAAAACAAAAATATTTAACATTGGCATCATTTAATTTGAATTGACATTATAAATAAGAAACAAAAATTTTAACTTTAGAAAGAGTTAAAAACAAAATGAGAAAGAATTTAATGTTGCTTTCATCTGAAGTGAACAGTCTGACACAGAAAATGATAAAATAAAATATCAGTGGTGCGTAGAGTTTAATCCAAGAAATTTTGTCCCCTGTGCTGCACATTACTCCATCTCAATTGCATATTAAACAACCCTATCAAGAAAGGCATTGGCATCTGCTGTGCTGCCACAAATTGTGAATTAAATGAAATTGATGTCCTCTGTCGTATATTTATGAAGACAGACCATTCTCAGAAGTATTCTGCTTATGAAGAATTTATGATTGCAAACTGTTCCTGAACAAAAAGTGGCAATAAATTCTTTTTTTGTAACCTACCCTCTCAGGGTATTGAGTCTGCTGCTGCTGGTAAATTTGTCACAGCAGAAAACAATAGCTAAATCTGGATTCCACTGTGCGGCTTTATATTATTAGTATTCCCGTGGTATAGGGAACTGGATTGCCAGAATTATTCACCTAATATTTTCTTGAATAGATTAGTCTGATATCATTTGTGTATAATGATTTCATTGTGCCTGGATGCCGTAGTCCCCCCCCACCCCCACCCACCCACACCCAGCACAATGACTATTTATTGCTCAAAATATTGCCAAACGTTATCTTGTGCTTTAAATGGCCAGTTTAATTATGGGGATTATCATCCAATTGACGGCTTCAATGTGCTTTCTTTTGTTTTAAAACTTATGTGTTAATTGTAATTAATTTAATTAACACAGTACTGTAATTTGGAAATTTCTTGAGATAACATACTCTTTTTTTTTCATTTATGCAGCAAGTACTCTGAACTGTGCTTCAGACTTGATTTTAATTGGGTTTTTTAAAGAGAGTGGTGTTTCTAGCCAGTACACATGTCAATAAGATGGTGATTTGTCAATACTACCCTTAAAAATGATCACAGTGCATGAAGCTCATTGATGTTTTTCTTTTGCCATGTCAGAGAACGCTTGGAGAGAAGACTCGGGACACAGTAGTGGGGCCGAGTGGGGCAGGAACATGTGATCTTCTGTCACCTGAAAGCAACAGCCTGGTGAGGCAGCTGGAGGTCAGGATCAAAGAACTGAAAGGCTGGATGAGAGATACAGAGCTTTTCATCTTTAACTCCTGCCTGCTGCAAGAAAAAGAAGGAACAATGGAGGCCCAGAAAAAACTGCAGTATTTTAAGGTAGCAGTCCTCGTAATTGTCCTTTTAATGCATTTTTTATGGTACACACATTCATAGATGTTTTACGGCAAACAAAAGCAGTAAGTAGTAAACTAAAATAAAAGTAGTTGGTGCAAAAGAAAGAAACAAATATGATACATTAGAGGATTATATGGCACATTGCCAAGTTGCATGAAAATAATAAGATGCCAGATGTGGATTTTTTGTTATGAAATTAGGAAACAAAAAAAGAAGAACTGCAGTAAAATCCCTTTTTCCTGCATTGTAACAGTGCTTTCCTGAACAGTTCATAATACAGCAAAATCCAATACTATCCCTCTAATCTGTCATTCTCTGTGTATTAAACTTCTTTGTCCAACATGCGTGCGAGAGGAAAAATATTCCAAATGTAAATGACAACATTGAGTTTGAAAGTACTTTTTCCCCAATAACTGCCATATTGCTCCCATATTCCAGGCATGCATGACACTGGCACCACATTTACCACAGAGAATTCAAGTGATTCAGCTATTTTTTCAGAGCCTTGGTCAATGTCAAACATGTAATTTTTGTGCTTACATTGCCTCATAGAGCTAAACTTCCTACTTGTTCTCTGTCTCGCTCATAATAGAAACATTATTTGTGGGTGACACACCCTGTGAATTTTTATATTTAATTCCAGCAAGGTCAGCCAATCATATGAGGAGTGAAACAAAAGTTAGTTCACATACCTAATGGGTGGGAGGGTTACTAAAGCACTTCCATCCTGTAATAGTTCACATTAAGACAATGAAAATGTGGCACAGTAAGGCACCTAGTTACCAATCTTGGCCATATTTTTCGGTGTAGGCACTGAATGAAGGCAAGGTACTTTCCCACAAGGAGGGAACATGATTAGGGTGAGCCACTCTGGACTACTCTCACACAGATCTAGGTGGCTATCTCAGGAGTAACATCAGCAGAAGCTTGAGAATAGGTTACTTGCGTAGCCTCTTGACTAGGATATATTACATAGTCTGGGAAAAGTGCTAGACAATGGGAGAAAATAATAGAAATATTACAGAGAGGAACATATTTATAAATAGAATATACAATGAGTACATATAGTAATTTCATCCTTGAGGAAAACCTTCGTAACTTGGTTGTGATTTCATAATTTATGAATCATCACATCATATTCATGGAATAAGCAGAAGAGGAATGATAGCCATTATGTTTGCAATACGTCAGGATAAAAAAAAAATTAAACTTGTATTAAGCCAGAGTTGCTTAGTTGACCAAAAACTGGGACAAATTACTTATTAATTTATCACATGTATGCGATTTTCACTGGAGAAACTGAAAATTTGATGATAGAATACTTCCATTTTATAACCTGCCACTCAGTATTACTCCACTAATACCAATATAACAACACCTATGATTCCTTCTTTTAGTAAAATGGAAATGTAAACATATAATTTTATCATCTCTCATCTAGTTCATAAAACCTGCTTATCAGGGCAGCATTGTGTTGCTGCACATTGGCATATCAGTACCCATACTATAGAATAATGAGGTGAGAGTTTGCACCTAGGACTTCCCACCTCTGAGTTCCGGGTCTAGCCTATACCATCAAGGGAGAACTAGAAACTTCTCCACAAAGACAGAAAGATAATGACAGGGTAGGTCATCCTAGGTCACTTTGCAAATCTCCTGGTAGCTAATTCCAGAGTGGTGTTGGCAGAAGAAGGGGAGCGGATTCTCTAAGACAAGAATTAGTGCATACTACAAGGAAGAGAGAGGCTTGAAAAATGATTCACAAAATTAATCAAACAGGAACATGTAGGAATGGGCTCAAATCTGAGGCAGAAATAAGAACATAAGAACATAATAAATAGGAGCAGGAGTAGGCCATACTGCCCCCCGAGCCTGCTCTGCCATTCAGTAAAGTCATGGCTGAACTTTTACATCAACTCCACTTTCCCCCCATATCCCTTGATTCTCCTTGTGCCCAAAAATCTAGCGATCTCAGTTTTGAATATACTCAACGATTGAGCATCCAGAGCCCTCCATTAGAGAATTAGAGAATTCCAAAGATTCACAACCCACTGAGTGAAGAATTTCTCCTCATCTCAGTCCTAAATGGCTGACCCCTTATTCTGAGACTATGACCCCTAGTTCTGGACTCTCCAGCCAGGTGAAACAGCCTCTCAGCATCTACCCTGTCAAGCCCTCTAGGAATTTTATACGTTTCAATGAGATCACCTCTCATTCTTCTAAACTCCAGAGAATATAGGCCCAATCTCTCCTCATAGGACAACCCTCTCATCCCAGTAATCAATCTAGTGAACCATTGTTGCACCCCCTGTAAGCCAAGTATATCCTTCCTTAGGTAAGGAGACCAAAACTGTGCACTGTACCCCAGGTGTGGTCTCAACAAAGACCTGTATAATTGCAGCAAGAATTCCTTACTCTTGTACTCTAACCCCTTGTAATAAAGGCTAACATACCATTTGCCTTCCTAATTGCTTGCTGTACCTGTATGCTAACTTTCTGTGATTCGTGTACAAGAACCCCCAAATCCCTCTGAATCCCAACATTTACTAGTCTCTCACCTTTTAAAAAATATTCTGCTTTACCATTCTTCCTACCAAAGTGGATAATTTCACATATTCCACATTATACTCCATCTTCCACCTTCTTGCCCAATCACTTAGCCTGTCTATATCCCTTTGCAGCCTCTTTACGTCCTCCTCACAGCTTACTTTCTCACCTAGCTTTGTATCATCAGCAAACTTGGATATATTACACTCAGTCCCCCCATCTAAATCATTGATATAGATTGTAAATAGCTGAGACCCAAGCACTGATCCTTGTGGCATTCCACTAGCTTCACCCTGCCATCCTGAAAATGACCCGTTTATTCCTACTCTCTGTTTTCTGTCCGTTAACCAATCCTCAGTTCATGCTAATATATTACTCCTAATCTTGTGTAACAACCTGTTGTGTGACACCTTATTAAATGCCGTCTGAAAATCCAAATATACTACATCCACTGGATCCCCCTTATCTACCATGTCAGTTACACCCTCAGAAACTCTATTAGATTTGTCAAACACAATTACCCTTTCATAAAACCGTGTTGATTCTGCCTAATCATATTGTGATTTTCCAACTGCCCTGTTACCACATCCTTAATAATAAATTCTAGCATTTTCCCTATCTGATATCAGGCTAACTGATGTGCAGTTCCCTGTTTTCTCTCTCCCTCCTTTCTTGTCTTTCTTGAACAGCGGGGTTACATTTGTTACGAAAGGTAATTCAAGTTTTGTCAATTTGTTCAGGGAAAAACATAATTTTAGCCATTCAGATTGTGATAGGCTTATAGTTGTTTGGATTAAATCAAAATGATATCTGAACTAGGGGAGACTCACTCATTCCTAACAGTGCTTTAATTTCTTAAATCCAAAATGATTTTTAATGTAAAGCTTTTCTTTGCACAATAATTGACACTTAATGCTACAAAAAATAATTCTAATAGGCAGCTCCCCCAGAGGAAGAGTGCCATGAGTTCTGCTGAGGCCTTATAAGGATGTGCTAGGCAAAATTCCTGGGATAACCCAGAAATTCCCCCAGACCCGCCCCCTTGACATGGGGTGGGGGCAGACGGAAGAGCCACCCACAGCACTCCTGCCAGAAAATGACAGAAGAAACAAGAGGTATCCTGATGGAACCAGGTTCTGCCCCATTTTCCGTCTCCCGATCCAGAGATCTGCCGGGATTTCACCTTGGCCTGGACCAAAATTTTGGCTTTGTATCTTTAGAATTCTTTTTTGTTCCAACTTTTACTAGTGGCTGGTAAATAATAATAGGGTTCTGAAAGCAGCCACTCCATCATACCCAGCAGAGCAAGTCGAGATCTTACGCTCTGTTACTGGAGGCTCCTGTGATGCTTTCATTCTGAGGAAATCAAGTATGTCACTGTTCTTTGAAGAAGAAGGAAGAATGGAACACGGAGTCCTCAGAGCTATGGGTTACATGTTATAACCATGGTAAATGGCACCACTGCCGACTCCTGTATGCTAGCAGAGAATAATTACAACAACACACATTGCAACCAGGTCCCTCACTGAGCAGATATTTGAGCTCAGATTTTAACCTAGGGCGAGAGATGAGCATAGGGTTTATGGGTAAGAAGCAAGCTTGACCCGACTTGCTGGCATGAGGCCCAGGCCATTTTAACTCCCTAATTTAAATTTGACTGACACTTCAATGCAGTACTAAAGGAGGATGCTAGAATGCTGTCGGTTATGAGGAAAAACAAATACAAAGAAAGACTTGAAAAGTTAGGTCTTTTCAATAAAACAACGCAGATTATGGGGTAATATAATAGTTTTTTTTAAATCATGAAAGGATGGGACAGGGTAGATAGAAGCAAACTGTTTCCAGTAGTTGACGGGTCAAGAACGAGGGGCCACAGATACAAGATTACATTTAAGAGATTTAGAACAGAAGGCTGGAGAGTGTGAGGCTGTGGAACTCACTCCCAGGGTTAATGGTTGAGGCAGAAACTATGTCAACATTCAAGATTAGATTGGATAGGTGGATAACGGAAAAGGGGTTGAAGGTATATGGGAACAGAGTGGGTAAATGTGATTAAAACTATCTGCTCACATGGTGGGTAAATGCCGACATGAACTGGTTGGGTCGAATGGCCAGTTTCCATGTTATGACTTCTGTGTACTTCTATGTCCGAGCTGCATTCATCAGATTAAGTGTTAAAATGAGATCCAGTATGCCTATTCAAGCAGACATTTAAGATCCCATGGCACTATTTGAAGAAGAGCAGATGTCCTTGCCAATAATTTTTCTTAAAGTAACACCACCAAAAAGTAGATTAACTGATCAATTCATCTCATTGTTCTTTGTGACCTTGGTGCGTGCAAAATGGTTGCTGCATTCACATACATAGCATTTCAAAGTAATTTGTTGTGAAGTGTTTTAGGATATCCTGAAAGGCATAATAAGATGCTATATAAATGCAAATTATTTCTAGCTTTAAAGGAACAGAATGATTTTGGTTTTGCCAGTGTTTAACTGGAAGAAGTTCTGAATAATCAGTGACATGATAGGGCTGATTTTTCTCTTTGGAACCCTGCTGGGTACTTGATAGGTGAAGCATACGTCTGCACTTGCAACAGGAAGTGTGCACCTGACCTGGGCCATTTGCATATCTCGGACATATTCCCAGCGCACCCCCTGATAGCACCTTGCACTTGACTTGGAGGGCGGAAGCAGGAACATAACTGCAGGCAGTAAGACCCAAGGCCTGGGAAGAATCCTGCAGAACCAGGGGCCAGATTTTTCTGAAAAAATAACAGCGTCTGAATAATGCACGCCTTTATAAATGCACAAATCGGCCAGCAACTTGTAGTGAGGAAGAGATACCCTGTGAATTGTGAATCGCCACAAGTTGCTGGCTGTTAGCTTCGTGAAAATGGCAACTCGCGCTTAACCGCCCCATGATTTTCATGAAGTTGCTGCTTTTGCCCATTAATTGCCCATTAAACTTGCACAGAAAGTTAAGTCTTGTAATTAACAATGTAAGTACTCTTTTAACGATGTGATAATTGTTAATAATTGCCAATTATCCTCTCTTGCCCAGAAAATGAATAATTATAATGTGGAGTCCCATTCCTTTAGGTTGTGAATTATTTTAGCATAATTTTAAAAATGTCAAATTTTAAATTTAAATTTTTATTTTCCTAATATTTCTTTCTGTCTCTTTTTCTCTCTTAATCGAATCTTTCTTTCCCTCTATTTTTCTTTCTGTACCTGATTTGACATTGAATTCCCCCACTCTAATTCACCCTCCTTCTGTCTTTTCTCTGTTTATTTCTCAATCCTTCAATCCCATTGGTTAAGCAGATACACTGTCTGTCCCGTTGTTCACCAAGGTCCCAGATGCTCTATTTCCCTCGCCACACCGTTATCAGCTTGCACCTCCAGCAACTTCGTGGGCAAATTTTTTAAAAACTAAATGTGCCTGAGCAAGTCTAACTAATGGGGCACATGGCGAGATCCCCCGCTCCAACAAAATCTGGTCCCAGACTTTTATTTTTTATCGATGACCTTTCTTCTGGATGATCCTGGAATCGTGGTAGACCCTGTGACCCACGTGGGCCCTGAAACAAGCCCTGATGCTCGCCTCGGCCACTGCTGATAAGGAGGAGAAAGAGGCAGGAGGTGACAAACACCCTCTCCTGCCTCATTACAGCAACAACAACTTCATTTATATTGAGCTTCAATGTAAAAAAGTTTCCCAGGGTATTTACAGGGGATTACATAGGATATATGGCACAGAAACTGGCCATTCGGCCCAACCAGTCTATGCCAGCGTTTATGCTCCACTCGAGCCTCCTCCTGTCTTTCCTCATCTAAACCTATCAGCATAACCCTCTATTCCCTTTTCCCTCATATGCTTGTCTAGCCTCCCCTTAAATGCATCTATACTATTCGCTTCAACCACTCCCTGTGGTAGCGAGTTCCACATTCTCACCACTCTTTGGGTAATGAAGTTTCTTCTGAATTCCCTATTGGATTTCTTGGTGACTATCTTATATTGATGGCCTCTAGTTATGCTCTTCCCCACAAGTGGAAACATTCTCTCTGTATCCACTCTATCAAAAACTTTCAGAATTTTAAAGACCTCTATTAGGTCACCCCTCAGCCTTCTTTTTTCAAGAGAAAAGAGACCCAGCCTGTTCATCCTTTCCTGATATGTATACCCTCGCATTTCTGATATCATCCTTGTAAATCTTCTCTGCACCCTCTCCAGTGCTTCTGCATCCTTTTTATAATACGGCGACCAGAACTGTACGCAGTACTCTAAGTGTGGTCTAACCAAGGTTCGATACAGGTTTAGCATAACTTCCCTACTTTCCAATTCTATACCTCTAGAAATAAACCCTGGTGCTTGGTTTGCTTTTTTATGGCCTTGCTAACCTGTGGCGCAACTTTTAGTGATTTTTGTATCTGTACTCCGAGATCCCTTTGTTCCTCTACCCCACCGAGACTCGCACTTTCCAAGTAATAAATGACCTCCCTATTCTTCCTACTAAAACGTAATGGCCCAGAAATTGATCTCGCTCTGTTCCCGCGGGGGTAAGCCTTTCCCGCGATGTCTCACCTCGCTTATGCTTTTTCTGATCCAGCTCGCACGAAATTGATGTTCTGGACAGCTGCTGTGCTGGGCTTGCGTATCCCAGCGGCGTAGTTAATTCGTGCGAGCTGTGGGATCACGTGACTCAGTTAGAGCCAATGGCAGCACACCATCTTCCATTCATAAGTCTCACAGCATGGCTGAGAGACTTATGAATCTTACACCCCCCCAAAATAACAGCTAAACCTCAATTAAATTTAAAAAAAAACCCATCACATTAATAAAATAAGTATAGTTAATTAAATTAACCATTTTAAATAAAAAATTAAATTTTTGAAAAAATTTAAAATCTTTTAAAAAGTTATAAAAATAAACTTACCTGTCTTTAAAGTCTATAAAAAAGATATACCTGTAAAAAAAAATTCAAAAAAATACTTAATTCACTACTTACCTTCTTAAAAGCGGGTCTTACTCCTCCTTTTTACATTTCCAAAATCTTCAGTACTTACCTGCGCGTCCAAAGCATGAAGTGCACAGCGTGCGCGCAGCCTGTAGCGCGCACGCGATGCACTCCGGCCCCGCCCCCTTTTCGGAAGAGCAATTGCCGGTTTTCAGCGCATGCGCAGGGCATGCAGAAAACCGGCAATTGGAGTGGGAATACGCGAGAGTACGCAGTGCGTACTCTCGCGCACCGGGATGAATTTTCGGCCCAATACCTCACATTTATCTGTGTTGAACTTCATTTGCCAATTATATGCCCATTCTGCAAGTTTATTAATGTCCTCTTGTAATTTGTTGCAGTCCTCCTCAGTATTGACTATCCTCCCCAATTTGGTGTCATCCGCAAATTTAAAATTGTGTTTTTGATTCCAAAGTCTAAATCGTTAATGTAAATTATGAACAGCAGTGGCCCAGCACTGATCCTTGTGAAATACCACTACCCACCTTCTGCCAGTGTGAATAGCTACCTTTTACCCCTACTCTCTGCTTTCTGTCTTGAATCCAGCTAGCTATCCAATCTGCTACTTGTCCCCTGACTCCACATTCTGTGACTTTGTTCATCAGTCTATTATGGGGTACCATATCGAAGGGCTTTTGAAAATCTAGATGAATTACATATACTGCATTACCATTGTCTACTCTCTCTGTTACCTCTTCAAAAAATTCAATGAGGTTTGTCAAGCAAGACTTTCCCTTTTGAAATCCATGCTGATTATTCATTACTATGTTTTGGGTTTCTAGATGTTCTTCTATTTTCTCCTTTAGTAGGGATTCCATTATTTTTCCTACCACCGATGTTAAGCTGACTGGTCTATAATTCCCTGGACATGTTCTATCCCCCTTCTTAAATATAGGTATTACGTTAGCTATCCGCCAGTCCTCTGGCACTACACCTTTTTCTAATGAATTATTAAATATGTGTAGTAATGCCTCTGCTAGCTCTTCCCTAGATTCTTTTAAAATGCGTGGATGCAATCCATCCGGACCAGGGGTTTTATCCTCTTTGAGTTTGATTAGTTTATTTAATATATCCCCTCTTTTTATTTTAAATGCACTTATCCCATTACTAATCTCATGATCCAATGTCATGTCCACCTGTTCTATCTCCCTGGTAAATACTGAAGCAAAGTAATTAATTAATATTTCTGCCATCTCTCTATCATTACCTGTGGTATTATCCTGTCTATCCCTTAATGGCCCTCTTCCCATCCCAACCTTCCTTTTTTATTGATGTGCCTGTAAAATAATTTACTATTTTGTTTCATGTTTCTTGCTAATTTAATTTCATAGTTCCTCTTTGCCTTCCTAATTGTTTTTTTGACTTCTCTCCTAATCTCTTTGCATTCTCCCTTATCATGCACTCCCCTGCTGTCTATGTACTTAATGTATGCCTCTTTCCTTACCCTCAATTGTTCCCTTATGGCTTTATTCATCCATGAAGTCTCATTAGTGTTTAGTTTGTTCTTTCCTTTTAGCAGAATATATTGTTCCTGCACTCTATTGAACACTGTTTTAAATGTTTCCCATTGCTGGTCTACATTGTTGATTGCCAATATTGTTGCCCATTTTATTTTCCTAAGTTCTATTCTCAGCCCCTCAAAATCAGCTTTTCTCCAATCTATTACCCTGGTTTTCGTCATACTTATTTCCTTCTCAATTATCATCTTAAAGCATACTATATTATGGTCACTATTGCCTAGATATTCCCCCTCTTTTACTTCTCTTATCTGTTCTGGTTCATTCCCCATTACTAGATCCAAAAGCGAATTCTCCCTTGTTGGGCTTTTTACATATTGGATTGGAAAGGAGTCCTGTACACATTGTAGGAACTCCATTCCCTTATCCCTTTTACCTACCTCTTCTGTCCAATTAATATTGGGGTAGTTGAAATACCCCATGATTACTATTCTATGTTTTTTACTCATTTCCCTAATTTGTCTGCATAGTTCTTCCTTCACCTCCCTTCCACTATTAGGTGGTCTCTAGACTACACCTATTAGTGTGAATTGACCCTTTATTATCTTTTATCTCTTTCCATATGGATTCTATTTTTGTCTTGCTGATAGCTGCGTCACTTTTTTCTACTGCCATTATGTTATCCCTAATAAGTACAGCTACTCCACCTCCCCTTTTTCCCTCTCTATCTTTTCTAAATATGTTATACCCTGCAATGTTTAATTCCCAGTCCTTATTTTTCTGTAGCCATGTCTCAGTAATCCCTACTGTGTCTGGTTCCTCACAACACCGCCAGCTCCCCTGTTTTATTACGGACACTGTCTGACAGTTTAACTCATTTTTAATAGGATTTCCTCTCACTTTATGTTTAACCATCTTTTTAGACTCCTGTTCTATAACTCTATTTATTCCCTTGCCATCAATGTCCTCCCTTACTTTATTCTTTCCTATGCTCTCTTTTCCTGTTTTGTTTATAATTAGGCTGGTTACATTTCTTGTGGATGCCTCCCCCCATCTTACTAGTTTAAAGCCTTTGCCTTTATTGTGAGGAAAATGCATGTCTAGTCAAAGGAGGATAGGTGACCAATGGGTTGTGCAAAGAGTGGGTTGTAAGGAGAGTCTTAAAGGAGGCGAGGGAGGTGGCGAGCAGAGGATTTAGGTAGCGAATTACAAAGTGTGGAACTTAGTTGTACTGATGTTTATCTGTCAATACAAATGAAGGAATGTTGTGTATATCTACAGCTTAAGTAGTGTACATATCTATCACTGTGCATGTGCTGCTTCAATTACCAACCTCTCAAGACAACCCCCAACCTCACCAAGCTCATCTCGTCAATGAGACCATCTCTTGCTCCTTTCTCATTAAAATCTTGACCACCCACCTCTCTTTATGGCCCCCATGCTGGCTGATTTTGTAAGTTGTTCTTTCTCCTTAGGCACTGTCCCCCTCCCTTTCAAAACTGTCATCCTGGCATCCTCTTCAAAAAATCCACCCTTGGTTTCCCGATCCTCGCTAACTATGTCCCCTTACCTCCAACTTCCCAGATCCATGCCCATCTTTCCCAATAAATTCCAGTTTTAATCTCTCTAATCAGGTTGCCGCATCTCCCACCTCAGCAAAATGGCCCTATCCAAAGTCACAAATGACATTCAATGTGACTATGACCATGGTGCATTTTCCTTCCGAGTCCGCCTCTACCATCTTCCTCCAACACCTCTCCTTCATTATCCAACATGGGTGGACTGTCCTCACTTGATTCCACTCTTACCTATCTGATTGTAGCTAGATGATCTCCATCAATGGCTTTTCTTTGCACCTTACACCATTAAAACAGGAGTCCTCCAAACTTGGACCCCTCCTCTTGCTCCTCTACATGTATCTCTTCTTGGTGACATCATCCGTAGACATGAAGCCAGCTTCCACATGTACACGAACACCCAGCTCCACCTCTCCACCACCACTCTTGACCCCTCCACTGCCTCTGTGCTAAAAGACTGTTTGTCCGACATCCAGTCCGAGATGAGCTGCAATTTCCTCTAGCAAACATTGAGAAGACTGAAGCCATTGTTTTTTTCCCTTGCCTCAAACTCTGCACCTAGAGCCCAGAATAGAAATCTCCATGTACAGCCAGGACAGGAATTGTCTTATATAGCCAAGGATTGAAATCATCTTGTGCAGCAGAAATTGTCTGAAGGGTAAAAAACATCAGATATTTACAGAATCATAGAATGATACAGCACAGAAGGAGGCCATTCGGCCCATTGTGCCTGTGCCGGCACTTTAAAAGAGCTATCCAGTTAGTCCTGCTCCCCTGCTCTTTCGCTGTAGCCCTGCACTTTTTTTCCCTTCAAGTATTTATCCAATTCCCTTCTGAATCTGCTTCCACCATCCTTTCAGGCAGTGCATTCCAGATCACAACTCGCTGCGTAAAAAAAAAATCCTCACATCGCCTCTGGTTCTTTTGCCAATCACCTTAAATCTATGTCCTCTGGTTACCAACCCTTCTGCCACTGGAAACAGTTTATCCTTATTTACTCTCTCAAAACCATTCATGATTTTGAACACCTCTATCATATCTTCTCTTAACCTTCTCTGCTCTAAGTCTATTGTGTGGTATTTTGTCAAAGACCTTTTGAAAGTCCAGATACACAACATTAACTGCATTACCCTTATCTACCCTCTCAATTATTTTATCCCTCTCCCATTTTTTGAACAGGGGTATAACATTTGCAATCCTCCAGTCCTCTGGCACCACTCCCATAGCTAAGGAGGATTGGAAGATTGTGGCCAGAGCATCTGCAATTTCCACCCTTACTTCTCTTAGTAACCTAGGATGCATCCCATCCAGACCAGATGATCTTTCTACTTTGAATACTGCCAACCTTTTTGTACCTCCCCTTTACCTATTTTTATCTTATCCAATATCGCTACTGCCTCCTCCTTTACTGCTACATTGGCAGCATTGTCTTCCCTTGTGAAGACAGATGCAAAGTACTCATTTAGTACTTCAGCCTCGCCTTCTGTCTCCACAAAATCTCCTTTTTGGGATGTGGGCGTCGCTGGCAAGGCCATCATTTATTGCCCATCCCTAATTGCCCTCGAGAAGGTGGTGGTGAGCCGCCTTCTTGAACCGCTGCAGTCCATGTGGTGAAGGTACTCCCACAGTGCTGTTAGGGAGAGAGTTCCAGGATTTTGACCCAGCGATGATGAAGCATCGGCGATATATTTCTAAGTCAGGTTGGTGTGTGAATTGGAGGGGAACTTGGAGGAGGTGGTGTTCCCATGCGCCTACTGCCCTTGTCCTTCTCGGTGGAAGAGGTCACAGGTTTGGGAGGTGCTGCCGAAGAAGCCTTGGCAAGTTGCTGCAGTGCATCTTGTAGATGGTACACACTGCAGACACAGTATGCTGGTGGTGGAGGGAGTGAATGTTTAAGGTGGTGGATGGGGTACCAGTTAAGCGGGCTGCTTTGTCCTGGATGGTGTCGAGCTTCTTGAGTGTTGTTGGAGCTGCACTCATCCAGGCAAGTGGAGAGTATTACATCACACTCCTTACTTGTGCCTTGTAGATGGTGGAAAGGCTTTGGGGAGTCAGGAGGTGAGACACTCGACGCAGAATACCTAGCCTCTGACCTGCTCTTGTTGCCATAGTATTTATGTGGCTGGTCCAGTTAAGTTTCTGGTCAATGGTAACCCCCAGGATGTTGGTGGTGGGTGATTCGGCAATGGTAATGCCGTTGAATGTCAATTGCTGTTTTGCTTACAAATATTTGACTCCAATCCACCTGGGTAGATCCTTTTTTAACGTACTGAAATTAGCCCTTCTCCAGTTAAGTATTTTTGCGCTTGATTGTTCCTTATATTTTTCCATAACTATTCTAAATGTAATAATATTATGATCAATGTTCCTCAAATGCTCCCCCTCTGAAACATGCTCCACGTGCCCCACTTCAAACCCCAGAACTAGATCCAGCAGTGCTTCCTTCCTCATTGGGCTGGAAACACACTGATCAAGAAAGTTCTCTTCTGCACATTTCAGAAATTCCTCCCCCTCTTTGCCCTTTACACTGTTACTATCCCAGTCTATATTAGGATAATTGACATCCCCCATTATCACTACTCTATAGTTCTTGAATCTTTCTGTAATTTGCCTGCAAATTTTCTCCTCTTTCTTCTTCCCATTTGGTGGCCTATAGTATATACCCAGTAGTGTAATAGCTCCTCTATTGTTTCTTAATTCTAACTAAATAGATTCTGTCTTTGAACCCTCTACTATATTATCCCTTTCCAGTGCTATAATAGTTTTTTATTACTACTGCTACCCCTCTTCTTTTTTTCCTTCCCTATCTTTCCTGAATACCTTGTAGGCAGGAATATTAAGTTACCAATCCTCCCCTTCTTTAAGCCAGGTCTCTGTTATTGCCACTATATCATAGTCCCATGTGGCGACTTGTGCCTGATGCTCACCAACCTTATTTACCACGTTATATGCACATGCACTCCAAACCCATTGTAGACTGCCTCACATTTGCCCACTGTCTGATCCCTCCTATTTCTGAACTCTTCTTTACTCTAGTTCCATTTGTCTCCCGCAGTCCTCTGTGCACCTTGTTTCTCCTCTCCAATGTTTCATCCTGGTACCCATCCCCTTGCCCAATTAGTTTAAGCCCTCCCACACAGCACTAGTTAAGCTCCCCGCGAGGACATTAGCCCAGCTCTGTTGAGGACAGGAGGGAGCTGTCCATTTTGAGCAAGTCCCTCCTGCCCCAGAACTGGTCCCAATGCCCCAGAAATCTGAAGCCCTCCCTCCTGCACCATTTCTCCAGCAGCATGTGAAATAGGAGGAAACCAAGGATAAATCCTTGGGGGACTCCAGAGGTGATGGTGCAGGAGTGGGACGAGAAGCCATTGCAGATGATTTTCTGGCTATAACTGGATAGATAGGAATAGAACCAGGCGAGGGCAGTCCCACCCAGCAGGAGGCATTGGTGGAGGATGGTGTGGTCAACCATGTCAAAGGCTGCAGACAGGTCGAGAAGGATGAGCAGGGATAGCTTACCACAGTCAAAGTCACATAGGGTGTCATTTGTGACTTTGATAAGGGCCATTTCAATCCTGTGGCAGGGGCGGAAACCTGATTGGAGGAGTTCAAATATGTAGTTGCGGGAAAGACGGGCACAGATTTGGGAGGCGACAACATGTTCAAGGACTTTGGAGAGGAAATGGAGGTTGGAGATGAGGCAGTAGTTTGCATGGACAGAGGGTGTTTTTTTTTGAGTAGGAGAGTGATGACAGCAGATTTGAAGGGGAGGGGGACAGTACCTGAGGAGAGGGAACCAATAACAATATCAGCTAACGTGGGGACCAGGAAGGGAAGTTGTGTGGTCAGCAGTTTGGTGGGAATAGGGTCGAAGGAGCAGGAGGTAGGTCTCATGGACAAGGTGAGCTCGAAGAGGGCATGAGGGAAAATAGGGGAGAAACTGGAGAAAGATGCGAGTTCATGGCTAGGGCAGGTGGGAACCTTAGGGGAAGTTTGGCTTAATGGGCGAGGGGAAGGGAGGGAAGCATTAAGGCAGCTGAACTAATGGTCTCAATCTTAGTGACAAAGAAGTCCATGAGCTCCTCGCACTTGTTGTTGCACGCCCATAATGGAACCCATTCAATTTTCCTTCCATTAATTTGCATGAAATGAAAATTAGGCAGGTTTTGTTAGTAGGTGTGCGATCCTTTGCACCAATAATTTCTCCCTGCACAACGTACAAGTGATGCTTTATATTCAGGCGCTTAAGACGCAAATCTATTTCACTGGGTTTTATACTGCTATGGTGAGCAATTGAAAAGGAAATTATGTCAAAATCTGGGTGAGATTTGATGGAATTCTGTAGAATGCTGGAAATGTTATTTTAGTTATTTCTGATACACAATCTACAACATACCGAACAAGGATAATTTATCTTTAAAAACATTTCTCCTGATTGTCGTAAAGAGTGTACAGTCATGGATAAAGAGGCTATTTTAATAAGTGTCATAAGGCACTTTCTACAGCAGCTGCCAAAAGTCAGACACACATAATCAAGCTTATTTGCAATGGTTACATCTGGATTGTTGACGCTCACAGCGGAATTGGAGGTGGAAGGGAGTCTCGTTATAGTATTCCAGGATAAAAGATAATCATCAGGTGGGAGGTGGGCAGAGAACTGAAATATTAAATCAATGAGAGTTATTATTTCTGCTTTTTTTTGGAGAAACATGATCGTTGTTAAGGTTAAAGTAACAAACTCACCATTTGTGAAAATATTTTTTTTCAGAGAGCAAGGCTCTCTATGTACTGTGACGCAAAATTGACCCAGGCAGAGAACAATGGTAAAAAGAGATGTGAGTGATGTTGAACCGATTGAATTTTTGGATGTTAGTGATGATATTCATTGTTATGCAAGGGAACAGGGGCAATGCAAGTTGTAGAGTAGAAACTGTGGTCTAGGTCTGACTGACTGTATGTAACTCAGATTCCAGGTTCGTAAGTGAAATTGTTACTTGTGCAATAGATAAGTAAAAAGCAAATGAATCCTCACTTCTGCTTGCAGCCAGTCACAAGCAGAATAGTCCAGAAATGTTTTTTTTTTCAACCTCCTTCGCTGACTTTGGCAAGTATCAGCTCCAACTAAACATTGAGCTTAGTGTCTTGCTGCAACAAGGTAGAGAAGCTGTGCATTCCCTACTAAACGATTGGATGGGAGGTTTAGAAAATGGTGGCAGGCATTTTACTTAAAATCAACTGCACTTGTGATTTACATTTTTTTAAATAATTAAAATAAAGTCATAACTTCAGACACAATTTAGTTTCAATTTATTTTTCAATCAAATGTGTATGTGAGATATGTAACCCTTCAAACTGAGTACAGTAAAGTACATCACAGTAAAGTGTTCCTTTTTCAACTGGAGGTTTAATATAAGTTGTGGACTTGTCTGAGAACCTGAAAGTCATAGGATTGCAAAGAAATTGTTTAAAATTTAGAAATTTGAAGGAAGATTCTTCAGCAGTTCAGATGCTCGAATCTGGCAATGACTTAGTGAGCTTTTAATATCAGAACTGTTGAGGTGATAATAAACCTGCTGAGCCCTCAGCTCTCTCATCTCAGACCTCCAGTTCGACACATACCTCCTGCCAGCAGCACATCTGTGAACCATATTAGCGCTGGAACTCTGGAGGAGTCCTGAGTTCCATTTACCTGTGCTACTTGTTAGAGGATGAAGGCGGAGGCAAGGAAGAAATGAGGAAAGGACACAGTAAACAGTCATTGAAAACATTTTGAACAAGTATTCCACCAGTTCAAATAGTAGAAAGTTGGAAGCTTGACTGGAGGTTCCAAGCTTGAGGCCGTTCATTTAAATGTAACCATCATGATTATATACTCTTTAAGGAAAGTTTTACCAAGCTACCCAAGTGTGTTGCAGCACTTCACTATGTGGGGGTGGAGTTGCCCCACCCTTCTGTTGCTGCTCTCTACCCTGCTCTGCAAAAGGGCATCTCTTTCTGGCATTACTAGTCTGTGGAGAGGTCTGTCTTTTTCATTATCTGAGCAACAGAGCACGGAGACAGATGACACTAATGTGTTGAAAGGGAAAAAGATCTTCCAAGAAAAAAATGTACAAAATGGAATGAAGCACTCATAAGGGTCCATAACTTGATGTTAAACTTTGGGAACCATATCTGTTACTGAAAAAATATAATCATCCTAATGAAAGTAATGCGTTTGAATTTAGTTGATTAACGAATATAAATCAGTCGCATATTAATTTGCCATATCTATTTCAATTATTTCATTAATGGAAGTAGTCTATCTGTGATTGTGAGCAGCATAAGATGTTTTGTAATGTATGTAGCCTTTGTAATAACTTTGTTTCAACCATATTATTACAGACATTTTATTCTTTTCATTTCAACCGTTACTGTAATGGAAAACAGAAATACAGAAGTGAAGCAAACAATCTGTGAGCGATTATAGTTGCCTGTCGTGCTGCACTGTATTTTCATAGTCCAGCACATATCTGAAATTTAAATGGCACAGTATAAATTTGGAAGACTCATTTTTACAACATTAATTTAGTGCTTGCAAAACCTTCAAAACAGTGAATTAAGATCTGTAACCGCCTTGATTTGATGCGGATAAAAATTTATTTTATAGTAGTGATTAACAAAATAGTGAAACCAAATAGGCTATTATTGGAAAGAGAAATTGCCCTAAACTATTTACAGCTGCTTTGCATTTAAACTAGGTCCAGATATGTAAATAAAGAAGCTACTTGTGGTGAAGTGACATACTTTTTCCAATTAATATTCAGAAAATCACATGATCAACAATGAGCAAAGCCATCCATTTAAAAATTTCCACTCTACTGCTCACTTTCTGTCAATTTTTAAAATGTAGAATATAGTTACTACTTTATTAAGCAGATTAGGAAATCTCTCGCTCCGATTTTAGGATATGCTAAAGAATAAATTTTCCTTTTAATGTCAGAAGTGAACAGTATACATTACTACAATTCACATAAGGTACATTTCAGTGCACTTATTAATGAGAGACTGTCACATTAGCATAACAGAGTACAGAACTGGAAGCGCACTTGCTTCAATATGTTTTTAAAATCTTTCCATAAAACTGTCTCCGACCTTTTGTGCTTAACTAAGAAAATTTATTTTTCTCACTTACAGTGCATTTGCTCCCTCCTCACTAATACATTTGATTAGCCTTGCAGAGTTTTCAATACAGGGTGACTTATTTTAAAGCTTATAAAGCATCATGTGCAATGTGCCGCTAACAAAAACTATTATTTTCCATTAAGCTAACAGAAGCAATATAGATGTCGTAACAGCATTTATGGAAAATCTCTTCAGCATCCATCAGTGAATCTTATATAGTTTATACTTAAATACTTTCTAAATAATATCAGGCTCAGCAGTATGTTTTCCTGTTCCACTAATGCAGGGAAGCCAACAAGCTATGGTAAAGTAGAAAAACAATAAACAGGACAGCTAAGAGGAAATTGGAAATGCTGATGCGTGATATATTGGCCACATCAGTGCTTCTGTCCATTTTCTTATTAGCAGCTCTTTTGACAGACATGTTTTAAAATAATATTGATTTTACTGACCTTGGTGCTGAAGGAAAAAGATATGTTGGTCCAATTGTAAGTAAAATATCATGCATTGAACCAGTTTGCCAAATACATGTGGCATATTCTGAACAGCAGTGGGTGTTGCCTTCACAATAAGCCATCTTTACAGCAAAAGTCTGCAGAAGTTTCAGTTTTGCTTTTGCAGAGATTTCATTAATATTAGTCATTCCTTGACCATCATGATTAAGAACTCATAAAGTGTATTCCTAAAATATTGAAGCAAACCTATTTCATAAAATTGCATATAGATTTAGATCCTTTTCATTATCTGGTATAACTTTTGTCAGCTCACTAATGTATTGCTTTGAAAGGTAGAATATATATATTTAAAATAATCATTTAACTAGTTTATATAGTTAATATGATTTATTCCAACACAGAAATTTGAAAGTTTAATTTATATTTAATTGAATAGGTTATATTTCTATCATATAGCCAGTTAATGGAAACAGTATCCTTTTTTTTTTATTCGTTCCTGGGATGTGGACGTCGCTGGCAAGGCCAGCATTTATTGCCCATCTCCAATTGCCCTTGAGAAGATGGTGGTGAGCCGCCTTCTTGAACCGCTGCATGCCGCGTGGTGAAGGTACTCCCACAGTGCTGTTAGGGAGGGAGTTCCAGGATTTTGACCCAGCGATAATGATGGAACGGCGATATACTTCCAAGTCAGGATGGTGTGTGACTTGGAAGGGAACTTGGAGGTGATGGTGTTCCCATGCACCTGCTGCCTTTGTCCTTCTAGATGGTAGAGGTCGCGGGTTTGGGAGGTGCTGTCGAAGAAGCCTTGGCGAGTGCTGCAGTGCATCTTGTTAATGGTACACACTGCAGCCACAGTACGCGGGTGGTGGAGGGAGTGAATGTTTAAGGTGGTGGATAGGGTGCCAATCAAGTGGGTTGCTTTGTCCTGGATGGTGTCAAGCTCCTTGAGTGTTGTTGGAGCTGCACTCATCCAGGCTAGTGGAGGGTATTCCATCACACTCCTGACTTGTGCCTTGTAGATGGTGGAAAGGTTTTGGGGAGTCAGGAGGTGAGACACTCGCCGCAGAATACCCAGCATCTGACCTGCTTTTGTTGCCACAGTGTTTACGTGGCTGGTCCAGTTAAGTTTCTGGTCAATGGTGACCCCCCAGGATGTTGATGTTGGGGGATTTGGCGATGGTGATGCCGTTGAATGTCAAGGGGCGGTGGTTAGACGCTCTGTTGTTGGAGATAGTCATTGCCTGGCACTTGTGTGGCGCAAATGTTACTTGACACTTATCAGCCCAAGCCTGAATGTCATCCAGGTCTTGCTGCATGCGGACATAGACTGCTTCATTATCTGAGGAGTTGCGAATGGAACTGAACACTGCAATTATCAGCGAACATCCCCACTTCTGACCTTCTGATGGAGGGAAGGTCATTGATGAAGCAGCTGAACATGGTTGGGCCTAGGACACTGCCCTGAGGAACTCCTGCAACGATGTTCTGGGGCTGTGATGATTGACCTTCAACAACCACAACCATCTTCCTTTGTGCTAGGTATGACTCCAGCCAGTGGAGAGTTTTTCCCCTGATTCCCATTGACTTCAATTTTACTAGGGCTCCTTGATGGCACACTCAGTCAAATGCTGCCTTGATGTCAAGGGCAGTCACTATCATCTCACCTCTGGAATTCCGCTGTTTTGTCCATGTTTGAATAAGGCTGGAATGAGGTCTGGAGCTGAGTGGTCCTGGCAGAACCCAAACTGCGCATTGGTGAGCAGGTTTTTGGTGAGTAAGTGTTGCTTGATAGCACTGTCAATGACACCTTCGATCAATGTGCTGATGATTGAGTAGATTGATGGGGTGGTAATTGGCCGGATTGGATTGGTCCTGCTTTTTGTGGACAGGACATAGCTGGGCAGTTTTCCACATTGTCAGGTAGATGCCAGTGTTGTAGCTGTACTGGAACAGCTTGGCTAGAGGCGCGGCTAGTTCTGGAGCACAAGTCTTCAGCACGACAGCTGGGATATTGTCGGGGCCCATAGCCTTTGCTGTATCCAGTGTACTCAGCCATTTCTTGATATCACGTGAAGTGAATCGAATTGGCTGTAGACTGGCTTCTGTGATGGTGGGAACCTCAGGAGGAGGCCGATATGGATCATCCACTCGGCACTTGTGGCTGATGATGGTTGCAAATGCTTCAGCCTTGTCATTTGCACTCGCGTGCTGGGCTCCGCCATCATTGAGGATGGGGATGTTCATGGAGCCTCCTCCTCCCGTTAGTTGTTTAATGGTCCACCACTATTCACGACTGAATGTGGCAGGACTGCAGAGCTTTGATCTGATCCGTTGGTTGTGGGATCGCTTAGCTCTGTCTATATCATGCTGCTTCCGTTGTTTAGCATGCATGTAGTCCTGTGTTGCAGCATTCCCAGGTTGGCACCTCATTCTTAGGTACACCTGGTGCTGCTCCTGGCATGCTCTTCTACACTCCTTATTGAACCAGGGTTGGTTGCCTGGTTTGATGTTAATGGTAGAGTGACTGGTATGCATGTGTGTGTATATATATGCTCTAGAAATTTCCAGTTTATTTGATCAGAAACCATTAAGAACTTGGGATAGACACAGATAGCATAGTTCAGGAATGACTCCATAAGTATCCAATACTTTACCCAGAAATTGCTATACTGTTCCAGCTAATACAGTTCAACCTTTCAGTCTTTCCACATCTTGAGCTCCCACATAAGTCAAAGCTATACCCAGCATCAGGTTCCAAATTCAAACCAGATACCAAGTATTGTTTGAAAAAAATGCTTCCAGCATGGATTAGCTGATGGTGCTATTTTTATGATTGAGTCATAACTTTTTTCATGTGAATCATATTTTATGAATGAAATAGACAAAACAAGATGCAATTTAATAGTATGCATGCAATCCAAATTTAATCCAAAATGACATTTACTGAGACTGTTGTGGTATTTTTGCTAACATTGCTATTTTTAACAGACATTAATGATTTGTATGAGGATATCATAAGCAAAACATCCAAGTTTGCAGATGTACTGAAATAGGACTGTGTGCATTTCTGGTCCATTAGTAATAGTAAAAATATCATTGTCCTGGAAAGGGTACAAAGGTGATCAATGAAGATGATTCAGAAATTTAATTTATGAGGAAAGATTAAGGAAGTTGTGCTTGTTTTCTTTAGCAAAGAGGATACTTGAAGGTGACCTAATTGAAGTTTTAAAGATTCCGAAGGAGATTGACAACATTGATCCAGGCAAATTATTCACTGTGGTGAAGTTTTCAAATACGAGGGGGACATAAAATAGGAAAATTAGGAGTAAGAAGGGAAGTCAGGCAGAAATTTTTCACCCAAACTATATGGTCCAATTTATGCAACCCTGTCCCAATTTTGCTCATGTGCAACCAGCTGCAATATAAGCTGGAGATGTAGTTTACCCCCCTTTGAGCTTACTTTCATTTTGCTCTGGCAACACAAATTCCCTAACTCTCTAGCCCCATTAGCAGAGAAATTCCCTCACCTGCCTGCTTACTCAGTGGAGAATCTCATCCCCCAGCAATTTCCTTTGTTGGAAGTCCTTTCTATATGAAGCCAGTCCATTTGCCTATCTTAAGTTCTTGCAGGCCAGTGGTTGTCTGGACCCATGGCCAGAGCTGAGTTGGGTTTTCTTGACCTTTACATATTTCCATTAGTCCTGTTTAAACAAGAACTCTTTCAATGAAACTTTGTACTTGGTTGCAAAGCTGCAAGAATGACAGATACCAATTCTGTTGACTTTCTTCATTGAAATTTCCGTACATTTTGTTAGAGTCAGTTATATTTATCAAATCCTATTACCATGAATGTTTGTGACCTGTCACATTGCAGTACAGTGAAGTCTAAGAACTGTAAGATACTAAGAATATCCCAACACTGGACAAACAGGGGGCTATAGGGGGAGAGGAGCTAAACACGATCAAAATCACTAAGGAAGTGGTACTCGGTAAAATAATGGGACTCAAGGCGGATAAATCACCTGGACCTGATGGCTTACATCCTAGAGTCTTGAAGGAAGTGGCGGTAGGGATTGTAGATGCATTGGTAATAATTTTTCAAAACTCCCTGGATTCCGCTAAGGTCCCGGCAGACTGGAAAACTGCTAATGTAACACCCTTATTTAAAAAGGGCAGTAGACAGAAGGCTGGTAACTATAGACCGGTTAGCCTAACATCTGTGGTAGGTAAAATTTTGGAGTCCATTATTAAGGAAACAGTAACAGGATATTTGGATAATCATAATTTAATAGGACAAAGTCAGCATGGTTTTACGAAGGGGAAGTCATGTTTGACAAATTTGCTGGAGTTCTTTGAGGAAGTAACATATAGAGTGGATAAAGGGGAACCAGTGGACGTAGTGTATTTAGACTTCCAAAAGGCATTTGACAAGGTGCCACACAAAAGATTATTGCTTAAGGTAAAAAATCACGGGATTGGGGGTAATATTCTGGCATGGATAGAGGATTGGCTATCTAACAGAAAGCAAAGAGTTGGGATAAATGGTTCATTCTCAGACTGGCAATCAGTAACTAGTGGTGTTCCACAGGGGTCAGTGCTGGGTCCCCAACTCTTCACAATCTATATTAACGATTTGGAGGAAGGGACCAAGTGTAACATATCAAAATTTGCAGATGATACAAAGATGGGAGGGAAAGTAGTGAGTGAGGAGGACATAAAAAACCTGCAAGGGGACATAGACAGGCTAAGTAAGTGGGCAGAGATTTGGCAGATGGAATACAACACTGGAAAGTGTGAGGTGATGCACTTTGGCAGGAAAAATCCTAGAGCAATTTATTATCTTAATGGCAAGAAACTGGAGAGTACTGAAGTGCAAAGGGATCTGGGGGTCCTGGTGCACGAAACTCAAAAGGTTAGTATGCAGGTGCAGCAAGTGATTAAGAAGGCAAATGGAATGTTGGCTTTCATTGCTAGGGGGATAGAATATAAAAATAGGGAGGTATTGCTTCAGTTGTACAAGGTATTGGTGAGACCGCACCTGGAATACTGCATACAGTTTTGGTGTCCTTACTTAAGGAAAGACATCCTTGCTCTCGAGGCAGTGCAAAAAAGGTTCACTCGGTTAATCCCGGGGATGAGGGGGTGGTCATATGAGGAGAGGTTGTGTAGATTGGGACTCTACTCATTGGAGTTCAGAAGAATGAGAGGCGATCTTATTGAAACATATAAGATTGTGAAGGGGTTGGATCGGGTGGATGCGGGGAGGATGTTCCCGATGACGGGTGAGACGAGAACTAGGGGACATAGTCTTAGAATAAGGGGCTGCTCTTTCAAAACTGAGATGAGGAGGAACTACTTCACTCAGAGGGTGGTAGGTCCATGGAATATGCTGCCACAAAAAGCTGTAGAAGCTACAACATTAATTAAATTTAAAACAGAAATAGACAGTTTCCTAGAAGTAAAGGGCATTAAGGGTTACGGGGAGCGGGCAGGAATTTGGACATGAGTCTAGGTTCGGATCGGTCATGGCCCTGTGGGTAGTGGAGCGGGCCCAGGGACTGTGTAGCCTGATTCTGCTCCTATTTCGTGTGTGCAATTCTGTTAGATGCAGGAGATGGTTCTGTGATAGATAGTAGATTGGCGGTTAGGATCAGATCAGCCATGATCTTATTGAATGGCGGAGCAGGCTCGAGGGGCCGATTGGCCTACTCCTGCTCCTATTTCTTATGTTCTTATGTTCTTATGTCTTCATTATGCAAATTTTAAAAACTCCAAAAATGGCTGCAATGGTAAACATTAGTAATCTCCATAGTTGCAGCGGGACATCATGTATTGCCAGCATATCTGGGCAGAGAGGCCACCAAAGAGAAACACTGCTGGAAAACGATAGGATCAGAAAGCAATTCAAATGCAAACCAGGTTTCTGTTTCTTCCGCTTATTATTAAAAATGATACATTTCCCAATGCATGTCAGCAAAGGGATTATAAAGGGCAGCAATATAAAAAACATTCAGCAGAACAAGAGCACTTGCTGTGAGCAATTACAGCTCAATGATTTATTTTCTAAGCCAAGGCAACCCCATAATAAACCATGTTGATATAATCGGAGAAAAAGTACAGTGAAATGGTGGAAATCATATGTTAAATTTTTCATTTAAGTTTCAGTTTAACAAGCCAAAATATGATTTTCACAAGGTATACTGGATGTTTAAGGGGCAATTCTGACTCTTCCTGATCGATGGGAAAGGAGCAGAGGAGCAGTTAAAATGGAGGGACTCCATTTCCCACTCTGTCACTGCTGAACTGCGATTTTAACGCCGTTGGTTTTGGTGATGGATGAGCCTGTCGCCGGACTCCACTCCGCAGCAGCGAGACCCTTGCGACAACACCCGCCGCCCCCCCGGACTTATCTTGCTACCAGTAGCCTTTGCAGAGGCCAGTTGGCAGACCCTTAGCCACCCGATTTTTATCCTTCCCTGCCGGCCAGCTGCCGCTTTCTACCAGACAGAGCCGAGCGGCGGAGCGGCGCCACTCAAATGATGCTCGACAGTTAAAATCTGCTGGGCCACTGACCCACACTCCAGCGCGGGATTGCCGTCCACTTCCGCTGGCTTCCTGTCAGCAGTTAAAAATGGCCCTTAAGCTGCAGATCTATTTCTCTAATCTGAAATAATGAAGTTAACTCCACTCATTGTCCTGATGGATGGAAGCAGGATTATCAGTTCCTCCCTTCTCTCACCTTCACATGGTCCATCTCCGACTCTTCCCTTCCCTTCCTCGACTTCTCCGTCTCCATCTCTGGGGATAGGCTATTGACAAACTTTCACTACAAGCCCACTGACTCCCACAGCTACCTGGACTACACTTCCTCCCACCCCACCTCCTGTAAGGACTCTATTCCATTCTCCCAGTTTCTCCATCTCCGCCGCATCTGCTCTGACGATGCCACCTTCCATACCAGTGCTTCCGACATGTCTTCCTTTTTCCTCAATCTACTGTGATTGACACGGCCCTTGACCGTGTCCGTTCTATCTCCCACACTTCTGCCCTCACCCCTGCCCCTCCCTCCCGGAACCACGATAGAGTTCCCCTTGTCCTCACCTTTCACCCCACCAGCCTCCACATTCAACGGATCATCCTCCGCCATTTCCGCCACCTCCAGCGTGATCCCACCACCAAACACATCTTCCCCTCACCTCCCCTTTCAGCATTCCGTAGGGACCGCTCCCTCCGCGACACCCTGGTCCACTCCTCTATCACCCCCAACACCCCTTCCCCTTCGCCCAGCACCTTCCCGTGCAAGCGCAGAAGATGCAACACATGCCCTTATACCTCCCCCCTTCCCACTATCCAGGGCCCCAAACACCCCTTCCAGGTGAAACAGCGATTTACTTGTACTCCTTGCAATTTAGTATACTGTATTCGCTGCTCACGATGCGGTCTCCTCTACATTGGGGAGACCAAACGCAGAGTGGGTGACCGCTTTGCGGAACACCTTCATTCAGTCTGTAAGGGGGACCCCGAGCTTCCGGTCGCCTGTCACTTTAATTCACCGCTCCACTCCCACTTAGACCTCACCGTCCTTGGCCTCTTGCATTGTTCCACGGAAGCTCAGCGTAAGCTCAAGGAACAGCACCTCATCTTTCGATTAGGCACTTTACAGCCTTCTGGACTCAACATAGAGTTCAACAATTTCAGATCATAACCTCGGCCCCTATCATATATATATTTTTCATCCACACTTTTTGTCTGTCTTTTTTTTCTTCTCTCCCACATGGCAGCTGTCTTTCATTCTACCAACGCAATTCACACTTCATCTAGAGCCATCCTTTGTTTCTTAACCTGTCCCATTACCATCTCCTTTTGCCTTGAATATCTCTTAATGTCTCTTAACCTCTCCTGCCTTCTATCCTATCACAGACCTTCCCTTTTGTTCTTTCATCCCCTCCCCACTTTTCCAGCCCCTACACTTGCTTAAAAATCTGTTCCATTTCCTGCTTTTTTCCAGTTCTGATGAAAGGTCATCGACCTGACCTGCTGAGTATCTCCAGCATTTTCTGTTTTTATCAGTATTTACATTTTGTTGCAGATCATTAAGATTAAATAATTTACAGAAATTCTGAAGTATACTCTTTTGATGACCTTTAAGTAAAAGAACGAAATAAAGTACTTTCATATACTCAGGATGCTCACAGCCAATGAAGTGCACTTTGATGTGTTGTTACTGTTGTCATGTTGACAGATGTGGCAGCCAATGTGCACACAGCAAGGTCCCACAAACAGCAATAAGATAATGACCAGTTAATCTGTTTTGATGGTGTTGTTTGAGGGATAAATGTTCATCAGGACACCTCCCTAGTTCTACTTCAAACAGTGCTAGAGGATCTTTTATGCCCACCTGAACAGGTTGACAAGGCCTTGGTTTAAACTCTCATCCAGAAGACAGCACCTCCAACAAATCAACACTCCTTCAGTACTGCACTGAAGTGTTGCCCTGGATTATATACACAAATCCTGGAGTCAGGTTTGAACTCACAAATTTCTAACTCAGAGGTGGGAGTGCTCCCACTGAGCCAAGGGGAGGAATATATATTTTAAATTGTTCTATTCTTTCTGGGAGAGCGATTATTCTACAACTTCAGGAGCAAAATACTGGAACTTTACTGGGTACAAGATAATGGCCAATTAGAAAGTAGTGTTTGGAATGTTGGGTTTGTCATCATAGGAAACTGTAGTATAGAAATTATATACTTCTCATCCTTGTTTTCAACTCCCTCCATGGCCTCGCCCCTCCCTATCTCTGTAAACTCCTCCAGCCATACAACAGCTCCTAGATCTCTGCGCTCCTCCAATTCTGGCCTCTTGCGCATCCCCAATTTTCATCACTACATCAGCTTCAGCTGCCGAGGCCTAAGCTCTGGAATTACCTCCTTCAACCTCTCCACCTCTCTACCTCTCTTTCCTTCTTTAACACGCTACTTAAAACCTACCTCTTTGACCAAGCCTGTTCTACTGTGGCTTGGTGTCAAATTCTGTTTGATATCACTCCTCTGAAGCGCCTTGGGACGTTTTACTACATTAAAGGCACTATATAAATGCAGGCTGTTGTTGTCATTTAAATGAGACGGCAAGCTGCGGACGCATGCTGGGCAACCCCAAGCAGGTCGCCAGTGAATCACCATTGGATATCGTGCTGCTGTGTCACCAGCAGTGGCCCTCAGGTAGGTCCTAGAAGGGGGAGGGGAGGCAATTAGAAGGGGAGGTTGATCGGGAGAGGGGAATAAGCGATTGGGAGGGAGGGGGCCAATCAAGAGGAAGAAAAGGGGGCAATCGGGAACCTGCAACCATTTTCTGTTCCTCCTGGCTCCAGATTCAGCTAAGTATTTTTTAACAAACTTATCTTTTTGGTGGCGGTCTCCAGTGGTCCCTTCAAGGACCGCTGGTTAGGCCACATGTACACCACATTTTCCTGAATGCAGCCAGCCTGGTACAGACCCTGTTCAGGGTCACCCAATTTATCAAATGGGCATCCAACAGGTGTTAGGCTCCTTATTTGTAAAGGTGCAGGGCCTAGATGCTTCTTTTTCTGCTTTTAGCAATATGGGGGTGGTGGGGGGGGGGGGGGGGGCACAGTTCAGGCGTGGAACTGCCCCCGCGCATCCCTATATTGGATGCTTTGACCCCTGTTTTATGCGTGTAAAATGGGCGTGGCATCAACCACTTTTTAGGCTAACAAGTAGAGTCACTCAGATCAAAAGTATAATGCCAGTTCTAAAGCACTCCCATCTAACTACAAGTTTTGTATTGATTGAAATATTCCTTTTATTTCTATTCTGTGTATTTGGAGCAAAGCTAAAGCAGTTTACCTTTCAGGAAATTATATTTCCATCATGATTAGTTTTGATGTTTTTTTTTAGTATTATATAGATTAATAACCAGAAAAGCAAGTTTTTATTATTACGGCACTGACCTTGACTTTCCACTCTGAAATGGTATAAATCTGCAGGTAGGGAATGGTACTTTAAGGCTGCAGTGCTAGTACTTCTGCCTTTTTGGGCAGCAGATCGTTGTAGTCCAGATAACAGCTCTTTTGAGAGCTTATTTGTCCCCGAGTGTTTTGGACTCATTTTTAATTGCACAGTGTAGGAAGAAGCAACATTTAGTTATTCATGCTTTCAAGGAGATAAGAACACATATGTAACGTTCTTTTGATTGAGACATGATACTATAGTTTGTATGTGAGAGAACAGATGTGGTGAACAAAACCACAAATTGTTTTGATGGTCAGTTCCATTATATTCTTCCTATCATAGCTAATACTCGGGGTCAGCGGCGGGGGGTGGTGGGGGGGCGGGGGGGGGGGGGAGGCAGGGTGCTGGAGGGTTGGGGGGGCAGCGGAGGGTGAGAGAAAGATACAGGAATTTCAGTCTTTAATCTGGTACAGAGTTTTAATACAAAATTGGCAGCTTTATTCCCTTCAAGCTTGTGCACCTATATATGAAAAAGAAACAGGTATTCCCTCTAGCAATTACATTTGAGCTCTCTTTTAAAAGAAGGAGTAGCATCAGTAACAGCCTAAGAGCCTAGACAGAGGCAATCTCAAGCAAAGGAATATTACTGGGAAAAGTGAATAAGCTATTCCAGTCTTTTTTTTAAATGTGTATGCCTAATATAGCATAATTTATTGGATAAAGAGAAATAAATAATGTTCACATTCAGGGAAGATAGTACAAAAATATACCATATAATTAGTTAGACAGATCATTCTGGGAGTTCCTTTCCCCTGATAGTGCACAGGTTAACAGTGCACAAAGGATTTTTACACAAGCACATGAACCAGTGCACCATCAGAGGAAATCAAACTCCTTAGTGATTTGCGCATGCCAGTTGTATCGCCGAAAAACAAATGAGAGCTAGAACATTTTTTTTCTGATTGGAGTTAAAATTAAATTTCCTTTTGCCAGAGATGCATTTATCATACTTCTTGAGAATAATATAACTCTTCTTTTTAATACTTACAATGATGTTGAGGATTTTTTGGTAATAATTTGAATTTCAAAATGTGTTAAACTCCATTGGTCATGTTGAGCTGAAAGTTACTGTATCTCTATTATGAAACTTTTCTACTGTTTACCCATATCTATTACTTGCAACTTTAAACAAGCAATTTGTCTCTTTCATTCAATAGCAAAGTCAATAAAATATTGGATGTTCTTGTGCTCAATCTTATTAATGTCAAGAGGAACTACAAATTAGGCATTACAGAAGGATTGATTTAATAAGATTCCATGCTATACAAGTGACGATAATGTATATTTAACAAATATTACAGACACACACACAATGCACGCATCATTTAAAAAAAGCTGTAGTAAAAGAAATACTGAGTACATAATGCCATGAATGTAATAGTATCTTCTTTAATCAGTTACAGTAGGAAGGTAATTATTTATTTTCAAATAAGGGCTGTGTGCAGAGAACTTGAGCAAAAAGGAGACGAAGAGGAGCCATGCCACACATTTAGAAAAGTATATTTCAATAGTTTGCTGATGAAGAAAATCCTAACTAAACTTCAGCTTGTAACATATTTTCACCTGGACAATTCCATTTCTCTCACACCTGAGTCAGATGACATCACTGTAGAAAGAACCGGCCATGGAATCTTGGCTCTCACAGAATAATAAGCACTTTTTTTTATATGCACAACAGATCCATTTAAAAGTACCAGAGGACACTCAGTTCATGGGGATGTAATCTTATCCAGAATGCATTGCAGATAGCAGGCTACAAGGTGGTAAAAAAAAGATATTACAAACTGAATTTTTTCATAGCATAGTTCATGGTTCAACTCATGGCCCATGACTGTGCTTGCAATAAATGATTTAAACTTATTATTAAAAAAAGTAGATTTCCCCTTTAAGAAACTTGAGGAATCATGGATGGAAATGCATTGCTGCCAAAAATTTAATAATGCACTACAAAGCCATATTTGGCAATAAATAAATGGAGAATTTATCATCTATCTTATTTAAAATTCAGAAATGTTAAAGGTATGCTATTCTCTTATTATAGAAATAATGGAATTCTACCTATTACAGATTTATGGAAATTTGAAATATTGCAAAATGCAATATATCAACAAATAGAATATCTCTATAAAATGTCTTCTCGCTGATGTATAACTCAACACATTTTGCAAAGGAATCAAGTAATCGTTCTGTAAGCCTTCATTTTGCAGCTGGCTTATGCGGATTGAGAGTTAGTTACCAAGATAATTCTTTACACACCGAACCAATAATCCAAATACATACTGCTGATTGAGCTTCCTTGCTTTAGTCCTATAATATAAAACATTGTGTGATCTATTAATTTTTTTACATAAACACTGCACGTACATTGAATTTGGCGAATGTTTCTCTTTCCTCACTGCTGTTCAGTTTATTTCTAGTCCAGTTACCTTAACTGAATGATGATTGACATATTACACTATTGTTTTGCAATTTAATCATGATTGTGTTTGTAGATTATTTTAATTACAAAATGTAATCGAATATGTTTTCCACTGGCCTCTGCGTAACTATATAAACAGGTCATACTTCACTGCAATGAGTCATTTCACACTTTAAATTAAATTTCAACCTCATCCTACATTTGGAGAATTATGGTTTTTTTTTATTCGTTCATGGGATGTGGGCATCGCTGGCAAGGCCAGCATTTATTGCCCATCCCTAATTGCCCTTGAGAAGATGGTGGTGTACTGATTGGCTTGCTAAGCCATTTCAGAGGGCAATCAACCACATTGCTGTTGGTCTGGAGTCACATATAGGCCAGACCAGATAAGGACGGCAGATTTCCTTCCCGAAAGGACATTAGTGAACCAGATGGGTTTTTACGACAATCCGATAGTTTCATGGTCACCATTACTGATACTAGCTTTTTATTCCAGCTTTATTTAATTAACTGAATTTAAATTCCCCAGCTGCCGGGTGGGATTTGAACTCATGTTTCGCGGATCATTAGTCCAGGCCTCTAGGATTACTAGTCCAGTAACATAACCACTATGCTACCGTTCCCATAATAGATTATGTACCCAATTGTTGTCTAAATTAGGATTAAATTTCAAACAATTGTATAGATATTTGAAAAAAAATGAACAATTAAGCATTTTTACTCTGTTGCCATGAATGATAATCTTACTGCTCAGTGGAGTGACAGTTTACACAAGTGAAAAATAAACACAATACACACATGAGTCATTATTTGACAGTTGTATAGCATATTCTAGAATTAATATAAAGCCTGGCTGCCTTAGTTTCCACAGATTATTCTCCCTCATATGGAATCATTGACCAATGACAGTAAGTTCACAGAATCCCCACAGTGCAGATAGAGGCCATTTCGGCCCATCGAGCCTGCACCGACACATATCCCACCCTATCCCCGTAACCCCACGTATTTAATCCCCCTAACACTAAAGGTCAATTTATCATAGCCAGATCAACCTAACCCGCATATCTTTGGACTGTGGGAGGAAACCGGAGCACCCGGAGGAAACCCACACAGACACGGGGAGAATGTGCAAACTCCACACAGACAGTCACCCGGGTCCCTGGCGCTGTGAGGCAACAGTGCTAACCACTATGCCACCGTGTTACCCACTTCTGGTTGTTCTTTCACATCTGAGAAAGATTATGATGACTTGTTCTTGATTTCACAGAGCAAACTTATTGTGCAGAAACCTTTCAAAGAGTGCCCTGTAAAAATTCACACTCTTATGCATTTGCAAGTACAGTAAAATGTTCCGAATATAAATTAGTCAGAATCTATTAATTTGATTAACCCTGCAACATGCCCAATAAATAACCACCCTGTGTCTGGTTTATTGGATGGCTGTTGGCATGTTGTATTTTCATACTGTTCATTTATATTATTGGACTGAATTATACAAGATTATAATTGTCACTAATTTTAATGATTTGCCTTTAGTCACTGTGCACTGAAATTAAACAACGCCGGCGTGGCATAATATCTGTACTGCGCTTATGCCAACGTCTCCTCGATGACACGGATGCCAGTTGTTTGGAAGCTGATCGGCAGTCAATGCAACTTATTATTGTGAACCTGGAGAGAAGGTGGGAAGCCATAATCATGCAAGCTGTCCAGTGGCAGAACAGACTGCAAAAGCAACTAGGAAAAGAAAAGGTAAGAATTCAATGCTTGAGGTCTATAGCGTGTAACAAAAAGATAGGAACATAGGAAAGTACAGAAATGCAAAAGATTCTGCAGTCCATCCGGCTGATACAAAAACGAATATTCCTCACTTGCCCAGTCTCTCAAATATCCATCCAATTCTCCCTTAAATTTTCCACACTACCTCCACCATATAGCATTGTATATGAGATCTAATATTAAAGGAAAAAAAAGAAATATCCATACTATAACCAGAATAAAGTAGAACCATGGGAAATGTAAAAAATATATTGGCCCTGAAAGAGTACGCCGTTGTAGTCCCTTTGAAATGCACCGCAAGTTCGGGATTTCCGCATGCGCTTGCGCTTGCGTGAAATCCGGAACTTGTGGCCTGTCAACGTACACGTTGACAGGCCATCTGTGGGAGCCACGAAAAAGCTATCACTGGCGCAGAGTTGGGCTATTTGCCCACCAATTGGCCAGCGATTGCGCACGGACGTCTTACGGTTGATGCAAGCAGGCACAGGGCCTGTTTGCATCAGCGTAAGGGGATATCTAAGCCATTAATTAAACATTTTCATATCTTAAATTATGCACATACACTGCATGGAATGAGTTTATGCAAATATTGGCCCCGATTACAGTTTTAATGATGTATAAAATTATCAAAAATTTAAATTTTTAGTGAGGTTGGTGGAATGAAGGTAATTATGAATAAAATTCCAATTCTGTACATTGTATAATAATTAGATTTGGGGATTCCATTGCATCTCATTAGGGGATTCCCTTCGTAAATGATTGAAATAGAATTCTGCTTATTGATTGGAAGACCAGGCTCACGTGATCCCAGGTACGCTTCCGCACCGCCTGCACCCCTGGGATCCGTAGGCCATTACGCTGCTCTCTGCTTCGAGGCTCGAGACCGCAAGTTTTCGCAGCTTGGCCGCCAGCAGGTACTTTCATCATTCTTTTGCGGGTCGGAGGTGTACTCTGGAGGTATGCCTCCAACTGCAATTTCTAGCCCATAATCTTTCCTCCAACTCATCCCTGACCCCACCTATCTATCTTCAAACAGCTCCACACATAGCAACGACATGCTCTTTGTTCAGTACACAAGAAAGCTTGCTTTAGAAATATAGATGACATGCTTCTTCAGCCTGTCCTTCTTCTCATCCCAGATAACTTGTCCAAAACAGCAAACTGGACACCTACAGGAAACCCTTGGCTGTGAATATCAATCAAGCCTATAATTCAAACCTGGGTCTCCTAGTTGAATGTCTGATAGTGCAGTACTGTAGGCTATCAAGTTATCCAGTTATTAGCTTTTGATTGCTGCGATGTTCATTGTGTACAAACCTGAAATATATTAAAACAGGATTGCCATTCTTTGCATCTATTGAAGGTAAAACATTTCTATTTTAGAAACCAACCTTAAGTTTCTTTCTACACACAGTGTTATTGCTACATTTTTCATCCACTCTTTACAGCTGAAATAATGTTGCCATTGACATCTTCCCAGGACCAGCAACTGAAGTGAAATTGGTGCAGAAATTCCGATCCCTATGGGTGTGTACGTGCTGTGTACTCACCCGTACGGACATCGGAAATGCCGGTTTTAGGCATGCACTGCGCATGCGCTGGAAACCGGCATTTCCGATCTGTCAAGAAAGCGCTATTTGGAGACCCTCCGCCCGCAGAAAACACTTACAATTCTTGTGCCTGGTAAAAGCAGGCGTAAGGCCTGCTTTTACCAGGATAAGAGTTGAAAAAAGTTTTTTAAAAAATTTCCCACTGATTTATCATTTAAAAATACTTTAAAGAAAGGTAAGTTTATTTTTAGCCCCGTTAAAAACCTTAATTATTTTTTTCAAAAAATAAAATTTTTGTTTAAAATACTTAAATTTATTGTAATTTAAAGTCATTTTAAAAATTTGATTTTTTTTAAATTTATTTAAAGTTTTACTATGTTTTGGGGGTGATCTCCATTCATATATTTGATAGGTCTTCCTGTCAAATGTATGAAGGGAGATTCCCTTCTCTGATTGGCTCCCCATGGCCCACGTGATCCCAGGGACGCTGCGAACCACCTGCGCCTCTGGGATACGTGGGCCCTGCGCACCGACAGTTTGGAGAGGCCCAGCAGCGGAACTCTGCGCCTCCCGGGAGCCCTCCGATCTTGGCGCAGATTTTTCCAGATCGCAGCCAACAACAACCAAAAGCACATTGTGGAAAAGTACAATTTTCTAGGAACAAGTAGGAAATCATGTAAGAGAGGGTGCCTGGTATTGTATTTAACTAGGTTTCTGGATTTGATCTATGTTCTTGTATATGAGATGACTACAGCCTCTGTGAGTTGAAGTATCTGAATTACTTAACTGGCTGTACTAAATACAGTTTGTTTATGCTTTTGCTGTTGGCACTGAATGTAATGGAATTTCTGCCTAAACTGCAGCAGCTCAAGAGATAAAGCTTAATGTAAATTTAAGAAATAAAATGGATTTTATTCAATCTACTACAAGAAGAAAACACAACGGGGAAGATTTCCTTTGTGTGCTATTTGTTGTAAAAAGTTTTACCGTTACACATAGCGCAGGGAGAAAACCTTCCCAACAAGATTCTGTTTTACAGGAAAATTATATAATTCTATATTTTTTAAGAATATTGTTTTGTGTAAAATATGCAACAATCGTAACTGATTATAATGTTGGCTAAATTTAAAGAGAATTGATTGATATAGAAATTATATTGCTTCTGATTGTCAAGAGGCCTTGAACAGTTAGATTTTCCATTTGTTGGATGCAGCCAGTAGATTCAATCCACTCTGTTTTGAACTGCACTTGCCTCTGGGGGCTCACTCCAAGTTTATCTTCCTTCCCTTTGGAAGTGTTGCTAAACGAATACTTCAGATTAGATTTGCTGTGCCACTGTTCTTTGATGATGCTGAAATACCTGCAAACAAAGTACATCATGAAAAATTAGAGATGGGAATCTGTAAAATGAGAAGTAATTGAAAAGAAAGGTGTCAATCCATCAGGTCATGGCAGTTTAATCCCATTTTTCCAGGTACAAATATATTGATGTCAGATTATAATTTCAGTCAAACTAAAATCCTAATCATGTTGCTCCTTCAGTGTGTTTTGCAACAGTAATCACCTGATCTACCTACTTTATTAACATTTCTAATATCTGATAGCAGATAGAAATTTTATATATATATATGTAGATCTGGTGTGCACATACAACGACCACAAAATGCCCATCTACATTTATTATCAAATTTCATTATAGCAGTTGTTAAAACATAGAAGCTTGTTAAAGTAGCTACAGTAGTTATATTATTTATTACTTGATTCCTATAGAATGCAAGGTCAGCATGAACATTGTGGAAGAAAATAATGTTTTATTTGATTAAACTGATTGATTGAACTAACAGTTGTGGCTTTTATCATGTAATAACAAACCAAGTTAGTCATTAGTGTTTCCTTTATCAGCATGCAGATAATAAAATCCAATCTAATAAAAATTCATCACAGTAGATGTACAACATACCTAAGCAAGTGTTAGATTTGCCATTATATTAGATTTACAATCATCACATGGTCATTATGAACAGACCTTTTTGTCATGAATAAAGTGAGAAATCAAATAATCTGTTCAACTACTTCCCTAACCAATCCAAAATTCTTAGTATTTATTAATTTCGAAAGGGTGGATTTTTATTGTAACTTTTCAGTTTGAGATCTATATTTAATGAAAATGAGTTAAAAGTATTAATGGTAATTCTGATTATTAACCTGAATATCAAAGTCACAGTACCCCTTTCTTGTTCAACTTATTATAGATAGAACAAGATAAACACGTATAGTTCTATCTTGCATTTCTGTAATTACTTGTTCCAGTCACTAATGGGGTGAAATTGCACTGTGCGATATTAGCAAACATGGTAACAAATTCACATGAAATTTGCTTGGCCGCTATTTTAATGATGAAGTGATCCATTTTGAAACAAATGAGTGAATGCCTTTCTCATACAAATGCATGTGCTACTGATAGTGCAATTCAAGGCATCACTTATTTAAATGTAGTTGTAGTAATCCTTATAGTGCAATTCAAGGCATCACTTATTTAAATGTAGTTGTAGTAATCCTTATACTGTCAGTCTTGCTTTTGAATCATACAGTATGCATAGATAATTGTTCAATTAATTTTGAACATGTATAAATTTTCTTTTGCTGTCTGCCCTATTTCCTGGCAAAATGAGTTGAGAGCAGCATGAAAAGTGGTGAGACTCGCAGCCCACCGAGATCTTAGAGAAAGCCACCTGATGCAAACTTCGGGCCAGCCCCAAAATAGGCATACAGCACTCACCCCTGGAAGTGGGAGGAGCCTCATATCAATTCGCAAATAGGGGTTCTGCGCTGCTTGCAGGATCCCCAAGCCAATTTCATCTGTCGGAATGTTGCTGATTCTATTTCTAGTCTATGGGCATTGTGCCCATTTTTCAGGCATAAAGCAGGCACAAATCATACTACTTTAGCAGTGGAACAGCCTGCGACCAATTTGCACAGGCATTGGTCCCACTGCTAAATTCATCAGGGCCTTTTGCTGCATGCTCCATAACTTTGCCATGCAGCAGAGACAGTACCTAGAGGCTGCAGAAGAGGGGCGCCCAGGGCATGAAGAAGAAGACTCTGAGGACAGCGGGAATGGTGAGGATGCGCCAGGGATCTGAAATCTGCCAGCAGCCAGAGCCCGTCAACAGCAGCTAATTGACAAGTGCTTCACCTGATTCTCTGGGTCCCTCGCACCCTATCCAGTTCGAAGCAACTCCTGTCCCATTCATTCCACCATGCAGCGAGATGCATCCACCCAGAGGGCAGCCCTGCTCCACCACATAACTGAAAAAGCACAATCCCCCAGTCTCACTACAATATCCAATACAGAACCAGATTTCTGCAAACCTTATCATTTCAAAAATAACCTAACACTTTTTCAAACTAATGATCACCCACGTGAAATACCTTAGTACTTGCTCTCTTGGACACTCTGCTGATCCTATGGGGTGCTTCTCCAATGGCTGGAGCATGTAAGGTGAAAGGCTGTTGTGGCTGAAGTGTGGCTTCTTGAAATGGCCATGGTGGCTGACCTCTCGGAGCTTGGGCCCAAGTGGGCCCCAGCTACAGACTTCAACATCTCAGTGATTGCCGCAGCTGTCTGACCCAGCTAACTTCCTGGCACCAGGACAGGCATTAGTTGAAGTGGGGTGATGAGGGAGAAGGCAGGGTGTCATCTTCAGAGAGGGTAACATGTGCCACTCCCATAATGCCACTGCCACTCCCGTGGGCAGCCGTACATCACTCCCACTGATCTCCTGGAGAGCAGACAGCAGGAGGTTCATGAGGCGGTTGAAGCCCTTATTCATATGGGTTCTTAAGATGAATAAGACAGAGGAGGTGGTGAAGCACAGAGCCTGCTTAGTACCAGTATGAGCATCCCAAATAGATGCTACAGCTTGTGTCAAAGACTCCTGCACAGTGGGCTCAGCTGCAGCATCCATTGAGCTAACCATATGCTCCATGGATGACTGGGAAATGTCAATGCCACACGACAGAACTTGACACAAGTTGAACGTGGACTCCTCCACACTGGCTGACCTGCTGCCAAAGCTCGCTAGCAGTCAGTCCAATGCATTCTGAAGTTTATGAGGTATAACAAGGATCATTCTTTTATAGAGTGGGCCCCTGTGGTCTTCATCTTCAACCTCTGTAGCAGAGGCGGGATGTGAGCTTGCCCTCAGAGAAGCTGCTGCTTTGACTGTCCTTTCTACCTACACCAGCTACTGCTCACTTGCATTTGGTGATTCATCCAGTGCAGACCCCTCTAATTCACTACCTATTGTTCACACGGTGTTAATTTTTTAGCTGGTGCTTGTAAGGGTTAGAGCGAGTGTCTCTGACTAAAAAAATTATAAAGAGGGAGAAGATAGAGTATGAGAGTAAACTAGCAAGTAATATAAAAACAGACAGTAAGAGCTTCTACAGGTATATAAAAAGGAAGAGAGTAGCTAAAGTAAATGTTGGTCCCTTAGAGGATGAGACTGGGGAATTAATAATGGGAAATAGAGAAATGGCAGAGACTCTCAATAATTATTTTGGATCGGTCTTCACGGTAGAAGACACTAAAAAGATCCCAATAATAATAATCAAGGGCTATAGGGAGGGAGGAACTTAAAACAATCACGATCACTAGAGAAAAAGTACTAGGCAAACTAATGGGGCTAAAGGCCGACAAGTCCCCTGGACCTGATGGCCTGCATCCTAGGGTCTTAAAAGAAGTGACTGCAGAGATAGTGGATGCGTTGGTTGTAATCTACCAAAATTCCCTGGATTCTGGAGAGGTCCCAGCAGATTGGAAATCCGCAAATATAACGCCACTATTCAAGAAAGGAGGGAGACAGAAAGCAGGAAACTATAGGCCAGTTAGCCTAACATCTGTCATTGGGAAAATGCTGGAATCCAACATAGAAACATAGAATCCATTATTAAGGAGGTAATAGCAGGACATTTAGAAAATCATAAGACAATCAAGCAGAGTCAACATGGTTTTATGAAAGGGAAATCGTGTTTGACAAATTTGCTAGAGTTCTTTGAGGATGTAACAAACAGGGTGGATAAAGGGGAACCAGTAGATGTAGTGTATTTGGATTTCCAGAAAGCATTCGGTAAGGTGCCACATAAAAGGTTACTGCACAAGATAAGAGCGCACGGGGTTGGGGGTGATATATTGGCATGGATAGGGGATTGGCTAACTAACAGAAAACAGAGAGTCGGGATAAATGGGTAATTTTCCAGTTGGCAATCAGTAACTAGTGGGGTGCCACAGGGATCAGTGCTGGGGCCTCAACTATTTACAATCTATATTAATGACTTGGATGAAGGGACCAAGTGTACTGTAGCCAAATTTGCTGATGATACAAAGATAGGTGGGTTAACAAGTTGTGAGGAGGACACAAAGAGTCTGCAAAGGGATATAGATAGGTTAAGTGAGTGGGCAAAAATTTGGCAGATGGAGTATAATGTGGGAAAATGTGAGGTTATCCACTTTGGAAGGAAGAATGAAAAAACAAATTATTATTTAAATGGAGTGAGACTACAAAATGCTGCGGTACAAAGGGATCTGGGGGTCCTAGTACATGAAACACAAAAAGTTAGCATGCAGGTACAGCAAGTAATTAGGAAGGCTAATGGAATGTTGGCCTTTATTGCAAGGGGTATGGAGTATAAAAGTAGAGAAGTTTTGATGCAACTTTACAGGGCGCTGGTGAGACCGCACCTGGAGTGCTGCGTACAGTTTTGGTCTCTATATTTAAGGAAGGATATACTTGCATTGGAGGCAGTGCAGAGAAGGTTCACTAGGTTGATTCCTGGGATGAAGGGGTTGACGTATGACGAAAGGTTGAGCAGGTTGGGCCTATACTCATTGGAGTTTAGAAGAATGAGAGGTGATCTTATTGAAACATATAAGATTCTGAGGGGGCTTGACAGGGTGGATGCTGAGAGGATGTTTCCCCTAGTGGGGGTATCTAGAACTAGGGGGCATAGTTTCAGAATAAGGGGTCGCCCATTTAAGACGGAGATGAGGAGGAATTTCTTCTCTCAGAGGGTCATGAATCTTTGGAATTCTCTACCCCAGAGAGCTGTGGAGGCGGTTTCATCAAATATATTCAAGGCGGAGATTGACAGACATTTGAACTACAAGGGAGTCAAGGGGTATGGGGAGAGCGCGGGAAAGTGGTTGAGGCCAAGATTGGATCAGCCATGATCTTATTGAATGGCGGAGCAGGCCCGAGGGGCCGATTGGCCTACTCCTGCTCCTGTTTCTTATGTTCTTATGTTCTCTGAATCTTCTGGAGGACTCTGCTTCCTCCTCTTCAGCTGCAGCAAGGTCAGGGACTTCTGCTGGACCAGGAAAGAGGGGAGAGGGACAAGGGTTAGAAGATGCTGGCAAGGCTATATAGTAGTAGATGAGTGGTAGTGCTAGTAATCATCTGGTTGTTATACAGGGATAGAGTTCAGAATAAAGAGTAAAGGAAGGCGTGATGACCAGGCACCCTGCAGCACTTGTCCTTCAGCCTCTCCATCTGCAATACTGTGCCCCCTCCCTCTGTCGATGATATCGATAGCAGCTTATTCCATTGGCATGAGCTCTTAAGGAGACATTGGGCCTCTTCTAGATCTTGCCATTGGCAACCTGTTTTGCGCTTGCTTATCATGAGTGTGCAGGTGACATTAGAAGGAGGTGCAGGGACGTGTGCTGCTCTTGTATGAGAGACATGGGAAGTGGAGTCGGGAAGGATTGGTCGTGCTGTGGCTGAAGTAGGGTGGTGTGGAGCTGTGCAAAGAGTAAAGGAGATGTGAATAGAAGTCTTACCTTATTAGCTTTGCTTGTGTCATTGAATTTCTTGTGACACTGCCATACCCTGGGAGCAATGCTGGTGGCATTCACCTCTCTCCACTGCTGCTGTCCAATTTGCTTGGGCACCTAACGGCCATCACATAGGAAAAGGACTTCCATCTTACTGGTAATTTGCTCTACCAGGACCTCCACAGCATCATTTGCAAACTGGGGACCCTAGCTGCAGTCGTCTTCTTCTCTGACAGTGGAAAAACTGTTCCAATGTTGAGCCATGAAAAAGTGCATGTTTACTTTAAGAGATGCGGCAACCTTTAAATCGATACAGCCCCGCTGTATTTCCTGCCAGCACAATGGGCGAACTGACTTACACTGACAGCTTGCCTTCAATATTAAAATGAGACCCAACCACGAAAATGGTTCCAGCCTCCTACCAACGTCATCGGACGAGCATCCTGGATAACCTATCTATCGGCTATCTATCGTCCTCCCATCGCCCGTCCGATATCCGCGGCAAACCAAAATCGGCCCTATCGCATTCATGGCTTGAATCTTTCAGTTTTCAATTTTGGATCCTTTTATCGATGACTCTCACTTTTTATTTATATTATATGACAATATTGGCCATGAGAAAACATTAGCTGATATGTGCTGTTACAGTATTTCCCCAGTTCAGATCTGTTGAATCAAGCTTTTGTCCACAACAAACACGGTCACTGATGGCATGATTGTGAAAGAGATACCTTACCGAAATGTTCCAATGCTCATCAGTTTACAAAATAAAAATGTTAAATATTTTCATGGAGGACTTGAAGTAATTTATTGCTCAAAATTGGTTAAAACCTAAATACCATGATTATACTACATAATGTAATTGTAAACCAATCTATCACAGCTTCATTTGATCCATGTAAAATTAAGTGATAAACTTCTGAGTTTACGAGGCATTAAACAGTTCGTGTGTGTTGAATAAATGCTGAGACCACAAGCCAGACCATTTATTAATAAATGGGAGACATTCATTACCAAGTACACTTGAGGATTCCAAATTTTATTGCTATTACAATGCAAGTTTGGGTTTTGTGTAATTATAAGGATAGGTTAATAGCTGATCCATTGTCTCAGTGTTTCATTGAACGTACTGTCCCACATAGTGGTTGCAGACATTTCTCTTCTGTAATTCTTCACGTTGCGGGTTTTCCTATTTCCTATTTTATACTAAATCTGCATTTTCATTAAAATGAGTGAATGGAGGAAAATATAGTACCTAATGAGGAAAGAATAACTTTTAAGAAAAGAGGAAAGAAAATAGTTTACTAAAAACCTACTTTGCACTTTTTCTTTAAGGAAATTGATTCGACGATGATAACGGGCCATTTTTGAAACATTCATACCATGTAGTCAGGTGATGATAATGTGATAAAAATATAGTTTTTGTTTTGTTAAAATTGTATATTTTGCATACATATTTTTAAATGTGTTGGTGCCCAGTACTGAAATTCTTTTGAAGCACTATTGAAAACTGAAATAGCTGCTACAGGATGGTTTGTTGCATCATAAGCTCAGAAATCTTTGATCAAGAATTAGTCGAATTAAAGGCTAGCTGTGAAGAGAAGGAGGGAATAAATTTGATAGCCCCCAAAAACGGGCACGGGGATCACGATGCGCCTGATCAACGTAATGAAGGCAGCACGCCAACTTCGTGCTGCCTGCTCATTTCAATGATTTCAGCATGCAGCCAGCGATAACCACACTGTTGATTAGCTGCATGCATCAGCAGGGGGCCCAAAATCGTGAGAGGCTAGCACCAGTTAAAGCTAGCCTGCACTGCTTAAAGGGCAGGTGGATTGTGGCTGCAGCAGGTGCTGGGAGTCCTTTGTGGGCTGAATCTGACCTGAGAAATGGTGAAGAATGGCACAACATGGGATAGAGCGGGCTCCAAGATTTTCGGACGCTGCACTGGAGGTCTTGGTGGAGGAGGTGGAAAGGAAGAGAGATGTCCTGTATCTGCAGTGGGTAAAGAGGCCCTCCAGATACATGCTCAGAAGGCTGTGGGAGCAGATAGCCGTGGAGGTCAATGCCAGAAGTCAAACCCTTAGAACCTGGATGCAGTGCTGCAAGAAGTTCAATGACCTCACACGAGTGATCAAGGTCAGTGAATGCATCTTCAAATGCCATATCCTACCAACTGCCCACTAGCCTCAGCCACTGCTCAATGCACCAGACCCCCATCACTCACCTACCAACAATCTCTATCAATCAGGACTCATAACTAACATTCGTAGGTTCACCTCACACTTACACACTTAGCACTGCTGCAAGCCTCACACCCACATCTCACAACATGCACACACTGCCAGCTATTCAACCATGGCAGCCACATCACCCAAACAGATTGCACCACACTCACTGAAACACTTCCCTCTCTCTTGCAGGACAAGGTGACGCACAACCGGAGGCAGAAGGAGCTAACCAGCAGGGGGCAGGTGCGCCTTCATTTCCTAAACCCCGTGGAGGAGACAGTGCTGGCCATTAGTGGAATGGCCATTGCTGTGGCTGTGGCCAGCCCCAGGGCTGAAACCATCGAAGATGATAATATCCTCATACCTTGTTCTCCTTCTCGCATCCCACTTGCCCCTTATCCCACAATCTCTTCTGATTTAAAAGCTGTAGATGGTGTAAGCATGCAGCTCTTGCTTCCTCTTTCCCCTCACCACAACCTTACCCTTGTGCCTTTCTCCTTTCAGATACCCAAGAAGTGCCACCTCACCTGGCCAGGCCATGGTGGAAGAGCAACAAGACACTTGATTTAACATTTGCAGCCACCAGCTCAGATACTGACACTGCGCATAATTTAGAGGATAGCCTAGAAGCGGGATCTGCATGTGGTGAGACAGTGGGTACGAGTGGCCTGCAGCCGGAGCTGGGGGCAAAGTTAGCGCATGTGCCAGCTCCCCGGAGGGTGAGGTCGCACACGAATTCTGCTGCAGAAGACTCAGATGAGGACGTCGATGGAGCAAGCTACAGAAGAAGACTGATGGGTATGCACAATGAAATGCTTGGTGCATTGGGAAACCTGCCAGAAACCCTGCGTGGAATGTCAAGGAACATGGAGGAGTCCGGCACCAACTTGGCACAGGGCTTTGCGCAGAGCTTGGAGCCAATCCTTTCCAGCATGGAAGTGGTGACCAACTCCATTAGCACATTTGTGGACCCAAACATAATGCAGCATCTGATGGCCGATGGCTCAGCTTCCATTGCAGCACAAGCAGAAACCACCCAACGTCTGGGTGCTGCAGTGGAAGCTCAGACTATTGTCATGCAAGGTCAGACTGCTGCTATCATGGCTCTGGATTACAGTGTTAAAAGAGGCTTGCAGGGTGTCACAGCAGTCCAGCAATCTGTCCTCCAACAGATTACTAGGATTGTTGAGGCGCCGCCCGGTGGAGTGGCAGTGTCTCCGGATGACAGCATTCGTCCTCCCATCACTGCCACCCTGCCACTGCTCTTGCTGTTGCCTGTCAGCCAGCCAGCCCACAGTGCTGCCGCCCATGCCGAGGTGATGCACTCCGAAGCCGAGCCTTGTAGACCCATCGCTGCTTGAGGTCGTCCTCCAAGGCCATCTGCAGTCTCCTCCAGTGAAAGTCAGCAGCCTTCCATCAGCCATGCTGCAGCCACTGGGGTAGCACTGTGTAGGAGCACCAGGACAGGAGCACCAGGACAGGCAAAGGCACACAGAAGACAGGAACTAAGGGAATATACAAGGGTGATTAGATTTAATATGGCATGATTTGATTTATAAATTTGGTTTGGAGTGTTTATTTTGGGGTAGCTTTTATTTTTGTATCGCGGCCAAGCGGATGGTGTGATGGTCAGTTATAGAGGGAAGGTGTGGGACTGTTGGTGAATGGGGAATGGGGGTTGTGGTTACCGGTATCGCACTCAGATGAGGTCTTCACGGACAGCCCGGCCAGAAAGGGGCTGCCTAGGTTGCCTCCTCTCTTCCTCTACCTCTCTCCTCTATCTCCTCCTCCTCCTCCTCCTCCTCAGCTGCTCACTGTATAGCTGGTAACAAGGGCTGTGCCCTCATGATGGTGAGGTTGTGCAGCATGCAGCAAACCACCACAAATCTTGACACCCGCTCTGCCGAGTACTGCAGGGCTCCTCCAGGGCTGTCCAGGCAGCGAAAGAGTTGTTTCAGCACGCCAATGGTGTGCTCTACCACATTTTGGTGGCAGAATGGCTCTCATTGTATGCATGCTACGCACGTGTGCATGGGTTGCGCCTTGTCATCAGCCATGTCGTCGCCCAGTAGCCACCCTTGGGTTTGCAGGGGTGGCTGAAATACAGATGGCACAGTGGACTGCCGCAGAATTTAGTCTTCATGACTGCTCTTTTTTATTTGTACATCGGATATGGGCATTGCTGGCAAGACCAGTATTTATTGCCCATCCCTAATTGCCCTTGAGAAGGTGGTGGTGAGCCACCTTCTTGAACCACTGCGGTCCGTGTGGTGAAGGTACTCCCACAGTGCTGTTAGGGAGGGAGTTCCAAGATTTTGACCCAGCGACGATGAAGGAACGGCGATATACTTCCAAGTCAGAATGGTGTGTGTCTTGGAGGGGAACTTGGAGATGATGGTGTTCCCATGCGCCTGCTGCCCTTGTCCTTCTAGGTGGTAGAGGTCGTGGGTTTGGGAGGTGCTGTCGAAGAAGCCTTGGTGAGTTGCTGCAGTGCATCTTGTAGATGGTTCACACTGCAGCCACGGTGCTCTGGTGGTGGAGGGAGTGAATGTTTAAGCTGCCTAGGATACCGGGCATTGACCTGCATGATACGCTGCCTATGGTCACACACTAGCTGGACGTTGAGGCAGTGGAATCCCTTTTGGTGCCGGTATAGGGCTGAGTTGATATGCGGTGCCCGCAAAGTGATGTGCGTGCTGTCAGTGACACCCTGCACCATGGGGAATTCTGTAATCCTAGCGAAGCCGCGTGCTCGCTCTGCCTGCTGGTCTCTGGCAAGAGAGAATGAAATGTGGGCAGCTCTCTTTGAATAGAGAGCCTCAGCAACAGTGGACGGCAAACTGTGAGATATTGCAAATATCTCCAGCTCCGGCCTGGAAGGAGCCAGACGCATAAAGGTTCATCACCACGGTCACCTTCACAGTTACTGGCAATGCGGTCCTTGCCCTGCTCTGAGGTTGCAGTTGTGGCTGCAGCAGGTGGCAGATTTCAGTGAGAACGTCCTTACTGAAGCGCAGACGTCTCACACATTGTTCCTCACTGAGGTTCAAGTAGGAGAATTGCTCCCTGAACAGCAAGGATAGATATGGCCTGCTGCGGAGAGCCCTTCTTCCCCACCTCCGCTTTCCTCTTCCAGCAGCTTGTCCTGCCCCCTGCATAGCCTCTGTTCATTCTCCAAGTCATGCTGTATTCCAAGGAGAATTCCTACGAGTGCACCCATGTCTGGCAGAAAGTGATTTGTGCAGAAGCCTTGAAGTCAGGAAAAAATCCTTCAGCACCAGCACCTGTAGACTTTGCAACTTGAAACAACTATAGAAAACAACAAACACTTGGAGATTCGTACCAACAGCCAGAAGAAATCAACCAGCAACCAACCTGTAACCTTTTAAATACCGCTGGTGGGGGTTCCTTCCTGCTGCTGAACATGTGTTCAGCTGTACGAGGTTAAGAGAGGGTGATAGCTGGAGCGTTGAGCTCCAAATTGGCAGCATTGACGTGAAATCAGTGTTGCACGCTCATTGCGCGCGTGCTAATGCCCTCACCAATATGGTGTCCGAAGCGCTTCATCCCACAAGTGTGCACACCGCAGACGCCATTTTGGAGCTCTAAGAGCACTCATAGCACCCAAAAAACAGGCGCTACGGATCCGAATTTTGCACCGGGAATATTTTAAAGAATAATGCAGAGATCAGCATTCCAGACAGGAATCTTGTTTAGAATTGGTGTGCCTTGTGGCGCTAGCCACTGTGAGGTTATTCACTTTGGTAGGAAGAAAAGAAAAACCGAATATTTTTTAAATGATGAGAAACTATTAAATGTTGGTGTTCAGAGAGATTTAGGTGTCCTATTACAAGAAACACAGAGAGTTAGCATGCAGGATCAACAAGCAATTAGGAAGGTAAATGGCATGTTGGCCTTTATTTCAAGGGGTTTGGAGTACAAGAGTAAGGAAGTCTTGTTACAATTGTACAGGGCCTTGGTGAGACCACACCTGGAGTACTGTGCACAATTTTGGTCTCCTTATCTAAGGAAGGATATACTTGCCTTAGAAGTGGTGCAACAAAGGTTCACTAGATTGATTCTTGGGATGAGAGGGTTGTCCTATGAGGAGAGATTGAGTAGATTGGGCCTGTACTCTCTGGAGTTTAGAAGAATGAGAGGTGAACTCATTGAAACATATAAGATTCTGAGGGGGGATTGAGAGGGTAAATGCTGAGAGACTGGCTGGAGAGTCTCGGACTAGGGGCCATAGTCTCAGGATAAGGGGCCGGCCTTTTAAGACTGAGATGAGGAGAAATTTCTTCACTCGGAGGGTTGTGAATCTTTGGTATTCTCTACCCCAAAGAACTGTGGATGCTAAGTCGTTGAGTATATTCAAGGCTGAGATAGATAGATTTTTGAACTCTAGAGGAATTAAGGGATATGAGGATAGCGCAGGAAAGTGGGGTTGAGGTCAAAGATCAGCCATGGTATTACTGAATGGCGGAGCAGGCCCGAGGGGACATATGGCTCACTCCTGCTCCTACTTCTTATATTCTTATGTTCTTCGCCTCCCAAAAACATAAGCTCACTTTGTGATTTCCTGGACCATGTGCCAACCAAGTACATTATCATTTCAATATGTTAGATTGAAAGCTTGTCATTTTAATTTATGTCAAATTACATGTTTTTGAGTTGTGTGTCAATAATATTAGTAGGGAAGATACTGCAGCATCTGTGAATTTACTGCTAGGAGCATATGGCCATTTATTTTCAAACTTACTCAGCAAATGAAACCATTATAAATGGTGGTTTACGATTGGCATTATTGTTATGGGGCAAGATTCCATTTTGTTTTGATGCAAAGTGCAATAAACATTGATGGGCAATACTATCTTCAAAGTGACTGCTTGAACTTCAAAGGGGAAAATATGGTGATCGCCCACGGATCTTCTATTGATTCAGTTTCTGTTCATTCTCGCTGTTATATGTACGGAAGGCTGGTTGAGCTCCATAAGTCGTACTTACCACCAGGAAATGTGTCTTTTTAAGAGTTTACTACAAGGAGGTGGGAAAAAAATGATTTTTTTCAAACAGTCAACACAATTGTATATGGTATAAATTACTGATTGTAATCTTCCTTATGTTTTCCTTCTGTGAATCATTTTATTTTTAAATAAATTTGGACAATAATTTAGCCTGTACAAAATCATCAGATGCAACCTGACCTGCTGAGTGTTTCCAGCATTTTTTGTTTTTAAAATCATCTCGTGTTATGATGTTTTCCATCTTCCAAATTGATAGGGGATGTAATAGGCAAGCCCTCCTTTACCCTCAACTCTGCAATGAAGAACATTGAAACCATTGAACCAACTATCATATATATAACATCCTAACATTGCAGACTCATAACCTGCTATGAAACCACACTGCAGACAAAAGTACAAACTAAAAAAGATGAATTCTTCAATGGCTAAAACAGTAATAGCCTCAACAGCATTTGTCCCCCACGTGTCAAGCCATAGGGCAACATATGTCATTCACATTACACCACTGCTTATCCTATGGGGCGTGTGGCTCATTGCTCCCATTGATCTGTGAGAGAGCAGACTTCAGGAGATCAATGATGCCTTTAAAGCCGCGATCCATATGATTCAACAGCCTATCCAAGGTGGTGCAGATGTTGGAGCCCAGAGTCTGAATGACAACAGTCTGAGCTTCCAACAAAGCAGCAAAGGCTGGTGACACAGACTCCTGTTGTGAAGGCCTGGCTCAGCTTCCATGGAGGTTGTTGGGAACTAAAATATGTTGAGAAATAATATCTATGCCAACTTGATCTGACTCCTGGGTCTCGAGCCTTTATTCACGGAGTGCGGATCACTCCAGCATCAGAGGTGACCACATGCTCCATGGTGGCTGCAGAATGCTGATGCCCTGCAACATAACGCCACACAAGCAGGAAGTGAACTCCTACAAACTTTCAGATATTGTACAGAAACTCTTTAGCAGGTTTTCCAATTCAAATGCTCGTACAATTGCATGTGTGCCGAAGGCTGGGCCTCTGAAATCAGTGGCCAGAATTTTCACGCGGGTTGGGTGTGTGCGGACGGTGTAGCGGGTCCGAAACGCGATGTTTTCAGCAACGCGCTGCTCAGAGTGACTTTAACTTAATGGCCCTAATTGAAAGAGTCATGCGCGTTTCCCAGCCCTATTAAAGGGTGCGGGTCTGATGATATAATCGATGACTCATTTCCCGCGCCCATATTTAAAGCAGCCTTGCACTCAACTCACTTGAAGGTTTCCAGAGGAGGGTGGAAGGTGTGAAAGAAAGGCCACAGGAGAGATAAAACTTCTGAAACATGGATAGCCAAAGGCAGAGGGCTGCACCCCAGTTCTATGATTCTTCCTTGCTTACTCTTGTGGGGGCTGTCAGAGCACGCAGGGAGGTCCTCTTCCCTGCTAAGGAGACCTCCACAAGCAACAAAGAGAACCTGGCTGGATAATGCTGAGGAGGTCAGCAGCAGGGATGTGGTCAGGAGGACCTGGATACAGTGCAGGAAGTGCTTCAATGATCTCATGAGGTCAGGAAAGGTGAGTGCAAAGCCACACTCACCCTCATCCTGAAGTGCCTGTCAACACATCCCCATCACGCCGCCTTCCCAAGCCTACTCCTGCACATCATTACTCACACCAACATACCTTGCACGTCCACCCATCCCTCTCTGTCTATGTACCTACTCACATCCCCATCTGACTAACCACCCCTCACACTCACCCTCATCCTAATGCAATCATAGCAAGTAACACCACAGAAGGAGGCCATTTGGCATTGGCACCCCACTCCCTCGTAGTGACCCTCTACAGATGTAACCCATCCATTCCTTACACTCATTCCACCACTCTCACTCAAACTTATCTTCTTTCCCTCCTTGCAGGAGAAAAAAGCAAACAATAAAAGGGAGAGACGGAGAACCGGCGGTGGCCCTCCAGTAATTGCACATCTCACAGCAGCAGAGGAGGTGGCTCTGGAAATTCCAGGAGCTTGAGAGACACTGGCGGTGGGAGACGGAGAGAGGGGCTCATCGCAGCAACCTAGGGCTGAATTTTGCCGGTGCTCAGAGTGCGGGTTTGAAGGCGGGTCCGCTGTCAAAATCAAAATGATTGACAGCGAGTTGGGAACCCGCTCCGAATCCACCTCCATGTAAGTTTCCAAAGTGTCGGGTCTGCGATTTCAGAACAGACCCGACACCAAGCGGCAGGGGAGGCATTTAAGATCGTTAAATGCTTGTTAAACTGACACCACCCCACACCAGCACTATAAAGCATCCCTACAATGTCCAAGCCAGTCCATGCACACTCATCACAATTGAGGCGGGGTGGGGGGGGAACTTATGTCTCAACATTCATTGGAACTCACTAAGACACTTCCAAAGGTGAGCACAGATCTGTCCAATAAGGTTAAGTGTTGAAAATATAGATTTCAATGTTTGACAACACATTAACAGAAACTTCACATGAACTACCCAGTGCCTACCCTTGTGTGTCGTTAGTTCATATGCTTGCAGTAGGTTGAGGGTGAGTGTGAGGGGTGGCTAGTGAGATGGGGAAATGATAATGTAGATAGAGAGGGATGGGTGGAGGTGCAAGGTAAGTTGGTGTGAGTAAAGATGTGCAGGAGTAGGGTAGGGAAGGCAGAGTTATGGGGACGTGATGAGTGGCACAGCAGGATGAGGTTGAGTGTGACTTGGCAGTAACGTTTCGTGATCTGCTCAGATCGTTGAAAGGCTTGCGCCACAGCAGCCTGACGACATCCCTGCTTCTGCCCTCCTGCGCAATGTGTAACCAGGCTGCATTGATCTTCTGGGGAGGTCTCTTCCGCACATTGGTGCTGTGTGCTGTGACTCCCTCCATAAGCATGGGAGAGCCTTGGTACAGCCGTGCACCTTTGTGCAGTGCTTGTCAGTGTTTGCAGCACCTCAATGCTGTAGAATACTGACAGCACAACTGTCAAAATCAATTTGGAAATGGTCCCTTTAAGGAAACCGGTTGATGACGCGTCATCAAATGACGTCGTCAGACCCGCTTCCTATTAATTGTCCGGGAGCCTCGCAGGGCGGGCTTAACAAGCCCTATTAACGTCAGATCGCTTGGTGAGTGAGGGCTACAGTTGGCAGCGGGCTGGGACCGCGACACCGATCCCGGCCGCCCCGGACCCGCCTCGGTCGGCAAAATCGCGGCCCTCGTGGCAGAATCACATCTCATAAAGCCACATGGCATACAACAGTCACCCATAAGGTGACTGATGTCAGCAGCCAGTGAAATGTCATCATGTGCATAATGGTAATGGCCCAAAAATTAGTGCCGCTACGCGAGAGTACGCACTGTGTACTCTCGCGTATTCTGTCTCCAATTGCCGGTTTTCTGCATGCACTGCGCATGCGCTGAAAACCGGCACTTGGTGATTTCAAAAGGGGGCGGTTCCTAGGTGAACCGCGTGCGCGCTACAGGCTGCGCGCACGCAGTGCACTTAGTGCTTTGAACGCGCAGGTAAGCATGGAACATTTTACACATAAAGAAAGGAGGCGTAAGACCCTCTTTTAACAAGGTAAGTAGTTAATTAAGTATTATTTTGAATTTTTTTCAACAGGTATATCTTTTTTAGAGACTTTAAAGAAAGGTAAGTTTATTTTTATAACTTTTTAAAAGATATAAAATTTTTTCAAAAATTTAATTTTTTGTTTAAAGTGGTTAATTTATTTAACTATACTTATTTTATTAATGTGATGGTTTTTTTTTTAAATTTAATTGAGGTTTAGCTGTTCTTTTGGGGGGGTATAGTATTCATAGCTTTCATAGCCGTGCTGTGAAAGCTATGAATGAAAGATGGTGTGCTGCCATTGGCTCTAACTGAGTCACGTGATCCCACAGCTCGCACGAATTAACTGCGCCTGTGGGATACGAAAGCCCTGCACAGCTGCTGTCCAGAACATCAAGTTCGTGCGAGCTGGGAATAAAAAAGCCAGCGCGCAGTGAGAGATCGCGGGGAAGCCTTACCCTCGCACGAAGGCTCACTCACTAATTTTTGGGCCAATATTACCCATTCTTATTATAATACTTCTAATTTATCTCTTTACTCTCCCACAGGTCCATCAACTGCACCCCCCCACTGTCCAGCCGGAGGAGGAAGATGACTCCTCAGAGGGTGCAGCGTCAGCAGACCCAAGCGCACCCAGCACCAGCGCAGATACGCACACCTCAGTGGGTCCTTTGCACCATAGAGTAGAATAGTCACCTGGTGTCTCACAATTCAAAAGTGAGCAAGAGCAGATGGTGTTGACAGGGTCAGCACTGGAGAATCCTCGCATGCAGACGCTGAGCCTCGGGGCCATCGAAAAAGAGGGTGATCTTGGAGGGGCAGCAACAATTGCAGGAGGCTCTGGCATCTCTTGCAGCCGTGATGTCTGCAAATGTTCAGAGAATGGAGGAGTCCATCTCCAACGTGAGCACCACCATGTTGAAGGCGATGGCGACGATGTGCTGTTCCATGGAAAGGATGGCCACCTGCATGGAGCAGCAAATGCGCCAGTCACATAAGCACATGCTAGCTGTGGACAACAGATGGCAGGCGCTCATAGACCTCCTCTCAAGGAGGGATGTAAATGTTGACTTGGACCTTCATCACCCCACTGCTGTGCAGCAAGGTGCTCGCCAGCTCCTTGCGAGTAGGGAAGTGCGGGTGGCCCATGAGAGGGATGATGGTGAGAGGTGACATGGAAGTGGAGGCTCCTCTCAAAGCGTTCACACTTCTCCCCCGTTGCCACCCCCCTCAGTCAGAGCCCCAGATGCTTCCTCGGATCCCAATGGCTGAGTCTGCACCTGCACAGTCGCAGGAGGAGCAGACTTTGGCGGGGCCTTCACAGGCTCCAAAACCCAGAGGACATCCATCAAAAGTGTCTACGCAGTCGAGAGCAGGGAAGTGAGCAGCCTGCAACTACCTTTGCTGAAGCCACAGGGGTTGCACCTCGTAGAAGCACTCGCAAATGAAAAATGCCACAAAAGTAGATGCACACGGGTAAGCACTTGGGTGTATCAACAAATGTTAGTGCTAAGTTTCAGTTGTTTTGATTCGACACACAAATATTTTTCTTTACACAACTTTCGGGTCTCGTCCATTTTTGTCTCAAACCTTGGAAGAGGCTTTGTCACTTGAAGTGAATGGTGAGACATTATTTACCCTCGAGCATTGGGCCTTTGGGTGAGAGCAATGGCTTGGTCATTGTAGGGATGTTTTATGGTGTTGTTGGGTGTGGCGGGGGGGGGGGAGGCGGGGAAGTTAGTACAGCATGTGGCAGGTGTGTGGCTGCATTGGAGCAAGTTAAGTAAATCTGGCCATGATGAGGCCATCCCAGGCTTCCTGGGCAGCTATGTGCGCCGCTGCTGGTGGCATCTGCATCTCAGCTTCCTCCTCCTCCCGTCTTCCACCTGCTTATCCTCCTCCTTTTCCTCCTCTGAAGAGGCTGTGTGCTGTGCGTCATGCTCCTCCTGCAGCTCCAATCCTCGCTGCTGCGCTATGTTGTGCAGCGTGCAGCAGACGACAATGATTCTGGAGACCCTGGCTGGTGCCTACTGAAGGGCTCCTCCAGACCTCTTCAGCATGCCTATTGCTTGTTCTGTGACACATTTGGTGGACATGTGGCTCTCAGTGTAACGCTCATCGGCCTCAGTACTTGGCGCCCTCAGGGGTGTCATGAGCCACGTCTTCAGTGGATAGCCCTTGCCTCCAAGCAGCCAGCCGGTAAGTCTGTTTTGAGGTGTGAAGAGCTGAGGGAGGGTGGACTGGCGCAGCACGAAAGAGTCATGACAGCTGCCAGGGAATCTGGCGCACACATGCATGATCATCTTTTTATGGTTGCAGACAAGCTGCACATTGAGGGAGTGGAAGCCCTTGCGTTCACAAAGACTACTGGGTGATGATGGGGGTGCCTTCACGGCCACATATGTGCATTCGATGACGGCCTGCACCTGTGGGAAGCCAGCCAGAGCCGCAAAGCTGAGCGCCCGCTCAGTAACACTGGCTTCACCAGTGGCAAAGTTGATATAATTGGCCAACTTGTGAAACATGGCATCAGCGACCTGTGTGATGCATTTGTGGGTGGCCGACTGCAAGATCCCGCAAATGTCTGCTGCAGATCCCTGGAAGGAGCCTGAGGCGAAGAAGTTGCGGGCGGCGGTGACTTTGACAGCCTCTGGGCAGCAGGTCTTGTTCCAGCAAACTACAAGGGCTGGATTTTCTGAATGGGAAGCTTTTGGAGGCGGGACTGCTGCTTGCCGGGTCTCAGTCCCGCCTCCAACAGCTTCTGGCCAACCAGCGGGAATTTCCCCTGATTGACCTTGTTAAGCCCGCCCGGCGGGCTCAGCAGGCCAATTGGGGGAAGTCAGTGACAGAGCACGTCAACGTATGACGTGTCATCTGTCAAGAACTTTTGAAAGAAGAAATGTCATCATTTGACAGCTCTGTGAAGCTGTCAAACACTGACATTCTGTGCAGTTTGATGAGGCCTTGTGTTCAGGACTCATCAAACCTTTCTACTTTGCAGAAATCAGCTGGCTGTTGGATCGGAGTATGCAACAGCCAGTCTGTGATCTCTACAATGGAGATGTCGGGGACTCTGGCTCCACAGCGGCTGAAGGCTGTAGGGTGAAACAAAGGTAAGTTAACATTTTCTAACACTTTACACTCACCTCACATACTTACCACTCCACACTTGCACCCATCACTCACCTCTACATCGCACTTTCAGACCCCGCAGACCCCCGCAGACCTCCTACTCACCTCCTACACCCCGGCGGGGTTCCCCCAGGTCGGGAAGCACTCACTTCAGCATGAAAAATGGGGATAATCCTATTTTCTGCCTGTTAACTACCTGTTAACAGGCAGTTAATAGGCTTTAATCCCTTCCCACCTCCAAGGAGACGGGACCCGGGGCAGGACGGCTTCTCGCCTCCTGGCAAGAGGGCACGGAGGCGGGTTGGGGGCGGGTTTGCCACCCACCCCGAAATTCTGCAACTTTCCCGGTAGTCCCGCCTACATACCCGCCTCCTCGGGGCTGAGAAAATCCAGTCCCAAGTGTCTGCGATGAACTGGTATGATAGCCTGAGCCTCCTGCAGCACTGCTGCTCAGTCATGTTGAGGAAGCTCATCCTTTGCCTGCATACCCTGTGTTGGAGGTATCGCCTCCGGCACGCTACATCCCTGTGGTGCCCCCCTCTCTCCTGTGGAGCATCAGGTCGTTGAGGAGAAGGCTGCTGTTGCTGCTGGTGTGGCTGGTGTTGTTGGTGGTGGGGCTCATCTTGGTCCGATTCTGAGGACTAAGATGAGACAGTATAAGCGGCACCCATGCTGATGTCGTAGATGGCAGGTCAAGTCGCGATCAGAGGGCTAATCCCTAAATTTTTATTCATTCGTGGGATGTGGGCATCGCTCATCGCTAGCAAGCCCAGCATTTATTGCCCATCCCTAGTTGCCCTTGAGAAGGTGGTGGTGAGCCGCCTTCTTGAACCGCTGTGGTCCGTGTGGTGAAGGTACTCCCACAGTGCTGTTAGGGAGTGAGTTCCAGGATTTTGACCCAACGACAATGAAGGAACGGCGATATACTTCCAAGTCAGGATGGTGTGTGATTTGGAGGGGAACTTGGAGGTGGTGGTGTTCCCATGCACCTGCTGCCCTTGTCCTTCTAGGTGGTAGAGTTCACAGGTTTGGGAGGTGCTGCCGAAGAAGCCTTGGTGAGTTGCTGCAGTGCATCTTGTAGGTGGTACACACTGCAGCCACGGTACGCCGGTGGTGAAGGGAGTGAATGTTTAAGCTGGTAGATGGGGTGCCAATCAAGCGGGCTGCTTTGTCTTGGATGGTGTCGAGCTTCTTGAGTGTTGTTGGAGCTGCACTCATCCAGGCAAGTGGAGAGTATTCCATCACACTCCTGACTTGGGCCTTGCAGATGATGGAAAGGCTTTGGGGAGTCAGGAGGTGAGACTCTGACCTGCTCTTGTTGCCATAGTATTTATGTGGCTGGTCCAGTTAAGTTTCTGGTCGATGGTGACCCCCAGGATGTTGATGGTGGGGGATTCGGCGATGGTAATGCCATTGAATGTCAAGCGGCGGTGGTTAGACGCTTGCTTGTTGGAAGTAGTCATTGCCTGGCACTTGTGTGGCACGAATGTTACCTGCCACTTTTCAGCCCAAGCCGGAATGTCGTCCAGGTCTTGCTGCATGCGGGCATGGACTGCTTCATTATCTGAGGAGTTGCGAATGGCACTGAACACTGTGCAGTCATCAGCGAACATCCCCACTTCTGACCTTATGATGGAGGGAAGGTCATTGATGAAGCAGCTGAAGATGGTTGGGCCTAGGACACTGCCCTGAGGAACTCCTGCAGCGATGTCCTGGGGCTGTGATGATTGACCTCCAGCCACCACAACCATCTTCCTTTGTGCTAGGTATGACTCCAGCCAGTGGAGAGTTTTCTCCCCCCGATTCCCATTGACTTCAGTTTTACTAGGGCTCCTTGATGCCACACTCGGTCAAATGCTGCCTTGATGTCAAGGGCAGTCACTCTCACCTCACTTTAACGTTATAATAGTGACTAGCAATGTGATGATAGTGGCTTCTGAGGTTGTAGAAATGACCTGCAAACTCCAGAAACCTAAATCTCTGCACAAAATGGAGTCATCAACAACCTTTCCCTTAGGCAACTAATGAGGTATAAGGTGTATGTATTTATCTGGTATTCCCAGCTGTCAATTGATGCACAATGCCCACTGAACTTCCGCCTCCCCTTCACAGGTGAGGTTCCCGAGCTGCGTGCTTCCCGTGCTCATACCGTTAAATTCAGAAGCTGCAGTTAAAAAGCTTGTTAAGGGCCTGATAACAAACATTTAATGAGTTTAATTAGGTCGCCCGCCTCTCCCGATCGGGTCTGTGGTGCGCTGGTAAATGAGCCCGAGTTAAAGGCGCAAGGAGGTGGGATGATGGCCTATTTTCACTATTTTTACAGCCAACCCCCCTCCAAACCCGCACGCACGACAGTGGGAAAATGCCGGCCCAGCATCTCTGCCCTCCTCAGCAGAGCTTGGAGCTGAGCTTGCCTCCAGTGAGCCATCTCCGGGGATGTTGTTTCCATTACTCCCTGTTGCTGCTCACTCGTGCTGTGTGCTTCACCAAGTGCTGACCCCTCAAACTCATTCTCTAATCCACCCGGGGAGCCTCTCTCTGTTCTGGTGCTTGGGAGCATGTGACAGTGCTTCATCCAGAGGATTGTCCTCCTCCAAATCCTCTTCCAAAAGCTCCAAGTACTCAGAAGGACATATAGAAAGGTCGATGCGCTTTGCTCTAGCTGGCTTTATTATTTCCAGGGCTCCCTGCTCCATCTGTGTAAGGGCCTGGATGCTAGCTGGTTTTCCTCCTCTCCCTCACATTATGAGCCATTTTGTCCTACAGGAAGAGAGGAACAGTTAGTGAGTGGTTATTGAAAAGGGATATGCATACGTGTGTGGCTTCCTCATATAGTGTGTGTGCTGAGAGGTAGAAGAAGCAAGTTGCAAGCAGGATGGGGAAGTCTTCAATGTGAAGAATGTGGCTGGACTGTGAAGTGAGAAAGCAATCATTAGAGAAGATCATTGTTTGTCATTTGCTACCAGGTGAGAATAGAATGCTGTTCATGCCTGTTGCGAAGGCAGCAAGCAATAGGTGAGTGTGTGATTGGAATGAGAAGGATGTGATGCAGGGGAGGAAAGTGTTCAGAGTACTGGGGGAGGGGGAATGTGCTTTTGCCAAGTGCAATGCAGAGAAATAGCAATATGAAGATCTGTACTCGCCCTTGCTGCTCTGGTCAGGTCATTGAAGCATTTGATTCAGTGAATCCAGGTCCTGGGGTGACGCTCCGTGAGTTCACTACCACTGCACTGCTTGCTGCAAGATCTGCTTTTGGCAGCTTCTTTCCATCAGATGGAAACAAGACATCCCTCCGTGTCCTCACCTCTTCAATGAGGACCTCCATGGATGTGTCTGCGAGCCTGGGGGGTTTGCTTCTGACTTCAATATGCTGATGCTTCCAGCAAAACTACAAACCAATTTCAGTGATATGAATGAGAAGAATTCACACTTTAAACAGCCATCAGGCGGCCCACAGGAAATCGTGCTCTACAAGTGGGCAGGATGCCCATCACCAACACAAACGGGTGGGCAGCTCACCAATCAAATGTTAATAAGGCTCAACAGTTAAAATACTCCAGGCTTCACACGAATGACACTAATGGTACCGCCTGCACCACCCACAACCCACCCGATAACCGCTGCCAGTAAAAGTTCCCCCTATAAATTCATTAAAACGTGTCTCTCATGCACTACATGGAGGTCTATGTAAATTTGATGTGGTGCACACATTAATTAATACTTTGTAAGCATGGACATACCTAAGTTTATCATTTAGTCAACCTGATTTTAATAAACAGATCATTAGAAAAAGGATACTACTGTACTGTTTTAAAATACCACCTGTATAAACCTTTCCATGCCCATTAAAACAAATCTAAAAACTTTTAAAAATCGTTTTTGTTGCCTTTTAGGTCTCCTTAAGCTGTATTGAACCTGGTCTAATGGATTTAAATGTCTTGGGTGAAGATTCACTGGAATGGGATGAAACGGACATGAGTAACAACCTGATTGGTATCCAAGATGAGACACTTGACCTTGCATGCGAACAAAATGACATATCAAAATTCTCACCTGGGCCCATGAATAATCTTGCTGATGAACTTATGCTGGATCAATATACCAGTGGCCCTGGAGAATCGCTGTATAGTCCTGGTGAAACACCTTCTTCTTCATGTCCACATACCTATCAGGTCTACAGCCTACATAATGTACAGCTCCATGGAAGAGATCATATGTCATTCTTCAAGAATGTCTCAAATTTTTCAAAATCAAAGCATCCAACCAATTTAGTAAGGAGTGCAAGTAAAGATTCCTCTTTCTCATCTGATGACTCTTTGCCAGACCTACTGGGTGATTTGATTGCAGTAAAAGAGGACAAACCGACATCACTGAGAGCTGAGAGTGAGAGCGGAATAGTCAGTGAGGGTGATACAGAAACTACAACCAATTCTCAAACCTCTCTGCCAAATCAGGTTGATCAAGCTCAAACTAAACTATCTGTCAAACCCCTGCACCCTCTGATAGAATTAAAACATAAAGATTGTCCGATTCAGTCATGCATTTGTAAAAGGCAGGGTTCACTTGAAAAAAAGGAAGTGAAGAACGCAGCAAGAATACAGAGAACAAAAAATGAAGTAGAATTGTCAAAAAATCTTCAATCACTGTCTCTGAGTAATGAAGGAAATTTACAGCCCCTTGATATGAATAAAATCGCTTCAAAGGATTTTTCAAATGATCTAGAGGCACAATATGATGTGTTCACATTTTATGACTATTCTTACCTGCAGGGCCCTGAGCTTGAGTTAAGTATGAACATAACTCACTCACCTGAAGAAAAGGAAACTACTGATGGGAATGTGTCCTCTAAACCACATTCTGCTGAATTTATTTGTAAAAGTGGACTATCAGCTCCAGATTCCAAACCAGACTGTGCCACATCAGAAAAATGTCTGCCAATAACATCAAGCGGAGGTAATCTTGAGACTTGTTGTAGTGAAATAGATGATAACAGAGTATCTCTCGATATGATAAATGACACAGGTTTCACATTTTTGTCTCAGAGGTCATCAGTGGAATCGCTTTCAATTGCTGGCGACATATTTCAGCTTGGAACTGACAATCACAAAAATGGTGATCTCCAGCGCAGTACTTCCTTAGAGAGCTGGGCCATTCCATACAAAGTCACAGAGGAACTACTCAGTCTCCAAGGGTCAGGGGACATCAGTATGGGTAGTGATGCAGTAGGGGAGCTAAGTAAGAGGACATTAGACCTTTTGAAACGTTTAGAAAACATCCAGAATCCAGTAAGTCCAAAAATGAAACGTAGTGTCTCTGATATCACACTGCAGAGTAACTCTCTCAAAATGTCATTCACTGGCCAGCTGTCATTTGATGCCGCATCATCAGCAAATGAAGATTCTGCTGCTTCTCTCACAGAACTAAGCAGCAGTGATGAGCTCTCCTTGTGCTCGGAAGACATAATTGTTCATAAAAATAAAATTTCGGATTCGAATGCATCATTCAAAAAACACATTAATCACTCAGTGACTGATGAAGCTGATGTCAATATAAGCATGATTGTTAACGTGTCTTGTACTTCTGCTTGTACTGATGAAGAAGACGATAGTGATTTGCTTTCCAGTTCAACCCTTACGCTAACTGAAGAGGAACTGTGCATTAAGGATGATGATGATTCCAGCATTGCCACAGATGATGAAATTAATGAAGAAAGTAATCACATTTTCGATAGGGACTTTTTGAAGAATGAATTCCACCACTGGATTAAACCAATCTTTACTGTCACAAAGGAAAAGAAGAAATTGAATCCACAAGAAAAGGATCGGTGCAAGACAGATTCAAATAGTACCAGGCTACCAACCTTCAAAAATATTTCAACTCTTTATCCATTTTTGAACAGTTCTGTATTGATGCAGTCCGAGTCCAAAGACTGTAAGAGCACTTCGCTCCGACCAAAAGAAAGACACTTCAAACAGAGTGGAATAGAAACTCCCAGACACTTCTCCACTGACCATTTAAGAGATGATGTAGAGAACGGCAATGTGGAAAAATTTCTATTAAAAGACAAAAAAGAACCAACTAGAGTGTTTAACAGCAAGAAACTTCAGTCTTTTGAAAAGGAGCAAAATACTGGCAAGACCCATAAAACAGAATGCTCACAATCTGAATTATTTAGTAGTACATTTGAGCAAAACACAGATGTTGTTTCTACACAGCGCATTCCAGCTCCCAAGACCCCCACACAATCTCCACAGAAGGATAAAAGGCTTACATGTATGGAAGACAATGGGATTGCGAACAAACTTTTATCATCGCCTGCTTTTAATGTTGATGAGGAGCCTCTTTTCTCAGAGAAGCTTGAAAAGTGCCCTGATGTTACAGTATTAGGTGGGAAAACAGCTCCTACAAGTGAATATAAGAGACCCCGACAGCATCAAGATTCTACTGCAGGATTGTCATTTAACTGCCGTGGTGATGAATATAATATTACGAGTAAAGAATCAGCTGCAAACTGTTCATCTCATCTTAATTCAGAAAACGAACAGTTGGAAGAAGCTAACAGGGATTATGCAAATGATATTTCAAATTGTATCTGCCGTTCTAGTGTTCCTCATGGCGTTGATGGTGAAGAAGATAGTTCCGTTCATAATTTTGTGATGGAAATCATTGATATGGCATCAACAGCCCTGAAGAACATATCCCAGCATGACTCTGAAATGGTGAGTCCATCTTCAGTGGCTCAGATCAAGGAAAAAGTATTGGAACATTCTCACCGACCTTTGCAGTTGCGAAAAGGAGACTTTTACTCTTACCTGTCCATATCATCACATGACAGTGACTGTGGTGAGGTAAACACTTGCGTGGATGAGAAAAGCAGCACACCACTGCCTTTGGATTTTAATGATGAGGCCAGGCTAGACAACAATGGTGAGGATGATAACTTTCTTAATGAAGATTTTGAAGAACAATATACTGAGCAACCCTACTTATTTGATTCTACACTTCAAAGGGACACAGTTTCAGATAATAATCTGTATTCTTTGACCAAACCTGTGTCAATTTTTGATAGCAATGAATCACCATTGCCAAATGATAGACTGGACATCATGGTGTCAAAAGCTATTCATATGACACCAAGTGACCAAAACATGTGTGGTGGAAATCCAATTGAAACAAACAAAATTACTGACAACTCAGATACATTTTTAAGCATCACTAATCAAATATGTAATACATCTGAAGACACCACCTTTCAATCAGTAGAGTGCCATATTGAAAATCCTTACCTTCATTATTTGCTGCCGAAAGCACAAACAGACACTACTAAGTGTTTGTCAGATAATGAGTCCTTTTTTGCTATGTCTAAAATTGGAATGCTTGAACCCAATGAACCTCCATTAAACAGTGAGAGTGATGAAAATCATAAGTCAGTAAAACAATCCCATGAAATGAAAATAAATCTAGTGAAGGATGCACAACCAAATAACAGTCATTGTGAGAAACCAGGAGACAACTTGTTTCTTCGCACCAAAATCCAATTTCCACAACATGGACATCCTGTTTATGACAATTACCAAGCTGCAGATTGCAAAGTCAAACCGAAGCTTCACAAGAAAGAAAATCATTGTGATGGGGACTTTAACTTGTCTCAGAAAGAGGTAGGTTACATGCTATATTAAAAATGTATCATTTTGTAATTAGTAGAAGCTACATTTTCTTCTGTTTGGAAGAAGGTGGATAAAAGGCCTGTTTTATTTATTTCCCAACCCATTAACAACATTTCAGGAAAGCATGGTTTTGAAATCAGCGCCTCCTGAGAGTGTAATTTTGTTAGTGGTGACAAAAATAAATATAACCAGTCACAACATACTCTCAATAATGAACTTTTAATACTTCCCAAGCAACTGAAGAGACACTTAATTTGAATTAATGGTGGAAATTTCATTAATTCAGCTGTACATAATATGTGTGGTAAATGGTTCAGTGAAAATTGGGAAAATCCCAATTTACCTAGGACACACAGGCGATTTTACCTTGGCCCGCCCAGCACAAATGGGGTGGTAGTGGTGTTAAAATCCCTGTGAACCACTTAGTGCCTGGTTACCGCTCAGCCGCCATATTTACTGGGGCCTTCCGCTGGTGAACCAAGAGCCTCGCTTGAATCAGGTGGGAGCATTATTACTGTATGCAAATCGGTGTCCTATGACATTGTCTTTAGAAAGACAACGGGTGGAGCGTGTGGTGTGCACCCTCCACCCAGTTGAACCGGGCAGTGAAGAGGAAGATGTCCCAAAATTGTAAATACAGGATTTGTGAGGCCAGGAGGAGCTGGAATTCTCCACCACACTTCACAAGAATAATGTGGGCCAATGCCACCCCAGGTTACCCCACCCGCCAGTCGCTGTGATCGACCCTTCTATCCACCCCACGGACCTACCAGCCTGCCGGCTGGGTTGACTTACGGGCCACCAGATGTTGCGCCAGCCTAGAGCCAGCAAGCTGTAGCAGATGCAAGCTTAGGTCGTGCAGCTCGCGGGGGCATGGTAATGAAGCACGACTCTCTAAATGGACTGGGCCTCTTGCCAACAGGCGAGCGTTCTACTAACTGCCCACCTATGAACATACGAAAATGAAGGGCAGCAAAAGACCAGTTGATCCATCAAGCCTGCCCTACACTCATGATGGCTGGGCCTGTTCCATGCCTGGAGTTAAAATCTACCCATTGTGTATCCAGACAATCATCAGCTGCCTAGTAAAAGGAGTCAAATGTCAGTGTTCAGAGCTCATTTGGGATAAACAATGGAGTCCTCCTGCTAATCCCCACAAACTCTCTCAGTGAACAAAGTATTTCTCTTTTAGTTTGAATAGTGATTTCACCACAAAAAGTAACACATAAAAGCTTATCTTTATAAGAAGGCTATTTGGCATCCAATGAAAGTAGAGTTTTACAAGTGTTGTTGGAAATTATTTGACGTAGTGTATTATTAGAGATACTGTGCTCACTTCCCCATTCTAGTTCTTTCATATGAGATTTTGATAAATGAATTTGCTGAACATGCACTTTTTTATGCTGATGTGCAAAGGTTTTCTTATGTAAGCCATTATTATACCCAGCTTCTTTTTAAAGGTGACTTTGAATTAATATTCTTTACTGTGAAAACATTAAATAATTTGAATTTTCTAAATTCAGTTAGTATGCTTTGGTGATGCACCTGAAGGTGCTCAAGAAATGCAACATTCATTACAAACTGTAGTTTCACATCTCTACATATCCTATAAAAAGTTTATTTTGTTGCTGTTAGAAATGTTTAGTCAGCATTGTCAGTGATATAATCTGGAACTTCACCTAGATTTTTCTATGTGGGCACTATGATTCATTTTTTCATCTCCTCCCCCACCACACACACACACACACACCACATGCATAATATTCTGCTGAAAACAGGACTGCCAATGCTGAGCAAGTTTGAGATGTGAGATCTTTGGTGGAAAATCAGCTACACAAGTGGGTCCTCACCTCACCCCAAATCTTGCATGTAGTCTATTCAGTTGCCACAGTTGTGATGGGCTGGTGGATGTGGCTTGGAACCTAAAAGTTCAAAGTAATTAGTTGGTTGTTGTGGTGTGTGGTAATACTGTAGCACCTTTTAATCACATGAAAACACATTCAAACAAAGACAAAAATATGAAAACATCTGATAAACATTAATAGCAGCATCAAGATATCAATAATTATGCAGCAAGGTGATTGGTCCTGAACCTATGGATAATAACATCTCCCTCCTGAATCAGCTCCAATTCTTTGTTGTTATTCCTTTATTAAACCAGCATGGGTTTGCATTTCCTGCTTCCTTGTCCTTTAAACATTCACTTTCACCTTGTTCCTTCTCCCACTAATATCTACAGTAAATGTTCATTAAGTCTAAGAGCCCAAGTGCCAACTTAAGTATTTTACTGTGCATGTGCACTCTCCCCAAGAAGGATTTCATGCACATGCACAATACTAATAGGGCACAGTTTAGAGTTTCTCTGCATTGAAGATGAACACAGTTAAAAGAAATAAAAGCCCAAACGCCCCTTGCTCCTTTTCTCTGTAGCTTTTCTCTTCCTCTGTTTCCTATATGAGCTGCAATTAAGTTGGAGGGTTTGTTCGAACCATCAAACTATGCCACCATACATGCTTGTACTATTCACTTTTGTAACAACTCTGATGATACTTTGAAATCTTCTAGTTCTTTAAACTCATTAATGCTGCTCAGTTTTCGAATTGACTTTATTGCAGCGAAATGCTGCATCAGTTGTGCATTCATGACTTTAATAAGGCTCTAACAAGCACAGATTTGGTTTTTTCTGAACGTCTTGCATGGGTTCACTAATCCACTTTCAAAGGGGTAGGAATAGTCAGTCCGGCACCACACACTGCCGAATGATCCGTTGGTGCTTTCTTCTGACATACTGCTGATCTCACATGCTAATGTTAGGAAACAGAGCAAAATATTGTGCTAGATACTCAATAAACTTCCTTATGCTCATTACCAAGCAACATTTACACTAAGAATCTGTGATTAAACTATTTTTCCAAAAACAAAAAATATGATCACAATCTTAATATGGGTAATTGTAATTCTGTCTGATTCACAGTTTATTTGAGGAAATATATGGATTTTCTATTTATCACACAATATAAAGCAAACACAGATACAGAAAATGTACAGAGATGATACTTAATGAAGAAACATAGGTTGTGATTTATACTCCAAGATTATGCTGACCTAATAACTCATTAGCAACAGAGTTGCAAGTGGGCTGTGGTTATGACTGCAATATGCATCCCACACTTCCCTATCATGTAATCAGATAAGTAAATATTAAAATATTAAATGAAGATACAAGTTCTAAATGGAAACAAAATTAATTTGTAGATTGCTGAGCGCTCTAATATGTTATGAAATGGGTTTTTTTCGACAATGCATTTGTTCCCAATTGTGATGTGCTTCTCATGTAATTTGAAAATGATTTCATGGAAATGGAGCTAAGTATTACTTTAAATTTAAAATAATAATCATGCAATTTTAATGTATAAGGAAAAGTTAACCTGTATCCCAGCAATGTACTGTAGCATTTGTTTTTAATCACCTATTTCATTAGATACAAATATAACAGGATCTTTTACAAAAATGCAAACTGATGCAGTTAACAGTTCTTTGTCTATGTTTCTCTATCAGCTGCCCAGTTCTTGTGCTGTTGTTTTTTTAATGCTGACGAGGATCATATAACACTGAAATCACATTTACTCACAAAGGACATGCATCACTAAAATAAGCATAGCATTCATACAGCTTTTTAGCCTTTTAATAAATATAATGTATTACACTTTGTATTTTGTATATTACTTAAACTGGATTGTTACTTGAAAAATAAGATTTGGATAGTCATGGTAAATGCTATGACATCTGAAATTTCAAGAAGACTGCCAGAATACAAATCATGTGTAGAGTAGATTTACTATGATTCACTTGATGCGGCATGGCTTAATCACATGGTGTGTTTTATATTTACTAGATGTAAGTGGGACTTGAGCAAAAACTGCTAATAAATAAAATGAAAACAATTTTTCTGATTTGCAGATCCCTAGCTCACCAAAATATATAACAGGGAATTTCAGGAACGCTCAAAAGAGCAGAACCACTGATGCCAAACCTACGGCTTGTGTATCCCACCACAGCGAACTTCCATGTGACTCTCATGCTGCAAGATCTGTACCCAAGGTATAGGATGTGAGTCAAATAAGCATTCTTTTCCTAGGTGTAAATATTCATTTGATTAACATCCACTAGACTAGCCCTTAGAAAGCAAAAACTGTTTAATTATAGCAAACTAAGGATTGTCTCAATGTTATTGTGTTTGCAAAAGCTAGATCTAAAAGGGGCAATTTATATTGTGGAATTGTTGGATTATGATCTACCCTAGCTCAGACTAGATCTTTTCATTGATAATTTTGCAAAACGCAGAATAAGATCACAATACTTTAGAAAACCTCCCATTGCTCCTCTTTTCTTGATGGGCTTGCCTCCTCTGCAGCTACCTTGGTGCATTCCAGTTTGAAGGTTTTTGGGGCTGCAACATACAACTCATCAGTCACATGCCTCCTACTCCATAAACTGGCTTGAAATTTAAGCAATAACCTGCATCTGCTGTGTAACTGCCAGCTATTCATTGCAATTGCCCGCAAAGCTACTAATAGACAACAGAAAACAAAATCTATCAAATGTTCTGTCCAGGAAGTATTCTGCTTGCACATCAAGCTGAATATGTTTTGTAATACCTTTGTCTTGAATTCTATAATTAGCTCAAATTCCCTTTATAAATAATTGCCTTTGGCATCATTTATTTTGACAAAAATATAGTTAATGCACTGAAGTGCATACAATAGTCTTTGTAAACAACTTCCTGTATCACTTGTTACTTTCTGGATTCAATGCTTACTGCTCTTCTCTTTCTTTTACTTGTCATGTTTCTATATAAATGTAGAGGTCAGTAGCAGCAAAGCAAGATCAAAGGCAAAGGTAACTAGCTAGATCGAGATATTTCTGCCTAATTTGGAAGGTGAATAAATGCATGTCTGGAGTGCCTCCTAGAAGCTGTAGAAGGGATGCGCATTACGTTAATCTCTTCAGCTGTATTCTGACAGTCATTTCTTCATAATCCTCATCACAAGCTCCTGCTCTTTGCTGCATGGTTTAATTATCCCAGACTGACTCCTCACTGTGGAAATCGAACCCTATGGCTGGCCAGATGTTATTGCTTTCATGCTGCCAGATATAGGAAAAACCTGAAGTTTAAAATATATATAACAGAATAGATATGGAAAGAATTAGTTTTAAGAATATCTGTAGTGAATGCATTTGACTGCACCATTTTAGGCTACTTGCTTTACAGATATTTTTCATGACTTCAGGTTTTTATATTCATGTGGAGCCCAATGATTGCTGCTTTATGTATCCATTATCACTGGGCTTTGCTTCAATCAATGTTGTTTGCATATTGACATATGTACCTGAGGGTGTTGTCTGCATATTGAAGATCACAGATGAGGATGAAAGCAGCAAGAAAGGAAAGGTCACACGTGATAGTTTACCTCCTCTAGTGAAGCTGTTATTAAAAATTTATAAAAGCCCAACAATGATTTAATACCATTGTAATTTATTTTACAGTATAACTGTTAGTGTGATTAGCTTTTTGGTGGTTGAGAAAAATGTTCTCTCATACTGTAAATATTTTTATTTGGCATACATGTTTAGAAACAGCTCAAGTAGTTGTCCATTGGTAAATTTTAGTTCTAGTAAACAATGTCACTTTTTATTAGAGCAGTTGTAACATTACCTGTATAGAATGTTGACAGAAGGAAGCATTTGTCACTTTGTATTGATACTGACTACAACATATATTTGTCTTTCTTTTCCTCCAGAAATCTGGCTGTATCCTTGCTCCATTTTTGCCCACCTATTCCCAAGGTAGCCTCTAATCTAATTGAACCATCCTCTTCCTTAGCGAAGACAAGCTCCTTCCAAATGCGAGTTTTTCATGCAGGTGTAGTAATCTGGTTGCTTCTGCTGATCCTGTGTATGGCAGTTGCTGTTACTCCCTTGTTGGTAATACCAACAGATTGCAGCAAAGTCCGGCATTTTTCTTCTTCATGGACTCCTGCCCTAAGCTACCTCCAAGGACCTCCTCCGTTCTGATCTACAGTTTATAAATGTCCTCCTTCTTGTGGTATAGGCACTTTTTGATATCTAAGGGAATACTACAGCATTTGCAAAGGTATGAAGGTGTAATTTTGTGTCAATTCCTGTAATGGCATTTCACATATTAGGTTACTGGAGTAATGTTTGGATTTTATGGGAGAATGTATTCATCTCAACAAACACTCGTCTGTCAGAAAACACACACATACACAAAAAAGTGGGCCTTGTTATGTTAAATGTGCTAAATCCAACAAGAGGAGCCATGAATATTATTTGACTATTTAACTTTAATATATGGCAAGTAGCATAATATTTATAACAGGAGTTAATTTGAAGTTTATGTTGAGTCTCGATTATCATATATTGGTACATTTAGTGTAAGTAATGTTAAACCAACACCAACGTAGAATACATAGATCCAATCTATGCAACCCTGGAACTTATAAAACAACCTTATTGTGCTGTATATTGCAATTATAGGTATTTCAGTTCGGTACACGGTCAAGTTTTGTTATTTCTGCTTCTTAAGAAGGGGAAGAGAAGAAATGTTTTAACAATGTGTGCCTTGCTGTATTTCTGAATCCTTTTGTTAAAAAGCTGCTTTTCCCAGTTAAAAAGTTGGCTTAAAGAGATGTGGTAGCAAGGTTATGCTGTGTGTATAATTTCTGTACATATGTACAAGAAAATGCTAACATTCATGTATGATGATATACAATGCTTTCTTGTATTGTGTTAATGTGTCCAGTGATGTGGAAAATATTAAGCCTTAAGCTGTTAGATTGCATGGGTAAATTAAAGTTGGCAAATAAAAATTAATTTATCAGACAACAAAGTGGACTGAGTTATTGGTTTTCAAAGAGGCAACCTTTCTTGCAGAATGAAAGTTAATAAGTTTTTACATTTTGAGTATAAAACATAGTGTTAGAGTTTATATTAAAAATATTTTGCAGAAATATAAAATATTTAAGCTACGCCACAATTAAAAACCATGAAACAACAGAGACTGACACGACATCACTCCCCCGATTCCCATAAACCTCCAACTGTCTCATACAACACACAAAACCATAGGCTGTGACATCCTAAAGAGGGAAGAAAATCATGAATCACAATAGATCATGATATTCCTAGGCTTTACATATTAGCAAGGATTAGTGTTAACATCAGAATTAGAGGGCAAAATTTTAACCCACCCCACTCAGTGGGAATAAGGTGGGCGCACAGTTAAAATAGCTGTGCAAAGAACCACCCCATTCCCGCTCAATTTCCACCCATCGCTATCATAACTGGGCCCTTTACTTAGGCGGCTGAGATGCCTGCTTGACTCAGGCGGGAGCCTCATTAATATGCTAAGCGGGGTTCAATGAGGTCCATAGAACTCTGATGGCATTTGAATGGTGTACTGAGTAGAGAAGTAAGAGGAGACCCTCAAAGGCAAGTCAACAACTTTCCTTTGTGGGGCCAGGAGAAGTAGGAGTGTTCCACCGAGCTCCACAAGGAAAGTCTGGGCCTCTGCTGCCACGGGCTTCCCCTTTCCCACCCTCAAAATGGCCCCAATCCCAACCACGACTTAACCTTGGTGCCAGCAGGCAACCTCCAGGCCCAGAAATGTTATCTGTTCAAAGCCAGCCAGCCAGCTGCCTCTTTATGCCCATTTTGTGTGGGCTGCTGGACCTGTATAGGTCCAAAAAAAGATGCACTGATTGTAATTAACTTGCCTTTTATTTTAGTTAGGTTTAGATGATCCATGGAGGATATTTTGTGATAAAGATTTTTGCAAATATGTTAAGATGTAATTGGCATGTTCACAACTCCACAGAAAATTTATGACATATTATTCCATACTGGTTGTGCACTTGGAACTGGAAAGTTCAAATAACAAGTTTAAAAAAAAATCTATCATTCCTTTACAAGAGATATTCGAACATACTGTCAATTTCTTCAGAGAATGCAACAAAAATAAATGTTCAATCAAATAAAGTTTAGGCATTGTACATTCCAAAAAATACTCCCATTTAAAGTTTGCATCTAATTAAATGAAATAAATATTAGTTAATTTGCAAACTATCTCTGCAGGTATGGAATGCACAAAATGTAATATTTAATATAGAATTTGAAGTTTTTGGGAACTATCCTAAAGCTGAATCCATTGACCATATGCTCTAAGGTGTCATAGTAAGTAATAAGGAAGTAAGTGGCGAAGTAGGGGATTCTTGCCAGAAATATGTACTATAAGGGAGATACTTGAAGACTTCAAAGTGGCACAGATGCTGGACATTTTAGATTAGTTAAATTGACACTACATTTGACTTTCTTGAGGATGTGCCTAAATTAATAGATGAGGGACAATCCAATTCATATATAACTTGACTTTCAAAACAATTTAGTAAAACACCTCACAGGTAGAGGAGGTAATAACTTACAGAATTAGAAAAAGTAGAAATGTGAAATAAAACTACAGTACAGTATGGAGGGTACTTATAAATGCATGTTATTCAAACCAGGGTATTACATTACTGTACCTAGTATTACATAGTATTTACAGCACAAAAATAGGCCATTTGGCCCAACAGGTCTATGCTGATGTTTATGCTCCACATGAGCCTCTTCCCACCTTAACTCATCTCAACCTATCAACATACCCTTCTATTCCTTTCTCACTCATGTACTTATCTAGCTCCCCCTTAAATACATCTATATTATTCACCTCAACTACTCCATGTGATAGCAAGTTCCACGGTGAAGTGACTAATGATGATTCTCAGGGATCACACTATTACTTTCCACAACCTATGTCAACAAACTAGGTGAAAAGATAAAAACCATTATTTACAAGTTGTCTGATGTCACAAAATAGCAAAATATGTAACTGCAGAAAGATATTCATAGGGATCTGGATAGGCTCAGAAATTGACTTAATAATTGTCAACTAGTGTTTAATGTGGATAAATGCAAAGTAATCCATATAGCTGTGCATAACATTTAATTTTGATTAAAAGATGAATAGCTATAGACTGAAAGAAGAAAAGCACAAAATAAAAGATTTGGAAGTTAGGTTGTGAACCAATCTTAAAAATGTCTGGGCAGTATGAGAGGGCCATAAAACAGGCAGGGGAATTGTTATGTCCCTTCCTAGCAGCCTGGGGAGCATGCTGTACAAGGCTAAGGGTGTTATTTTTATCATTTATATAGATAAAATGGACTTTATTGCCTTATCTTGTTCTGCAGATTCTTATGATCTGAATCATATCATCTTGTGTCGAAAGTTGTCCTCACTCTAAGTATTAAAGAAATGTTGAGCTTTATTCAAGAAAACAATGTCTATATTTTCTTACTGCTTGTGCTATAAAGGGAATAGTGCGTAGCAAACAGGTGTGTATGGGTTTTATTCCACTACATGCATGGGATAAAACCCATCTATAGGATTTCTCCATTAGATATTCCTAATATATCTCAGGAAATTTACATTAATGTGTCAATAACTGTCAATGAATGATGTAACTGACATGGATTAATACTTTTATGAATATTTGTTTTATTAAGCTTTTTTAGCATTATAAAGTAGAATACATGAATCACACCAGATAAAGGTGTCTAAATTAATAAACAATATTTTCTATGCTTGAGATGTTTTGAGATGTTGCGATACTGTCACTCTACTCACATTTATGTACCATACTGCCTTTTTTATTTCATCCTTATCTGCGGAATAAGGAGGAATTCCATACACTTAGCAGAAAAATTCAATGATTTGTGATCCAAGGATCAATTAGGGAGAAAAAATGATTTAGAATTACAGTCTACCACTTGAAGTTATTTCTTATTAGACTCAGAAGTATAAATATGAGTTAACAAAATAAATGATTGAAAAGTAGCCATGGCCACCTGCAAAATATATGCACAAATTGATATATGTGTGCCACAATGAATATCTATGCTTCAAGCATATATTTTGTGCAACAAAATGACTGCTTCAAATTGAGGAGGCCTCATTATGTGTTATGCCATTTATCCAAAAAAACCATGAATCAAAATAATAATCTATGATAATTAAATAACAGACTGCTGACCAGTTTCACTTTCACCCCCTATAACTTCCATATTGGTGATGCCCAGAACCGGGATTCCATTTAAATAATTATTTTTGTAATGCTCTTAATATAACGTCATTACACTATTTCTCACGCAACCAATTAAAGCATGACTTAAAACTTTAAAAATGTCAATTGAAAATTGATTCTACATTTCACTATGCAATGCAGATGCTGTAAAAAAAAAAACAGTATTGAACTCAGTGGTGGCTTTGTAGCATCTTCATTTTTCAATGGAAGATAAGACAACCTAAAGGTTTTCAATAAAATTATAAGACAAAGTAATTACACAGGTCTCTTATTATACCCAAATTAATTCCCTTAAACAAGACATACAAAAGTCCCATCTACTTAAATTTTACTTCCTTTTTAGATGCCTGCTCCATGCTTATAAATAAGGATATCTATGTTTAATACATTTACCAAAAAGTGATTAATATACCAAAATGAAGAGATTTCATGTTTGATTTTTAAGATTTTAAAGCTGAATTGCACTTTCAAGTGCTTTCATTTTTGTAGAGGAGCATAGCTGCTGTTAAATGTTGGCATTAATGTCAATGCCAACATTTACAGGGTCCAAATTTAGAACCAAAAGAATAATTGATGTGCTCCAGTGTTAATTTTACAGTTTTGTAATTGACTTGAAAGTTATAACTAGCTTGAGCCAACTTTTAAAATGTAATATATTTGGGACTGTAACCACAAGAATATTTTAATTGACATCGCTACTTAGGTGAATCCTAATATTCCGTGTACTTTTTGAGTATTTTTCTTTAAACAGTAAGTGCTGATGACATGATTAGGGCTTCTTGGTTTGGGAAAGTTATGGAGGTAATCAAAGTGAGAAAGATGAATTAACAAACAGTTGATAGTGAATCACCTTTACATTACTGTGTACATTTCTATTGTTGATACAATCCTTTGACACTGTTATCTTCAGTAGCTCATTGAAGCAATCAAGAGTTGAACAAAAATATTGCAAAATCAACAGAATGGATGGAATAAAAGAAAAAATGATATGAATGTTAATAACAATTCTTTGAAACTATTTGATTTTTTAAAGGGCTTATATTGGTAAGAGCCGGCCTTTCACTTACTATGCAAAGCCATTCACAATCTGCTCACCTATAGTTTCTACTCATTATCACTACCCATTATACTATAGGGTCCATTTTATGAATGCAATAGGTGGGGAGTCCTACCTGTCGGCTGCACATATAAGGAAATTATGGGTGCAATGCATAATGTTTTCAATTCATTAAAATTAAAGTACAGAACATCACGGGGAGTGTGACTGCAATTTACTGCTATGTGTGGTTGTTGGGTGAGGCTCCCTGCTAGTAGCACACATTTGCAAAATTGTTCTTTGCATCTCAGAGTTTTACATCTAGTGCACCTCCACCACACTTCAAAGTATCAAAAGTATATAAAAAAAAGAAAGACAGCCATTTCTAGCTGATCTTCTGACTGTGATAATCTAGCTTCTCCCCAAGGCCAGGAACTGGGAATTTACAAGTGGCTGCCAAGCTTCAGAATTCTTCCCAACAATTAGCCTTTAATTGGTCTCAGGATGTGCCTATTTGGCTCATCTCTCCACATTATTTACCTCAGAAGTGACCTTAAACCGGTAGGCCATGTTAAATCCAGTTCCCTCTTTCCACCTAAACATCACAATGATGCACGATACACTAGACAACCCATCAAGGGAGCAGTCAGTTCCAACGAAACAGTATGATGTGTCAACACCTCTGTGAATGGGATGGATTGTTAAGGTGATGACTGCCAACTACTCCTTCATTGATGGATTACATAGGATATACGACACAGAAACAGGCCATTCAGCCCAACCAGTCCATGCCGGCGTTTATGCTCCACTCGAACCTCCTCCCGTCTTTCCTCATCTAAATCTATTAACATAACTTTCTATTCCTTTCTCCCTCATATGCTTGTCCAGCCTCCCCTTAAATGCATCTTTACTATTCTGTTCAACCACTCCCTGTGGTAGCGAGTTCCACATTCTCACCACTCTTTGGGTAAAGAAGTTTCTTCTGAATTCCCTATTGGATTTCTTGGTGACTATCTTATACTGATGGCCTCTAGTTATGCTCTTCCCCACAAGTGGAAACATTCTCTCTGTATCCACTCTATCAAAACCTTTCATAATTTTAAAGACCTCTATTAGGTCACCCCTCAGCCTTCTTTTTTCAAGAGAAAAGAGACCCAGCCTGTTCATCCTTTCCTGATATGTTTACCCTCACATTTCTGGTATCATCCTTATAAATCTTCTCTGCACCCTCTCCAGTGCCTCTATATCCTTTTTATAATATGGTGACCAGAACTGTACACAGTACTCCAAGTGTGGTGTAACCAAGGTTCGATACAGGTTTAGCATAACTTCCCTACTTTTCAATTCTATCCCTCTAGAAACAAACCCTAGTGCTTGGTTTGCTATTGCTATGCCCTTGCTAACCTGTGTCGCAACTTTTAGTGATTTGTACTCCGAGATCCCTTTGTTCCTCTACCCCACCTAGACTCGCACCCTCCAAGTGATAAATGACCTCCTTATCCTTCCTACCAAAATGCAATACCTCACATTTATCTGTGTTGAACTTAATTTGCCAATTATATGCCCATTCTGCAAGTTTATTAATGTCCTCCTAAAATTTGTTGCAGTCCTCCTCAGTATTGACTATCCTCCGCCCCCCCCCACCCACCCCATCCACAAATTTAGAAATTGTATTTTTGATTCCAAAGTCTAAATCGTTAATGTATAAGAATGGGAACGGAATTGTGTAATATAAAGACAATGGTCTGAAAAAGTTAACTGAATCTTGATAACCAACGTAGCAATTTGGAAAGATGGGAGGCGATATTTCTATTAAATAAAAACAGTATACAAAGAGTTGATTGTGTGAAGAAAATTTGCCTGACTGATCCCAACATAATTGGGAGAGGGAGAGAGACAACTAGACTGTGGCGTGAAGATCCTTTATTTCGCCCTTTCACTCGCAACAGTAACAGTGAATGCTCTTGGGAACCAAAAGTTGAGTTTGTCATAAGTGTGGCGGTATGGTAAAACACAAGGATAGTAAAGGCACACAAACTCCATACACTCCTACTCCCATTTCCACCGCGACACTGATCGCGATGGACTGTATTAGCGGGACGCCGCTAACCTTTTTCTCCCCAGTATCTTCAGAAATTATTTGTACTATTTAGTGCTACTAAACCCCAATACAAAATAATAATTTTAATGAAATGAAGACTGTTTGTATCTGATTTGACGAAACCAACCTGCAGTGTTGCGCTCATTGTGCTCATAATCATCCCATCTTCTGCTACGAGTAGAGACGGGTACAAACAATCGGAAGATCCAGTCCAAACGTCAAAATAATTTGCAATAATTTAAAATACAGAAATAAATGAAATAACATTTTATAGGGTGCATGCTTTCACGTGCATCGACCGTAACCGATCATTCAAACGGTTTTGTTACTTTCAATTCCTGCACGAACTCAAACCAAAATGACAATTATTTTTAATGCTGCAAACACACCATTATTATCAGCATTTCCCATTCGCCTGGGGTCTCGATCCTATTGAACATTCGGCTGTCCTCGTTCTGTCCGTGTGCTAATATATTTTGTGTTAATAGTTTAGACTCTACTCCCAGACACCAAACGTTAGAATGGATTAAACGGATTTGTACTTGCACAAGTACAATTTCGTTTTCTTGCACTTACATCAACAGAACAATCAAAACATTTTTGTATATGGTGCTGTGGGGTACCGATCTCATTTAAAACAGACCCTTTCTGCGCTGGAGTCGCAGATTTGCCTCTTTCCATCTGTTATGTTTTAAGAGAAGTGCTGTAGAAGACTCAGTGTGAGTAATATAAACAACGATACCTGGTGGTCGTTACCCCTTACAAATAAATTAACACTAGAGCACATAAATTATTTTTGGAATTAAACTGAGCTCGACTGTCAACTAAGGTGTCTCCCGTAGAATGTCTGCAAGTCGTATTTCTTTAAATACCTATGCGGTATTTAAAGAAATTGTACAATTGTACTTTCAGTGAAAGTGACATACCCCCTACCTCCGAGAGAAAAAAATACCAAGGCTGCAATACGCGAAACATATCGAAGTTTTCTGCAGTCACCAACCTCGGAGTTTCCAAGAGGAGAAAGTGAAGAGCCGCTGTTAGTACAGGTGTTAGCATTGTCGTGGGTGGGAAAGGGTCGGTATACCGATTAAATTGCAAATCAGACGCACGACGATATGCGATATTTCAGGTAGCATTCAATAATATACTTTGAAAGGAAGTTTGTCGCTAATAGATTTTTGAAAGTTTTCCAATTCGTTGAAATGCCCAATGCGCGCTCCCGGCCTATGAGGCAAATAGGAAACATTTATTGAGTGTGATAAGCACAGCCACATATCTGAGTGCAAAGCGATGGCACTCCTCGGTTGACACTGCACGCTGCTCGTAAAGTATCGCGCAGCGCAGGCGGGAGCAGCCAAGGTTTGGCCGCAGCGAGTGATGAAGAAGGATGGGACGGTGACAGCCGCCAAACTTCCTAATAAAACCATTCAGGGATCAGACAGAGGCGCGTGCCACTGATAACCCGTCCCTGGAGCTCGCCTATGAATTGTTTAATTTCCTAAACTACAAACCAGTGACCGGCCATACAAAGTTAATTCGCATTCTGTCACGATTTTGAAGGCGTTTGCAAAGCAGATTGGGACGATTATGACAACCACACAATCGGCCCGTGCAGTGCGTATTATTTAACAAGGCTATGACAGTTTTAGATTATTGTGAACTCGTCCAATTGTTAAATCTCTGTATCTACGATCTTAACCAAACAAAAATGCATTCTTCAATAATGCATTATGTGGTATTGAGGGAGCGCCAGAAAGTATTTATAGTGCAATAGGTGTTTCGAAGAGTCCAGTTCAGGTCTTACAGGTGGCGGCTGTGCAGACACCACGAGCGCGCGCTGCTTTGACTGACTGACACCCAGCGGGTGCGCGCACTCCTGCCCGCGGGTCGATCACCAGGCGATCGCGGCAGCAGAAGACACCCGCTCCATTTCATGTCAGGTGTGACGGTGCGGGCAAACGCCTCAACACAGTTTGAATACTTGGCGCTGGACAGTAAAAATAAACAAATCATTCACTTTATATATATTTTTTTAAATGTTAAAAAAACATTTCAATATCGGTTATCTGTGCACCAGGTGCCAGACCAGACTCTGTGAGGAACGGCTTTTCCATGAAGGGAAATGAGAATAGTTGTTAACGTGTGCTTTCATCGCGCAGAGTCCCGGCTCGTGCCGTCCGTCCCAGCTCGAGCAGCTCGCCCTAACGTTCCAGAGCTAACGGTCGGCAACTGCGGGCACGCGCGCGTCCTCGCGCTCTGCCCCGCCCCCTCTCCTCCCCGCCCCCGGAGGGGGTGGGCGCGAGGTCCAGCGAGTGCTGCGATTGGCTGCGAAACGCCGCGCGCCAGAATTGCTATTAAGTGTCAGCGAACCAGCAGCGAGCTGTTTGGCTCCAGTTAAGGGGCAAGTTGGTCTTCACTTTCTCCGGGCAAATTGCAGTAAGTTTGATAGCTGTACCCCCCCCCCCCCCCCCCTCCGTCTCTCCCTTTCTCTTAGCGCCGGACTCAGCATGCCGTCCCCCTCTGTCTAGTTGTCTGCAGTACTTATAATAGGAAGGAAATAAATAAGGAAGAGATAAAGGGCAGCCCACCCTCACGGCGTGGAAGTTATCACTAATGGGATTGAAGTTCAGTTCACTGCTCAAGGGGAAATTGCAGTTCAGTAAGACGCAACCGTGGAACTGGTCGTTGGTGATCCTAGCGCGGGGATGATCAGAATTTTCCCGGATTTCAGCGTACAAGTAACGGCAGCAACTGGTGGAGGAGGCGGCGCGGTTACTGCTGCACCTGGAGTGGGAAGGACTGCTGCTGCCGCCGCCGCCGCAGCTGCTAATGGGACGCCCCAGAACGTGGGGCTCACATCCTACCAACAGCGGTAAGTGTCTTGCTGCCTTCAGGCAGGGAGATATCTTCACACTGTCATAGTCTCACAGCACGCAGCAAGTCTTCAGCTGCTCAAAACGCACACATCCCTCCCAATCTCCCACTTTCTTCACCTTTTCTCCCTCCTTCCCTAATGTTTGCAGGAATGTTTGCTATCACCTCTGCATGAACTGGGAAATCATCGTGTTTTATCACGATCGCCTTTGATTAAATTGATAGTCGCATGTTTCCATAATAAGCCATGCACGAAAGTTAATTTTGAAATATTTTACTACCAACATGTGGTAGAAGCGGGTTGTGCATTTGGCGGCTTGCAGCCGGAGGAAGCGCGGACACTTCTGTAAACATTGATTACGTGAGAAAAGAGTCATATTTATAGGGAGTGGAAAAATGAAAGCGTTTGTAAATATGCCCCAGTTCATCAATTGAGGATAAGGAAAGCAAACACTCAGGAAGATATACCAAACAAAATACTACGGAAGTCAAAATCCATTTCCTACAATTTTTAAAAATAATTTAAATAAGTTCAAGTCTATTTGGTAAAACTAGAAATCTGGATCAAGCTGATTATATATTTGTGCAATATTCCATGTAACACTGACGTCTTGAAGCATTATCAGTTGCTTTCAAATCCATTGATCTCCGTAATTAATTTGTATACATTGCCCCATTAAGTACAAAAGCGCAAGTTTTACATTCGTTCACTGTTGCTGTGATTTTATTTGGGGGGGGAGGGGTGCTCGGAGAGAGTTATTGAATTGCTTCAATTTCTTTTGAGGACCGAACTAAATGTTCTTCTTTTAATAAGCGGTAAAATATAACAATACCATTTAATGCTATCGATGCATTAACAAAATATTCCCACATTAAAAATTATGAAAATTCCACCAGCGACTGTATCAGAATCACAAGCTCGCCAGTGGGTAAACACGAAGCATTTGGAAACGTTGAGATGCAGATAACAGCTTCAAATGTATATGTTGTATTCTGCGGAGATAGTTAAATAACATTCGTGGTTAATAAGTTTTGCTTATAAAATTTTAGGTACAGAAAAGGTTATATACTTTTAAAGTTTAAAATTAACCAAATAGTTTGGAGAACATTTGAGTATCAGAGCATTTAGTTACTTATTTATACGCGTGACAGTGGAGATACAGTATCAGACAGTAAAAAGCTACAAAAACATTCAGGAGTTTGTCAATAATTGGATTGCTTATTTTATGGAACAAAATAATGTAATTACAAGACAGATAAAATAGAAAATGTAATAAAGTAACTTTATTTTGACACTAACAAACGTGTAACATTGCTATCTGTTTCAAATATAAATATAAATATGCCAGCCTTAAAATTAGTACTCTCTGGAAAGCAAGCCCATATCAGCACCGTGGGCTCCAAAATTAACCTAGCCTCCATTTCGCTGATCTCAAAAAGAAGGAAAATTACAATGTCTGCACATATATTTTAATATTTTTAAAAACAAGGTTTGGTGGATTTGTGAGCAAATCACGATGATATTTTGTCCATTGAGAAACAGTATGCATTTTCGAGAGAGAACTTTAGAAAATGCACTAACAAATCCTTAACCGCCCCCCCCCCCCACCCCTAACCTCGTGTAGTTTTTGTTCGGCGTAAATGTTAAACTCTTACACTGAACTAAATCCAGTATTAGCCTATATATATAAATAATAAACTTGTGTGCAGCACTACTGCCAATGCATGTATTACTCTAAAATTACTATAATCAAACGTGTTTTAGTTGTGAAAATGCATTGCGCTGCAACAGATTCGAATTAGTTTGTTTATCACTTATCCCACGATCGAAAAATACATAAGTTATTAACACTTAATTTTAAAATCAGGTCCTATTCGTTATTTTACCAAACTCTTCAGAGATTACCAATTATCCGATGAATAACTTGTTACTTCAGTATCTGATTGTGAGGAATAGCGGCTTTCTGTAGCTTTTTAACAATGTGAGAATTACAACATTTTAACATAATAGCTATTACGTTTTGAGAAACAGCATGCGATTAAAAAATCCTAATGCACCTAACACATTTTAAAGAAAAACATAACCATTCCTGGCTTTGCCCGACTACCTGTAACGCTGTACATTAATACTTGGATACATTTCCATGGAATACATACTGCAACTCCCCACGTAGATTTATAGCAATTGGAGTGTCAGGGTGATGTCAAAGCAAGTTACCAAACATGTCGCAGGACATCTTTAGATAAATATTTTGCAAAAACAGTAGTCATTGGTACCTCCAATTTAAACGATTGTTTTTGTTTGCTTTTGTAAATCACTCAGAACAGGAAATACAGGTTTAAGTAATGATAATAATTACATGCCAGGAACTAAGTTCCTTTGGAACCTAGCAATAATCGCTGGGACGCATGCCAAGAGGCTTAGGTGACATTTCCAGGCTGAATAGGGCTTATATTATGAAAGATTACATAGATTTTTTTTCTAAATAAGACGATTAGTGTTTTAAATGTCACGTATCTCTTTAATATTATACAGTCAAATCAAAGCCTTTAAATCCGGTTGATAAGATCCCATCAATATGGGGTGGTATTATATCAGATCTCAGCTATTCCCCATAAAGTGAACATGAAACAGCAACTGAGTGGCGTAGTTGCACCAGTTACAGTAAAATGTGTCCCTGGGAAAGAGAGCGAGCGAAACAGCACGGAGCGATCCAGTAAGACTTTCTCTTGCAATGGGAATCGAGGCTCCCCGGGAAAGTGCAGTGGTGTGATGGTGCCGATCGCTGTTTGTGGGTTCGCACTTGCAGCTTTAATGCCATGCAATGTTTCTCGGATTATTTGAGGTGCAGCCAAGGCTCTCTTTACTTTTCTTGGCATGCTGGTTGGCCCTGACTCGTGCTCTGTACACAGCGCTTCTCACTTCTCTCTGATGGCTGGTAATTCCGGAGCCAGACAGTTGGACTGGACTTAACCGTAACTCCGCAATGGCTTTCCTCAAATAGCATTCGTGTATTTCCCACTGCACCACCGGGCCGCAGCTAGAAAAAGCAAAACAAAAATCAAACAAAAAAAACAGCAAAGTAACGGCTGACGAGAAAAATGGCGCCCACCAAGCAAGGCTTCCAGCACGACCCTTCAAGACGTGAACGGTAACGACAGTTGTTTTTGTGGTGTGATTCTGGGTATTTTTTGTTGCCATGATACTTTGTTGGGAGTTTGGCTTTGACCTGCCAGCTACCGAGTGCCACCGCGACCACCTCCCCCCCCCCCCCCCGTATCCAGGAGCTGGGGTAAGTGGCCGGGCTTGAAAGCCGCTCCCCCCCCGGGTCAGGACCAGTCCTTGCAAAGAGCCACATTCTCATTCACGGCTTTACCTGCTCCACTTTAATCTGTATCCGAAAGAAAGCAAGCGCACTCTTTGATTTCCTAAGCTCTCCTTCTCATTACATTGCAGAGACAGGGCCTGTGACACTATATATAGAGAGGCCACCATTGCTCTACGGCTCAGTGCTCAGTAGGCCAAACTGGAAAGAAGCTTTCTTTGACAGGAGCTTGCTATTGTAATAGGGCTGTCTGAGGCTAGGGTTAATATATTTGCATAAACCAACAGGAAATAGTTGTGAACCGCAAAATTAACATGCTAACAAAATATGAACTAAACAGGAACATCTAAAATGAAAACATAAATGATAAATGTACGGCAATCTAAAAAAGATAGATATTAACTACCAAGATTTTAAATATTAAACTTTTAAAAATTATGTTCCCAAATTTTTATTTTGGGGTTGGAGGTCTAGGAAAAGTTTAAACAAAATAACATGTAGTTCAATTTCATATTTTCAAATTTAGAAATAAGATTTAAAAACTGGCCTGTGACAAATTAAAACCATGCAATTTTAATTTAAGATGGATCGAATTACATACTTCAACTTATTCTGAAACTCAAGTACATAACATAGCTGAAGAGAAGGAATTTAGCTATTTCATAGGTTTCCAAGAGGAGGGCAGTGTAAGTGGGTTATTCATTCATTTATTCAAATAATGTCATACAATGTACTAGCAGTAGCCCTTCTGAAGAACTCAAAGTTTTTCTGTTAATTTTTTCTGCTTTATTCAGAGGACCTTCATTCTGCTACCAAGCTTCAGTCATGCCAAGGTATGAAATATGTGGTTATTGGAGGATTTGTTTAAGACAAAAAAAAATCAGCATCACAGAAATGCAACATGCCATATATTTGATAAATTAGGTCCCCATTTTGGACTGAAAATACTGTGATTTCAGATAATTCTAGCTTGAAATAGGGATGGCATAATTATCAGAAAAGTCAAATACCTCTGTATGCGATCAGCTTAAATTGTAGTTTATTGTGGTTCAAACTCGGGAGGATCACCATGGAGTGAGAAAAGATGGTAAAACCATCAGAAGCTTTTTGTTTATGCCAAGAAGATAAAAAGTGAGAAACAAATGGAAAAAAGTGGTAAAATATTGTGATTGATATATTGCTACTTAAAATGCACTGTCAAATCCTATTGTGATACTCTGATATATAAATTTCAATAAATTGTATATGTTATTTAATGCTTTATTGAGACTTTGATAAAGCCTCAGGTTGACAGTAAAGCTTAAGGTTGCCTATTCCAAGTGTGCCTTTTTTCTCTGCTGAAGTAGTATTATAGTAAGTGCATTCATAGTAAGACAGCCTTAGTAATCTTCCAGACTGGAGCTCAGGAGTATATTTTCATGCCATTCTGGGAATTTATCAGAGATTGGAATCTTCAAGATGGAATTAATTTAGAGGAGAAACTTCATAGCTTGTGCATAAGTGCTTTCTTTATCACCTGTCTCCATTTGGTATTCTGAGAGGGTAAATCAAAGAGTGTGATTTGTTATTCTGCTCGACTTGAGAGTGGAACTAAATAACACTTGGTCTGAAATTTTGATAGAAGTTGTAGGAGGATATATTTAATTTGATGCTTCTTAATAGATTCTTCTTTCTTTGCACTGATGCTGTCATTTTAAAAGCTGGTGTGAATGATTCTGCTCATCAGGCTGGGGAGATGCAATTATTCAAAATGAAATGGGCTGGACTGGGATCACAGAGCTGTTAGTAGCCAAATAGTTTAATATTTGAATTGTGGTCTCGTACCCACAGGAGCTAAAGGAGCAAGTGAATTTGTGTTTTTTATTTCCTTTGCATAGAGCATCTAAAAGAAATTACTGTATCTGACTTATTTTGGGATATTTAGGTTCATTTTTAATTCTTGAATTCAACATATTTGGTTAGGAAGTATATGATAACTGTGCTATAAAGTTTTGGTGATTTTATCAGAGATGCTTATTATACTGTTTATTTTTGGTGATCTTATCAAAGATGATTGTTGTATTGTTTATTTTCTATCAGTGAGTGTTCTTTCATGCCAAATTGCTTTTTGAATTTAAAAAACAATCATAAAATGGAAAGTACAATATATGATGGATATTTTGGTTTTACTGCTTGAATACAGAATGCTCCTTACAGTTTAATGTGTGCTAGTTGTCAACCATTTGTGATAGATTTCTGACATTCTTTTGCAGAACAGAATCCTGGAAAAACGCATAATCTTGGGTCATTATTTTTATACACTTTTATATACTTTTGGATAACAGAAATATGAAACTTGTAACTGCAACTTTATTTTGGTGCAGCAATACTGCAGTCATTGAAGGATTAGTGAAGCCATAGCTGGAAATATGAAACAAGGAGGGTTTAACATTGTTATCCATACATTGCTTTAAAAATATACAAAGGAGCGTTAAAATAACATACAAACACAGACAAATGAAATATTGGCTCCTGTAAAGGATGGTTAGTGCAACATTTAAAAAAAAAAAAAAAAATCTTGTGCCATTTTTCTTACATTTTGTAATGCTACTTTTAAAAGAATCACAATTAAAGGAGGTGCTGTCCTTCTGGTACTTTGCTTTAAAGGATACCGATACTTGAATCTCAATTAAATTTTAAATTTGTTTCGAATGATCATAAAACTTTGGCAGAAAACAGTATCTTTTGATGTAGTTGATACTGAGTTATTTTTGACAACATTTAATTTCGCAAGAGAAAAAAATAAGCTTTTTCTGTAAATTGTAAAAAAAACACACCCCAAATAAACAGACATAAGCAGTAAATTCTTAACTTAGTAAGGCTGTCTGAGGGAGGTACCAAGCAGAGGCAAGGCGCTTTCCTTTGTAGGGAAAGTTTTCAGGAATTTTTGTTCTTGACGACTCAAGTATCTCTTGTACGCTTGAGAGGTGCAACAAGAGCAGCTCTGGAAGGGGCTGTGAGAATCAGAGGAAATAAATAAAATTGATGGGGTGGGAAAAGAACAAAAATAATATATCATGGAACTGATTGCAGATACTCGAGTTATTCTGCATTGGATAATAAACCATTACTCAAATGTTCCAACACTACAGATTGTTTAGGTGGTAATGTAACTTGCGCATTGATCTAGCAAAGTTAAACTAAAAATAAGTGATCCCAGTGAAGACCTGTTGCCTCTATTCACTTAATTGTTTTACACCCTGTTTACCATTGTAACTCAAAGCCAGAACTAATTCATGTTGTCACCAAGTGTAGCAGATTTTTTTTAAAGATCTCCTAGAAGTCTACAGAAAGCATGTTTGTGTTTTTCTTTGTTTCATCATGCTGTCTGAAAGCACTGTGAGGAAATAATGTAAATGCTTGAGCAATATACAACAGGTCAAAAAACAACACATTTGAGTTTTTCATTTGGCGAGTATTCAGTGAAACATACACTGACTGACATCCATATGCTGCTTTGTTATAAAGTGCCACTTACAAGGCAGCTTTATATTACTTTTTTGTTTTTGCATCCTGGGGAGACTAACCTTGTGTGACACACTTTTCCCCTTGTACATACTATTGCTGTGTTCCAGTCTTCATGTAATCCTATGGGAGACTGGTTCAGAGAACTTTCCATGTTTACAGGAATAGAATGCTTTAATTCAATGGTACTTTCATAGACCCACATTTTCTTTTTTCTTTAATTCGTTTATGGGATGTGGGCGTCGCTGGCAAGGCCAGCTATTATTGCCCATCCCTAATTGCCCTCGAGAAGGTGGTGGTGAGCTGCCTTCTTGAACCGCTGCAGTCCGTGTGGTGAAGGTACTCCCACAGTGCTGTTAGGGAGGGAGTTCCAGGATTTTGACCCAGCGACGATGAAGGATCGGCAATATATTTCTAAGTCAGGATGGAGTGTGACTTGGAGGAGAACTTGGAGGTGGTGGTGTTCCCATGCGTCTGCTGCCCTTGTCCTTCTAGGTGGAAGAGGTCGCGGGTTTGGGAGGTGCTGTCGAAGAAGCCTTGGCGAGTTGCTGCAGTGCATCTTGTAGATGGTACACACTGCAGCCACGGTGTGTCGGTGGTGGAGGGAGTGAATGTTTAAGGTGGTAGATGGGGTGCCAATTAAGCGGGCTGCTTTGTCCTGGATGGTGTCGAGCTTCTTGAGTGTTGTTGGAGCTGCACTCATCCAGGCAAGTGAAGAGTATTCCGTCACACTCCTTACTTGTGCCTTGTAGATGGTAGAAAGGCTTTGGAGAGTCAGGAGGTGAGACACTCGTCACAGAATACCCAGTCTCTGACCTGCTGTTTTTGCCGCAGTATTTATGTGGCTGGTCCAGTTAAGTTTCTGGTCAATGGTGACCCCCAGGATGATGATGGTGGGGGATTCGGCGATGGTAATGCCATTGAATGTCAAGGGGCAGTGGTTAGACTATCGCTTGTTGGAGATAGTCATTGCCTGGCACTTCTGTGGCGCGAATGTTACTTGCTATTTATTAGCCCAAGCCTGAACGTCATCCAGGTCTTATTGCATGCGGGCATGGATTGCTTCATTATCTGAAGAGTTGTGAATGGCGCTGAACACTACAGTCATCTGAGGTTTATAATACTGTTCGCATCTGAAACTTTGGGCCGTGCACATTTGGGAGTTATGTTGACCATGGAAAAACTGTGTCTGCCTTCCTATTGTGTAAAAGAGCCTATAGTTCTTGTATTAACCAGCAGGAGCAACTTGTATAATAAATAATACTTGCATTTATATAGTTTTTTTTACATTCAAATGTCTTTAGAAGCAATTTATTGGCAATGAATAACTTTAGAAGTTCAATGACTGTCATTATGCAGGTATATGTGGTAATCATTCTAATAGAAAGGCTGGATGTGGTTTATATTGACCTGAAGTTTTTTTTGACAAATGTTGAATTTACAAAACAACAACTTGTATTTAGATAGTGCCTTTAATGTAGTAAAACATCCCAAGGCGCTTCACAGGAGTATTATAAGACACAAAATTTGACACTAGTCACAAGGAGAAATTAGGGCAGGTGACCAAAAGCTTTGTCAGAGGTAGGTTTTAAGGAGCGTCTTAAAGGAGGAAAGAAAGGTAGAGAGGCGAAGAGGTTTAGGCAGCGAATTCCAGAGCTTCGGGCCTAGACAACAGAAGGCACGGCCACCAATGCGATTATAATCAGGGATGATCAAGAGGGCAGAATTAGAGGAGCGCAGATATCTCTGGGGGTTGTGGTGCTGAAGGAGATTACAGAGATAGAGAGGGGCGAGGCCATGGAGGGATTTGAAAACAAGGATGAGAATTTTGAAGTCGAGGCGTTGCTTAACCGGGAAGGAATTGGAGTAATTGTCAGAAACACTAATGCGTCCCCATAAGTATTTGTATATATTAGGCTGGCAATATAACAAGTTTAAAGCGCATGCCGTTATTATTGTGTAAATTGTCCAGCAATTTGTGGCAAGGAAGAGATACCCTGTGAGTTGCGAATCACCACAAATTGTTGAACAATTTGCGCTGCACTGCCGTTAGCCTTGCCAAAATGGCAGCTCGCTGACAACCTTCCTGTGAGTTTCAAGAAATTACTGCATTCGCGCATTAATTACCAATTAAACTTGTTGCAGAAGGTTAAGGCTAGTACTTAACAGCGGAAGGACCCTTTTAATGACTAGATTTATTTTCCTGCAATGACACTCAACCTCTCTGGCCCAGAAAGGGAACAATTGAAACTGGAGTCTCTCCTGCAGGTAGTAAATTGTTGTTGGAGATTTTTTAAATTTGAAATGTTTATATATTTTTTTCTTTTTATTTTTTTTATCTCTTAATCCAATCTCTCCCTCTCATTATTTCTCTTTCTGTACCTGATTTGACTCTAATCCACCCTATTTCCATCTCTGTCATTTCTGTTCCTTAATTCTTCAATCTCCTTGGTTAAGGAGATAGACTGTTGGTGTCGTTGTTCACCAAGGTCCCAGATGCCCCATTGACCTCGCTGCATCGTTATCAGCTCGCATTTGCGGTGCAAATTTTTTTCGAGTTGAAGGGTGAGGGAAAAATTCTAACTAATTGGGCAAACCGCAAGATGACCCGCCCCACCAAATTCTGGGACTATACGTCTTGTGTTCAGTTCTGGGCATCGCATCTCGGAAAGGATATCTTGGCCTTGGAAGGGGTGGGCCACAGATTCACCAGAATGATACCGTGGCTAAAAGGGTTAAATTATGATGACAGGTTGCATAGACTAGTTTTATATTCCCTTGAATATCGAAGATTAATGGGTTATAATTGAGGTGTTTACGATGATTAAAGGAGTTTATAGGGTAGATAGAGAGAAACTATTTCTTCTGGTGGGGGAGTTCAGAACAAGGGGACATAACCTTAAAATTAGAGCTAGGTCGTTCAGGGGTGAAGCACTTCTTCACACAAAGGGTAGTGGAAATCTGAAACTCTTCCCCCCCAAAAACTGTTGAGACTAGGTCAATTGAAAATTTTAAACCTGAGATTGATAGATTTTTGGTAGGCAAGGGTATTAAGGGATGCGGAACCAAGGTGGGTAGATGGCGATAAGATACAGATCAGGCCTGATCTAATTGAATGGCGGAACAGGCTTAAGGGGCTGAATGGCCTACTTCTGTTCCTATGTTTGTGTGTAGCAGCACACATTTCCTGTGCTCTTTGCCTACCTGTCACACTTTTCTGTCACATTTAAACAGACATATTCATTGGACTTGTCTCTGGTTTGGTTAGCTTTGTCTAAAGTTAGTTATTCTTCACTGCGCACACCGCTTGAGGGCTGGTATAATTGGGCCTTTCTCCCAATGCAAAATCCTGGTGCCTCTTCATGCTGCTGCCCATTCCCCACTGTGAGATCCCCATTCCAAGAGCAAGTCAACTGCTCCTAGTCTCCCCTGCTGCTGCTGCTGCCATGATTAGGACTCTTGCCTGATCTGACATCCTGTAGGTTATTCTCCTGCCTTCACCATTATCGGCCCTCTCCCTCACCTGGATCTTCAAAAAAGCCAATTTCCTGGCATTGAGCTGGAAACTGGCTGTTTCCTGAATAAAGCCACTCCTATTAACAAATAAAGTAGAAGTGTTTTCAGCCAGTTCCCAGTTCAGGTGCTTGGAAACTGGCTTTGCAAATAATGTAAAACTCCTGTAGGATGAATTGTATGAAGACTGACTGTCTCCATTCTCCTGCAACACCCTACCCCACCCCAAAAAACTGCCAGACCCCCAGACGCCAACACTGTTATCCCTCCAATAATGTCAGAATCACCTGTTCGATGCTCCTAGAGCCCAAGACCACTACCTAAATTCCCAAATGCTTTCCCACCTCCCACCCAGTTAGTACTCCTGTACCCTGGGGTTGCTTACTCAGCTCCTAGGTCTTGGTATTCCATGTGGAGGGTTTCTCTTCCTCAATGCTCCTAGATGCCAGCACTCCTTACTTTGCTTCCAATTTCCCTCTGACTTCTGAGACTCCTGGTGACATGCCCTTCCAATACCACCATAACTCACCCCCATATCATTGCTTACAGACCACATGACCATCCCTTCCAGTGCTCCCTGATTCTATAACCTTCCTTCCAGTGCTCCAGGATCTGCTGTTACCTCCTAGTGTTCCCAAATTCCAGCATCTCCCTCCTGCTGCATCTATTCCACAGGGTCCCCCTTTCAGTGTTGCCAGACCCTAGGACATCCCTCAAAAAGGCATCATACACAGCTGTAACATAGCTTCCAAACCATTGAACCCAACCCTCAAATCCCCCTCTACTGTCACAGTGCAGGAATCCCCCACTGTGCCATACCCACATTCCACCCCCGATATATCAATTCCAATAAAAACAGAAAATGCTGGAAATACTCAGCAGGCCAGGTAGCATCTGTGGAGAGAGAAACAGAGTTAACGTTTCAGGTCGATGACCCTTCGTCAGAACTGGAAAAAGCTGGAGATGTAACAGATTTTAAGCAAGTGTTGGGGCAGGGAAAGGGGGGAGGGGAGGAGAGGAGAGGAAAGAACAAAAGGGAAGGTCTGTGATAGGATGGAAGGCAGGAGAGATTAAGAGATGGTGCAAGGCCAAAGGAGATGGTAATGGGACAAGTTAAGAAACAAAAGATGGCTCTAGATGAAGTGTAAATGGCACTGACAGAATGAAAGACAGCTGCCATGTGGGAGAGAGAAAAAATAAATAAATAAATAAAATAAAATAAATGGGGGGAAAAAAGGATAGGGGCAGAGGTTATGGTCTGAAATTGTTGAACTCTATGTTGAGTCCAGAAGGCTGTAAAGTGCCTAATCGAAAGATGAGGTGCTGTTCCTCGAGCTTGCGTTGAGCTTCATTGGAACAGTGTAAGAGGCCGAGGACGGGGAGGTCTGAGTGGGAGTGGAGCGGGGAATTAAAGTGACAGGCGACCGGAAGCTCGGGGTCAGCCTTACGGACTGAACGGAGGTGTTCCGCAAAGCGGTCACCCCATCTGCGTTTGGTCTCCCCAATGTAGAGGAGACCGCATCGTGAGCAGCGAATACAGTATACTAAATTACAAGAACTACAAGTAAATCGCTGATTCACCTGGAAGGGGTGTTTGGGGCCCTGGACAGTGGGAAGGGAGGAGGTAAAAGGGCATGTGTTGCATCTCCTGTGCTTGCACGGGAAGGTCCCCGGGGAAGGGGTGATAGAGGAGTGGACCAGGGTGTCGCGGAGGGAGCGGTCCCTTCGGAATGCTGAAAGGAGAGATGAGGGGAAGATGTGTTTGGTGGTGGGATCACGCTGGAGATGGCGGAGGATGATCCGTTGAATGTGGAGGCTGGTGGGATGAAAGGTGAGGACAAGGGGAACCCTATCGTGGTTCCGGGAGGGAGGGGAAGGGGTGAGAGCAGAAGTGCGGGAAATAGAACGGACACGGTCAAGGGCCGTGTCAACCACAGTAGAGGGGAATTCTCGGTTGAGGAAAAAGGAAGACATCCTCCTTCCCAAGATCCACAAACAGGACTGCCCTGGTAGACCCATCGTTTCAGCCTGTTCTTGCCCCACGGAACTTATCTCTTCCTATCTCGACTCTTTTTTCTCCCCTTGTCTAGTCTCTTCCCACCCTACATCCGCGACTCTTCCGACGCCCTCCGCCACTTTAACAGTTTCCTGGCCCCAACCGTCTCCTTTTCACTATGGACGTCCAATCCCTCTACACCTCCATCCCCCACCAGGATGGCCTGAGGGCGCTCCACTTCTTCCTTGAACAGAGGCCCAACCCGTCCCCATCCACCACCACCCTCCTCCGCCTGGCTGAACTTGTTCTCACATTGAACAACTTCTCCTTTGACTCCACTCACTTCCTCCAAATGAAAGGTGTTGCTATGGGAACCTGCATGGGTCCCAGCTATGCCTGCCTTTTCGTGGGATATGTGGAACATTCTTTGTTCCAGTCCTACTCGGGTCCTTTCCCTCACCTCTTTTTCCGGTACATTGATGAATGTATCGGTGCTGTTTCCTGCTCTTGCCCTGAACTAGAAAATTTAATTCCAATTGCTTCCAATTTCCACCCTTCCCTCACTTTCACATGGTCCATCTCCAACTCTTCCTGTCAAATTTAGTCCCACACCCAACTTTTTCCCTACAACCCTGCAAATTGGTTCTCTTCAAATACATGTCCAAATGCCTTTTGAAAGTTCCTATGGAATCTATTTCCACCAGCCTTTTAGGTAGTGCATTCCAGACAATAACAGCCCTCTGTGAAATAATTCCTTCTCATTTCCCCTCTAGTTCTTTTGCCAGTTATTTTAAATCTATGGCCTCTGGTTACTGACCCACTTGCTAGACAAAACAGTTTCTCCCTACTTGCTCTGTCAAAACCCCTCATAATTTTGAATACCTCTATTGGGTCTCCCCTTAACCTTCTCTGCTCTAACGAGAACAATCCCAGCTTCTCCATCTCTCCACATAACTGAAAGTCTCTCATGCCTGGTATCATTCTGGTAAACCTCCTCTGTACCCTCTTCAAGGCCTTGACATGCTTCCTAAAGTGTGGTGCCGAGAATTGTACACAATACTCCAGCTGAGGCCTAACCAGTGTTTTGTCAAGGTTTAGCATAACTTCCTTGTTTTTGTATTCAGTGCCCTTATTTACAAAGCTAAGTATCCTATATGCTTTCTTAACCGCCTTATCAACTTGTCCTGCCACCTTCAAGGATTTGTGAATATGCACCCCCATCTCCCTCTGCTTTTGCACACCCTCGAAATAGTACTATTTACAGTCTACGCATGCGTGCTGCCGGTTCGTCACGAGAGCGGGTTGGTAATTTTTTTTTAAAAAAGCCGGGAAGGAAGCGAGCTGGTGAAAAAGCTGGTAAAAATGCCAGGAAGGGAGCGGGCTTTATAACTTTTAAGAGAACGGGAGTGGTAAAAGGGAATGTGGGCACATTAAAGACTGATGCAGGCGCGACTATAATAGATAATAAGAAAATGGCAGAATTGATAAATGTGTACTTTGTTTCCATTTTCACAGTGGAGGAAGAGGGCAAAATACCAGGAGTACAAAAGGCAAAATACTGCAGATGCTGGAAATCTGAAATATGAACAGAAAATGCTGGAAATATTCAGCAGGTCAGGCAGCATATGTGGTACAAGGGAACCTAAAAATAAGTCAAGGGGAAAAAAACTTAATGGATTTGATACAAGCTTAAAAGATAATGGAGAAAATAATGGAACTTAAGATGGACAAATTTCCAGGAACTGATGGTTCCTACCCTGGGATATAAAAGAAATAGGTGAGGCAATCACAGATGCATTAGTCATACTTTTCCAAAGCTAAGGAACTGTGCCCTTGGATTGGAAAACTTCAAATGTCACTTCATTATTTAAGAAGAGAGGGAAGGAGAAACCAGGTAACTACAGCCCTGTCAGTTTAACTGTGGGGCAGTTACTGGAATCAGCAGAGACAGAGTGACTGAGCACTTGGACAAGTATCAGTTGCTCAGAGAGTCGGCATGGATTTGTGAAGGGTCGGTCATGTCTGACTGATGTAGTTGAATTTTTTGAGGCAGTCACTAGCATGGTGGATAGGTGAGTGTCTATGGATGTTGTCCATATGGACTTCTAGAAGGAATTTGCTAAGATTCCAAACAAGATTATTTGCAAAAATGAATGCATACAGAATTGGAGGTACCATTGTGACATGGGTCATAGAAATTTACGGCACAGAAGGAGGCCATTCGGTCCATTGTGTCTGTGCCGTTCAAAAAAGAGCTATCCAGCCTAATCCCACTTTTCAGCTCTTGCAGGTTACAGCACTTCAAGTGCATATCCAAGTACTTTCCTCAACTCCCCTCTAATCCTTCTACCAATTACTTTAAATCTATGCGCCCTGGTTATTGACCTCTCTGCTAAGGAAAATAGGTGCTTCCTATTAACTCTATCTAGGCCCCTCATAATTTTATACACCTCAATTAAGCATCCCCTCAGCCTCTTCTGTCCAAAGAAAACAACCCCAGCTTATCCAATCTTTCCTCATAGCTAAAGTTCTCCGGTCCTGGCAACATCCTCGTAAATCTCCACTTTACCCCCTCTAGTGCAATCACATCTTTCCTGTAATGTGATGACCAGAACTGTATGCTGTACTCTAGCTGTGGCCTAACTAATGTTTTATAAAGTTCTAGCATAACCTCTCTGCTCTTGTATTCTATGCCTCGGCTAATAAAGGAAATGATCCCATATGCCTTCTTAACCACCTTATCTACCTGTCCTGCTACCTTCACGGATTTGTGGACATGCACTCCAAGGTCCCTCTGTTCCTCTACATATCTCGGTATCCTACCATTTATTGTGTATTCCCTTGCCTTGTTAGCCCTCCCCAAATGCATTACCTCACACTTCTCCGGATTGAATTTCATTTGCCACTTTTCTGCCCATCTGACCAGTACATTGATATCTTCCTGCAGTCTACAGCTTTTGTCCTCATCAATCACACGGCCAATTTTTGCATCATCTGCAAACTTCTTAATCATGCCCCTTACATTGAAGTCTAAATCATTGATCTATACGGTCGGTAATTAAGAACATAAGAACATAAAAAATAGGAGCTGGAGTAGGCCATTGGTCCTTCGAGCCTGCTCTGCCATTCAACAAGATCATGGCTAATCTTCTACCTCAACTCCACCTTCCTGCACTATCCCCATATCCCTTAATTCCCCAAAATTATGGACCTCTGTCTTGAATATACTCAATGACTGAGCATCCACAACTCTCTGGGGTAGAGAATTCCAAAGATTCACAACCCTTTGAGTGAAGAAATTTCTCCTCATCTCAGTCCTAAATGGCCGACCCCTTATTCTGAGACTGTGACCCCATGTTCCAGATTCCCCAGCCAGGTGAAAATTTTTCTCAGCATTAACCCTGTCAAGCCCCTGAAGAATTTTATATGTTTCAATTAGATCACCTCTCATTCTTCTAAACTCTAGGGAATATAGGCCTAGTCTACTCAATCTCTTCTCTTGGGGCAATCCCTTCATCCCAGGAACCAGCCTAGTGAACTTTCGTTGCACTCCCTCTAAGGCAAGTATGTCTTTCCTTAGGTAAGGAGACCAGAACTGTACACAGTACTCCAGGTGTGGCCTCACCAATGCCCTGTATAATTGTAGTAAGACTTCTTGGGGGGGAAAAATTGAGTCGCGCCTACTTTAGCGCCCCCAAAAAATTTGTGCCCCCTGGCCGAAATTCATCGGTAGCGCCCCATAGAAACATAGAAGATAGGAGCAGGAGTAGGCCATTCGGCCCCTCTAGCCTGCTCCGCCATTCAATGCAATCATGGCTGATCATCCAAATTCAGAGCCCTGTCCCTGCTTTCTCCCCATATCCCTTGATCCCTTTAGCCTTAAGAAATATATCCAACTCCTTCTTGAATATATTTAATGAATTGGCCTCTACTGCCTTCTGTGGTAGAGAATTCCACAGGTTCACCACTCTCTGGGTGAAGAAATTCCTCCTCATTTCTGTCCTAAATGGCTTACCCCTTCTCCTTAGACTGTGACCCCTGGTTCTGGACTCCCCGACCATCGGGAACATCCTTCCTGCATCTAGTCTGTCCAGTCCTTTCAGAATTTTATAAGTTTCAATGAGATCCCCTCTCATTCTTCTAAACTCCAGCGAGTATAAGCCCAGTTGACCCAATCTCTCCTCATACGTCATTCCTGCCATCCCAGGTATCAGCCTGGTGAATCTTCGCTGAACTCCTTCCATGGCAAGAACATCCTTCCTCAGATAAGGCGACCAAAACTGCACACAATACTCAAGGTGTGGTCTCACCAAGGCCCTGTACAACTGCAGCAAGACATCCTTGTTCCTGTACTCAAACCCTCTCGCTACGAAGGCCAACATACCATTTGCCGCCTTAACCGCCTGCTGCACCTGCATGCTTACCTTCCGCGACTGGAGCACAAGGATACCCAGGTCTCGTTGCACTTCCCCTTCTCCCAATCTATTGCCATTCAGATAATCTGCCTTCCTGTTTTTGCCACCAAAGTGGATAACCTCGCATTTATCCACGTTATATTGCATCTGCCATGCTTCTGCCCAGTCACCCAACATGTCCAAATCATCCTGGAGTTTCTCTGCATCCTCCTCACAGCACACACGCCCACCCAGCTTTGTGTTGTCTGCAGACTTGGAGATATTACATCTAGTTCCCTTGTCTAGATCATTAATATATACTGTGAATAGCTGGGGTCCAAGGACCGATCCCTGCGGTACCCCACTAGTCATTGCCTGCCACTCGGAAAAAGACCCATTTATTCCAACTCTTTGCTTTCTGTCTGCCAACCAGTTCTCTATCCAAGTCAATACCTTGCCCTCAATCCCATGTGCCTTAACTTTACATGCTAATCTCTTATGCGGGACCTTATCGAAAGCCTTTTGAAAGTCCAAATACACCACATCCACTGGTTCTCTCTTATCTATTTTACCAGTTACATCCTCAAAAAATTCCAGTAGATTAGTCAAGCACGATTTACCTTTTGTAAATCCATGTTGACTTTGTCCGATCCTGTCACTGTTTTCCAAGTGCTCTGCTATTACATCTTTTATAATGGACTCTAGCATTTTCCCCACTACCGATGTCAGGCTTACTGGTCTGTAATTCCCCGTTTTCTCTCTATCACCTTTTTTGAATAGTGGGGTAACATTAGCTACCCTCCAATCCATGGGTATTGTTCCAGATTCCATCGAATGTTGGAAGATGATCAGCAAGAGGGAAGCGCCCCGCCTCTCTTCGGGCGCTGCGAGGGAATATTGCGGCGCTACGTGCCGCGGTACTGCAGGCCTTCCTCCCCTTCTTAAAGGGGAGGGATCTTGTGCAGCGTGACCTGGGGCCCAGCTGGGCCACCAGGGTTCGGAGTGCCGGCAAAAGAGCCGGGCACTCGAAGTGCCGGGCTCACGGAACGCAGCCGGCACTCCGCGGGGGGGGGAGCTAAAGAGGAGGCCGGAGACGGCAACGGGGGCAGGTGCTGGTAGGCGGCCAGCAATAAAAATGGCTGCCCGGCACCTCTCCTTTAATTAGCGCCGCCCCGGCCGCAGGTAGGCCCCCCTGACCCCGTCGGACATAGCATCCAGCGGTAAGCCAGGGGGCGCTACTGAAGATCACGAGCGGGGCGCTGCGCACGGCGATGTCGTCATCGCCGCAGCGCGGCACTAACGATTACCGCCGCCGCTAACCTCCCGCTGAATTTTGCGGGAGGCGTTGGCGGCGCCCCATTAGCGCCCTCGTCGGGTGCTAACGGGAGGTGCAAAGCAACCAAATTTTTTCCCCCTTTACTCTTATACTCTAATCTCTTTGTAACAAAAGCTAACATACCATTTGCTTTCGTAATTGCTTGCTGTACCTGCATGTTAACTTTCTGTGATTCATGTACAAGGACACCCAGGTCCCTCTGAATGCAACAATTTCCCAATCTCTTCCCCATTCAAAAAATATTCTGCTTTTTTGTTTTTCCTACCAAAGTGGATAACTTCAAACTTCCCCACATTGTATTCCATTTGCCATGTTCTTGCCCACTCAGTCAACCTGTCTCTATCTCTCTGCAGCCTTTTTGCATCCTCCTCACAGCTTACTTTTCCACCTAACTTTGTATCATCAGCAAACTTGGATACGTTGCACTCAGTCCCTTCATCTAAGTCATTAATATAAATTGTAAATAGCTGAGGCCCAAGCACTGATCCTTGAGGTACTGCGCTGGTTACAGCCTGCCAAGCTGAAAAAGTCCCGTTTGTTCTTTCTTTCTGTTTTCTGTCCATTAACCAATCCTCAATCCATGCTAATATATTACCCCCAATCCCATGAGTCTTAATTTTGTGTAATAACCTCTTGTGTGGCACCTTTTCGAATGCTTTTTGAAAATCCAAATACATTACATCCATTGGTTCCCCCTTATCCATCCTACTAGTTACATCTTCAAAAAACTCCAACAGATTTGTCAAACACTATTTCTCTTTCATAAAACCATGTTGACTCTGCCTAATCATATTATGATTTTCGAAGTGCCCTGTTACCATGTCCCTAATAATAGATTCTAGCATTTTGCCTACTACTGATGTCAGGCTAACTGGCCTATAGTTCCCCTTTTTTTCTCTTCCTCCTTTCTTAAATAGCGGGGTTATGTTTGCTACCTTCCAATCCTTGGGGACTGTTCTAGAATCTAGAGAATTCTGGACGATTAATACCAGTGTATCCACTATCTCTGCAACTACCTCTTTTACAACCCTAGGATGCAGGTCATCCGGTCCAGGGGATTTGTCGCCACTTAGTCCCATTAATTTCTCCAGCGCTATGTCTTTACTTATACTGATTTCTTTAAGTTCCACATTCACTCTCGACCCTTGGTTCCCCATTATTTCCGGAATGTTTTTTGTGTCTTCTACCGTGAAGACAGATACAAAGCATTTGTTTAATGTCTCTGCCATTTCATATTGGCCATTATAATTTCTCCTGTCTCTGCCTCTAATGGGCCCACGTTTACTTTCACAATTCTCTTCCAATTTACATACCTATAGAAACGTTTACAATCTGTTTTTAATGTCTCTTGCTAATTTACTCTCATTCTTTTTTCTCTTTCTGTGTCAATTTCTTGGTTCTCCTTTGCTGAATTGGTTGGGAGGTAGGAGACAAAGAGTAGTGATAGAGGGTTTATTCTCTTGATTGGTGGTATGTGACAAATGGTTTAACCCAAGAATCTTCTGGGGCCTCCCATTGCACTATAGATGAAGGAAAAGAGAGTTATATATCCAAGTTTGCAGATAATGAAGACACAGTAAGTTGTATAGATGGGCGTAGGAAGTTGCAAAGGTACATAGACAGATTAAGTGAGTGGGCAAAACTATGGCAGATGGAGTTCAATGTGAAGTTGGAAATTAAAAGTGAAGAAGTGATGCATCAGTTGTACAGAGCCTCAATCAGACTCCATCTGGAGTACTGTGTTCAGTTTTGGGCACCAAACCTCAGGAAAGCTATTGGTCTTGGAAGGGGTACAGTGCAGATTTACCAAAATTATACCAGGGTTTAAAGGGTTAAATTATGAGGACAGGTTGCATAAACTTGGCTTTTGTTCCCTTGAGTTTAGAAGATTGAGGGGTGATCTAATCAAGGTGGTTACAATGGTAAACAAAGTCAAAATGATAAATACAGAGAAACTATTTCCTCTGGTGTGGAATGCAGATCAAGAGGAATTAAAGCTAGGCCATTTAGGAGTGACACTAGGAAACATTTTTTTCACACGAGTAGGTAAATAGAGTTGAGGTACAGATCAGCCATGATCCAATTGAATGGCGGAATAGGCTCGAGGGGTTGAATGGCTACTTCTGGTCCTATGTACTCCTAATTATTGGGACAATTTGGCGAATTAGATACATATGACAATGATTTTCTTATTTTTTTAAATCTCGTGTATTAGATGCTAAATTATGAGCATCCACCCATTAATTGGCCAATTGGTTTTTAAATAAAGATGAATGTTTGATACCATGTTTAACTAAACTTTTCTATTAAACATGAAAAAAGTATTTCTGCTCAAAAAGCAGACTTGGTTGTTGTGGGGAAACCCATCTGAGTTGAATTTTTCTTTGTTGAAAGATGTCAAGAAGATTATATGTATAAGTAGTTTGCTTAGTAAACATGTTGCACACAATCGTGGACATGTTTATTAGAATGGGTATCTGATGTATGATAGCAGTAATCACTTCTATCTCTCCAGAATTATTTCATATTGCTGGAGTTAATTCTAAATTACAGAAAATTGAAGAGAGGTTGAGGAAAAGTATTAAATAATGAATACTAGCCACACTGGTGGGTCAAAAACCTAGGAAGCAATCATAATTGTAAGTAAATTATTACATATCTTTATATAAGTGATTTTAAATTTTCAAATTTGTCGCATTGTAGGTGTTGGCCTTGACCCAGTGGTAATACTTGCGTCTGAGTCGGAAGGTTTTGGGTTCTAGCCCCGCTCCAGGACTTGAACACATAATCTAGGTTGACACTTCAGTATAGCACTGAGGGAATACTGCACTGTTGGAGATGCTGCTTTTTGGATAAGACATTAAACCGAGGTTCTGTCAACACTCTGGTGGATGTAAAAGATCCCATGGCACTATTCAAAGAATAGCAGGGGAGTTCTCCTGGTGTCCTGGCCAGCATTTATTTGCAAACCAACATTACTGAAATAGATAATCTAGTAATTTATCTCTTTGTGGGACCTTGCTGTGTTTCCCTGCATTACAACAGTAACTACACTACAAAAGTACTTCATTGGTTGTGAACCACTTTCAGATTTCCTGAGGAAATGAAAGGCACTATATAAATTAAAGTTATCTTCTTTCATTGGATTAAATAAGTCACCAGTGGACACGATAAACATCAGCCTTCCTATAATTTTTGCAGACACCCATCCAGGATATGCCATGATCCTTTCCAGTAATGACTCATCTGCATTTTCTGTCATATTTTATCTTATGTGATTGTTTATCTGATATTTACTAACGTACAAATTTAGAGCTGAAATACTATAGGGTTGCATTCCACCTCCCCCAAAATATATGGGGGTGAAATTGGACATCATTACAAACCCCCTGAAACCGACAAGCTGCCTCTGGGACTGGGACTGTTCACCGGTACTATCCTAATGTGGCTGGTGGACTGATTTTCCATGGTCCTGCCGCTGGCCTCATTAGACGCATGCAGGATCTCGCTTCGATTAAGGCAGGATCCAATTTTCAGGTCTTAGTCGCCAAAATCGCTTCAATCATGATCCTGGCTCATAGATGCTGGTCTCCTGGAATTCAAATTTAAAACGAGGGAGTTGCAATTACTCCAAAAGATTGAATTCAAGACCTATTGTAAAACCAAACCTCGTTAAAGGAATCCAGCGGACCGGTTATACTACAGGTCTTCAGGTACCTGTAGAGCCTGGTAGACTGCACTTGGATGCGAAGCTCGAGTGGTATGAGGCTACTTCCTGGAGCAAGTTTTGCTCCTCTTGTCTTTTTAGCATGGTCTGTAGAATTGTAGAAATGAGTTATCCTACTACAGTAGATCCTTTGTTGCTCTCTACCCTGTGACAATGGTCCACAGCATTGTAGAGTAGAAAAATGTATCTCTGTAATTTGGCTTACTGATAAAGTTGATGTTTTGAGTCTTTGATTAATTACTTGGATTCAGTTTTATTTTAATAATATCACATGAAGAGGTTTACTTTCCATTGGACGATGAATTTCCTTTTGGTGCCTTATAAATAACTACTTGTTAAAATAAAATTCTGGTGAAGTACTATTTAAAATTTACATGACTGAACAAACCAGAGCTCCACACAGTGTAAAAAAAAGTTGTAACTAGTTTTTCAATAGTTGAGTAAAACAGTGAAAAAGACAGGTTCATTATTATCGTGACCAACCTATTTGACACATATTCATGAAACTGAACAATTCTTTCTTACAAATGTTTGTAGAAATAGACATGAGCAAATCAAATGAACACCATTCCATCAGAGAATGTTAAAAGATTTATGTTTTGACTTTTAATAAAAGTTCAGTTGACCCAAAGCAAAACACAAGTCAGTGCTGCTGTAATGTTGCTCTTTATTTGTATTTATTGGCATTGATAAACATTATTTGTACTATGTATGTCATGCATCAGTGAATTCACTGTACAGCAATTTAAGCACTATTGGTTTCCAGTTTATAAATACAAATGGAGAAAAATGAGGAGAAATATGAAATCATTTATTGTGTGTGATTTAAGCTCATAACTTTGCATAAAAGACTGCAAAGTTACTGGATGTATCAAATGTGTGTCAGAAATGGCCATTATCAATCAGTAGATTACTAAGTAGTTACAAAAGAGGAAGATTCCCACTCACCCTGATTATAGGATATTGTAATGAACCAGGTCTAGAAACTACACATCCGACGTGCATATCCTGCAAAAATAACAAAGAAACTGTGGTAAATATGAATGGTGTTCAGTGGATTTTATAGCTATTAATATAAATATATATTATATATATATATATATTTGATGGAGAGTTGTCATAAATGTGCATAAAGAGCCTTTCTAGTCTAAAACAAATGTGTGCTAGCTTCACTTCATTTGAAACCATTTGGATCTTATTTCAAGAATTTCTGTAATTTCCTCCTGTAGCAAATAGATGTCTGCACTTTCGCTTTTTATGTATGCATTGGACCTGAGCTGCATATAATACAGCTACTGCATATTTATAATTTGAAGGGGCTATAGGGTGAGTATCCTTGTCTTACTGATGGCCTAATATGGGATGCAAGATTATGTTATTTGACTAGTGATTTGACTAACTGGTGAGTTCTCAATCTCAGCTAGCCTGTTAGGAAGATGAGCTAGAGCACTTCCCTTCCCATTCTTTACTGGGAGGGAAGATCTAACGGTTAGTCAGTTCAGACACCATGCTTGAGTGTCTCCAAGTGATTGATTTAAGACTGAGATGCGTAGATCCTGGAATCCAGAACTGATGTCAAATGATGAATTGTTGTGAAGAAGGAACCTAAAGGTGGTGGAATTAAATGAAGGAGAGGAAATAATCTTCCAAATGTGCTTGAAATTTGTGTACCAAAATGTCTTACTAAATGTGTGTTTAAATTTTGATCTCTGATTTTTGAAAACTTCAGATGTTGAATTTTGCAATATCCATGATCATCTTCAGTAATTAACCATTCAAAATAATGAAAATTATGAGAAAACCATTGTTTGAATACTTATGTAGTTATGACATTTATTGATGTATTATGAAATTGTGCTGATATCACCAGATGCTGTAAAGATGATTGACATCGCTGCGTACCATAAAATGTTCGCTCTCCCATTTTCCTAATATCAGCAAAAGTCGTCCACATAATTATTTTTGTTATTTTCCCCCCATGCCAATCATTATAATCCAATTGAAAGGGTGGGCTGGGAACAAGGTCTCCTGTCTCCAGTAGATGTGTTTGATTACAGCAAGCTGATTACATTTTCTTTTTATTTTCCCTACCCATCCCCCAATTGGGTACTCATTCCTCTCTGTTTTATGTGACTTTGACCGTGGTACTTTATCTTTCTTTATCCTCTTTGATTTCTCCAAAGTATTTTACATAGTTGACAACGCCATCCTCCTCCAACACCTCTCCTTTGATGTTCCGTTTTATGGGACTGTTGTTGCATGGTTGCATTCCTACCTTTCACAATGTAGCTGGTGCATTTCAAGCAATGACATCTCTTTCCCCCCCCCCCCCCCCCCCCCTTACATCAGTACCTCAGGAGTCCCCCAGGGACCTATCCTTGGTACCCATCTCTTCCTCATCTACATACTTTCCCTAGGTAACATCATTCGTAGGCATTGGGTCAGCTTCACATGTTTGTTGATCGCAGCCAGCGCTAACTCTCTACCACCTCCCTTGGCTGCCTCTATGCTGTTGGACTGCTTATCTAAAATCCAGTCTTGGATGAGTCACAGTCCTCCAACTCCGTATTGAGACGATAAAAACCATTATTGTTTTGTTCCTGCTACAAACCCTCTCCACTAATTCCCTTTCCCTCTGCCAGCCATGGCTCAGGCTTAATCATACCATTTGCAACCTTAGTATCCTGCTCGATTCTGAGTTGAGTTTCAGACCCTATATCCTCTCCATCACAAAGACCACTTAAATCCACTTCTATGACATTGCCCACCTCTGCTTCTACCTTAGTCCCTTTGCTGCCAAAACTCTAATACAAGCCTTCATCAGCTCTAGACTTGACTACTCCAATACTCTTTTTGCTGGCCTCCTGTACTCCACCCTCGTAAATTTCAAATTGTCCAGAACTGTTGCGTGCATCCTAGCGCACATTAATTCCTGCTTGCTCATCACCCTCATCCTCACATTGGCTCCCTGTCCCCAGCACGTCAAATTAAAAATGCTTCTCTTCTTTAAATCCCTCCACAGCCTTGCTCTACTTTATCTGTGCAGTCTCCTATATTTTCTCATCTCCCTTTTTCCCCCCCCCTTCCCCTCCTTGGGGTCTATTGCTCTGACTCTGTCCTTTTGTGAATTCCTTCTTTTCCTCCACCATTAATGTATAATGTGGTACAAGTAGATTATAATGGTTGGGTGAAATAATTCCAAGAAAACAACTGAGAGGTTTATGTGGCTTTGCAGATTATAAGAGCAAAGCTCTAATGGTTTATTGTTGTTTTCAAATGGTGAGATACAGTTTAAAAAAAAAAAAAATCAAACCAGATTGAAAACTAAATTTGTAATGTCATGGCTGCGTGATTGTAAGTGGATGATTTTAATTAGCTGAAAACAGTGTTCGAGGCAGGTAACAGCTTCACAATGGGGTTGGTAGACTTGCTGTCCTGTTAATGCCGACCCTTGGCCACTGCCATTTTTAAAAGGGCCTGCTGGAGCGCTTGCCTGATTCAGGTGGTATGCTTCCTTACTAGGCAAACTAGGGCCCTATGATGTAGTTGGGACCCGAATTGCAATTTTAAGGGAGACATGGGCAGAGTGTGTGTCACACATGGTCTGCCCATGTGTTCTGGCGTTGAGTGGCCTAAGCAGCGATCTTAACCACTGTTGGCCACTCCAAAGTACGGCCCAAATTTTTTTTCCAAGTTATATTTTTGTGAAGCCAGGAGGAGAGAAGTGTTCCTTATGGCTCCACCAAAATACTGCAGGCTGCTGCTGGCCTGAGCTTAAGGTTGACACTTAATTTATTCTACTATGTTCTGGAGGTTTCTGGGATTTTATCTGTTGGCTTAGCCTGTTGAAAGATTTTTCTGGAATTGAGCAGAAAATCATGGCCAAGCTTGAGAGGCAGAGGCTGGAGATCTCTATTGTTGTACAAGTTTTGAGATACAGTGGGCTCAGTGAGAACAGTATTGGGAACAAACACACTGAATATCTTGTTCTGTTGTCTGTCTTCTGTGGCCCATTTATATTGGAGAACTGTCGTATTTGGTTGCCCATTGATATCTCCCAATGCTGCTGCTGTTGAAGTTCCCCTTTCTACTTTCCTCCCCCCCCCCCCCCCCTCTATTTTGTATCACAGGGCAGTCTGTATAATAATGAGCAACTTTAAAACAGATGTGTTTTAAAGTTTGCATTTTGGCAAAATTAATGCCCAAGATTTTTGGTTGTTTCTGTCTCCAATTAATGCATTTAAAAAAATAACTTCTTGGAATGTGGGCATCACTGTCAAGGTTGGCATTTATTGCCCATCCCTAATTGTCCTGAGGTGGTGGTGGGCTGCCTCCTTGAACTGCTGCAGTCTGTGTGGTGAAGGTGCTCCCACAATGTTGTTAGGTGATGAGTTTCAGGATTCTGACCTAGGTGGGAATTTTTCGGGGGGTCAGCGGGCACATTTGGTGGTGGGTCAGGTGGGAATTTTTTTTTTTGACCAGGTAGGGAACCAGCTGTCAACCCGCCTCCACGCTAGTCTCCCAGGTGTCGGGTCTGTCATTGCTGAACAGACCTGACACCAAGTGGCGGGGGAGGCAATTTAGATCATTGGAGAGATTGTTAAGAGGCACTTAAATACTATTTTAAGCTTACTGTTCAATTTTACGTGTTTCCTCAATGGGTTACATGCTGTTCAGCATGTCGTGAGTGGATTGAACATTGACTTATCTGATTACCTGACAGCTGCAAAAGTTGCATAAAAGCTCCCATCTCACAGCTGTTCACTTTCCAAACTCAGAAACTGCTGCTCACTGCATTTGGAAGACAGATTGAGCTTTATGCAGCTTGCAAATGTTTGGAGCCAACTCTTTCTATCGAGTGCCACCTCCATTGGAGCAGCCTCTCTCAGCATTGACAAATTTGCTTCTGTCATCTCACCTTCACCTGCCATCTATTACATCAGAATGGTTACGGTTTGCACTCTCTCACCTTGGTCCTCAAAATCCCACCACGATCAGCCTCAACACCAGCATCACCAGGCACACCAGCAGCACCAACAACAACACCAACCTTCTCCGCAATCAACTGATGCTGCACAGGACATCAGCACCCGACCACATTGCTTGGGGCGCCAGGGATGGCCTCACCATGGCCAGCTTTACTTCACTTGATGTTGTACACCCTGGCTGCCACATGGTGCGCCAGGTTGTAACCACCCCACACCAACAACATAAACCATCCCTAAAATGCCCAAGCCATTCCTTTCACACTCATCGCCATTGCTGGGGGTACCATTATGTCTCACCATTCACTGCAACTCACTAAGCCACTTCCAAAGGTGTACACAAATCTGTCCAAGAACACAAAGTGTTGAAAATAAAGATTTCAATGTTTGACAGCACATTAACAGAAATTTCACATGAACATTGGCTAAAATACCCAACTGCCTACTCTTGTGTGTTGTTAGTTGGTATGGTTAGACTAGGATGAGGGTGAGTGTGAGGGGTGGCTAGTGAGATGGGGAAGTGATAATGTAGATAGAGAGGGGTGAGTGGAGGTGCAAGGTAAGTTGGTGTGAGTAAGGATGTGCAGGATAGGGTAGGGAAGGCAGAGTGATGGGGATGTGATGAGTGGCACAGCAGGATGAGGTTGAGTGTGGCTTGGCAGTAACGTTTCGTAATCTACTGGGATCATTGAAAAGTTTGTGCCACTGCAGCCTGGTCCTCCTAACGACATATCTGCTTGTGTCCTCCTGTGCAATGTGCAACCAGGCTGCGTTGATCTCCTGGGGAGGTCTCTTCCGCCCATGGGAAGGGAAGAGGACCTCCCTGCGTGCTGTGACTCCCTCCATAAGCATATGGAGGGAGTCATGGGAGAGCCTGGGTGCAGGCATGCACCTCTGTGCAGTGCTTGTCCGTGTTTGCAGCACCTCAATGCAGTAGAACACTGACAGCACAACTGTCAAAATCAGATTGCGCATGGTCCTTTTAAAGAAACCAGCTGATGACACATCATCAAATGATGTCATCAGACCTGCTTCCTTCAATTGGCTGGGAAATGCGCTGGGCGGGCTTAACAAGCCCAAAAAACGTAAAATCTTTTCACAGAGCGGGATGGAGCCAGCAGCGGGGTCTCACCCCGCCACCAACCCCGGACCCACCTCTAGGCGAAATCGTGGCCCTAGATTCGATGAAGGAACTGCGATTATATGTCCAAGTCCAATATGGTGTGTGACTTACCCATAAACCATTGGAGGTTGTGGCAGTGGTGCCATTTAGAGGTGCAACTGAAATCGGCTGTTTATAGCTCTTGGTTGCTGCTCTGCTCTGTTCACATTGAGTTGTGGCAATAAATTCCAAATACATATGGATCATTGTCCATTTTAATGAATGCAATAGCCAAATATTTAGTGCATGTCCTGAATCCAGTGGGGGGAAAAAAAACTCCTCAGTTAGAAATGCTGGTTGTCATTCTTAGTGAGAAATCTAAAAGTATGTGCTGAGCATCTGCTAAGCAGCTTAAAGGTAACATTTCTATTCACATCAGTGCCTGAAGAAGGAGCTTATTTTTCTGTTGAGCAAAAATGAGTTGCAGAGCATTTTCTTTACTATGCCAAATAATAAAATGGTGTAGCTAAATTGCTTGATGATAGCTATATCGCATTGCTAGGTCCTTCCATGTCTCTGATTATGGTGAACAAATTTGAAAAACTGAAGGGAGCCTATCCCAGCATTCAGTGTTTGGTTTTGGCATGTAGCTAATTTGCAAAGTGACCCCATGATGAAAGCATTTTAATACATTCTAAGGATTACCAAAACTGCATTGCTTCATGTATAAAATCCATTATCGAGCTAGAGGAAAATGGGCAGTACTCTTTTTTGAATAACAGTGTTGGTCAATTTTTAATTTGAAACCTACACATTGGTTTTTATTTCCCCTTCATTTACCCAAGATAGTAAAGACAAGGGCCACGTGGTTACTTATATATATTTCTATAAGTGAAGATTGTCCAATCATGGTCAAGAAGGAACTACACTGTTAGAGAGCCCTTGGAAATAAATGCAAAATCTTTGGTGTAATTAAGAGAATTGCTGCATCACAAGCACAAAAATTACTCATTTAGGATATTCGACTTTGTTTTAAAGAAATCTTTAAAAATGTGAGACTGTTAAAGCAACAAACAGTAGGTGTTCTGTTTATATCTGCTAAGATATAACTTGTAATTTATGTCAGTTTTTGTGATATGGTTTAGAGCGCACAGGTGTTGCGAGACAAACATAAAGGGTATGCAAAGAATAAATATTAATGATACCTGGGAAAGATTATAAGACAGCAATCCATTAGAAGGTTTAATTGATGAAGTGTTTTCAGGAGATTTGAGTGGCTTGTAACAGCAAATTTAAGGCCTGAGATTAGGTTACTACCTCAATATGGGAATTCAAAAGTTTTCTACAGGCATATAAATAGTAAATGGGTAGTAAGAGGAGGGGTGGGACCGATTAGGGACCAAAAAGGAGACCTACGCATGGAGGCAGAGGGTGTGGTTCAGGTACTAAATGAGTACTTGGCATCTATCTTCACCAAGGAAGAAGATGCTGCCAAAGTCATAGTGAAAGGGGAGGTAATGGAGATACTGGATGGGCTGAAAATTGATAAAGAGGAGGTACTAGAAAAGCTGGCTGTACAAAGTAGATAAGTCACTTGGACCGGATGGGATGCATCCTAGGATGCTGAGGGAATTGAAGGTGGAAATCGCGGAAGTACTGGCCATAATCTTCCTATTCTCTTTTGATACAGGTGTGGTGCCCGAGGACTAGAGGGGTCGGTACTAGGACCACTGCTTTTCTTGATACATATTAATGACTTGGACTTGGGTGCACAGGGCACAATTTCAAAATTTGCAGATGTCACAGAACTTGGAAGTATAGTGAACGGTGGAGAGGATAGTGATGGACTTCAAGAAGACATAGACAGGCTGGTGAAATGGGCGGACACATGGCAGATGAAATTTAACGCAGAAAAGTGTGAAGTGATACATTTTGGTAGGAAGAACGAGGGGAGGCAATATAAAATAAAAGGTACAATTCTAAAGGGGGTGCATGAACAGAGAGACCTAGGGGTATATGTGCACAAATCGTTGAAGGTGGCAGGGCAGGTTGAGAAAGCCGTTTAAAAAAAAAAAGCATACGGGATACTGGGCTTCATAAATAGAGGTATAAGAGTACAAAAGCAAGGAAGCTATGATGAACCTTTATAAAACACTGTTTCGGCCTCATCTGGAGTATTGTTTCCAATTCTGGGCACCGCACTTTAGGAAGGATGTGAAGGCATTAGAGCGGGTGCAGAAAGGATTTACAAGAATGGTTTCAGGGATGTGGGACTTCAGTTACGTGGATAGACTAGAGAAGCTGGGGTTCTTCTCCTTGGAGCAGAGAAGGTTGAGAGGAGATGTGATAGAGGTATTCAAAATCATGATGGATCTAGACAGAGTAGATAGAGAGAAACTGTTCCCATTGATGGAAGGGTTGAGAACCAGAGGACACAGATTTAAGGTGATTGGCAGAAGAACCAAAGGTAACACGAGGAAAAACTTTTTTACGCAGCGAGTGGTTATGATCTGGAATGCACTGCCTGAGAGGACGGTGGAGGCAGACTCAATCGTGGCATTCAAAAGGGAATTGGATAAGTACCTGAAGGAAAAAAAATTGCAGGGTCACGGGGAAAGGGCGGGGGAATAGGACTAGCTAAAGTGCTCTTGCATAGAGGCGGCACGGGCTCGACCGGCCGAATGGCCTCCTTCTGTGCTGTAACCATTCTATGTGTTATAGATTTATATGTTTTGAGTTTTTGAGTTCATGTTTATGTTTGCAACAGCTGTCGTTGTGCTCCAAGATATGTGATAATCACAGAAAAAGAATTACAATTATGTGAAGTGTCATAATTTAATTTTATCAGGAAACAATCTGAAGTTGAGTATGGTTTAATTCTCTACCTAGTGTATATGTAGGATAACATATATTTTGGAGTGTTACAAGGTAACAACACATTAAGCGCTGAGGTCATGCCAACTGCAAGAGCAAAGCCCAAGTAGCTTATCGCTATTTAAGTCCTAAAAGTTGTTCATGCCTAGAAAAATGTTAGTTTTGTATATTATTTAGAAATCTAATGGTTTATTAGTATTTTCAGTTTCACCATTTGCTGATAGGGCTGTTATTGGTAGATAGCATTATATACCAGATTCCCTTAACTGAGTCACATCATTTGACGAGTAGTGATTTTGGAACTCATCTGAATGTTAGAAGGGAATATAATTGCTTTTGAATATTATAAGAGAGAATCATACAAGACTGAAGGAGGTCATTCGGCCCTTCATGCCTGTACCGACACTTTGAAAGAGCCATCAAATTAGTCCCACTTCCCTGATCATTCTCCAGTTGATGAATCTGTTCTGGATGAACAAAATCTGTTCTGGATGAACAAATTTAGAAGTTTAACACTCTTCAGTTTGAGATTGTGCTAAACTGATCACTATGGTACAGACTTACTGTTTTAAGAAGCTCACTGAAATAAATAAATGGTGGTAAGAAAACCAAACAGTACTGTTGGCATAAATCTCTCTAGTTAGAAGGTAATTCTGCAGGTTTCAGTACTTCAGACACGCCCTGTCCAGTGGTCTTAATGGGTAGTTCCCTAACTTATACATTACATTTCCCAATATATTCTAAAACAAAAACAGAAAAGGCTACAAACACACAGGTCAGTCAGCATCTTTCGAGAGAATAGACAAGCTAACCTTTTTGGCTCGGCCCTTCAGAAGTGAAAAATAAGAGATGAATAAGCATCCTAATAGAATTAGAAAAAAGTGAGGGGTGGGGGGAGGTGAAAGGGAAATTAAACACAAGAGGAAATATCAGTGGAATGATTGATTTAACAGATCATCCTGGTCAGGCAGTGGAAAAAAGCATTAAAGAAATTAAGGACATGAAAGAAGCAAAAAATGCGTGACTAGCTAAGGCAGTTAGAGGACAACCAGGGAATAGATCAGCATATGGGAGAGATGGCAAGTACAAGCATGCAGATCAGGTCTGAACTAAAAATAGAACATTCTGACAAAGTATAGTAGGTCTGCCAGCTTCGAACAGGTCAATGCTGAGGTGCAGTCCCCTCCCCATGTGAGCAATGTTCTGTCGAACGGTCTCCACCCCAAATGCCAACTCTCCTCCTGGATACTGACATACTAATCTGCCTCACCTCACATCCCCGCCCCCACCCGCCAAGGCATCTTTGTTGCACACAAAATTATGAACGGGGCCTCAAACAGTTGTTTCAGGCATGGGCCCTGAAGGCCTTGTTTCCTGCCTTCACCAATATGGCAGGCGGCGCACTTCTGGTGCATAATGTGTGCGTGTGTCCCATTCACCATATTGGGTGCTTAGGCGCCCATCTTGCACCTGAAAAATGGGCACACAGCCATTGAATATCTAGGCGAAAGTAGCTTTCCAGCAATTCAAATTACATAAGTTCTCGTCTCTTGAATATCCAAAAGTTGGTGGTTAAAAAAATAATCTCTTAGAATAATTTTTTTCTGGTTAACAGGTTTTGTCTCAAGTTAATTTAGATGAAAAAAATTCAAAAGTCCAATTCAGTAAATGGCAAGCAATATTTTGCCATCAGTGCTATGCCTTAAAGATATGGTATTATTTAAAAATACTAGTTATGTTTCCTATATTTCCGAGGAGCTTGCTTAGCAACAAGGACAGGATTGTACTTTGTTTTCTTTTCTTCTAGTATTTCACTGAAGTATTTCCGTTGTATCCACTATTACAGATTTGTAACCAACTTACTTATTGATATATTATTTTGACAATCATTTTATTATTATGCATGATGTGAGGCTGTTACTATACACAGTTTGTCTTTCAAGTAATGTTACATCTTTATACTTTTTTGTTAAGTGCGCTTTTATTTTACTGTTGGCTCGAAGAGGAATATTTACTTTTGCCTACTGACTTACTAAACTGATAAATTTTAAAAGGGAAATTGGTACCTTCTAAAGTGATATGACTATGACTGTTTCCTTTTGATGTCACAGTTATTGCCCTCTGGAGTACTCAATCAATCTATTCACTGTATCGAAATGAGAGTAGGTGACTAATGCTAATAATTAAACCTGTAGTTACTGCGATTGTCTACCCGTATGTACTAAAATAATGGTCTTGGTGTTTCACTAGTCATATTGGATATACAGTAATGGCTTTGTCTTTGGGCATAGTGAGACTCCTGGAAACTGCAGGTCAACATTTTAGTAGTATAATCCTGAAGACCAGTCAATATTTGAATACTATTGCCTACTAACTTAGTGCAGTATGACCGAATGATGACCGTCAGTGCAGAGCGAGGACTATTCCTTGTGAAGTTTTTACTAATCTGATTGTTAGCCACCCTTCTTGATAACTTAGATAATCACTATTACCCAAAGAAATAATAAAACATTTTGATTTTCTTGCAGTAGTGTTAAAATATTTGTTTAGACTACAGAACTGACCCTTGATGTTTGCATAAACAAAATCATTAACCTGTCATGAAAGAAAATTGTATTTGAAATTTGTAAAATATTTTTCTTGTATTGATAAAATGAGCCTTAATTATATGCAGTAAAATAAATATAGCTATGGCGTTTGAGGATTGTTTCATGCTGATACAGTTTTCTCATTTCTTTAATAATTATTTTTGGCTGAATGTAGCCTTCCCTGTGAAAGTGTAGGTCAGTAACGATGGGCGCATTCCGAATTTCATGATCTGTGTAGTGGAACAAATTGAAAGCAAAGCCTGTATCAATCACTATGAAGGGAGGGTTAATTGTTACTGCTTCATGAGACTCTGGACAGATAAACCTGTAATAGAATACTTATGTCTGTGATGTGTAGACACTTGGGATGAAACCATAAAAGCAACAGAGATTGTGGAAATTAAAAGCAACAGAAGAACTGAGAAAACAGTATTGTATTCAGCAAAGATAGTTGTTAATGTACATTTTCCAGTTATACCCATGGAAATTGCTTTTGTTTTTGTCCTTTGTATGCTATCCTGGGCTTCAGTTTTATTATTGAGTGCCAAAATTACAGCTTTTTTTCACATTTGTTCACTATAGTTTTTGATTGTGATCAACAGCTAATTAATTCGTAATAAAATTTTAAGACTTGAATAGCCTAAAACTGTTTTATAACTATAGCCAATGGTTAACATGATATTGCTTGATGTCTCGCTCGCAAATTTATTTTTGTCATTTTCTCTTTTGGGGTGGAAGGGCTGATTTTTTTTTTTTGTCTAGTAGTCTGCCATTTTATTTAAATTGAAATTTTCTATAGGCAGTTTGCAGCATGCTAAAATTTGAATATGCAGTCCTGTAGAAAGGGGAGGTCTGAATCCCTTACTCCACTTAATTGTCTTTCTACCATGGGCAGGTGCAATGTAGGAAAGTGGCAAGGATGAACAGGCGCTGGAACATAGGAACCGGAGTAGGCTATTCAGCCCCTCGGGCCTGTTCTGCTATTGAATGAAATCATGGCTGATCTGTACCCTAACTTCATCTACCCAGCTTGGCTCCATATTCCTTAATACCAGCAAAGTGATGGAAGGTGTCATCGACAGTGCTCTCAAACAGCACTTACTCACTAATAACCTGCTCACTGATGCTCAGTTTGGATTCCACTAGGACCACTTGGCTCCAGACCTCATTCCAGCCTTGGTCCAAATGGACAAAAGAGCCGAATTCCAGAGGTGAGGTGATCGTGACTACCCTTGACATCAAGGCAGCATTTGACCGAGTGTGGCATCAAGGAGCCCTCATAAAATTGAAGTCATGGAAATCAGGGGGAAAACTCTCCACTGGCTGGAGTCATACCTACCACAAAGAAAGATGGTTGTGGTTGTTGGAGGCCAATCATCTCCGTCCCAGGACATCACTGCAGGAGTTCCTCAGGGCAGTGTCCTAGGTCCAACCATCTTCAGCTGCTTCATCAATGACCTTCCCCCAATCATAAGGTCAGAAGTGGGGATGTTCGCTGATGATTGCAGTGTTCAGTCCCATTAGCAACTCCTCAGATAATGATGTAGTGTGTGCCCGCATGCAACAAGACCTGGCCAACATTCACGCTTGGGCTGATAAGTGGCAAGTAACATTTGTGCCACACAAGTGCCAGACAATGACCATCTCCAACCAGAGAAAGTCTTACCATCGCCCCATGACATTCAATGGCATTATAATCATTGAATCCTCCACCATCAACATCCTGGGGGGGTCACCATTAAACAGAAACTTAATTGGACCAGCCACATAAATACTGTGGCCGAGAGCAGGTCAGAGACTGGGTATTCTGCGGCAAGTGACTCCCCTCCTGACTCCCCAAAGCCTTTCCACCATCTACAAGGCACAAGTCAGGAGTGTGATGGGATACTCTCCACTTGCCTGGATGAGTGCTGCTCCAATAACACTCAAGAAGCTCGACACCATCCAGGACAAAGCAGCCCGCTTGATTGGCACCCCATCCACCACCTTAAGCATTCACACCCTCCACCACCAGTGTACCGTGTCTGTATTGTGTACCCTCTACAAGATGCACTGGAGCAACTCGGCAAAGCTTCTTCAGCAGCACCTCCCCAAACCTGTGACCTCTGCTACCTAGAAGGACAAAGGCAGCAGGTGCATGGGAACACCGCCACCTCCAAGTTCCCCTCCAAGTCGCACATCATCCTGACTTGGAAATATATCGCCGTTCCTTCATCATCACTGGCTCAAAATCCTGGAACTCCCTCTCGAACAGCACTGTGGGCGTACCCTCACCACACAACTGCAGCAGTTCTAGAAGGCGGCTCACCACCTTCTCTCAAGGGTATTTAGGGATAGGCAGTAAATGTTGGCCTTGGCAGTGATGCCCACATCCCATGAATGAATAATTAAAAAAAAATACCCTTGGCTAGCAAAAATCTATTTATCGCAGAGTTAAAATTATTAATTGAGCTAGCATCTACTCCCTTTTGTGGGAGGGAGTTCCACACTTCTACCACCCTTTGCGCAAAGAAATGTTTCCTAACTTCTCTCTTGAATGGCCTAGCTCTGATTTAAAGGTTATGCTTCCTTGTCCTAGACTCCCCCACCAGCGGAAAAAGTTTCTCTCTATCTACCCTATCAACTATCAACATTTTAAAAGCCTAAATCAAATCATATCATCCCTTAACTTTCTATATTCAGTAAATACAAGCCTAGTTTATTTAATCTTTCCTCATAATCTAATCTTTGGAGCCCTGGTAACATTCTGGTGAATCTGCGCTGCACTCCTTCCAAGGCCAATTTTTTCCTTTCTGAGGTGCGGTGCCCAGAACTGTACACAGTACTCCAGATGTCGTCTAACCTGAGCTTGGTGTAGCTGTAGCAAAACCTCCTCCCCTTTATATTCTTGCCCTCTAAATATGAAGGCAAACATTCCATTAGTCTTTGTGATGATTTTTTTGTACCTAACCACTACATTTTTTGTGATCCGTGTACATGCCCCTAAATCTGTTTGGACCTCCACTGTTCCCAGCTTTTCACCATTTTTAAAAAATACTCTGATTTATTCTTTATTGGTTCAAAATGGATGACCTCACTTCCCTGCGTTGAAATCCATCTGCTACAGTTTCGTCCACTCACTTAATCTATCAATGTCTCTTTGTAATTTTATGCTCCTGTCTACACTGGGTTGCTCTTACACACTTCCTTTCAGCTGATTCAAGAGTGTGTCAGGCAAAGGTCTGGAAGCAGGACAGTCACAGATAGTATATTTCCTGGAGAGCTCAGAATGGGGGCAGGGGGGGGGAAATCCTTCACCTTCTCCTTCACTTCATTCTAAAAAAAAGTAAAAAATCTCTGGATTTCTGATCTCAAATGTTATTTGAAAATGATGCAGTTATGCAATTATGCCATGCTAACTTGTCAATTGATCACGCTTTTTGGAGCAAAAGTTAATTTTAAGTTTGTAGTTTGCTCTAAATGTGAGTTTATTACTTTTGGCTGGGTTGGAAGCAGCAGCTTCAAGTTATGTGCAGCTTGTCGGCAGGGGCAGCTTATATATGCATCAGTCTGGTAGTCTTATTTGTCTTTATGTACCACCATTCTCTGACTTTTATTATTCCTTCATGAATTTCCAACAACCTATAAATCTTTTGAAAGTTTGCATGGATTTATTAATAGCTTTTCTTTTTTTTAAGAGCTGGCATTTGTTTAGTGGTTCTGCTTGCACAAATACATTATTAACATGCAAAACAGTGCCCTGGGAGTAGGGTAAAGTGATTGTCATAAAGATGAAAAATATACAAACATTTAAAGAAATGTAACTAAGGAAATTGGTTTAAAAATGGGGGGAAAAACAGAACATTGTACATTTTATTTAAAGAAGCATAGCCAGGTTATTTAATTTTTGCATGCATTGAATGTTAAATTTGTTTGTGGTGCAGCTAAGCATAAATATCTGCAAAATGGTTAGCTATAATTGTAGTTTTAGGTCTGTGGCAGCTATCATGGCACAGTCAGTAGTTCTGAAAATTAATAAGGATGATGATACTTTAAAGACTGTTCCAGAGTTTGCCCAAACTCATTAGGTTAGTCTATCTTTAAAATGTCTGTTAAAGACTTTGTAATAGAGCAAGCATTTTACTGCTGTAACAGCATTTTCATGATGGTAAATTTGATTCACTGCAAATATATATTGCATTGAAATAGAGTACATGATATTAAATGGAAATAAATTTAAAAAATGATCTGTCCTCTTGGAATATTTATTTCCTGACTAGATGTCTGTACAAAGATATTTTGTATTTCATGTCAAATTTCATCAAACCAACTGTAAAGAGATAATAAGCAGTGAGTAAAATATAACTATACTTTTGTGACCAGACTAAAGAACAACTGGACTTTAAGTAATTTCCGACTGAATTATTTTAAAATGTCTACATTTAAACCATTTGATGCCATAACTCATAAAATAAACCTTCCAAAATTAAGTATTAAATAATACAAGTTGAATATTTGAAACTGGATTTACTTGGAAAAGAAAGTATTAATGCCATTCTTTTTAAAATCCTGTGAAACATTTATATTAACTGCACACGGTACTAAAAATACTAATATATTTCTATCATTCCTCATAATCCATGATCTAACCAGTCAATGTTGATAATCTTAATAAAACAACACTGCAGTTGAAGTCCGGCTGATGTTTCACTTAAGGAATGCCTCTTGAAAACCTCCATTGTAATCCACTGTTTCCATATAAAAATTGCTGTCGTCACAGATTGGTTGTTTATGGAAATTAATGAAGAAAGAAAGCAGTAAATAGCTGCATCAATAAAATGACAGAACAATGTATTCCAAGAGTGCTGTTCTGTTACCTACATGTAAAACTGTGATTATTTGTGTATGTGAGGATATTCTTGTTTTGATTATATTATAGACTTGCTTGCAAATTCAATTTGAAGTGGAAATGTCCTTTTGCAACCCAAATAACGAGCTATATAGTAAGTATTGTATCTGTATTGAAAGTAGTGTTTATCATGTTGTCTGTCAGTTTTCTTAGATTTCATGTGGTCCAATGTCTTTAATTGACAAATTGTCAACCAATGACTTGTAAGATGTGACAGAACACAGGCACCAATTTGTTGGATTTCATTGGTCCAGTGTGTCTCATTGATGGAGCTGTCAACTAATGAAAGCATTAGATCTGACAGAGCCTACCAACTATTCAGCAAAACATGTTACAGACATCAGCCAATTGGAATGGGAAGGGTGGTGGCTATCAAATAAAAAAAAATCACCAGTCATTTTTCCAAGCTAGGTTCCACTGTTTAATATCAATAGCTATTTCATTCAGGTGTTCAAACATACATTTTTTTTCCAGCAAGGTGCCACTGTACTATAACCAATTTCTACTCCTCTGATGGCTTCCCCGGCTGAGGCCATCCTATGTTCCATCCCCCACCTAGCACGAGCCTGTGCTCACCCGGTGCTTCATCCCCAAACCTGGGCTTCAGCTAAACATCTGCTCTGCTTCATAGTCCATAGTACTGTGGAAATGCATACATAAAATTGGTAGTTTGTTCAGCCAGACTTAATTTTTTTTCCCACATTCACTATAGTCAAAATAAAAGGAAAAAACAATGTTTGTTCAGTCAAACTTCCAACATTATTTATTTCATCATGTTCTAGCTTGCAGAACACAGCACAAGCTGGTGAGATGGGAAGGAAGAGACAGAGACATATGCTGTTCACAAACAGAAAGCATGTGAGAGAGAGCAAGTGTGTGCACACATGTTCTGCAGGGGCCATCTCATGAGCTGCTGGGAGGGCTTAGTGGGCCCAGGTTATTTTACAGTACATCCTTTGACTCACTCAGAAATGCCAAAGGCATGGCTTGGGCTGGGAGGCACTTGAGGACAAGTACAGGCCAGACATGGTGCAGCAGCTGCTGAAAATTACATAGCACAGTGGCACCTCCTATAGTACACCTCCTTGGGGGAAAATGGCTGCTGTAATTTTGTTTTGATAACTGCCTGCTGTTTGAATTGGTTGATGTTTATGAAACTTCTTTGATATTGGGAGTTGGGCTCTGTTGCCTCCTACACCTCATTGGTTGTTAGTTCTATCATTGAAAGAATAAGTCTGTGAAATTTGAGAAATTGACAGCTGTAACCTGATAGACCAATTTATTAATACACTGAAATATTTGTTTAATTTACTGTAATAAAAGCAGTTGAATGAACAAGTGAAGTGTGGTAGATTTTATTTTACATGGTGGGAATCCTTGGCTTCTCTGGGGAATGCAAAACATACATTAAGTGAATGATTAGGCTCTTAATTTCTAATCTGTGCTGAGAAAGGAACTTGTTAACATCAGTATTGTTCCTATCAGTATTGTTCCTATCTGCTGGGTTTGTTTTGGTATTTTGTCTGCATTGGATTATAAGAAAAAAAGAAAATGGGAAAAATGACTCAAATAAGCAAACACAATTAAGCTGGGAAGACATTTCCTAATGCTGGGCTGTTGTACAATGTATTTCTATTCCCAAGGTTTAGATCACTAGTGGACATCATAAGCTTGCAACACTTTTTCGGGATGTACTTGATATGGTACTTTGAAAATGGGTGTTTCGATCCTTTGTTGAGAAGGTGACATCCAGCGGTATTATTTCAAATCTCAAGTTAAAATAAAAATGAATAAACTTATAGGGGTAATTTCCTCCCACCCCCACCCGAAAGCTGATCCCAACCGACTGCGAATGTGCCTGCTTCTGTTTTAACCATGCCGAGATTCGGGGCATCCGAGAAACCCGTTCTGAAGAGGCGGGTCTGTAATTCTAATATTCAAATGACGTTCCGTTCCTGATATTTTGGCAGCAATTTGAATTTAACGCTTCCTGCACCAGTTTCCCTGGGCTCTAGAAACCCAGCAGCTAAAGGGAAGCGGGAGCAGCCAGATCCAGCAGGTAAGTGCTTTTTATAGCACTGTTTGTGGACCAGGAGGAGCAGGAGTGCTGCCCCGGCCTCTTGAGCAAATCTTCTGCTGAGATCGGCCGACCCTCCCTCCAAACCGCGATCTCTTCCGGCCCCCGCTCCCTCCCAATGGCCGGTCCTTGGCTGCAGCTTCTACGTACTGCTTTCCCGCCGACCAGTATGTCAATCTGGCCGGCTGCCAGGAGGGAAACCGAGTTTTTAAAAAACGATACGCCAGGACCTTCGTTCCCAGCATTTCCGGGTTGCCCCCCTCGCAAACCTGCTCCCCGCCTCTCTGTTAATATTGGGGCTATTAAGGTTTTCTTTTTTTCATTTTTAATAACAAAGCAAAACTAAGAGAGCTTTTAATTTCAGTTAAATTATGACATGCCCTCTATTAGAAGAGAAGGCATACTAAATAAACCTAATCTTAAACAAAATCAACAGCAAAACTGAGATTGAATGCTTTGGTTTTTACTTGGATCTTGAAGCGCATCTAATCTCTTGTTTCTCACCATGTAACTAGGCTTGATAACTGGGCATCTATAAACATTATTTACATTCAACAATATTTTGGGTATGTTGAAAATTGCCAACATTGTTGAAATAATTTAAAACTTGTCATTATCCTTTTTTAAAATTTATAATGCCAATTACTCTCAGCATGACATTCCTGTATGTTTAATGCACAAAGTGATTAGAATAAGAACAGCAGAAAGTATTAGGAGTCTCTTTATACAATTTGTACTTAACATTATTTTGGAGTGCCCTTGTATGGCTGATTCGAACTCATAGGCTCCTGTTCTTCATAATTACCAGTGCATTAATACATATTTCAGAATGCTGGCTTGAATTTTTTGGGGGGATTAATACGAATGATATTCAAAAAGTCAAATAATTGCATTGCTGGAAAAAGAACTATGTGGTGATAAATTGTATTTTTTTTTAACCTAGTTAAGAATACTAAGGTGGTTTAGTGTTGCTTCAGTGTCGTACTGTGTATACCTGAGATAGTTGTACACTCTTGTTACATGAATATCTGTTTTACAGTATACTAAAGGGAGAATGTCATTGCTCTGCTTTTTGTGGCAATCATGTGCATGACTACATTGATCTGACATGTCCATGGAGATGGTTTTCAATATCACTTAAATAGCTGAGCATCAGATGACCTGGCAGCACAGACTGTAGAATACTTACCTTACAACCAAATGACCCCCATGAGCTTCAATCCTGCACTGCCCATCACTCTAGCCACTGTTGTAAGTGAATCCCGTTGGTTGTAAACAGGCTGCTAGATGGAGGGTTATATTATGGTGGGGCAGTTGTCGTGAGATGGAAGAGGTTAGGGAAAGATGTGCAGTGAGAAGTTAACTAGAACGTTTTGTTCTGCTTGAAGTAAATATTCTGTTGGCTGTCCATGGAGTATTATTTGTGGCACCTGTACACGTGCAGTGGTCCAAGCCAGTGTTGCTTACTCTGCATCATTAAATTCTCTAAATCTTTTTGTTTATCGTAGTTCAACTTTTCTTTGAAGCCCATGTCTACAACTGCGATTCTTGAGGATGTTTGTACTACACTGGAATTACTGGATTAGTTTCAGTCGAAAAACATAACTTGAAATTGGGAAGTGATAAGTTGGGATGAGATTAATAGCATCGCATCTTCCAAACCTGTGACCTCTGCCACCTAGAAGAACAAGGCCAGCAGACGCATGGGAACACCATCACCTCCAAGTTCCCCTCCAAGCTAAACGCCATCCTGACTTGGAAATATACCACTGTTCCTTCATCGTCGCTGGGTCAAAATCCTGGAACTACCTAGCTAACAGCACTGTGTTCCAGAACTAGCCGTGCCTCTAGCTAAGCTGTTCCAGTACAGCTACAACACTCCACGTGATATCAAGAAATGGCTGAGCGCACTGGATACAGCAAAGGCTATGGGCCCTGACAACATTCTGGCTATCGTGCTGAAGACCTGTGCTCCAGAACTAGCCACACCTCTAGCTAAGCAGTTCCAGTACAGCTACAAAACTGGCATCTATCCGACAATGTGGAAAACTGCCCAGGTATGTCCTGTCCACAAAAAGCAGGACAAATCCAACCCGGCCAATTACCGCCCCATCAGTCTACTCTCAATCATCAGCACAGTGATGGAAGGTGCCATCGACAGCGCTATCAAGCGGCACTTACTCACCAATAACCTGCTCACTGATGCCCAGTTTGGGTTCCGCCAAGACCACTCCGCTCCTGACCTCATTACAGCCTTGGTCCAAATATGGACAAAGGAGCTGAATTCCAGAGGTGAGGTGAGAGTGACTGCCCTTGACATCAAGGCAGCATTTGACCGAGTGTGACATCAAGAAGCCCGAGTAAAACTGAAGTCAATGGGAATCGGGGGGGGGGGGGGGGGAAACGCTCCACTGGCTGGAGTCATACCTAGCACGAAGGAAGATGGTTGTGGTAGTTGAAGGTCAATCATTACAGCCCCAGAACATCACTGCAGGAGTTCCTCAGGGCAGTGTCCTAGGCCCAATCATCTTCAGCTGCTTCATCAATGACCTTCCCTCTAACATAAGGTCAGAAATGGGGATGTTCGTTGATGACTGCAGTGTTCAGTGCCATTCACACCACCTCAAATAATGAAGCAGTCCATGCCAACAACACTCAAGAAGCTCAACACCATCCAGGACAAAGCAGCCTGCTTGATTGGCACACCATTCACCACCTTAAACATTCACTCCCTCCACCACCGGTGTACCGTGGCTGCAGTGTGTACCATCTACAAGATGCAATGCAGCAACTCGCCAAGGCGTCTTCGGCAGCACCTCCCAACCCCGCGACCTCTTCCACCTAGAAGGACAAGGGCAGCAGGTGCATGGGAACATCACCACCTCCAAGTTCCCCTCCAAGTCACACACCATCCTGACTTAGAAGTATATCGCCAATCCTTCATCGTCGCTGGATCAAAATCCTGGAACTCACTACCTAACAGCACTGTGGAAGTACCTTCACCACACGGACTGCAGCGATTCAAAAACGCCGCTCACCACCACCTTCTCGAGGGCAATTAGGGATGGGCAATAAATGCTGGCCTTGCCAGCGACGCCCACATCCCATTACGAATTAAAAACAATAAAACCAGTTAAATATTTTCATTTCTGTCAGCTGTTTTCTAGGATTCCAGTGTTTTTCGATCATCTGCTTGACTTGAATTTAGCATTTCCTTGTTTTTCTTTACTTGTAATTGAACAATGAAGTATCAAATCAGTGTTTACTGTTGCCGATGTTATGAATGATTGCATAATGGATTCATATGACATTCCTCTGTCCACTATTTTTGCAAAGGCATTAATGCCCTTGTTCTGTTGAGATAGATGGCAGATGAATGTTGAGTACGCTAAGCATTTGTCTGCGAATATTACCAACAAAATTTCTAGGTTTCAAACTTTCCATTTTTATAGTCAATCAGGTATTCATAAATCCCAAGATAATTGTGACCAGTGACTGGCCTTGTGCATAATTGTGTGCAAAGTTGGGTGTTAAAATGAGTCAGCTTTGCTTTTTCATTAGCGTGCTGTGGTAGTAGATTTTCCATCCTACTCTGTAGCCACAATGGATATTGCCCCGTAATGTTGTACTCATCATGGGCGTAAACTTGCAATGTATTAGTCCATGATGCACCGTACTAAAATGCTGCACCAAGAGACAATTAAAACCACTAATTGTTCTACATTGAGAGCTTTTACCTCAATTCAACCTTCAGTGTAGGAGCGGGAGAACCGAGTGACTGCAGATACAGTTAAGCGTTTCTAAACCAAAGCTATTGGGGGCTACATTAAGCTGTGCAGCGCACGATTTTTTAGACGCTACAAGGCCTCTTAACATGCGAAAATGGTGTCTGCGATGCGCATGCACACTTCCGATGGGATGTGTTCTAGACAGCATCTTGGTAAGGGGTTTGCGTGTTCGCACCTAACGACCGCCGGCAGCATACAGAGCAGGCAGATTATGATGTCAATCAGTGTGTAACCTGATTTGATGCCAGCGCTGCCATTTTTGAATGCCACGCTCCAGCCTACACCCTGCCCTAACCTCAAACAGTTGAACATGACATTAAACGGCATGAAGGACCCCCACCAGCGCTACTTAAAGGGATCATAAACTACTTGCAGGTTAGTTGCTGGATTATTTCTTCTGGCTGCTGGCAATTGTATGTGTTTTTGGAGCTTTTCTATATGTCTGAAGTTTCAATAGTCTACAGGGAGTGAGTGGTCTGGCTGGTGCTGCAGTACTTTTTTGTTGATTTAAAAACTTGTGCTGAAACAAGTTGCTTCTAGACATGGGTGGCCTGGTAGGGCTTCCTCTTGGAATTGAGCATGACTGGGAGAATGAAGAGAGATCACGCAGAGCAGGAAAGGTGCTAGAGGAGGGAGAGAAGGCCTCTCAGCAGGAAGCCATATCCACAGAGGGTCTTTAAGGAGCAAATCTCTTACCTTAACTTTAGTGACAACCAATGCTTGAGATTTCTTTGCTTCACCAAAGAGGTCGTGACTGAAATCTTGCAACTGCTGCAGCCACAACTGCAAACTCAAAGCAGGGCGAGGACCGCATTCCTTGTGGCTGTCAAGGTGATCGTGGCTCTTAACTTTTATGCATCTGGCTCCTTCCAGGCGGCTGCTGGATATATAAGCAACATCTCGCAGTTTACAGTACATTGCTGCATAAGGGAGGTCACCGAGGCTCTCTGTACACAGAGACACAGCTTCATCTCATTCCATCTTGCCAGAGACGAGCAGACTGAACGAGAACAAAGGTTTGCTTGAATTGCAGGCTTCCCCATGGTGCAGGGTGCCATTGACTGCACGCACATTGCCTTGCGTGCACCTCATGTGAACTCTGCCAGTTTCCTGAACCACAAGGGATTCCACTTCCTCACTGTGCAGCTGGTGTGCGACCATAGGCAGCGCATCATGCAGGTGAATGCCCGTTACCCTGGCAGTAATCACAATGCCTTCATTCTGCAGCAGTCCTCTGTGCCACCTGTATTTGAACCACCACAGCAAGTTAAAGGCTGGCTACTGGGCGACAAGGGATTGCCACTGATGACATGGCTCATGACTCTAGTCTGAGATCCACGCACACATGCGCAGCAGGTCTACAATGCGAGCCATGCTGCCACAAGTAATATTATAGAGCACACCATCGGCATCCTCAAGCAACGCTTCCCCTGCCCAGACCGTTCTGGAGGAGCCCTCAGCTGAGCGGGTATCAAGATTTGTGGTAGTAGGTTGTGCAGAATGCAGCATAACCTACTATCAGGTGAGAAGCGGAGGAGGAGGATGAAGTGCAACAGGAAGAAGGGAGGCTACAATGTGGACAACCCCTTTTTGCCCAGGTTCTACATGATGAAATAATTAATGAGCGATGCCAGTAACCTCAACCACACCTCCCCATTCACCAACAGTCCCATGCTCCTTGCCTTTCCTCTATCACTGACCATCATATCATCCTCTTTCGGACAATACAAAAATAAAAACCACCAGAAAATGCACATTCCAATCCAAATTTATAAATTCAATCATTACATAATGCATACAAAAATAAACTAATCATCCTTTACATAGGATTACATAGGATATACGGCACAGAAACAGGCCATTCCGCCCAACCAGTCCATGCCGGCGTTTATGCTCCACACAAGCCTCCTCCTGTCTTTCCTCATCTAAATCTATCAGCATCCTTGTGCATTCCCTTCGTGCCTGACTTCTATGTGCGTTTGCCTCGCCTAATGCTTCTCTACGATGTGCTTCCCCAGTGGTTGTAGCATGGGTGGTGGAAGGCTGCTGACCTTCAATTGAGGAGACTATAAATGGCCTTGGAGGGCGATCTCGAGCAGCTCTAGCCTTAGAAGGCCTGGCTTCAGATTGCACCATCTCAGCCTGGGCTTCAGCAGTCTGACCTGACTGGCAACAGCAAGGGCAGTGGCAGGGGTGGGAGCAGGAATGCTGTCATCCTGCGTGAGGACAGCACGTTTGTGCTTCATGGAGCCACTGCTGCACTTCTGGAAAGGCACCTCAGCAATCCTCATGATCTGTTGAACAGATTGGTGGACTGCTATGATGCCCTGGAAGCCCCTTTGAATAGTGGTATCCCGCCCCATGATGGCAGCAGTCTGAGCTTCCACTGCAGCACTCCAAGATTTGATGGAAATGGTTTGTGCTGCAGTGGAAGCTGGTTGTGCTCCAGTGCAAGCTGTGACATCGGCCAACAGATGCTGCATCATGGTGGGTTCGACAGGTGGGCTGATGGAGGTGACCACCCAGTTCATGCAGGAAAGGATGGGCTCCAAGCTCTGCGCAGAGCCCTGTGCCATGTTGGTGCTGGACTCCTCCATGCTCCTTGACATTGAGTGAATGCTTTCCAGCAGGCTTTCCAGTGCACTAAACATTTGGTTGTGTACACCCATCAGCCTTGTTCTGTAGCCTGGCTCATCGAAGACCACATCTGAGTCGTCTGCAGCAGAACTAGTGTGTGCACTCTCCCTCCGGCAGCTGGCACCTGTGCTTTCCTTCTTTTCCCCCCCCCCACCACCTGCCCTGGCTCCTGTGCACTTGTGCCCAATGTCTCACCACGTGCAGATCTCTCCTCTATCCTATCCTCTAAAATACATGCAGTGTACTTATCTGAGCTTGTGGCTGCGACTGTAAGATTGAGTGACTGTGTCTGTTCATTTTCACTGTCTTCTTCCTCTTCCTCTATGGACTGGGCAGGTTCCAGTTCTTAGGTATCTGAAATGAAAAAGGTTCAAGGGTTGGGTTGTGGTGAGAGGAGACGAGAAAGTAATAAGTGCGTGCTGATACCCTCTGTAGCTTCTAAGTCAGGTGAGATTGAGGGATGAGGGAAAAGTTGGATGAGAGAAGGAGGATTAGGTATACTGATGCCCATATCATTTATCGCTCTAACCTTGCCAGTGGCCTCAATCTCGGCGATGCCCCTTCCTATTATGGCCAGCACTGTCTCCTCCCATGGGTGTTAAAACATGCAGGCATGCTTGGCCTCCTACAGTTTGTTGCTGCTGCCTGTTGTGCACCACCTTCTCCTGCAAGAAAGAGGGAAGTGTGCCAGTGAGTGTCCTGCAATATGTTTGGGTGATGTGGCTGTCATGGTTGAATGTCAGTGTATGCGAGCTGTGAGTTGTATGTGCTAGGCTTGCAACAGTGCTAAATCTGAGAGTGTGAGGTAAAGCATATGAATGCTAGAGTTGAGTCCTGATTGATAGAGATTGTTGCTAGGTGAGTGATGGGTGTGTAGTGAATTGAGCACTGGATGTGGCTAGTGGTGCTATTGGTAGGATATACCATTTGATGATGAACTCGCTGAACTTGACAACCCATATGAGATCATTAAACTTCTTCCTGCACTGAATCCATTTCTAGGAGCAACACTCCTGGTATTAACCTCCACCACTACCTCTTCCCACTGCCTTCTGAGCATATGTCTGGGGAGCCTCCTGCACCCCTGTGGATACAGGACATCTCTCCTCCTTTCCACCTCTTCCACCAAGGCCTCCAGTGCATTATCAGAAAACCTTGGTGCATGCTCTCTTGCAAGGACAGCCATTCTTCAATCTTTCACAACACAGATTCAGTTCACAAAGGACTCCTACCACCTATTCCTGACACAATGCACTTCCCTTTAAGAGGGGCAGGCCTTTAAATAGCGCTAGCCTCTCGCAATATCGGGCCCCTTGTGTGCAGCCAATGCGGAGGGTGGGTAGCACTGGCTGCACGCACCAATCATGTAAAAGAGCAGGTAGCACGAATTTACCGGCCCACAAGGAATGGCCGTGGGTTAATCGCGCACCGCGATCTCCGCACCTGTTTTCGGGTCGTATCCAATTTAACCCCCATTCTCTTGTCAGCAATAGCCGTGTAGTGGAATATTTCAGTTTTTCCTCTCTGTTCTGATGAGATATTCCACCCAGGTATGAGTTGATGAAACTTGTCATATGTTTAGGTGACCGAATCAAGTGCATGGCACTGCTGCACTTGTCAACAGGCTGTGCAGCCTTGATCATTGCATTATCAGGTTCCAGGAATACATTTGGTTAGATGATTTTATACAATTTATTAAAATTCTAATTATGTTCTATTTGAATAGTTACATTTATAGACCAACACCTTCAGAAACTCAGTAACCTTTAGTTTTGGCATTGAGCCATTGTTTGATGTTTAGAAATTTTGGGCTCTAAATACTGTTTTGTCAAAACGACCACAGCAAGACTTGAATGTGCAATATTCTGATATTGTATGAGCGCTGCAGTTCGTCGTCCATTCATCCATGTGTCTGCCGCAAGCTTTTGGAGATTGCTTTAAATCGGCAGCAATTTCTTTTAATATGTGATAGCTTGATATTGGTGTTAAGTTAGTTGGTGAGACATTAAACATTATAAACACAATACATAAGAAAAATGAAATTACTATAACCAAATGATTAATTGTTGTATAGAAAAAGGGTTAATTGTACAACTACAGTAAAATAGCTAGGAGAAAATATTACAAATGCTGATGCTATTTTATACAATAATAGTGAAACTGTAAGTAAATAGATAATGTTTCTTGCATGGTCCAAACAAACTTCGTGATGAGCTTCGTATTAAACTGCAGTGCTGAACTGCATGTACTGGTCCAGCTGCATGAAAGCGAGTTCCCGGATTAACACTCGAAAAATAGGTTGATTTAAAATATCTCTTGTCTGATGAAAATGTGGATCTTTTTAGTACTTTCATTTTATAAATAACACACGCCATAGCTACTAATGTAGTGATTTTTTTTTTCCAATTTAGTGACCATACAGGATTCAGGGTGTACATTCTTTTTCTTTCATTTGTCAAGTTATTGGATCCACCCATTAGATAAATATCATAGCACACCAGTAAACGTTAGATGTCCACTTTTTTGTGAAAGGCTGAAAATAGAATAGATCTTATGGCTTTATTACTTGTGACATTTAAATCCTTCCTGCTCTTGACTTTATCCTTTTCTCTTGTATGGATTAATGGGAACTGTAGTTTCTATAATTGCAGTGCTAATTTTGTAGATTAGTCCACTCCTTTGTCTCACTACTCCTTACTGTTTGTGATGAGTACTGATAACCTGGCTGGGGAATTGGTCAAAGTTTAAAAAGTCAAAAAAGGTGCATTTTTTTTCATGGATAACATCATTAGGAGTTAATGAACCCAACAGTTTGAGCGCTCAAATAAAACCAGAAAATGCTGGAAATACTCAACAGGTCAGGCATTACCATCTCCTTTTGCTTTGTACTATCATAGCTTTTGTCATTTAATCACTCCTGCCTTCCACCCTATCACCGATCTTCCCTTTTGTTCTTTCCTCCCCTCCCCCTTTCCTTGTCCCTGCACTTGCTTAAAATCTGTTACATCTCTAACTTTTTTCAGTTCTGACGAAAGGTCATCGACCTGAAACGTTAAGTCTGTTTCTCTCTCCACAGATACTGCCTGACCTGCTGAGTATTTCCAGCATTTTCTGGTTTTATTTCAGATTTCCAGCATCCACAGTATTTTGCTTTTGTATTAGTGAGAGCTTCACTGATCTTGTCATTTTATTTGAGTTTATGACGTGTATCAGCTTGGCTCAGTTAGTAGCACTTTTGCCTCTGAGTTATGGATTCAAGCCTGGCTCTAGCACTTGAGCACACACTCTTGGCTAATGCTGCAATGAAGTACTGAGAGTGCATTTTCAGAGGGGGGGTTTTTCAGATAGGCCATTAAACTGAGGCCAGTCAGTCTGTTCAGCTGGGCGTAAAAGATCCCATGGTGGTGTTTGAAGAAAAGTAGGGAGCCCTGTGTGTCCTGCCCATCATTGTTCTCTCAACCAGCAGCACCAAAAAAAAACCCAGATTATCTAAGTATTCACTTACAAGTCATTTATGTAAATTTTTGCTTTTTAAGTGGCTTACTGTGAAGGTATTTATAAATGTGCTTGACATTTCTTTCAACATTCCCTGCTAATTTTGACCAGTTCCTTAACTTAGTTTACCTTGTTTCTATATGTGTCCCAATCCACTAACCTAACCATCGCTTTCTACTTTTGGAAAAGTCTTTTGTTTTGCTTTTATCCCCCACATATCAAAAACCCAAACAAAATTGCCACATTTTAAGAGGACCATCTTTGTGCTTGAGTAGACTTCTCAAAGTGGGCCTGGAAGGTTTGAATATGGCTAGGATAGTGGAGGAACTATGGAGTTACTTTAAGGAGGTGATTTGGAATGCAATGGACCCATGCAAAGCAAAGGTACCAAGCTTAAAGACATACCCTTTTTTTTAGTTATAAGAAGAGATAAAGAATAACAAGGGAATGGAGTGGGGCCACTGAAAGTGGGATTGGATGAGGGCACATAGGTTGCAAAAGTGCTAAATAATTTTTTTTGCCTCGGAATTTACCAAGGAGGAGACATAACTTATTTGATCTGTAAAGGGAACTAGAGGGCATCGCTGAGCTTAGTTGTGACACGATTCACATTACCAGCATGGTTGCCGAACAGCTGTGCAAACCTAAGGTAAATAAATCTCAGGGGCCGAATAATCTGCATCTGAGGACCTTTAAGGAAATAAGTGAGGAAATTGCAGGAACTCTGGCACAAATCTTTGAGAAATCTGGAGACTGGAGAAAGGCCTATTTTTAAAAAAAGGTAGCAAAAGTGACCCAGGAGACTACAGACCAGTAAGTTTGACACCCATTGTGGGAAAAGTTATGGAAACCCTCATTAAAGATAAGATCATGGAGCATCTGGATAGAATTTAAATCATACAAAATGGGTTCATGAAGGGGAGGTCTTGCCAATCTAACTTACTGGTTTTGAACGTTTGACCAAGGAGCTCGATAGGAGTAAGGCAGAGGATGTGGTGCACTTGAACCTCAGTAAGGCCTTCGATACAGTTCCTCTGGAAAGGCTGGTGCTGAAAATAAAGAAAACCGGAATCAGTGAAAATATTTTACAGTGGATATGTAATTGGTTGACCGGTAGAAGGGTAGTAGTACAGACATTGTCATCCGCCTGGGAGAATGTTACAAGTGGGATCCCATAGGTGTCTGTTGTGGGACCTCTTTTGTTTAATCCCTTCATAAATGGATCTGGATCTAGAACTCACAAGCACAATGGCTAAATTTGCAGATGATGCAAAGCTAGTGAAGGTGGTAGATGCCAAAGCTGAACAGGATAAGCTGAAGGAAGATTTGAATATACTTGGGAATTGGGCAGACAGGTGGTAGATGAAATTCAATGTAGAGAAAGGCAAAGTGCTTCTTCACATGGGGACATAAAATTCAGGAAGAGACTATTACTTAAATGGAAAGAAAATATGTATGGAAACTGTAAGATTGCAGTCTTGATTGATAGCAAATCATATGTTGCGATATATTAAAAGGTCAATACTGATCCAAAAATAGTGAGGTCATCTTGAAACTTTATAAATCATTGGTGTGACAGCACTTGGAATACTGTGTACAATTATGGTTGCTTTAGTACAAAAAGGTACAATTATGGTTGCTTTAGTACAAAAAGGATATTGCAGCTATTGAAAGGATACAGAAGAGAGCAACCAGAATGATTCAGGGGATGGAGCGACTGGATTATGAGGAGCAATTATGTAAATTGGGCATGTTCTCACTGAAAAAGAGAAGGTTGAGACAGTTAAAGTGCAAATCGGACAGCAACTTCCAGTGACCGCACATGCGCAGTTAAATGCGGAAATCAGGAAGTTGCTGCCAGACTCTTCCCCTGCTCCTCCAGAAGCTTTGCTTTAACAGTATCTCGCTGAGAGACTCGACATGAAACACATGGAACGGCATGAAGTTGCTGTACTTGCGTGATAAGATACCCACTAAACTTGCCAGATAAAGTTGGAGCTTGTGCATTCCAGTGTAAGTAAATTTCTAACTGCATGATAAGCCTTAATTACTACCATACAACCTCTCTGGCACTGAAAATTAATTTTTACAAGCGTGGAGTCTCATTCTTTCAGATTTAAATTATTGTTGGAGATTTTAAAATATAAAAACATTTAAATAAACTGTTTTTTACTTCTTTCTGTCTCTTATCTCTCAGTTAATCCCATCTTTCTTTCCCTCTATTTTGCTTTCTGTACCTGATTTGGCATTGAATTCAATATTCTAACTGACACGTTCTGGTTCCTCATTAACGATTCTTCAATCTGGGACAGTTGTTTAACCTGTTCACACAGGCCCCAGAGCCCCTGTAGAAGGCGCTGCACCAAAAAGGCTCTCAAATCACAGTAAGTTCCAGTGCAAAATCCCAGACAGTCTGTGGGCAAGTGCAAATGTAATGAACAGCTTCGCCGCTGAGAGCAAAATCCGGTCCAATATGATTTCTGTTCTTAGGATTCCAAAGGGACTAGATAATGTTAAAAGAAAGAAAAAAGGACTTGAATTTATATAATGCCTTTCACGACCTCAAGATGTCCCAAAGTGCTTTACAACCAATGAAGTACTTTTGAACTGTAGTAATACACTAAATGTGGCAGCCAAACTGCGCACAGGAAACTTCCACAAACAGCAATGATATAAATGACCCGATCATCTGTTTCATGTGTTGGTTGAGGGATAAATGTTGGCTAGGACACTGGGAGAATTCCCCACCTCCTCTTCAAAAAGTGCTATGGGATCTTTTGCAGACAGTGCCTCGGTTTAATGTCTCTTACGAAAAACAGCACTTCGACAGTACAGTACTCCCTACTGCACTGAAGTGTCAGCCTAGGTTATGTTCTCAAGTCTCAGGAGTGAGACTTGAACCCACAAACTTCTGACTGAGGTGAGAGTGCTATCACTGAGCCATGGCTGGCATGCAGACAATGCCAAGATATCTCGCCTTGTCTAGAACAATAGAACCAGCGAACACGGCCTGCACTTTCGGGGGTAAATTCAAAACGAATCTACGGAAACATTATTTCAGTGAGCGAGTTGTTCGCCTTTGAAATAGGCTCCCTAGGGAGACGGGGAAAGCAGATATTATTAATTCATTAAAATGCAAATTAGATTTCTTTCAGAAAATAATATTTTGGATTACAGTATATGAATAATTTCAGACATGACATATAGTAAGTGTAGCATGCTTGGGAGGAATAGCTGTCTTTGCACCTATGGTTCCCAAAGCTTTCCATCACTGGGAGTTTTCCTTGCCTCATGTATGTATCTGTTGTAGACTAATTGATAGAGATTGATTGCAATGTTTAGTCAGTCAACAACTCCATTATCATTGTATCATGCGACTACCAGGATGATGGGCCTTGGTCTTTTTTCGTCGAGCAATTCCTATGTTCCTATTACTTCCATTGTTGCCCATATCAGTCTTATCCTTCCATTACTCTGCTGCCCTAATCGTATGTACGTGTTTCATATTCTGTGTATAGCATTTCTAAATATGAACCACTTTTCTTCCCTTATAACAATACTGTCCATTGTAGTTTCTTAAGCTCACCTCCGATCTGCCTTTCGAAAGTTGAATGTTTGTATTGTACACCTCTTTTCCATCATAAGGATAATCTCAAACTCCACCATATTGTGGTCACTGGTACCAGGGTGTTCTTTCATTCTCATGTATTTGCCATGTCCCGGTTGTTGCTTAATATTTGGTTCAATAGCAGCACTGCTTGTGTGGGTTCCAGATAACAATTCCATATTGTGTCTAGGATCATGTTTCATCCCTATTGGATGGACCCTTCATAGATTTCCCAATCTATTCCCATGTAAAGTGAAGCCACTCATTAAAAACTGCAACTGTTCCTGTACATGCTTCCTTTATTTGACTACAAAATTCTTAGTCCAGTTGCTTCTTCTGACTCAGTAGTCTATAGCAGACGTCCAAGGTTCCTTCCCTGCATGTCTCTCCACCCTATCCATAGGGCTTCCAGCTTATCTGCACATGGACCAGATTGGTTCATCTCTGTTGTAATCGGGTTCGCTTTCACAGAAAAGGCTACTCATCCTCCCAGTTTGCCATTTAAATCTGCAAAACAACCTTATGTCCGTGTATGCTTACCCAACCTGTGCTATTATTGAATCAGGTTTTTTTGATGCCTATAATATTATGGACTTCCAGGTCTTCCATTTTCACTCCAGCATTCAGAAATAAAACTTTGAGGCATCCATTTCCAAGACTGATGTCTTTAATTTGTCATTATTTCCATGTGTAATTATTATTTTGTACTCCACATATATACCTGCCAAATAATTGAACCATCATGTCCTAGTCCTTCTTTGAACCATAACATTTAGCTTCCATATCTCTTTTATCTCCATCACTCCTTACTTTCCCCCTTTTTAGATCGGCTCTGTTTGTAACATCCCCTGTCTTATTAATTTAAATCATCCCCATTGTCTTATTTACCCTCTGCGAGGACGTTGGTACTGGTCTGGTTCAGGCTCACCCTGTCTGTAGACCTTCACTCCCTGCTTCAGAACTTGTCACATTGTTCTAGGAATCCACTCCCTTTAGCAGTCTTTCATGCTGGATATTGATGTATCTAATCTGTTTCCTCACTGTACCTGACGAAGGAGCAGAGCTCCGAAAGCTCATAATTTCAAATAAAACTGTTGGACTATAACCTGGTGTTGTGCGACTTCTCATTTTTGTCCTTCCTAATTTGTTCACCACATGGCAACAAAGTAATCCTGTGTTACTACGCTTGAGGCAGTACACTTTAATCTAAAACCCTATCTCCTCAAACTCTTTGCAAGACCTATTTCCTGTTGTCAGTCACACTTCCTATGTAATACTTAAGCAACAAACCAGAAGTATAATTATGACCAGCGAGGAAAATCTGCCACTTGAAAAAATCCAAAACTAAAGCAATTAAATCATTCAAAATACTTCTTCAAATTTATTTTTTGCTGACATTGTTTTTCTACAACCAGTCAATGAAACGTGTAAAAATGTTGAAAATAAGGTTTGTAACATAATAAAGATAAATTATATAGTTCACAATTACCTTTGGGCTACAAAATTGCCTTTTGTGTCTGAGTAGCTTTATTAGTGTTTTCCTGAGAGGTCTTAGATGCTTTAAAAAGCCTACAACAACTTGGATTTATATAGTACCTTTAACATAGTAAAACGTCCCAAGGTGCTTCACAGGATCGTTAGCAAACAAAATTTGCCTCCGAGCCACATGAGATGTTATGGCAGATGACTAAAAGCTTGGTCAAAGAGGTTGGTTTTAAGGAGCGTCTTAAAGGAGGAGAGGGAGAGGTTTAGGCAGGGATTCCAGAGCTTAAGGCCTCGGCAGCTGAAGACATGGCCGCCAATGGTAGAGTGATTAAAATCGGGGATGCGCAAGAGGCCAGAATTGGAGGAGCGCAGATATCGCGGAGGGTTGTAGTGCTGGAGGAGGTTACAGAGATAGGGAGGAGTGAGGCCACGGAGGGAATTCCACAGTTGGAATTGATATTGTTTCCAGAGACATCACTGTCAGTCTTAAGAGGTGACAACTACACATGTGCCTGCAGTTCAGGATGCTGCACAGTGAGTGTGTGCAGTATGGATAATCTCCTCACATGCATCACTTTGATTCTCTTGCTGCAACAACTCAGTGTGCCTTTCCTATGATTATGAAAATAATTATGAATTTGTTTTTAAAATTATTTCAAAACCAGCTGAAGCATGAACTTCCAAACCTTTTTGTGAAGATTTGACAGGAAAATTATTCTCATGCTTATTTTATTTTTTATTTGAGAGGCTGGGAGAGAGGGGGAGATGATTTCTTTTTGTTAATATTGAGATATCAAAAACAGCCATTGTTCATATAAAAAGCACGGTTGAATGCGTGGTAGTTTTATTTTTCTGAGTGTGGTTAACTTGCGAAACAACATTCTGGAGATGGTAATGAGGACTAATTCCTTGCAGTCTTTCAAGAAGACGTGGACACTTTTTTTGCAAAATGATGAGACTACGGCAGAAGGAAGGTAAGATTTTGGATAATAACTAATGGGTTTGAGGCTTCCTGAAGCTTGCCAGATCGCTTTTGAGGGGTCAGAAAGGAATTTTAGACAGAGGTTTCCTGAATTGGCTTTGGGTCTCTGCTATTTTGCCTCTCCTAGAAGGTGGGGATGCGGGGAGAGGAAAAGTAGGTACGTGGGGATGATCCCTGATAAGAAGTGGAGCAAGCGCACATGAGCCTGATGGCCTTTTGTCATCTTAAATACATCACATATTTAGGTTGTTTAATTATTGTGTAGCCATAGGTTTTTCAGCAGTTTAACAATATGAAACCAATTGACTCTGAAACTGTGAACAAATTTCAATACCTAACTCCAAGGACTTCTGTATACAGTTAACTAAATTTGGCAGTGCTAATTTGTATTAAAGTTGTTGTTGCATGACAGCAAGGAAAAAGATTTAATGCTTGCCACCTGAACCAAGCCATGGAACATTGGTTTATTCAACTGCTGTGAATTTTAGCCAAGGCCAATATTTCTAAATATGAATTCAGCTGTGGACAGGCTTAGGACATACGTGCACAGCAGTTGAACTGCCACTTTTTTTAAAAATGGAGGACGCTCAATATCAGAAAGTTTGTTGTCTTGAATATTTAAGTAATAACTTTTCAGTATAGACGGTGCAGTTACAAGAGTAAAGACTATAGGGCCTGTAATTCCTGCCTTTCTGCTCCCACTTCACCTGCTGAAATGTTTCCCTGCCCCCAACCAGGGGCCCAGGATTTCAGGCTCTGTGTATTTCAGACTGACTTATTTTTAGTTAGCTCACAGGATTAGAATTTTTTTTTGAACAAGTGAAACCAGCAAGAACAAAGAACATGACTTAGAGAAATATGCAGTTGAATTTTCTTCCCATCCTCACCTAGTGTAATCTCAATGAGGTATAAAGTGTTTGTCCAAAGCATTTTTGTGGTTGTTTAATAAGTAAATTATGAGCAGTAGCACATTATAGCCCGGTAACATTACAGCCTGGCAAGGCCAACGTGAGCTGAGATCTTCAAACTGAAGATAATTGCGTTGCAGAACCTGCACTTTCTTCTGAAAACATCCTTCACTATATTCATTTTTGTGCAGAGTGCATTCAAACAAATGATCATCATTACTTCTGTCATAATACAAATGATGAATTTATTTTTAATTTCCATTTTCTTTTTACAATATACTGTACCTTTTTATTTTACTTAAGTGTGTAATAAAATAATTGGTTTCAACCCTTTTTCATTTTAGAATTATTTGGGCAATATCACAATAACTAGCCTGAGTAGGTGTAATCTGATACAAATAGTATTTTAACACAAAACCTAAAGGAGAATGCTGATGATGTGGCTTTTATGCAAATATCATCATTTTGATTTATGGGTGGCGAAGTGAATGAGGCGTGTGTTTGGACTAGAAACCTGGGCCAAGTAGTGGCATTTGTACTGATGTAACTCATTAGCTGTGAGACGCTTTTCTCTGTAGCTGCCCTGCAGTGCTTAAAGTAAGTTATGAATGCTGTACTGTTCATTTGTAGAAAGGTTTGCCTAGAGGAAAGCTGCATGCATGGGCCCCTGCCATTGAGAACATGCCAGTCAAGGATGAAGACGTCTTTTCATGAACCCCGCTTTACATCTGTCTGCAACTGTACAGCATGTCAAACATTTTTTTGCATTAGACTTGCATGCAAGACCATTTCACAGTACTTGAAAATTGTATTCCAGCTATAATGGACATTTTTTTTGAAAAGGTAATCTTGCTTTAATGTGATTCATTTTTGTGGAATTAAAATAGCACAATGTACTAAAAAAAATTAAATTATGAAAATATACTCCCATTCCATCAATTTTAAATACTAAATAACCCAAAAGTGCAAGTGATGCGAGAAACTAAAAGTTTCAGAGTAGTCGCCTAAACTGAATCAGTCACTATCTGTAGGGCAATTTTGGTTGCAACATTTACAAATTCAAATCTATGCTACAAATTAATAAAGGAAGACCAAGATATGATGGTGACTAACCATAGGGAAAATTTTGTGAAAATTGTTTTCAGTTTTACTATATTGAGTTGTTAAGTGGTTGAAAATGCTTAAATTTGAAATAACAGCTACAATTTTAACTAACTGGCACATGATTGCATTCCATATTGTTACTTCTTCAAATTTGTTGCACTGCTTTGTAAAAGTAACTGCAAATTTTCCTTATGAATCAAAGTTTTCTTCGTGTTTTACCATTTCCATTGTTTCCCACTATTATCCCATGCAGGATCAATAGTACACCTACACCTTCATTCGGGAGAGTGGGATGATTTAGGATACTGCATCGCTCATGCCTTTTGTCAGTGCTATTCTGTGATTGAATGAGTAGAAGGAGCAGCACAATGTTTGTGTTTTTTAACTTTTCTCAAGATTGACTCATAATATTTGTGCAGCATTTTATGTAGTGGACTGGCCTAAACCCGCTCAACTGGAACTGTTGAATTTTTCGTAAATACATGCGCTGGAAAGCAACTTGAAGCCTGTAGATTAGCATTAATAAGGAACACTTATAAAATCAGGATATTTCTCTACAGCTTCAAATGTTGAGCTTTGCTATATTCATAAATCATTGTACAGGATTTGGGAATTAAAGCAGACCATGGATTTGTATTGCATTCTGTTACTTTATTTTACTGTTTTGTCTGAAGTTAATATAGCTGTGTTTTTTTAATTGATGCATTATATATGTTTAAGGTGAATCAGTAGGGATCATATTTTTTCTCGTTGAAAATTGTTGAATGTGAATGCACACATGACGGTCACTGTGCTTGGGACAAGATGCATCTGTTTCCTGTCCTGTAAAAAAGAGAATTCGCATGAATCTAGTAACATTTTAAACAATCTTTGAAAATGTAAAAATGTATTTCCACCACAATTTATTTTTTAGTTGGATAATCTTCACACTAATCCAGGTGATTGATACTGGTACTAGGGAATGGAACACTTTTTGACTTTTGTCCCAGAACTAAGTACTCGCCAGATGGGTATAGCATGCATTAAGTGTAAAGTAAAGCTTCCTCTGTACTGTCCCAATAATGTTACATAATCCAAATGTCAAAGAGCAGACTCCATTGTACCAGTAATATTTCCATTTCCCACTTTAATCCTTCCTCTGAGTGACATTCAATTGCTGAATTAAAGGTAGTTTTATGGTCCTGTTTTGCATTACTTGGAAGTTTGTTGGCCGACATTGGATCCCAGTTAAGCAACGCCTCGATTTTTAAAATTCTCATCCTTGTCTTCAAGTCCCTCCTTGGCCTCGCCCCCTCCCTAGCTCTGTAATCTCCTCCAGCTTCACAACCCTGCGAGATATCTGCGTTCTTCCAATTCTGGCCTCTTGAGCAACTCCGACTTTAATCGCTCCATCATTGGTGGCCAAAGCCCTAAGCTCTGGAATTCCCTCCCTAAACCTCTCCGCATGTCTTCCCCTCTTTCCTCCCTTAAGACGCTCCATAAAACCTATCTCGTCATCTGCCCATATATCTCCTTATGTGGATCGGTGTCAAATTTTGTGTTTTAACGCTCCTGTGAAGCTACTTGGGATGTTTTACTATGTTAAAGGTGCTATATAAATACAAGTTGTTGTTGTAACTGCCCAAACTCCTTTTGTGTCAGAGAAGCAGCTTTGAACCTATTAGTCTGGCTGTATTTGAATGCAGATCCCAGAAATAAAAGGGTTGTATGCTAACCCCGAGGATCACTTAGGTTGTGATTCTTCTTTTGCCACTGCTATAAGACCAGTAGCTGTAGAGAGGAGTTTACACCTATCAAAACTGCTATTGGACTTTGGACTGCCTTTTTCTGCAAATCTTACTTCTGGCACCATGAGAGAATTCTACACATGTTACTTAAATAAATGTACTGAGCTTCACTCCCAGCCAGTAAACCTTGAATGTTTTGAGAGCGCAGGTAAGTGCGTCCACATTCTCAAAACATTTTAAAAAATACTTGCATTTATAAACTGCCCCTGCGGTTCAATGGATTAAAGCAGCGCGGAGACCACAGTGGAGTTATATATCACACCGCATCAAATCCTGCTTCCTCCCGCTATGCTCCGGAGTCAGGTTAGGACCGACTTTGAGTCACATGAGTCACTTTTGCATTGCTGTGAAGCGGCGATGCTTCATAGTGATTTATAAGTGGCAGTATAATTGCATCCTTCGTTCCCCTCAGTGCATGAACTTTTAGAGGTACTAATTAAAATAACGAACTGCTTAAAAATGTAGAAAAGTGAAATAATACATGAGAGCTAATTAAGGAGATGAAATACCTGTTGGGTATTTTCTGATTTATAGATAAACAGTTCTTTTCATTAATCCGTTCTTGTACCCACATACCAAAGTGAAATCAGATAGTTTTGCGGATAACAGAGAAGGTACACTTGCCCAATCCCTTATAAAAATATTTTCTGAAATATTAAAGATCTTGTGCTTATTACATCAAATTTCCTCTCTTCAGGAGCTAATTCACTTAATCAATAATGTGGTATCCGCAGTGCAGCTTTAAACTAAGCCTATTAATTGTTTTTTGATGTTTTAGTCCTTTTATGTTAAAGATGTCCGCTTTGCCTGATTAAAATCATTTAAGTCCATTTTGCCTGATTTATAAGGCAGGGTTAAGTTTCATCAAAGTATCTCCAATTGATACTGTACCTAATTAGTAAAATAAGGTTTAATTGCAAGACTATGTCTGACACATTTATTCATTTGTAATGGTCAATTGCATGCATGTGTAACTTAACAAATTCCCAAGTTAACTTGACTGTAATTTCTTCCAGTATGTATAGAGTTACTGAGGTGTGACACTTGGTGGATTGAACCTAATGCCTCAAGCAAGAGCAATCAAACAGACAGTTAAGTTTTTGCAGAGTCTAGCTCTGCATAGTTACTGCCAGCAGCGCAAATGGAGCACTTGTTAAAGAAAAAAGTTGTTTTTGAAAGAGTAATTTAAAAGGTGATAAATATTTTTTGTTAAAATCAGTTTCCAGTTGCCAGTCAAACTCGTCAAATTACTTTGACTTGCACCATCATCTCTTTTGTCTTTTAATCTCTCCTGCCTTCCAGCCCATCACAGACCTTCCCTTTGTTCTTTCCTCCCCCCACCCCCCCTCCCTTTCCCTGCCCCGACACTTGCTTTAAAATCTGTTACAAATCATCTTCGGTTCTGAGGGACTGCCTAAGAAGAAGGAAAAATCTGTTACATCTCTAACTTTTTCCAGTTCTGACAAAGGGTCATCGACCTGAAACGTTAACTCTGTTTCTCTCTCCACGATGCTGCCTGACCTGCTAAGTGTTTCCAGCATTTTCTGTTGTTAGTCAAAATGCTGTTGAATGTGGTAATAGGATTTGGTACATGTTAGGGTGGCTTGCCATCCATAGTAAAACTGACACATCACCTTGTGAAAATTGTCTTCAACAGGGAAGGCTCCATTTCCGTACAGACTTCTCAATGAGAAACCGTGCCTGGCTCTGTTTCTTAACCATGTTGTAGAATTCTAAATGTTAGTATACAGCTTTAGTAATTAATGATGCATTGTCAAATTTGAAAATACAGAATGCACAGTTTCATACATTCCTCACATTGTTACTATTTGTGTGTTGGCTTACATTCCATTGTTAATTTCATTGGTTATCAAAATCTGCATTTTAATGCCTTAATGCCTTTCTGCAAAAGAAATGCAAGTTTTTGAATTTTATGACTTGCCATATGGCTTGGAATTTATGTTGCAGTTAAATTTTAACATTATATGTGGTACAATTTTACTTTCAAGAAAGAAAGACTTGCATTTATATCGCGCCCTTCAAGACCTCAGGATGTCCCAAACGCTTTACAGCCAATGAAGTACTTTTGAAGTGTAGTCACTGTTGTAATGTAGGAAATGTGGCAGTCAATTTGCGCACAGCAAGCTCCCACAAACAGCAGTGTGATGATGACAAGATAATCAGTTTTTTGAGTGATGTTGATTCAGGGATAAATATTGGCCAGGACACCGGGGTTAACTCCTCTGCTCTTCTTCGATATAGTGCCTGGGGATCTTTTACGTCCACCTGAGAGAGCAGACGGGGCCTCGGTTTAGCATCTCATCCGAAAGATGGCACCTCTGACAGCGCAGCACTCCCATCAGTACAGCACTGGAGTGTTAGCCTAGATTTTTGTGCTGAAGTCTCGAGTGGGACTTGAACTCACAACCTTCTGACTCAGAGGCGACTCAAATACTACCAACTGAGCCACGGCTAACACAAACATACCAAAGCTAGCATTAATAGTATATGTTCGTGTTTATTTTGCCTTCTGAAAATTCTTTGTTGACCGTTATTCTTACCATTTGTTCTATGCAATTAAAATTGAAAGTTAAGTAACCTCTTAAATGGTTCCCTCTTTTGTTCTTTGCTGGAACAATTATATCTGGAACAATTTAGTTATAAAACAATATTTTCAGGCTCACCCTTCAAGTGTTCAATCAGAGCATTTGTTGTAACCATATTCTATATAATTCTTGGTTAACACTGAGATATGTCAACAATTGGTTGATGTGTTGAAATATTTCCCACGTTAGTGTATACATACTGTACTACAGCACTATGCAGCCTTTCCATGTTGACCTTTTTATTACCATTTTACTGAGCCTAGCTGAAGTGGAGCAAAAATTTAGCTCCAGTCTCTGTATTACATAAAATTACATAGAAATTACAACACACTAACAGGCAGTGCAGCCCAACCAGTCTGTGTTTCTGCTTATCCTCCATATAAGCAGTAGTCCCAATTCCATGTGCCTGCCCTGTTCCCATATCCTCTCATTCCCCTTTCCTTCAATCACCTATCTAACCAATTCTTAAATGTCGGCATCATCTCTGCTTCCATCACTAACTCACAACACTCTGTTTTAAAACAAAGTTTCTCTTGCTCTCTGCCGTAAATTTCATTCAATTAATATATCTGTGTCCCCTGTTCTAGGCCTCTCATTTCATTCAATTAATATATCTGTGTCCCCTGTTCTAGGCCCCTCAATCATTGGAAACAGTTTGTCTCTACCTACCTACTCTGTCCCATCTCTTCATAATTTTAAACACCTCTATCAAATTATCCCTTTATCTCCTCTGTTCTAATGAAAACACCTCCAATTTGTTTAAGTTGACTGTCGTATTTGTATTTCTTCCCACCAGGGAGCATCCTAGTGAATCTGTGCTGTATCCTTTCTCTTGCCAACACCCTATAGTGTGAAGCACAATACTGTACATATGGCCGCTGTTAGTTGGGAGTAATATTAAGGTTTTGTATAGATTCACCATTGCATCTCGTCTTTTTTATATAGTATTTCATTAGCTTATTTATGGCTTTATCCACTTGATGTGCTACTTTTAATGTCTTGAGCCTGAACCCCAAATCCCTATGCTCTTCCACCTCACCAATCTATCCCCATTCAAAATATAATTTTGATTTTTTTTTAAAAAAAAGCAATGTACCTCACAGTTATTAACATTGAATTCCATCTGCCCCTTTTTTGCCCATTATCACTTCTTATCAATATCCCCATGTAGCTTCCTTTGGTCCTCAAAATTATTAACCTTGCTTCCTGCTTTAGTATCATCAAATTAGGATACCATTTTTCTCTAGTCCTATATCTAAATTATAGATGCGCACAGTGAACAGATACCTCTGGTCCACATTCATCCACTGAGAAATTGGCCTTATATTTTACTGTTTTCTCCCTTCCAACCAATTTTTAATTGAATTTGCTACCTTTAATTCCGTACCACGTAATCTTCTTTAATAGACTCCTTTTGTGGTACCTTCTTGAAGGCTTTCTGAATGTCCACGTACACACACTTGCAGCAGTTCCACCATATATGTCACCTAAAGAACTCAATTGTGTTTCTCAAGCATGATGTTCCTTTCTGCAATCCATGTTGGCTGCTTCTAATTACTTTCACTTCACCTAGATATTTCGTAATTTCATCTTTAATTAAAGCTTCCCAAATTTTCCCGACCACAGATGTTAAACTGACTGGCCTATAATTATCCAGGTTAGCTCTGAGCCCCTTTTTGAAAATGGGTATTACATGGGCCAGTCTCCAGTCCTCTGACACACATCTACTCTTAATATAGAACCTTGAAAAATAATTTCTAGGGACTCTGCTTTTTAAAAAATTCAGTTCTCTTTAATTCGATATGCTTTTCCATTTAACTTTGGATAAACACCCAAATAATTCACGCAATACAGTGTGGTATCTGAACTTTATTTAGCTGGAGATTGCTGCATCTTTTTAGCTGTTAGCGTTATGGGATCAATACACTGGCCATTGGTGCGCCACTTTTGAATTGTCACTATCCTTGCTGTGGCGTATTCTAATGAGTTTTCCAGCATATTTTGGCGTTAATTCACCATTGGAGGACCAGGCCGCACAACGATCTAACTTATGACATTTGTTGCCAAATTCGCTGTTGCAGGAAATTCCGGGCCAAAATAACCCAAAATGTTTATCTTCCACCCCTTCCCAGTTTACAAGAAGTTTCTGTTAGTGCTATTAAACCTATATCTTCCAGTGATATAATTACTTCTAATTCCTCCAGTTTATTTCCCACATTCCAACCATTGCAGTTATATGAATTTATCTTTTTTGTTCATGTTCAAGATAATCCTTTTACCCTTGAATTATTTTATCCAAGCTAGCACCTCGTTCCTTTATCTCTGTCTTTTTCCTGCTTATGACTGGTTGATTTGATTTTCTTCCAGTTCCTTTTATTCCTTTATGAATGTTATAATTTTTCTAAATTCTTTTTGATTTGTATATTCACCGTATCTATTACTATTTCTGCTTGCTCTTTCTGATTGACTTTACCTTCCCTGGCTCCTTCCTTCCTAGTTTAAATGACATTTTACTTGAATATTTATTTATTTTGCCAGTTCATTAGCTGCCTTCCTGTTTATATGTAGCCCATCCTGCGTGAATAGCTCTCATCTTTCCCAAAACTGGTGCCAATACTCCATAAAATGGAAACAGTCTTCCTGACATCCTCCCATTAGCCATGTGTTGAGCTTTCCAATCTTCCCATCCTTTGCTATTCAAGCATGTTGTTGGGGGAGTAATCCAGAGATTATAATCCTTGATGTTCTGCTCCTAAAAATGCTTCCTGATCTCCTAAACTCATTTTGTTTGAGTTAATTTTAAGGCATTTTCTTTGCTATATTGTTGGCTCTGACTTGGACCAGGTGTGCTGTTCCTACCCTTCCATAATTTTTTACAGTCTTTACAAAATGCTTGTTATCCTACTACCTGGGAGGTAACAAAGCATCTGGGGCTCTTGGTCTGGTCCACCCCTCCAACTGTTGTGTCTCCTTTCCTGACTTCTTTCTTAACTCAATTGCTAATCGCCTCCCCTCGAGTCATCTCATTTTTTGGTGCCATTGTAATCCATTTAATGGATCGTGCAGATCCTTATCCTCAATTTGCTCTAGACATTTGTTGTTCTGGCTTGTCCCTCCTCACCTTTCCCTGTAAAAACATTTATAAGTGGTTTAAGGAATTATAGATGCTATATGTATAGTACCTGTTTTGGGTATTTCTGTTTTTTTGTAAGTGCTTATTTCTGTCAACTCTTAAAAGGTGGCCTGTAGAATTACATTGTGGTGCACAGGAAAGATATATTCAATAAAAGTAAATTTGATGCAGTTGCTGAAATGTTGTAATTTCTTTACCACTTGGGATAGATTTAAGAAATGGCTTTAAAGAAAGAAAGACTTGCATTTATATAGCGCCTTTCACGACCTCTGGTCATCTCAAAGTGCTTTATAACCAATGAAGTACTTTTGAAGTGTAGTCACTGTTGTAATGTTCAAAGCCTCCTTGAAAAAGTGCAACATCCCCACCGACACCTGGGAATCCCTGGCCCAAGACCGCACAAAGTGGAGGAGAAGCATCTGGGAAGGCGCCGAATACCTCGAGTCTCTTCGCCGGGAGCAAGCACAAGGAGCGCACGTCAACCCAAGTACCCCACCCATCTGCCCCTTCAACCACCGTCTGCCCCACCTGTGACAGAGACTGTAGGTCTCGCATTGGACTCATCAGTCACCTGAGAACTCATTTTTATAGAATCATAGAAAGTTACAGCACGGAAGGAGGCCATTTCGGCCTATTGTGTCCGCGCCGGCCAACAAAGAGCTATCCAGCCTAATCCCACTTCCCAGCTTTTGGTCTGTAGCCCTGCAGGTTAGAGCATCCCACGTGCACATCCAAGTATTTAAATGTGGTTAGGGTTCCTGCCTCTACCACCCTTTCAGGCAGAGAGTTCCAGACCCCCACAACCCTCTGGGTGAAGAAATTTCTCCTCAAATCCCCTCTAAACCTTCCACCAATTACTTTCATTCTGTGCCTCCTGGTTTTTGACCCCTCTGCTAAGGGAAATAGGTCCTTTCTATCATAATTTTATACACCTCAATAAGGTCTCCCCTCAGCCTCCTCTGTTCCAAGGAAAACAGACCCAGCCTATCCAGTCTTTCCTCATAGCTAAGATTCTCTACTCTCGGCAACATCCTTGTAAATCTCCTCTGTACCCTCTCTAGTGCAATCACATCTTTCCTGTAATGTGGTGACCAGAACTGCACTCAGTACTCTAGCTGAGGCCTAACTAGTGTTTTATACAGTTGAAGCATAACCCCCCTGCTCTTGTATTCTATGATGTGGAGATGCCGGCGTTGGACTGGGGTGGACAAAAATGAGAAGTCGCACAACACCAGGTTATAGTCCAACAGATTTATTTAATTTTACAAGCTTTCGGAGCTATTCGCTCCTTCCTCAGGTAAGTTAGCAGTGAGAGAATCTCCCAGAATTCACAATTTAAACACAGACAAAATCTATTCAAATCTTTCCCTACATCAAAGACACACTAAGAGTACAGCCAAGACAATGAGATGTGTCCCAAGGGGTCCAACGTGTCAAACCACCTGCTGGCTGCATATCCTGTCAATTTGTGTTGGTTCTTGTGTTAGTCTTTTTAAAAAAAAACACCTGGGAAGACCGGCCATGATGTCAAGTCACGTTCTGTATCGTGACATGAACCCGATATCGCGATTGAGGCCATCCTCATGAGTGCGGAACTTGGCTATCAGTTTCTGCTCTATGATTTTGCGCTGTTGTGTATCCCAAAGGCCGCCTTGGAGAACGCTTACCCGCAGATCCGAGGCTGAATGCCCCTGGCTGCTGAAGTGTTCCCCGACTGGGAGGCAAATATGCCACGGCTAATAAAGGCAAGCATTCTGTATACCGCCTTAACCACCTTATCTACCTGGCCTGCTACCTTCAGGGATCTGTGGACATGCACTCCAAGGTCCCTTTGTTCCACTACACTACTCAGTGTCCTACCATTTAATGTGTATTCCCTTTCCTTGTTAGCCCTCCCCAAATGCATTACCTCACACTTCTCCGGATTGAATTCCATTTGCCACTGTTCTGCCCACCTGACCAATTTATTGATATCTTCCTGCAGTCTACAGCTTCCTTCTTCAGTATCAACCACACAGCCGATTTTAGTATTTTATGCAAACTTCTTAATCATACCCCCTATATTCAAGTCTAGATCGTTGATATATAATCACAAAAAGCAAGTTATCCTCTGTTCTGAGGGACTGCCTAAGAGTTGTAATGTAAGAAATGTAACAGCCAATTTGTGCAGAGCAAGCTCTCACAAACAGCAATGTGATAATGACCAGATAATCTGATGATTTTTTTAAGTGATTATGATGAGGAATAAGTATTGGCCAGGACACTGGGAATAATTCCCCTGCTTTTCTTCGAAATAGTGCCATGGGATCTTTTATGTGCAGCTGAGAGAGCAGACTCAGTTTAACGACTCATTGGAAAAAGTCTTTTGTTCTCATTTAAGAACATAAGAACATAAGAAATAGGAGCAGGAGTAGGCCAATCGGCCCTTCGAGCCTGCTCCGCCATTCAATAAGATCATGGCTGATCTGATCCTCACCTCAAATCTAAAGAACACAAGAAGTAGGAGCAGGACCCGGCCACTCAGCCCCTGGGCCCGCTACGCCACCCACAGGGCCTCGACCGATCCGAACTCACCCTCATGTCCAATTTCCTGCCCGCTCCCCGTAACCCCTAATTCCCTTTACTTCTAGGAAACTGTCTATTTCTGTTTTAAATTTATTTAATGATGTAGCTTCCACAGCTTCCTGGGGCAGCAAATTCCACAGACCTACTACCCTCTGAGTGAAGAAGTTTCTCCTCATCTCAGTTTTGAAAGAGCAGCCCCTTATTCTAAGATTATGCCCCCTAGTTCTAGTTTCACCCATCCTTGGGAACATCCTTACCGCATCCACCCGATCAAGCCCCTTCACAATCTTATATGTTTCAATAAGATCGCCTCTCATTCTTCTGAACTCCAATGAGTAGAGTCCCAATCTACTCAACCTCTCCTCGTATGTCCACCCCCTCATTCCGGGGATTAACCGAGTGAACCTTCTTTGTACTGCCTCGAGAGCAAGTATGTCTTTTCTTAAGTATGGACACCAAAACTGTATGCAGTATTCCAGATGCGGTCTCACCAATACCTTATATAACTGCAGCAATACCTCCCTGTTTTTATAATCTATCCCCTTAGCAATAAAATCTTGATCACCTGCTGCACCTGCATACTAACTTTTTGATTTTCTTGCACTAGGACCCCCAGATCCCTTTGTACTGCAGTACTTTCCAGTTTCTCGCCATTAAGATAATAACTTGCTCTCTGATTTTTCCTGCCAAAGTGCATAACCTCACATTTTCCAATATTGTATTGCATCTGCCAAATCTCTGCCCACTCACCCAGCCTGTCTATATCCCCTTGTAGGTTTTTTATGTCCTCCTCACTTTCTACTTTCCCTCCCATCTTTGTATCATCTGCAAACTTTGATATGTTACACTCGGTCCCCTCCTCCAAATCGTTAATATAGATTGTAAAGAGTTGGGGACCCAGCACCGACCCCTGCGGAACACCACTGGCTACTGGTTGCCAGTCCGAGAATGAACCATTTATCCCAACTCTCTGCTTCCTGTTAGATAACCAATCCTCCACCCATGCCAGAATATTCCCCCCAATCCAGTGATTTTTTTATCTTGAGCAATAATCTTTTATGTGGCACCTTGTCGAATGCCTTCTGGAAGTCTAAATACACTAAATTTAGTATTTACTAATTAAATTTAGAATTTAGTAATCAAAATTGCTGGCAAATAATATGTTTGACCTCATTTTGTGAAGTGGTCTGAGATATAGTTATAAACATTTTTTTATAAAAAGTGCTTTGTGACCCACAATAAACATTGTGGATCTTGCATAGCATTGCTCAAGCTATAGATTAAACTGCACACATTGGGAAAGTGACATAAATAGATACATCCAAGTTGCTTTTAAATTCCTGAGGTTATTTAGAAGTTAATTGTATCTGCTTTTAAATTTCTGACTCCAGGTCAGTAGAACCCAGTGTTACGATTTTTGGTCTGATGCTCAATGTCAAAGTCCATGCCTCATTCCTGCTGAACCAAAATGTGACTTTCTATGCACAATATCTGGCAAAGTAGCATTGCACATTGTTAAAAGAATGTCTTCCTGATTTTTGCATAATGCAAGAATAGTTAGATGACAGACTGTGTGGCCTTTCTTATAATCAATGAATCCGGTTTATTTAAAAAGTAACAATGCAAAAGAACAATACAGAACATTACTTAAACCACTGAATTTATAACAAAACAAAAACCTTTCTAAATTCCAAACATTTTTGGAAGTAGTTAAGTTACTGTATGTCAAGTGTCCATAATGTACAGTTTGTGTTATTGGATATTAGTTAATTCAAATAGTTGGTGAGCAGAGATTCAAGAATCTAGATGCAGGGCAATAATTATACCCATGTCCTGCTTTGAAAATCAAACTGAGCCAAGAAAATCAAAAGGTTTCTTTCACGATTAAATAAAGCTGCAAATCACTTGTATGATTTAAAACACTTAGGGGGAAAAATTCAGTTGGTTAGCGCCTGGCGGGGGCACTAATGGGGCGCTGATGCAGTAGTGCTGGGGCAAGGTGAATCCAGCGACTCACGTCAAATCTCCCCCCCCCCCCCCCCCCCCCCCCGGGTAGTGCTGCCGCTATGAGTTACCGCCAGGGACCTTAGCGCCAGGCAGATCGTGATGTCCGTGAGCGTGTGATACTCACTGGGCGCCCGATCTGCAAAATTCATTGTCGCCCCCTGCCTTAGCGCCTCGTTGCGACGGAGAGGAGGCGTCAAACAGGTGGGTGCCGGCTCAAGGGGGGCTTCTTAAAGGGAACATGAGTAACAGCTGTCAGGTTAGTGCTGTTTCACTGCTTCCTTGTCAGTTTGACATTGTGCAACAGTTTAATTCAGTCAGTTAAAGGTTGTTTAGTATTAGGAATGTTGTGGCTACTAACAATTAGTTACATTTATTCTCACAACATATCAAAAGTCCTACACTTGGTACATTAATGGAGGCTGTACTGGCAGTCGACCTCGCCCTCTAGGATCTATGATGGAGGGAGCAGCAGCAGCGAGAAAGATTGGAACATGTGGCCAGAGGGAGGACAAGGTCCATGAGGGCTCTCAACAGGAGGCCTTACCCTCTGAGGGTATTCTGGGAGCACCTCTCCTACCTCCAATTAAGTGAGGAGCAGTGTAATTAGAAGGCTCCGCTTCAGCAAGGAGGTGGTCACAGAACTCTGCCACTTCCTGCAACCAGACCTCGAGCCTCAGATCAGGGCGACCATGGCGCTCTCAGTGGCAGTCAAGGTCACCGTTGCCCTCAATTTCTTCGCCAGCGGTCCTTCCAGACTGGAACAGGAGATGTAGCTAACATCTCGCTGTTCGCCGTCCATCGCTGCATCCGGGAGTTCACAGACGCTCTCAACAGTAGTAGAAAGGACTACATTTCCTTCCCCATCACTAGAGAGAAGCAGGACGAACGTGCATGTGGCTTTGCCAGGATAGCGGGTTTCCCCATGGTGCAAGGCACCATTGACTGCACCCACGTGGCTTTGCGGGTACCGCATAACAATCCTGAGATCTTCCGTAACCGCCACGGCTACCACTCAATGTGCAGTTGGTGTGCGACTACAGACAGCGAATCTTCAATGTGAATTTCTTTGTCCTGGCAGCAGCCATGATGCCTTCATCCTGCGCCAGACCGGTGTGCCAGCACTCTTCCAACCACCACGTCAAGCTCGGGGCTGGCTATTCGCTCTCCACCTGGCTTAGGACTCCCCTCTGCAACCCCAACACTCCTGCCCAGCACTCATATAATGAGAGCCATGCCGCCACCAGGAACATTATCGAGCAGACCATCAGGGTGCTCAAGCAACAATTCCGCTGCCTTGACTGCGCGGGAGGAACTTGCCAGTACCCGACTGAGCGGGTGTCCCATTTTGTCGTGGTGTGCTGCATGCTCCACAATTTGACCACCATGAGAGGGCTCAGCCCTTGCCACCAGGGATTGCGGGACCACATCAGGAAGAGGAAGAGGAGGAACAGGAGCGAGGGAGGAGGCAGCCCTCAATTGGCCTTCCGGAAGGGTGATCCGTGACCACCTCATCAGACTGTGGTTCCAATAAACTAAACCCCAGATCCCGTTGCTCACCACATCCCCATCATTCCATCCTTGTCGCAGGCCATATCACAGTGCAAAGCTGAAATGAGCGACACCACAAAATAATCCAAACTAAATTAATAAATTTATCAATACTCAGTGAACACATATTTACAGCAACATTATTACCTATTCACTCTTGTGCAATCCCTTCGTACGTCTCATCACTGTGCCTTTGCCTACTCCAGTGCTCCTATGAAGTGTTGGCCCAGTGGCTACAGCATAGCTGGTGGAAGGCTGCTGAGTGTCCGTGTGGGAGACTTCAGATGGCCTTGCAGGATGCCCTCGACCAGCTCTTGGCCTGGAAAGCCCAGCTGTAGACTGCACAACCTCTGCATAAGCGGCAGCAGTCTGGGCTGGCTGGATGACTGGCAATGACCAGGACAATGGCGGAGTGCCAGTGGTGGGAGCAGGAATGCTGTCACCGCGAGAGGACAGCAACTTCCTGCTCCACTGCCACACCCCCGGGACAGCACCTCAGTATCCCTAGCAATCTGTTGCAGCACATAAGTGCGTGTGGAGCAATATGTCTGGGTGATGTGCTTGGCATAGTTGAATAGCTGTCATTGTGTGCAAAGTGTGAGATGTAGGTGTGAGTGTTGGTAGGTAAGAGATTGTTGGTGGGTGAGTGTTGGGGGTGTGGTGTTTTGGCCAGTGTGTGCAGACTATGGTTCAGATGGTGGTATGTAACATTTGTTGACTCATTGACTCACCTTGACCACCCAAGTGAGGTCTTTAAATTTCTTCCTGCACTGTGTGCGCGTCCTGGGGACCACAGTGCTGCACGAGACATGCTGGGCTACCTCCCTCCACATGGTGCAGAAGACTTGCGGTGAGGGTCTCCTGCCACTTACCGGGTAGCGCACCACTCTCCGTCTTTCCAGTGTGAACACCAACTCCTCCAGTGCATGGTCGCAGAATCTGCGGGCTCTCACCCTGGGGTGTGGATCTGCCATCATTATGGCTGCTTGAGTCATATGGCTCCTTCTCCTTGTCAGCTGTGGCTCAGTTGGTAGCACACTCGCCTTTTGAGTCTGAAGGTTGTGGGTTCAAGTCCCACTCCAGGGACTTGAGCACATAAAGCGAGGCTGACACTCCAGTGCAGTGCCGAGGGAGTGCTGCACTGTCGGAGGTGCCATCTTTCGGATGAGACGTTAAACCGAGGCCCCGTCTGCACTCTCAGGTGGATGTAAAAGATCCCATGGCACTATTTCGAAGAGCAGGGGAGTTATCCCCCGGTGTCCTGGCCAATATTTATCCCTCAACCAACATAACAAATAAACAGTTCTGACGAAAGGTCATCGACCTGAAATGTTAACTCTGTTTCTCTCTTCACAGATGCTGCCTGACCTCCAGCATTTTCTGTTTTTATAACAAATCAACAGATTATCTGATCATTATCACATTGCTGTTTGTGGGACCTTGCTCTGCACAAATTGGCTGCCGCGTTTCCCACATTACAACAGTGACTCCACTTCAGAAGTACTTCATTGGCTGTAAAGTGCTTTGAGACGTCTGGTGGTCATGAAAGGCGCTATATAAATGCAAGTCTTTTTTCCTTGACCTGTTGCTGCTCGCTGAGACGGCTGCACGGCCAGCAATAATGAGAATGAGGTTCAGCAGCATCAATGAACCTCCCCTTTAAGAACTGGAACGAGCCTGTGGCAATGATGACTTGTGATTAAACTCCATCTGATATTGGTCAACGCTTCGAGTTTAACGCCACTGAACTAGGCCATTAGCGCTTGATTTAGCGCTCCAATCCTTTCTTTGTGCAATGAGACTTAATTTTGCGTGCAGTCTGAAGCATTAGCACCTGGTGCTAATTCTCAAACTTTTCAAAAGTTATCGCCCATTCCTAGGCTATAATGAATTTTTCCCCCTAAGATTAGTGCTGCAAAAGACTTCCCCACCCCATGTATCATTCTCCTTCCTGTGACCAGATTTAACTGTTTGTAACACCTGTTGGGACTGAGTTTTTTCTGTGTTGCTGAATAATAGGCTAATAAAGCTTCCACTCCAGCTATCTATATCCCTAATTTTATGCATCCGTTTCAACATACATTAATTAACAATGTTGGAGAAAAAATGGAATTCAGAGCCACTTTATTTACATAGCTATGAGCCATAGATGAAGGGAGTCTAGGTCCAGTTAATTCACGTATTACCGTCAGCTAGTCTGTGCACAGTCAGCAATAACCAATTTAAAGTGACTACCAAAATCTCAAATTTATTATATATTAAAATACGGAATGGCTCCCAACATTCTGTCCTAAACTGCATCGAAAACTTTGTCAATGGAAAACCTAATTTAAAAGAGTCAAAATTTACCTGCAGTGCTTCTTACACATACATTTGGTGCTGTGATTGATATTTACAGTGTTAAATGTCTGTCATGTAATATTGGATGCAATACCCATCACTGGTACTGTGTTGTGGCTCTGGAGAGCATGCAGTTTCAACACAAGTGCTTATCAGAGGATCCCAAAGTGCTGGGCAAAAGTAGTTTCTATAACTCTCAGAGCCTCCTTGGAAAAAGTGCAACATCCCCACCGACACCTGGAAATCCCTGGCCCAAGACCGCACAAAGTGGAGGAGAAGCATCCGGGAAGGCGCCGAACACCTCGAGCCTCTTCGCCGGGAGCAAGCGGAAGCCAAGCGCAAACAGCGGAAGGAGTGCATGTCAACCCAATCATCCCACCCACCCCTTCAACCACCGTCTGCCCCACCTGTGACGGAGACTGTAGGTCCCGCATTGGACTCATCAGTCACCTGAGAACTCATTTTTAGTGTGGAAGCAAGTCATCCTCGGTTCCAAGGGACTGCCTAAGAAGAAGAACCTCGCCAAACATACTTAAAGAAACTAGGGTTGTAAGCTGTATACTGAAAAGAAATTGAACTCTGACCTTAGGGGATATTTTATCATTTGGGCAGAACGTACGGGTCGACTAGCCGGGAGGTGCAGCCAGCACAAACCATTTTAAGGACTGGCCCTCATTTAAATAGAGGCAGCAAGCTGCCCACCCCAGCAGGTCATCCCAATGTAGCTAATTGGACGTGGATTAGCACAATATCGGGCATCAGCGAGACAATTCCTGGAAAGGGGAGCAGACATTGCTGGCTGGTGTGGTGGGTGCTGACTCTTTGAATGCTTTCAAGAGGGAGTTGGACCGGTTCTTGACTGGGGCAGAGATCGCATCATATAAATTGGCCCAGAAATTGATCTCGCTCTGTTCCCGCGGGGGTAAGCCTTTCCCGCGATGTCTCACCTCGCTTATGCTTTTTCTGATCCAGCTCGCACGAAATTGATGTTCCAGACATCAGCTGTGCTGGGCTTGCGTATCCCAGCGGCGTAGTTAATTCGTGCGAGCTGTGGGATCACGTGACTCAGTTAGAGCCAATGGCAGCACACCATCTTCCATTCATAAGTCTCACAGCATGGCTGAGAGACTTATGAATCTTACACCCCCCCCAAAATAACAGCTAAACCTCAATTAAATTAAAAAAAAACCCCATCACATTAATAAAATAAGTATAGTTAATTAAATTAACCATTTTAAATAAAAAATTAAATTTTTGAAAAAATTTAAAATCTTTTAAAAAGTTATAAAAATAAACTTACCTGTCTTTAAAGTCTATAAAAAAGATATACCTGTAAAAAAAAATTCAAAAAAATACTTAATTCACTACTTACCTTCTTAAAAGCGGGTCTTACTCCTCCTTTTTACATTTCCAAAATCTTCAGTACTTACCTGCGCGTCCAAAGCATGAAGTGCACAGCGTGCGCGCAGCCTGTAGCGCGCACGCGATGCACTCCGGCCCCGCCCCCTTTTCGGAAGAGCAATTGCCGGTTTTCAGCGCATGCGCAGGGCATGCAGAAAACCGGCAATTGGAGTGGGAATACGCGAGAGTATGCAGTGCGTACTCTCGCGTCCCGGGATCAATTTTCGGCCCATTGTAAGTGTTTTGAGAGATAACACTTGGTCTATCTGATCTTCTGGGCTGGTTTCAATCGCCTGAGGGTGTCGGACAGGAATTTTCCAGAGTATTTTTTCCCCTCATTGGTCTTGGGGGTTTTTTCCAGTTTTTTTTGCCTCTCCCAGGAGATTACATGGCTGCCAGGGGATCTAAGGAAGTGTCTAGTCATGATGCTTCAGCTATCATGGTATGGGGCAGGCTTGATGGACCAGCTAGTCTTTTCCTGCCTGTCAATTTTGTATATTTGTACTCTTCAACGTTGCCAGCCATCATCTCTGTGCTAAACCTTAATTTTGCCTTTTAAAAAAAAAAAAGCTATTTTGATAAAATTTGCACTTTTGTATTTATATTTTCTGTCACCCTGAATTTTCTAAAATTAAAACTGATCTCCTGCAGTAATGCACAAGGGAAGATAAGATCTGTAGTCTTCAGATGAAGTGTGAACAGAGGCCAGGGGACTAATGAGACCAGGTGCACAGATGTAATTCAGTCCTATTTTAAAGAGGGGAGGAGGACGGGAAGGAGGATGTAGTAGGGAGGAAAGCAACAGTATGGCATGAAACGGGTAGAGTGGGTAATTTGAAGGCTGACTTGACGTGTATGACTTAGTACCACATCAGGTGCTACATTTATCCACTGGGCCATCAGGAATTCCTTGTGTTTAATTTTAAAATGAACACCTGTTAAACATATGAACTCACGTTATTTATGTTTTGATGTAGAGACTTTTGCAATGTTTCATATGTTGTCACAGGGCCCTCCTGTAAGCCAGCACCTTTTTGTGCTGATTGATGTCTTGTAAACATGACCTATTAATTTATACTTGTATAAATATTTTTGAATAAATGAATATATATATAATAAATAAAACATTCTTTTCTTAAGTTAATGCTGGTCTGTGTTTAGGAGTATCTCAAATTCCCCATTGATGTGGAAACTCTACACTGTTACATTTCGTAATAATAGCTTCTAATTTGATGCTTCTAATATAGCCAGAGTTATGAAAGTGGAAACAACTTTTTGAGGAATAGTTTCTTATATAAAAAGCGCATGGAGTGTGCAGTGGGTACTATTGTAAATCAATATCTAGGGCAGTAGAAACTATCGCTGGAATTTTCCCATCAAAAAACGGGTGGGTTTGGAGCGTGGGGGCAGTTAAATTGTTAATGTGAATCCTGACCTGATCCCGCCTCCAACCTGCCCACTTCCGGTTTTCCTCTCACGAGGCCTCCGATCATCCTCCCTAGCCACAGACACAGCCCCCCCCCCCCCCCCCCCCCCAACCGATGATGATGAGACTGGCCACGATCCTCCGGTGGCCGGCCCCCCTGCTGATCCTCTGATTCCCCCGCCGACCACCCTTCACCCCCCCCCCCCCCCCGCACGATCCCCGCTTGTTTGCCGATTCCCATCGCCTACTGATCCTGCAACCTCCCCCGATTCTCTCTCTCTTTCCCCCCCCCCCCCCCCCCGACCCCTCGCAACTGAGGCCTACCCTCAAGCTGGCTGGCTACCTGCCAGCGGGAAACCAAGGCCTGACATTCAAATTCGGTTGAACAAAATTCCGGCCTACGTCTATAGTTGAGCAAAATTCTCATTTCAAAAATTAATGCATTTTCTTTTTGTTTTGTGATTTCTGTTTTGTTTAAGTTTGATCCTCTGACCCCTCTGCAGTCTTTTGACAGTCAATCAAATGCTTCTCCTCCAATGACCATCTCAATGGGGCTGCCATTGCTTGGTTTCGCTCTTACTTATCCAATCGTAGCTAGAGAATCTCTAGCAATGGCTTCTCTCCCTATCCCCACACTGTCTCCTCCGAGTGCCCGAAGGATCCATCCTTGTTCCCCTCCTCTTTCCTACCTACATGATGCTCCTTCTAACCTCAAGGCCATGGGAGTCAACTCACACAGATATGCTGACAATACCCAGCTCTACCTCTACACAACCTCTCTCGGCTCCTCGGCTTCTGTGTTGTCAAATTGCTTGTCTTAACATCCAGTCTTGGTTGAGCTGTAACTTCCTCCAGCTAAACATTGGAAAAATTGAAGCAATCATTCTTGGCCTCCACCGCAAAATGAGCCACAGAAAAGAAAGAAAAACTTGCATTTATACAGCGCCTTTCACGACCACTGGACATTCCAAAGTGCTTTACAGCCAATGAAGTACTTTTGAAGTGTAGTCACTGTTGTAATGTAGGAAATGCGGCAGCCAATTTGAGCACAGCAAGCTCCCACAAGCAGCAATGTGATGATAACCAAATAATTTGTTTTTGTTATGTTGATTAAGGGATAAATATTGGCCAGAACACTGGGGATAAATCTCCTGCTCTTCAAGTAGCAAAGTGTAAAATAATTAGTATGGGAGAAAGGAAGCAAAACAAGGAGTATGTATTAAGTTGGACAGTCATACAGTGTGTTCATCAAAAGAGGTTCACAATAAATAAGGATGAGCAAGGCCATTCAGCTTATTGTAGTTCATGCATGACAACCGCCACCATCACATGCATTTATATATGTAGCAAAGCCTCCTAAGGCACTTCAAAGGCATAAGGGGAAAAAAAACGGATGGTAAGCCATCAGGAGGGGCAACCAAAAACTTGGTCAAAGAGGAGGGTCTGAAAAGGTGTTGCATTACGCTTGCACGGAAATTCATTCCACATCTGGATCATTGTTTGCATGAAGAATCTCTTGATGGTAGTCCTATATTTTACTTTCACTATGCTCGCTTATATTATTGTTGCCATTTAATTTGAAGTAGTGTTCTGGACTTATCTTGTACCATTTACTATCTTGCACATCACTGAATTGCCTTTCAGCCACTTGCTTTCAAGTCTGATGAACCCAAGTTTCTCCAATCTTTCCTAATTACCTAGTCTTCTAACACGAATGATCAGTGTCAATGCTGTTTTCTGCATTGTCTGCAGGACATAGAATGGCTCCTTTGTGTCTTGCTGACCAGAATGGTAGTTGAGGCATGACCTGTCCAGAGCACTCTACAGTTTAACCATGACTTCCTTCACGTCGACACTGCTGTTTTAACTATACAATTCAGCATTCTATTTGCTTTATTGATTACTACTCTGTGATGATTAGATGTTCTAAGGAAAGAGCCTATTAATACGCCTACATATCCGTTAACTTCAGCTGTTCTGATATTGTACACTGAGTAGTTTTGTTCACTTTTCCTTTTGTGTAATACTTCATACTTTGAATTTCATCGGTCACTATTCTGCCCACTTATATATTTTATCTGAATCTTATTTGTAGGTCTGGCTACCTTCTCAAATTCAATTTCTCCCCCCAGTATGGTATCACTTCGGACCAGCTTGCATTGAGCTTCTGAATGTCGAGTAAAAGCTGTAGAGGTCTTGCATCACTCCTTGGGTCACTATACCAAAGACTCCTACCTCTAACCTGACATCACTTTTTTAAATAAGTGCCTGCTGCTTCCTACCCTTCAGTCAACTTGATATCCTTTCCCAGGTTTTACATTAAATACCTACCCCGTTAAACTTAAATAGCAGCCATTTGTGCATAATTTTGTCAAAGGCTTGAAATTTGCATGTACCATCTTGTAAGAATTTCCTCAATCTACTTGGGTGTCACTTCCTCAAACAAGTTAAGGAGGTTGGTGTGGTAGGATCTTCCTCTTCTGTAGCCATATTTGCTGCTGTTTACTGTGTTATTGTCATACAGATAATCCTCATGTTTACTCCTGATAATCAATTCTATTATTTTACTTGTTATTGATGTGAGACTGATGGGTCAGTAATTGCTGCTGTCTTTTTTTCATCTTTTTGAAAATGGGCACCACATTAGCATGTTTCCAAACTAGTGGGATCTTCCCAGTCTCCAATGACAGCATCATAATTGCCAGTATCTTCTACGTCTTGCCCCTGAGATCCCTAAGGTAAATACCATCATTTGTTGGACATCTAATTGTTTTGAACACTTTTTAGCATGCATTGGACCACCATCTCATTTGTATTAAAGTTAATAATTCCAGTTGAATTATCACCAATTATGGAGGTCAAGTTGCTTGAGTTGTCCTTACTAAATACCTGGATGAAGCACTCATTTAGTATATTAACTATTTTATAGTCATACTCTGCTTTGGCTGTGTTGGTATCTTTTGCGAACTCACCTCTTCTTGAATGCTGTCTTACTGTTAAAATTATTGTAAATAAATTTATAAATCCATCAATGTTTGGTCCAGTTTTTAAAAAGAGGCAAATAAGGTACTGTGTTGCATTACCAGGTGCATACAAATTAAAATGGGTTCGATTGTTGCTTTTAAGAAATTGATTAACTCCTTCTTAAATATTGAGTACAGTTCTGATCATCTAATTATAGGAAGGATAATATTGCCCTTGAGAGGGTTCAGAGGCGACAACAAAGATGCTATCAGGAACATAAGTTGTGAGGAAAGGGCAAGAATGCTGGGGGAAGAAAAGGAAACTTTGAGGTGATATAATTATTGTTTTCCAAATTACGAAGGGGGGGTTAGCAAAGTTGATCCTGACGATTCGTTCCCTATGGCAAAGAATTCAAATACCAGGGGAAACGAGCAAAATATGAGGAAGTTTGAATTAAGAAGGTGAATCTTTTAACACAGTAATCAACCTGTGAAATAAATTAGCAGGGAAGGCCATTGAAACGAATGCAGTGGAACCTTCTTTATTCACACTCTAATTCCCTGCCTTTCCTCTTGTCTGCCAGAATTTTTGCAGGACAAAATGTTGCATGAGATGTCACCTCATTGTACAGGCAATTAATGTTTCTTTTGTTGTTTTTTTAAAACTTGTTTTCTTTGCAAATAAAACTATATATGTTTCTTTTGTTACTTGTATTATACTTTTCTTTGTTTCCATGCTTAGGAAATTGCTGTACCATACATGTAAAATCCAGTTTTTTTTTATTTGCCATTATCCACTTGGGGTGGATGGGGTTCTTTTATGGTGGGAAACAGAGGTTGCATTGTAGTATAAATGAGTTTGAGCTAACTAATTCTATTTCTAGAGAGAAGGAATTGAGGGATATGTGAAGTGGTGGGGTTGGAACCAAGTAAAAAATGATAACTTTGTTGTTACAAATGGCCTTTTCCTGTTCATAAAATGGATTTTTTCTGTTTGACTGTTCCTTCTGATGAAATAACTGACCATACTATGGTTTATTAAAGTACCAATTCACTGTGCAAACATACCACATGATTAAGGCTGCATCAGCTTAAAGATAAAATCCTAAAGCACTCGGTGTAACCGGAGTAAAGTTAGAGTTTATACTGATCAACACTAAAATGCTCCATCTGCAGCTCTCTGACATATTCTAGACCCGTTACTCATTAATTAGTGATGGTTGTGGGGGGACGGTTAAGAACAGTAAATATCATACAATATTTAGTGTATACCAATGTGCAAAGTGAGAAACTTGTCCCCTTGAGTTTTTATCCAAACAAAATCTGAACACCTCTTGTAATACTGTTCCAAAAGCAGCAAATATCTCTTGATTAGTCAAAGCAAGTAATTTATTGTGCATGACTTTTGGGACACTTATGAAAGTAGGCAACTGACAAAAAGAACAATGTCATTTTTGATGCTTTTTTTCTTTGACAAATGCTGTCATTTTAAACGTTCACATCTCTCCATTACCCTTCATATCTCTCCATTACCTCTATAAATTTGAGATCACTTCAATTTATAGTCGAGGAACTTGGTATCTATTAATATATAATTTCTTTGGACAATCTGAAATCTACTTTTACATTGATGGCCACTTTTCATTGGTAAATTCTTCTGAAATGTATTACCTCTACTCTTAAAGCTGACTGGCTGATAAAAATTGACTGTGTACTGGCAGCAATTCAATGTAATAACACTATAATGGATCTAAGCTGTTTGGGCTGATCATACCCAGTGTCTCCTAACAGATTTTTAAGAATTTGGCTTTCACTCCAGTCTAGTTCTTGAAATTTGTCAATTTAAAAAAAACTTGTAAGAGGGAGGGGAATTATGATTGTTTTGTATAGATCATTTTAATGGCAAACATTAATTCTGTTTACCATTATCATTAAAAGTTTTGTTAAATCCTTCCCATTTCTCTGCTTAGATCCAGCATAAAATAGCGTATAAAAAATTCAAAATGAACTATTAACAGCAAAAATGCATAAATATTTACCTAAAATAAATGTAGAAGTGTCTGTAGTAAATGATCCAGCTATTGAAACAGTCTGTTCTTGCCTCGTACATTGTCGCCTATTCCAGTATAAAATCAGCTGCTACTTAGGAACAGGAGTAAGCCATTCAGCCTCTCGAGCCTTTTCCATCATCCAGTTTGATTGTGACTGATCAGTACCTCAACTATATTTACTCACTTTTTCTCCATATCCCTCAATACCCTTACCTAATAAAAAATCTCTCAATTTCAGACTTGGAAATTCCAATTGACCTAGCATCCACAGCCTTTTGGGGGAGTGAGTTCCAGATTTCCACTACCTTTTGTGTGGGGGAAAAAAAAATGCCCCCATGTTCTGGATTCCTCCATCAGAGGAAATAGTTTCTATGTATCTACCCTATGGAATACCTTTATCATTTTAAACACATCGATTATATCACTCCTCAATCGTTTAAACTTAAGGGAATGCAAACCAAGTTTATGCATCCTGTGCTCATAACTTAACCCTTATCTGAATCTGTGCCATACCCCTTCATAGTCCAATATATCTTTGAGGTTCGGTGCCCAAAACTAACACCGTACTCCAGATGGGGTCTGACTAAAGCTTCAGTCAGTATAGTTTTAGTAATAGACAATTTGACGAAAATGTGATTTATTTTTGAGATATTCATTCTCTGGATGTGGGCATTGCTGGCAAGGGTGGCTGTGGGCATCACTGGCAAGGGTGGCATTTATTGTCCAACCCGACTAATCCTGAGCAGGTTCTAGTTAAGAGTCAACCATGTAGGTGCGGGACTGGAGTCACATATAGGTCAGACTGGGCAAGGATGGCACATTTTATAAAGGACGTCGGTGACCAGTTGGTTTCACGTACAATGAAAATCTTCAATAGCATTGATTTTTAAACTTGTTACCGTAGATCTGCATAGAGAGAAATGTTATTTTTTTAACTGTATAGTTTGAGAAAGCAAGTCTGAAATTTCTGTAGAAACCTGTCAGTATTGTATTGTAGGGAAAAACTGGTAATGTTATGTTTGTGGGTTTTTAAGCTAGATCTTGGGTTCGGTGTCACTGGCCACTCCAGTAAGCTGACCTTGTTTCCCCTATGAACAAGTGTGCCTATATCTGCCCAATATCTAGGTCAGTGTTGTCCCATGCATTAGCAACTAGTCACATGTGGCTAATTGGGAATCCAGATATGGCCAATTGCATTTTTGATTAGTTAATAAAAAATTATTAAGAGAATGCATTGTTGGGTATGTGATCTCAATAGTCATATTTGCACGGTGTATGCTTTTGTGTGTTTATTGGTAAAATGGTAAGATGAAAGCACAGTGCAAGTGTTTTTGATCGTTGTGTATGCTTTACTTCCTTGGTTATTGCTTATTGGTTATCTATTGAAATGGTGTGTAACACGGGTAAAACACTTAACTTTAGCACCATGGAAACACCAGCTACATTGTATGGACTGGGTGAGTGGTCGAGTTGACCACGATGACAATCGGAACAACCGCTCCAGGCCAGCAGAAGAGAACAAGCCCCACCGATAACGAGCCGGTCAACATGGCATGTCGTGGCAAAGGACAAGCATCTAACTGGATGGAGAGCAGGGACGAATATGGTGCGTCTCATTGTGCGAGTCAATGTTCTCAACAATCGCTGATGAATTTGAAGTACCACTTGCAACTGCTGGAAAAAAACCGAGAAGCTGCATTAAGATGTGCTGTGTCTGATTAATTCGTGTCAGAATTCCAAACTTTAGTGGAAGAGAAAGACTGCAACATTGCACACTGAATGATGGTAGATGTTTGTTAAGTAAATATACGTGCAAAGTTCATTTACCTATATTGTGTGTAAGGTGATTTTTTTTTTTTAATTAGTGCATGGTTGAAAACAATGTTGCCATAGCCATGTCTGTGGCGAGTAAACATTTTATTGGACAACACAGATCTAGGTAACTGCAGTGAGACTCTGGGGTTCAACAGAGAACCTTTTTCAGTGTAGTCAAGCTTATTGGAATATAATCACATGATGTCAAATGATCTCCTCATCTTCAGTAAACAGAAAAATGACACTCGAGTAGACAGTGGCCAGGGTTTTAAACCAATAGGCAAGCTTACTGAACGTATGCCGGGTGAGAGCATACTACTTGGTACCAACATCAGGTATGGTAGCATAGAGGTTATGTCACTGGACTCGTAATCCAGAGGCCTGGACTAATGATCCAGAGATATGAGTTCAAATCCCAGCATGGCAGCTGGGGAATTTAAAATTCAGTTAATTAAATAAATCTGGAATACAAAGCTAGTATCAGTGAAACTATCGGATTGTCGTAAAAACCCATCTGGTTCACTAATGTCCTTTAAATACCTGGTCTGGCCTATGTGATTCCAGACTACAGCAATGTGATTGACTCTTAACTGCCCTCTGAAATGGCCTAGCAAGCCACTCAGTTGTATAAACTCACCACCACCTTCTCGAGGGCAATTAGGGATGGGCAATAAATACTGGTCTTGCCAGCAATGCCCACATCCCGTGAACGAATAAATATAAAAGTATATATTTACAGTAATTACAAACTTTTACAAATCTTATCAATGCTAAAAGTAAGAAAAACACTTCTCAATGTAAGCATGACCCTTGAAACATGGTCACTAAATTTATATGTCCTCTGACTAGGTTCATGCCCTGGTTGCTTTAGACTGACTAGTGAGTTCACTATTTCTGCTGGCGACAAAGCTGTCTGTCAAAAGGTTTACAAAGAATTATGGTCCTGCCCTTCTCACAGACCTGACTCAAGTCTTCAACCTAGTTAAAGCTGTTAATGGAATCTATTACTTTAAACAGATCCCCAGGATGTCAATCATATAGCAGAATAAAAAGGAAGCATTGCAAATCCTGGCAATCTGAAATAAAAACAAAGCACTAGAAATGCACAGTAGGTCAGGCAGCATCTGTAAGTAGAAAAGGCAGGTTATGATGTTTTGGGTGTGCACTCTTCATCAGAGCAGTAATCAGTTTTAACCTTGTGATTACTGTGACAGGGAAAAAAGAATCCAATGAATAATCCATCTGAGGCAGGAAAGTTTCATTTTCGTCACGTGTAGTTTTTTTAAAACCTCGACATGCTTAACTTACTTAGCAACTATGATGATACAAGGACTGTTGTCCAACAATAAGCATCAAAGGAAAGAGCTTCCACAAAATGTATTAAAATGTCATCATGAAATTGAGACATTTAATTTCAGATAAATCTAAAAACATTTTGCGTTGCTAGAGCAAATGGAATTTATTGAAGAATATGCCCTCTCTACTTTCCTTCAACTGTGTTTTTGTATGTGTTGACACCACATTATTATTGGAGCACCCGATGTCTGATGACTTCATTAGCAATTGAGTGCTTTTATTGATTGTGATTTTTATAATGCATTTATGTAATGTTTGTGTGCGTGTGTGATTATATAATATATAGTATGAATGTAGGAATAAGAAAAGGTCATTCAATCCACTCTATCATCCAGTTCTTGTTGGTGAAGTCAGGACCAAATGTTTTTGTCATCTTACTTAAAATCCATATAATTACTTCCTGCTGAATCAAGAATCAGGCCAGTACTCTTAAATGCTTCAATCAAGTTAGTGTTTACTGTACTGGATGTCAGTTTGTTCCATAAGCTAAAGACTCTTAAGTGTGAAGAAATTATTGCTCAATTTTAAATTGTGACTTTTTTAACTCGCATGTCCTCTGGATTTCTTCGTCGTGTTTTCTGTAAAAGACTTCCACACCCCCACAATATTGATTCCTTTCATTATTTTAAAAACTTGGGTCATATTGCCTATTTAATTCTCTCTTCTTTCCCAGTGTCTCTTTTCACCCTAAGTAAGGTGACCACAATTGACCAAATATTTTATATGAGCTTACCAAAACTCCATGGTGTGTCAATATCAATTCACTGGAATCCAGTTGTGCTCATGAGAATTTTATTTATCTATACGAACAATGACGGACAGGTTAAGACCATCTGGTCCATTGAGCCTGTCCCACACAATTGTGATACCCAGTGCACCACAACACATACACTCCACCCCACCAAAAACCATGAGATCTCCTGGGAGAGGCAAAAAAATACTTATTTAAAAGCCCAGACCAATTTGGGGAAAAAAATCTGGGAAATTCCTCTCCGACCCATATAGGCAATTGAAACTAGTCCAGGAGATCACTCTGGCCCTGAATTCCCTGCAGTACCTACCTTCTGTAAGCGGTGCTTTCCGCCCTAGCCAGAAACAAATCCAGCGCTAACTTGAAGGAATTCAGTGAGTCCACGTCCACCACACGAGATGGCAGCCTGTTCCAAAGGTCCACTATTCTCTGGGGGAAAGAACCTCCTGACATTGAACCTAGATCTAGCCTTATACAACTTCAATTTGTGACCCCTGGTCCTTCCTAACCTATTTAATGGAAATAAACTGTCAGCTGGAACACAATCTATTCCCTTTATCATCTTATAGACCTCAATCAGATCCCCCCCAAGTCTACGCTTCTTCTCTAAGGTATAGAGTCCCAACTCTTTTAGCCTATCTTGATAACTAAGATGCTTTCGACTGGGAATTAGTCTAGTGGCCCTCCTCTGCACCCTTTCCAAAGCCTCACTATTGCCCACCATGTGAGGAGACCAAAACTGGACACAGTATTCCAAGTGAGGCCTGACTAAGGTCTTGTACAAGGACAAAATAGTATGCCTCGTCTTGTACTCAATTGTCCTATAGGTACAACCCAACACCCTATTTGCTCTAGCTATTGCTACACGGCATTACTCATGTACCTTTAAGGATGTAGGCGCTAGAATGCCCAAATCTCTTTCTATCTCCACCATTTTTAATGCCTTTCCCTGAAGTGTGTATGAATGTTGAGCACTTGCCCTGCTCACGTGCATAACACTGCACTTATCTAAGTTATACATCATTTTCCAGTCTTGAGCCCAATCTCCCAACACATTAAGATGTAGTATATTTGGATTTCCAAAAGGCATTCGATAAGGTGCCACATAAAAGATTATTACACAAGATTAGGGCTCATGGGATTGGGGGTAATATAGTAGCATGGATAGAGGATTGGTTAACGGACAGAAAACAAAGAGTAGGGATTAACTGATCTTTTTCAGGTTGGCAGTCTGTAACTAGTGGGGTGCCGCAAGGATCAGTGTTGGGGCCTCAGCTATTTACAATCTATATTAATGACCTAGATGAAGGGACTGAGTGTAATGTATCCAAGTCTGCTGATGATACAAAGCTAGGTGGGACAGTAAGCTGTGAGGAGAACACAAAGAGTCTGCAAAGGGATATAGATAGACTAAGTGAGTGGGTAGTAAGGTGGCAGATGGAGTATAATGTAGGGAAATGTGAGGTTATTCACTTTGGAAGAATAGAAAAACAGAATATTCTTTAAATGGTGAGAAACTTTCAAATGTTGGTGTTGAGAAAGATTTGGGTGTCCTCGTGCAAGAAACACAGAAAGCTAGCAAGCAATAAGGAAGGCAAATGGCATGTTGGCCTTTATTGCAAGGGGGTTGGAGTATAGGAGTAAGGAAGTCTTGCTATAATTGTACAGGGCCTTGGTGAGACCACACCTGGAGTACTGTGCACAGTTCTGGTCTCCTTATCTAAGGAAGGATATACTTGCCTTGGAGGCGGTGCAGCGAGGGTTCACTAGATTGATTCCTGGAATGAGAGTGCTGTCCTATGATGAGAAATTGTGTAGAATGGGCCTATACTCTCTGGAGTTTAGAAGAATGAGAGGTGATCTCATTGAAACATACAAGATTCTGAAGGGGATTGACGGTAGATGCTGAGAGGTGGTTTCCCCTGGCTGGAGTGTCTAGAACTAGGGGACATAGTCTCAGGATAAGGGGTAGGCCATTTAAGACTGAGATGAGGAGGAATTTCTTCACTCAGAGGGTTGTGAATCTTTGAAATTCTCTGCCCAGAGGGCTGTGAATGCTGAGTCTTTGAGTATATTCAAGGCTGAGATAGATAGATTTTTGGATTCTAGGGGAATCCAGGGCTATGGAGATCGGGCGGGAAAGTGGAGTTGAGGTTGATGATCAGCCATGATCTTATTGAATGGCGGAGCAGGCTCGAGGGGCCGTATGGCCAACTCCTGCTCTTATTTCTTATGTTCTTATGTAGATCTAGCATCATCTACAGTTCTAACTTGCACAGATTTTGGTAGCATCAGCAAATTTGCAGATTGTGCACCCAACACCTACATCCAGATCATTAATAAAAATAGTAAAGAGCAACGGTCCCAACACTGATCCCTGCGGGACACCACTGGTGACCGGTCTCCAACCATCCAAATCCAGCTGTTGCTCTACGTTGTAATGACACGCAGGGCTGAATTTTCATTGACCCGTGGAGGCGGGTTTGGAGGCGTGTGGGGGGTTAAAATTGCGAAAACTGGTGGGCGGGCACAAGCCCGCCTCCATCCCGCCTCCACGCAATTTTCATTAAATCGTGTCTGCTGGTCCCGACTCCGTCCCGCCTCTAAGAGACGGGATAGGCTGTTAAGGCCCTTAACAAGCACTAAATTGGCTCTATAATGCCATTTTGAAAGGCCTTTGTGATTTTAACCCTTGTTCTATGTGAAGCACGCCTGTTCTGAAACACGATTGTGAAACCTGGCGGGAGCACATTTCAAAAGCTGACTATCAGCTGCAGGTCCACTATTACAATGGAGGCTCATTTTCCCTTCAGGTCCTCACAGCAAAGGCCAGGCTCTCGCTCTCGCTCTCTCTCGCTTGTTGCTGCTCATTGTGCATCCAGGTCCTCTCACAGCAAAGGCCAGGCAGTCTTTGCAGACCTTCAATTCAGCAGCAATGATGACATTATCAGAGGCGACTTTCAGACTGAAAACACTAATTGGGTCATGGGTTCCCACATGCTGGAACTCAATTGCCCAATTAGGTGAAAATCACATCAATCTCCCACATCCAATTGCAGTCAGGTGGATAACACGACCCCAACCTGCCCCAGTATCAAAATCCAGCCCTTTGTGTTTGGTCAACCGTTACATGTTGGGGCCATATTTTCCCTAGTCGTTTTAGTGAAAAAGGTGTAATATCAGTAGAGCATGCTAACCGTAGTCTGAGTTTTTCAATTTGGCATTATTTTAATACTAATTGTAACCCATTTATTTTAAATGGGCATTATTTTAATGTCAGTGGTAACCTTTTTATTCCAAATGGTTTACTGTTGATAAAATAACATTGAATGGATAATCCAAGCTTATTTGTCTGTATTTAGTGGTAAACTAAGGATTTCTACTCTCCAGAAATGGATTAATGAACATCAGCAAAAAAGTGAGAAAATGCCTTTTTGTTGTGTTTAAGTTCTTGTTATGATCATTAATGATGCGCTTGTGTAGTACGTATACTGCAAAGTCACATTGAAATATGACTAATTTGCCCAGGTCCGACCTACTATGAGTGAGTTTAACAAAAGGGAATTAGCAGTGACAGAAGTACACGGGAATATTTTTTGACAACATGGGTGTAATGGCCATTAATAAGTACATCATAGTAGTGGAGGAGGTGACCATAAGAAAAGGATGATGTGCAGATAGCGGGTTCTATTTTGGTATCTGGGCATGGTTAAATAAGGTTGCAGGAGGAGCCTCGGGTTCAACGGGGAGGCGAAAACTAACTCGTCCACTAATACCTGCAGGACAGTCAATCCTAACCATCGCACTACCAATGATAGCACATGTCACTGTGGGTATATTGCTTTCACAGATAGCACCTACTGTAGGAACATAGGAATAACAGTAGGCCATTCAGCCCCTTGAGCCTGTTCCACCATTCAATAAGATCATGACTGACTGATCTGTATCTTAACTTTATCCACCTGCCTTGGCTCCATATCCTTTTATACCTGTGCAAGCCCATATGATGGCACTGCTGTGTTACTCTGTGCTTTTTGCTGCTTCAGGAGATTTCACAAGGCTCACCAGTACTTTGAGCACATAAAATTAGACATTTTTGAGGCCTCCGAATTCCTCCTCATGGTTGTACCATTTCTGCAAGTGAATTCAAAGCAGCTATGACTACATCTTGAAGTATGGACCCCACAGCAGTGACGTGAGCATATGGTGCCTATGGCCTACATAACTGAGGTCTCTACTGCAGATGCCACATGCTCGATGAGAAGCAACAGTGCAAACAACCATTGCTCCATTATTGCACTCGTGGGAAATTGGAAGAGCTCCAAAAGATATAATGGTACCGCAGGCATACCAATTTTTTTTTTTTACTGAAGATAGCCATTATATCCATCTTACAGGAGGGTGTTCCAGTTCCTACTGATTACTAATGAACTTTTCAAAAGAGTGGGCATAGATATTTTAGGTTCTTTGCCTGCCAGAAGTCAATTGGGGAAGTGGTACATGTTAACCCTGGTAGATCATAGATGCCCGCAATTGGCTTACTTGAACTGTATTACATAAATCAATCCAAATTATATTAAAATTTACAGTGCTAACTCTGTTAGGAAACATGTAAGCTACTGAGTGAAAGAGTTAACCTCTTATTGCCAAAACCATCAAACAGAAAGTCAGACCGTGAAATTGTGAATTAACATTTCTTTATTAATACTTATGGTAATACAATTAGCAGCTTCTTAATATAAAAATTTAAGAGTGCCCAAGGTACTTAAGTAGATATTAATCAACAGAATTAATATGAGGTTACAAAGGCCGTTCAAGTGTATCAAGTAACTCCGTATCAGCTGGATCCTACTTATTACAAGTTGATATAATGTTAAAATGTTAAAAACTGACAGTCAGCAAGATTAGTTTACATTTGGCTCCCATGTATAGCTGATAACTTAACAGCTTTGAATAACCAGTGTATTGGATATATTAAAAGTCTGGTTAGTTCATCTTATTGCTGAAAAGCTTGCAACTTTGGCGATAATTCCAAGATCTTGTACAACCTTGTACTTATGAGTCAGTGCAGTAGAGTTGATTGACTCGCCTCCCTCTGTAATGTTTGTGCTTGTCTCCAGTGAAATGAGTGTAGTATTTCTTCTTTCTTCTGATGACTGCTCTCTCAGTAGAACTAACCTTGGCTCTGTTCTCCAGAATTTAATTCTTACATACAAGTTACACAATGAATGATTATCTCTGGTTGGTAGAGTTCTTAACGTAGTGTGTCTCCGCGCTCCTGTAACGTTTCCCCCACTTCTGTGTTAAGAGCCTTGTCAAAAACAGAATATTTTATACCTTTTGATTCTCAAAGTAAACTCCTTTGATATGATTTCAACCAAATTCTGTGATATAACTTGTTAAAAGGATTCCCTTATTTGGTAACAATACTATCGTCAAGCATTTGTAATGAGCAAGTTTTAATTACTTGAGAAAAGCCAGATCACCCAATTGTTTGCAAAACCTGTTACTTTGTCTCGCTTTCAATAAGTGGTGAGAAAATCCAGATGAAGATTAGCTCACTCCCAGGTTTTTTAGTTGCAAACATTCTTTCACTTGGTCTTAAATAATGGCATAAGGAAGTGTAACATAAGAATAGCTTTTTTTGGGTTCATCCTGGGAACTTGATCTTGGTGTTTTTTCCCTTTCCTTTCTTTCACGCCCACCCTCTTTCTCCCCCCCGGCTTTCTCCTCTCCATTCCTCCCCTATCGCCTCACCTTTCTCCTCTCTTCTTTCCCCCTTTCTCTTCTCTCTTCCCCTGCTTTCTCTTCTTCCCCTTCTCCTTTCTTCTCTTCTTTCCCTCCCCCTTCTCTCCTCTTCCCCTCCCTTTTTTCCTCTCCTCTTCCTCCCTTCTCTCCTCTTCCTCCCTTCTTCTCTCCTCTTTCTTTCTCTCGTCTCTCCTCTTCTTCTCTCCTCCTTCCTCCCTTCCCCTCTCCTCCTTCCTCCCTTCCCCTCCCTTCCTCCCTTCCCCTCTCCTCCTTCCTCCCTTCTCTTTTCCTCTTCCCCTGGACTAATAATTCAGAGAATGTGAGATAAAATCCCACCATGGAAGTTTGAGAATTGAAATTCAGTTCTAAAAATCTGGAAATCTTTTTTTTAAAAAAAGCTGCTATCAGTAAAAACAAAGCTGTCAGATTGTCATTCTTGAGGGTAAATGGTCTGCAAGAAATTATCCAACATCAGTTTTAAAGTAACAAATTAAGCTTAATCCGGTGTTCCGATTGGATTATTTTCATTTACAAATGGCGTCTCTACAACCTGCCTGGTTGCGTTGTAATTTCATCTGTTGACTGTTGACACTAGCATTGCTGCTTCACCAAGACTGAGTCACAAACTGGAATACATCAGCCCAGAATACATCATTATTCAGTGTGAAATCCACACGCCCTTTGATCCCACTCTTGAATTGGAATGAAATCTACCTTAAAGTAAAGTGAAATACATCACATGCAGTGGCAGTGGGCCTTTGCTTAGGCTGTGTTCCTGGTGTGAAATCGATACACTATCTTTCCTTGCGACCTGTTCAGTGACCTTGATTGCTGCATTCATGCTGAACAACAATTGGTATGAACAGCCAAGGTCTAGTGTGGCTCACCAAATTTCATAGCTACTGTCTAAAATTGCTGCAGAATGTTCAGCAATAATTCTGTTTCATATACTTTAATATAAACATTTATGAAAGTTATGGATTACAACTGATCTCAAATATTTTAAGTGATAAAATAAACGGGGTTAATGTAATTTGTTCTTAATTAAAATGGTTTGAGGTTTTTATTGCATGATTATTTATCCGAATAGTACTTTTATATGATTAATAACAAAATTAACAATAGCATTTACATACTGTATGCAGCATGACTGTTACTATTTTCAAAGAACTGTTCAGCATTGCAGTGTTTGTAGGATGGGAACAGGGCAAAATGTATTTGCCTTACTTTGTGTGGTTGTCTTTATTTATAAAATCCCAACAGCCCAAAAATTGCTGCTGTCGGAAAATATATATGAAATATAAATTATGTTCTTTATCATTTTGGTAGAAGTGACCAGGAGTGTTGTCAGGATTTTAGAGAAAAAAATAATCAAAGTTTGACAACAAAATGGGGTTGACTTTGATGTCTTATTTTACAAGAAGATGCACAATATTTTATTATAAAATATTTTGGATTAAAGTGCGAAGGGGAAGTGTCAAGTATTATAAGCATTAAAAATAAGGATTCACTTTACAGTTTTTAAAATTCAGTTTCTGTACAATATTGCTAGAAGTTTTAATGCCAGAATGTTTTGATGTCAAGCTTTCTGCAATTGTTACACCTAATCATAACTACTTCAAAAAATATATATAATTGTGAAAACAATTCTAACAAAAAACTTCAGTGTATCTAAACATCAGTTGATAAAGGATGTGACTTATTTTACAGTCAGCAGGGGATTTATGTGATTTATTACTGGTTTAGAAGTATAGGATGTCCAATTTCTGTGTTGAGGTGTAAGCCATTGCTGAGAAATCTGCAGTTGATCTGCATTCCTATAATCTAACATTACACAGGGTTTAGATAAAGTACATTGTTAGAAGTTAAAGGGATTGTAATTTATATTTCCACCAAAGTTGTAGTTTAAAAAAAAAACCAGTCTAAGTAATGTGATATCCTTTCATTCTATTTATATTACAGGAATGCACAAAGATTAGTTAAATTGATGGAATTCTTAATGACTTGTGCTTTGTGTAAATGAATATTCTATATTTTTATTAAAACTAAGAACATCAAATTATTAAAGTGATTTTGGTTTTGAAAAACTTAATTGATTGGAGAGATCTGATTGTGGGATGAAATGTGGATTTTCTGTTTAAAAAAAAAATCATTACATTTTGATGCAAAATTTTGTTTTAAAAGACTACAATACAATATATGGAGGCATTAACCACCCCTTCCATAATGCACTGATAACTCTGTAATATCGTTGGATGCACAGCTGGAACTTATGTACATTTATTTAGAAAGCAAGCTAGTCGCCAGCTACCTTCTACATTCAGTTTTTACAGAAGTATCCTGTGAGCAAAAAGATGGGGAGAACTTGACTCGTGTCCTGCTCGATTTCTGGGTGCTTGGGGAATGAATTTTGGGCAGCGGATTCGCACACCCATTCCTCCCTCGGAAGTGCGCTGGCTGCCAAATTGGAAGCTGGTGACTATCTAATGTACAGGGCACCCGCCTGACACTGGCATTCGGCCCCTTGACTATGCTAAATAGGGGCCTATTGTCTGTTTTAGGACCTAACTCCTAAATTCGGCAGAAACTGGTTGGGGCATTGCCCTAGGCTCTCTAATTCCCTGTCTAAACTTCCCCACCTTTTAAGATGCTCCTTAATACCTCCTCGTTGACTAAGCTTTTAGTTACCCCATCTAATATCTCCTCCTTTGGCTTAGCATCGATTTTTGTCTGATAACGCCTTGGGGTGTTTTTCTACATTTAAACCATGCTGATTCAAAATGATCAAAAAACTGCTTAATTGCACTACGCCATGCAGATTCAGGAAGGTTCTGATTCAGTTACATAGAATTACATAGTAGAAACAGCACAGAAGCCAGCCGTTCTGCCCAGCCAGTCCATGCCGGCGTTTATACTTCACTCGAGCCTCCTCTCATCCTCCCTCATCGAACACTTATCAGCATAACCCTCTATTCCCTTCTCCCTCATTCTTATCTAGCCTCCCATTAAATGCATCTATCCTGTTCGCCTCAACCACTCCGTGTGGTAATGAGTTCCACATTCTAATCACCCTCTGGGTAAAGAAGTTTCTTCTGAATTTCCCATTTGATTTCTTGGTGACTATCTTATATTGATGGCTTCTAGTTTTGCTCTTCCCCACAAGTGGAAACACTCTCTCTGTATCTACTCGATCAAAACCTTTCATAATTTTAAAGACCTCTGTTAGGTCACCCCTCAGCCTTCTCTCTTCAAGAGAAAACAGACTGAGCCTGTTCATCTTTTCCTAATAGGTATAACCTCGCATTTCTGGTATTATCCTTGTAAATCTTTTTTGCACCCTCTCTGGTGCTTCTCTACCCTTTTTATAATATGGCAACCAGAACTGTACACTGTATTGCAAGTGTGGTCTAACCAAGGTTTGATACAAGTTTAGCGTAACTTCTCTACTTTTTAATTCTGTACCTCTAGAAATAAACCCGAGTTCTTGGTCTGCCTTTTTTTATGGCCTAATTAACCTGCATCACTACTTTTAGTGTGACTTCCTTGTTTTGCTTACCAAAATGTAACACCTCACACTTACCTGTGTTAAAATTAATTTGCCAATTATATGCCCATTCTGCAAGATTATTAATGTCTCCTTGTAATTTGTTGCAGTCCTCCTCAGTATCCCTCCCAATTTGGTGTCATTCGCAAATTTAGAAATCCTGTTTTTGATTCCAAAGTCTAAATCGTTAATATAAATTGTGAACAACAGTGGTCCCAGCACTGATCCTTGTGGGACTCTCCTTTCCACCTTCTGCCACTCTGAATATCTACCCTTTACCCCATCTCTCTGCTTTCTGTCTTGCAGCCAGCTAGCTATCCATTCTGCTACTTGTCCCGACTCCACATGCTCTGACCTTATTCATTAGTCTATTATGTGGAACCTTATCGAAGGCCTTTTGGAAATCTAGATAAATTACATCTACTACATTACCCTTGTACTCTCTGTTACCTCTTCAAAGAATTCAATGAGGTTTGTCAAGCAAAACTTTCCCTTTTGAAATCTATGCTGACCATTCATTATATTTTTGGGGCTAAAAAATGGGCTACTTACCACCACCCGTTTGGGCTGCTATCATGGCGAAAAATGACAGCTGCCACTCTAGCGTCCTTCTCTGGTGCGGGACTTGGCGGCCGCCATTTTGGTGAGGGCCTCAGCGCTGCTCAGCGCTGGCCTTGGAGATGTGAATGAAGAGAGGGTGACTTAACGTCACATCTGCGAACTTCGACCTTATCACTGAGTTCAGTACAGGGTCCTATGCACGCTCTGAAAAGCGAGCATTCAGCAGACTGAGATTCAGTGACTGCACTTCTTAAAGGGACACACATCTTTTAGGTAAGTTTGCATTTAAGCTTTTGGACTGGATTTTTTGTTTTTGTTTTATTGAAGTAGTGGCTTGGTGCAATACATGTTAAAAGTTTTTTAAGTATGCAGGGAGTGCTGCTGGACATTTGCAAGGCCTTGGATGGTAAAGGAAGGCCCCTAAGAAGACAGAAAATACTGGAAACACTCAACAGGTCAGGCAGTATCCGTGGAGAGAGAGAAACAGAGTTCACGTCTCGGGTCGAGATGCTGCCTGGCCTGCTGAGTATTTCCAACATCCGCTCGCAGAGGGAAGAGGAAGGCGCAGAAGGGAGGATGCAACCCAGACAGCCCCTTTCTGGCCGGGATATCCGTGATGGAATCATCTGCCTGCAGTACCAGTGGCCATGACCCCAATTCCCCTTTCAACATTTGTCCCACACCTTGCCTTCCCTCTGTTACTGACCATCACAGCGTCCTCTTGGCCACAATGCTGAAATAACAGCCACCACAAAGCAAACTTTCCAATCCAACTTTATACATCAAGAAATCAACTTCTCGCCCTAATGCATTCTCTTAGTGACTGTCTTGTGTTAGCCTTTGCCTATCCTACTGATGTCACGCAGTGCTACCCCAGTGGCTGAAGCATGGCTGGTGGAAGGCTGCTGACTTTCAGTGTGGAAGACGGCAGATGGCCTCACAGGTCGACCTTGAGGATCTGGTGGCTGGGAGTGTCAAATCGAGTGACTGTGTGTCTTCGTCTTCACTGTCGCCGCTGCTGGGAGGGCAAGTAAGAGATGCATGAGGATACCAGCATCTTGTATCCTTTCTGCCCTGCCGCTGCGTGCGAGACACTGGGTACCCCTTCCCTGGCTTCCTGAGCCATTTGTGTTGCTGCTGAAGCACTTTTCCCATTTTTTTAGGTGTGGAAGGGAATTCGGCTTTAACAGCTGAAGACTCCCATTTGGTAATTCTTTTTAATGTTAATTTTTTTTCAGAAGGCAGTTGAAGTGTAAGGGCTAAAAACTGCCTATTTTCACGTGATTTTTCTCATTTCAGAAGGCAGTTCCCCTTTAAGCGACCAACACTGCTTTCTGAAATGACAGCCTCGCTTTCAGAGCAGGTCGTTCTTGCTGCAATGACGCTATGGTCATGCTACATTGGGGCCCCCTGCCGGGATGAATGCCACCAGGAAGGTGTTGCACTGAGTTTAGCGCTGGGCTAATGTTAATTAGTCCCCAGCGCCAATTTTTCAGTCCTGCCAGCGCCACCTTTTTCACCGGCCGTTAACACTGGCCTGTGGTGGCACTGGCAGCTTTTGTGGCATTCACGAATTTCTAGGCCCTGGTTTCTAGATGTTCTTCTATTTTCTCCTTTAGTAGGGATTCCAGTATTTTTCCTACCACCAGTGTTCTGCATGGTCTATCGTTCCCTGGACCTGTTCCATCTCCCTTCCTAAATATAGGTATAACTTTAACAGTCTGCCAGTCCTTTGGCACTGCACCTTTTTCTAGTAAATTATTAAGTATGTGTAATAGTGCCTCTGCTATCTCTCTAGATTTAAAAAAAAAATGCGCAAATGCAATCCGTCTGGATGAGGGATTTATCCTCTGAGTTTGATTAGTTTATTTAATATTTCTTGTTTTTATTTTAAATGCAGTTATATCATTTCTAATCTCATTTTCCGATGTCATGTCCACCTGCTCTATCTCCCTGGTAAATATTGAAGCAAAGTAATTATTAATATATCTGCCATTTCACTATCGCTACCTGTGTTGTATCCTGTCCATCCCTTAGTGGCCCTATTCCCATCCCGACTTTCCTTTTTTCATTTATGTGCCTGTCGAACATTTTACCTTTTTGTTTTATGTTCCTTGATAATTTAATTTCTTAGTTCCTCTTTGCCTTCCTAATTGTCTTTTTGACTTCTCTCCTAATCTCTTCATATTCTCCCTTGTCATGCTCAACCCTGCTGTCCATGTACTTAGTGTATGCCTCTTTCCTTACCCTCAATTTTTCCCCTTGCGTCTTTTTTCATCCATGGTGTCTCATTATTGTTTAGTTTGTTCTTGTTTTCCTGGACTCTGTTGAACATGTTTTAAATGTTTCCCATTGCTGTTCTACAGCATTGTTTGCCAATATTGTTTTATTTTTATTTTCATTTTATTCTAGGGCAGTGTTGTTAGCTGAACTTAACTAGGGCAGTGGTGGGAGCACTACAATTGAGCTTATATCCACAGGCTAGGGAGAGGGAAAAACGAATCCAAGTTCACACTTACGATTGCTATCCATTGACCTCTAGAAAGGGTTGTGTCTCTTCAGATTTCAGGTGAGGACAGCATTGGGTTGAGTGTGATCTGCCACCAAAAGTGGAGGGAGGGGAATGCTTGGAGGGGATATAAGGCTAGAATAGGTTTCAGAGGTAAAATGGGGTAAAGCTGTGAGGGATTTGTAGATGAGGAGAATGATTTTAAATTTGATCCATCAGGGGCCAAGGAGTTGTGAGAATGGGGGTGAAGGGCAAGCGACATTTAGGGGCAGAATGAAGGCGGCAGAATTTTGGATGATTTGGAGATCTAGAAGGGTTGGAGGCCAGCAATGAAGGCATTGGAGAAGTTGAGTCTGAAGGTGATGAAGACATGGGCAAGAGTTTTGTTGGAGGTGGAAGTAAGGTTGAAGTACTGGCAGACAGGCAATGTTGCAGAGGCAGAAGTAAATGGTCTTGGTGATATAAATAGGGGATTGGTATAAAGCTCAACTTCGAGTTGAACAAGACACCAGGTATTAATTTCAATGAGCAGCCAGGAAGCAGATCGAGGCAGTGACAAAGGTGGGATTTTTTTTTGATGAGCAAAAAACAATGGTTTGGGAATTACTGCAGTAAAATTGGAAGAAATTCTGGTGTATCCATAACTTACTCAGACAGACTAGAGATGGCCTTGTGTTCAAGGAAAGTGGTGGAGAGGCAGATGTTGTCAGCCGTGGCTCAGTTGGTAGCACCCTCGCCTCTGAGTCAGAAGGCTGTGGGTTCAAGTCCCACTCCAGAGAGTTGGCACAGAAATCTAGGCTGACACTCCAGTGCAGTACTGAGGGAATGCTGCACTGTTGGAGATGCCGTCTTTCGGATGAGACGTTGAAACCGAGACGCCGTCTGCACACTCAGGTGAACGTAAAAGATCCCATGGCACTATTTTGAAGAATAGCAGGGGAGTTACCCCGGTGTCCTGGCCAATATTTATCCCTCAATCAACATCATTAAAAAAAAAAAAACAGATTATCTGGTCATTATCATATTGCTATTTGTGGGAGCTTGCTGAGCGCAAATTGGCTGCTGTGTTTCCTACATTACAATGACTACACTTCAAAAGTACTTAATTGGCTGTAAAGCGCTTTGGGGCGTATTGAGGTCATGAAAGGTTCTATATAAATGCAAGTCTTTTTACATATGGAGGCTGACTGTGCCTATGGATGACGTTGCTGAGGGGCAGCATGTAGATGAAGAAGAGCAGGAAGCCAACAAATTTCCACCCAACTTTGTCTTTTCCTCCTGAGGTCTAGAAACAGCTTGCTGCCCATTATTTCAGTTGAAGATTCATTTGTGGGGAGAGGTAAGGAGAATGTTCTAACATTATTTAGAAAAGGTGCTAATTACTTGGGTTAGAGAACATTTTGCTTGGGTAAATATTGTTCTTGATTGGTCAAGAGTAAAGTAATGGTGCTACTCGGATTTTTTCCATGTTCAACTCTTGAGTTTCTCATATCTTGCAGGACATTGATAGACTCAAATTCAGAAATCCGAATTGTAATGTGTATTAGATGACGGGCATGGGTGATGGCCTTCACTATTTCCAGGTAAACTAGGTGAGATGATTCACTGAAGTGGAGTTTCTCACTGTGCAATTGGGATGGAGACGAGACAGATTGAGCTACTTAAGCTGTCTCACCTCGGAGGAGGCATACCTACTTTTAGCTGAGTATGTATGACAAAGATCCAGTTAACTTGTTCAAATTGTCAAAAATATTGATCTAGATTTTTCAGCTTTACCAGTCAATAATGCAAACATTCTTGAGCTTTCAAGCCTGGAATATTAATGGAAACCTACTCATAGCCCTGCTGATGATAACTGTTGTATTATAATTTATTACAAGCTGGTTGCACAACCATTCAGCCAGTAAATATTCTCAGCATTATTTGTGCAATTTTTGCTCATCTTGGACAATCTGGATATAATAATATTTGGTACTGTTTTATGGTGATGATACGAGGTCAGTGAATGAAAAAGCATACTTTGCAAAAGGTAGCTTTACCCTGCATTGTAGAGGTAGCAGTGGTTCAGTGACATGCAGCTATACTCTCTCTAAGACTACCTTTGCGACCTCTAATAACAGCATGTTTTGAGGAATGTTTTTATTAAATTTCTTCAGTATGGAGGGACTAATGCCTGTTATTTTGGATATATAGCTGCGTCTACTTGCCTTTGGGTTTCTCTTTGGCTGGACTGCCAGCTGGTACTGAGTGGAGTGTGCACAGCGCACTCTCCGCTCAGTTGAGTCCTAAAATGGCATCGGGGTCCTATTGGCGCCACAGGACATGATTTAAAGACCTAAAATAGCTATGCGCTTGCTTCAGGTGGTCACCTGGGCCACGAATTCCGAAGACCTCGACAGAATGGTGAAAGCAACAGGAATGGGCAGATAAGTACTTCCCCATGATTTTTGGATGCCAGCGCCCTGTTTCTTCTAGGCATGAGGCCTCAAAATCTCATCCGTGTTCTCATCACATGGGGATGAAAATTCCCAATGCAAACTTTAATATGGTTTACAATTATGACTGCACCTATTTAAACATCGGGGAGGAGGGAATTTTAACCCCCAAGGACAGGTGGGTTGGGAGCGGGTTACGGGCAAAAATTATTTCATTTTAGAGCAGGCGCGCAACCTGGCTCCAACAGAGCCACATTTGGATGCCGGCAAGAAATTTACTCGCTGAAGTCGGGGATTTCCTAATTGAATGTAGGCGGTTACTTATTGGCGCAGTTAACATCCATAGGAAAAGTTAATGTGGTGTTTTTAACTTGCACTAAATTTTACTTGAGTAGGACGGGTTTCCTGGGGCTCGGGAAACTGACCAGGGAATCGATGGCGAGTTTGAGCAGGAGTTCAGGTGGGTATTTAAACTTGTCATTGTCCCATCTGAATAAAACCTCACTTATTGCAGCTGCTGTCTCAGTTCCCTCTGGCAAATGTTTGGCAAAGAGTGCTTGTGTGGATACAGCTTTTTTCAACCTTTTGAGGATTTCAAATTGACAAGATCAGGATGGAAGGCGCCTTGAGTGTGTTTGATAACTCATCAGAAGAGGAAGACATCACCATCCACGGCAGCGATTACATGCTGTGGTGGGATCGCCACGTGCACAGGAGAGAAGTTTGTAGGTAGAGGAGAATGAAGGGGCTCATCGGAGGAGCAGGAGGAGGATGAAGATGGGGCACCCATCGCCAGACCTGCTGCTTACATTGCTGCCAATGATGCCCTAATATTGCAAAAGTTCACCTTGTGTAAAACATAACAAATGAAATCCTGCGGTCTGCTCCCACCACCGGCACCAACCCCCACCCCCTTACACTAAACAGTCCTTCAACCACGCATCCACTCATTGCACATCCACCCAATGGATCCCATCATGTATTGACATTCATCATGAAACAAGTGAAAGGGTGAGTTGGCCCTCAGGATGCAATAATGGGCAAGACGTGGCAGTGGTGGTAATCATTAAATTTTATGTGGCTTTACTAAAAGAAAGGAAACTAACAACATTACATTTTCTCAAACATCCATGTGCATACCCTTGGTGAATTACAATTTCTGCAACTTATGCTTCCTACCGCTTCTACGTGGTGCATCCCGTGTGGCTTCAGTCGAGGTAGCGGCAGGCTGCTCAGATCCCTGCCCTGACTGTTGAGATGCTTTTGGCCTATGTCCTCTGGGTCTTGGAGCCCTTGAGCGCCCTGCCAAAGACTGCTCCATCTGTACCAGTGCAGGGGCAGACTCGGCTATCGGGAGACGAAGCAGCATGTGGGGGAGGCAACGAGTGGGAAGCGGTAGCACTTTGAGTGGAGATCCCACTCCTATGTACCCTTTCGCCACCATCCCTCTACTGCTACCACTCAGCTGGAGAGTAGCTTGGTGGAGATCAGTGAAGTGTTGTAAGGCCACGGATAAGGTATCTGTCATCCTGTTTAAGGCGGCAGACAAGTTGCCATCCAAAATCTGCATGGCCGTGGTCAAGGCCTGCATGTGAGCCGTGCTTGAACCTCCTGGAGGCGGCCACTCTCTCCATGGCAGACATTCTCGCAATTCCCTGCGCCACCAATGCACGAGGGATCAAGTTGAACTCCTCCACCCTCTCCACTGTTGTGGGGAGTGTGTGTGGCATGTCTGTCAGTACCTGGCTAGGTTGCTGATGCACCTCTAGCATTCTCCTTCTCAACGATAGCCCCCGGGGTTCAGCATCTGTGTCCAGCTGAGCAGAGCTTGGAGAGGATTGCACCCCCCCCGATGCGGACTCTCTACAACTGTTCCTGCCACCAGTGTCTGCTCGTACTCACTTGTGAGGTGTGAATCACCAGGTGAAAACCCAACTGTCTAAATGGACCCACCGAAGTGCCTGTTCTGGTGCATGGCTGTCTGTCCTGTGATGGTGCACCCTCAGAAGGAATGAGATCCTCTGAGGAATCGTCCTCATGGATGTCCTGCGACATTTGCTGTATGCGTGAAGGCCCTGGAAGACACAAGAAAGGGATATGATTTAGTCGTGGCAAAGTCACAATCTTGACAATCACCATACTCAGTCTTCTCAGTTCAGTCATTGATGAAATAAAGTCAGCATATGTGTGTCAGAGAAATTTGTAATTCTGTCACCAGCTATCTGTGAGCTCCCTATTTCTCCATCTCCAATTGAGGGGGACACAGATGTGCCACTTATCTCCATGACATCCTCCTCTGCATCTGTGAGTTGGACTATTTGTGGCAGCCCACCTCCAGTCCTGTCCCCCTCCCTTGTATTTTGCACTCTCTTCTACAGTGGGCAAATGAGCAGACCTGTGAGTGAGTGAAGGTATTTGGTGACAGTGACTGAGACAGATGCATCACATTGCATAAGGATTGGGGTGAGTGGCAACGGTGGATGGATAACTAGGGAGGTGATGAAGTGCATAGAAAGTGAAGGCCGGATGCTGCTGAAAGTTGAGTGGGTGCGAGGAATGATGTGATGGAGAACACTTAGTAAGACAGAGTGAAGGAGGGGGGCGGCAGGGGTTGGGCTTAAAGCACAGGATGTAGTTGAATCAGCAAATGTACTCACTTTTCCTGTCCTGGTTAGGTTATTAAATCGCTTCCTACATTGCATCCAGGACCTGGGCACCATGCTCCAGCTGCTCAGTTCCTCAGCTATCTCCAACCACGTGTTCTTGCTGAGAGCCGCAAGTTTCTTCCTCCCATTGCTGGGGAAACGTATGTCCCTCCTGCTCCTGACTGCACCCAGCAGTAATTCCAGCAAGGCATCATTAAATCTGGGTGCTGCTCTTGCCCTATGTCCACCATCCATCCTGAACACCTCCAATATCCATTCATGGACTGTCCCTTTAAATACAACTGAAATCATGTCATGTGGGTGCTCATCACCCATGCTGCGCAACTTGGACACGCGAAACACGGAAGTCAAAATTAATTGGTGCAATTGAGTTGAGATCACAGATTCCAACCTGTTCATTAGACTTCCCCATGCAATTCCAACCCTGGCAGGGAAACCGCCTTCAGATTAATATCGGCGCCATAGTTTCTTGATAGAGAGGATGACAAATCCATTATGGTGCATAAAATTTCCATTTCATTATTGGCCATCCCAGTTTTTTTTTTCCATTCATCTAAAAGATGAGAACATAAGAAAGCATGGACTGAGAAAAAGCCATCCAGCCTGTTGCTTCAGCAAACCATGCTTTATCATGGACTCTGCTCAACCTATTCAGTCTGAGGAAATGCTTTGCAGAATTTCTTCCTTCCCACCACCCAAAAATAAATCCAGTGAAACCCCATAAACTCTATTTGGAAGGAAATTGTTTTTTTTAACAGATCCACCCAATGAAAAGAATGGGAATTCATGTTGAAAATCCATAAAAACAATATTAATAATCCTCCTGTATACTTTAATATACTAGCAGATCTGCAATGTTGTGCTTGGATGAATTTTGAGTTTACGTGGTGAATGTTCGGTTATGAAAATGGGAGGGAATGCACAGCCTCACTGAAAAAAATTGGAAGTAATTTTCGACAAGATCCTTTTCAGACACTGTGCAGTAATTGTTTTTTGATTGATTTCTTGAAAATAAATAAATATGCCTTGATTTTTGTGAGGCTCTGCTGCTAACTAAACCTTGGTGGGAGGAAAAGATTGTGATATTGGGCATAGAAACTAGCACACCCAATTTGCACCACACAGCATTTCACATGAAGAAAAATGGCAGGCCCTTGGCAGTTGATGCTAGCCTCATTATATTATGTTAATTTTATCCATTAGTCCAGGCTAAATTTCATGTTCTTGAGTGAGGTCCATTCCAGCACTCATTTGCCCAGATAAAATGGACATAAAAGAAATCCACTGAAATAAAAACGGAAAATGTTGGAAAACATTCAGCAGGTCAGGCAGCATCTGTGGATAGGGAAACAGAGTTAACGTTTCAGGCCGTTGACCTTCCATCAGACCGATCCACTGGCCTGGCCTGCTAAAGTTTGATGCTGAGAGCTAGATTTCTGTAGAACAAAGTTCCTACTAAAGTTGTGTGTTTTTTCCCCCCCCCCCACATGTATTTATGCTTTGTTGCATTTTGCACCCTGCATTAGTTTCTGTTGCCATGGAGGGTGTCATTTTTGCTTAAGAACACTATTTTTCCTCATGAATTTACCCCATTATTGTTGCTTGTTGCTGTAATTGAGCTGCAACAAGTAAACTGCTGATGACTTTGTGGGTTTCCCGGTGCTCCAAGATTTAAGTGAGGAAAATGAGATCATGAGACAGTAAATGCAGGTGCACTTACACCTGAGGCATTATGTCCACCTCTATCAGTACCCCAGGGCCGATGTTTATAGGCTCCTATCTGACAACTTCTCCAGTGAAACAAAGCGGCAAAGGCAGATCTCCTCTGACATGCCAAAGAGGTATGCCATCTGCTTCAGGCTGACCTGCAGATAACAGGGTTGTCTCTTCCCATAGCTTTGAAAATTATCACAACATTAAGCTTTTATGTTATCTAATGCTTCTGCCAGATCATTCAGTCTGCAGTCCATAGATTCATCAAGTAAGTGACAGATGCTGTGCTTGCAAGGGGCAATACCTTAATCACTTTCCCTGTGAAAAGGAAGCATCAGTTGGACAGAGCACAGAACTTTCACTGGTTGGGAATGTTGCCAAAAATACAGAGCGTAGGGGATAGCACCCATGTGGTCATCAGAGCTCTTCACGTTAATTACATTCCATGAAATTAAACATCATAATGCAAGTAAGTGGCCATTATTCAGGAAGCATGATTCCTTTTTAGGCAGCAGTCCATAGTGTGCCTATTTGAAGCCTCACATAGATATAACGGATGGCAACAGGGAGACCTGCCCCTGTGATTGTGATATTTAGACCTCTTGGGTGGGGTGTTCCAACATAGCCCAGAAATGGTATCCAAAATAATCATTGCCTGCTCAATAATTTGTGATACAAAGAGGAATAAGCATGTAGCTGGATGAGGAAGAGACCCATGCAGCAGTATCCGAGGAGGGGAAATGGAGGAAGCAGGAGTGCAGCAAGAAAAATTGCTGTGGCAGGCACTCATTGCAGATTCATCCCTCTGCAGCTATGGTTGATGACCCTCCTCACCTTCACCAATAAATTTCTAAACAGCAGTAGAATGTAAGCACAATTGAAGCACGTACCTCAACCAAAATTAGTGTACCGTTGGATACTAAAGCAAAGTTTCTGCTCATTGAAGATTTCCAAAGTAATCACTGTCCACTACATAACTTTGCCATACAAAGAGGAGTAAACGTGAAGCAGGATGAGGAGAGAAGGCCCTTGTGTGGTGGAAGAGGAAATAAAAGAAGTCAAGGTGCAGCAAGGAAGATTGGGCAGCCAGTAATTCCCAGATCCAGTACTTGCACAAGATGAGTGAAACATCAGCCAGTATTCCCAGAAACAACATTCTGTCCATTTCTATCTACTGTACCTTAACTGCTATCTTAGATCATTCTATCATCAGCTGGTATCTTGACATGACCCTTCTCATTAAAAACTGTTGACACAAAGGTGCTCAAAATTTATTGTGTAATATTACATTTAGATCCTTTAATGTCTACCACCATGCTTCCCTTGGTGACCCCTTAAATTGCATAGAATTTACAGCATAGAAACAGGCCATTTAACCCAACAGGTCTGTGCCGGTGTTTATGCTCCACACAGGCTTCCTCCCACCTTACTTCATCTCAACCTATCAACATATCTTTCTATTCCTTTCTACTTCATGTACTTATCTAGCTTCCCTTTAAATGCATCTATGCTACTTGGCTCAACCACTGCATGTGGTAGCGCGTTCCACATTTTCACCACTCTCTGGGTAAAGAAGTTCCTGCTGAATTCCTTAGTGTATTTCTTAGTGATTGTCTGTCTTATATTTATGGTCCCTAGTTTTGGACTCCCCCACAAATGGAAACATCTGCTCTACGTCTATCCTATCAAACCCTTTCATAATTTCAGGTCACCTCTCGGTCTTTTTTCTGGACAAAAGAGCCTCAGACTGTTCAGTCTCTCCGGATAATTGTACCGCTCAGTTCTGGTATCATTCTTCTAAATCTTTTTTGCACTTTATCAAGTGCTTCTGTATCCTATTTATAATATGGAGACCAGAACTGTGCACAGTACTCCCAAGTGTGGTCTAACCAAGGTTCGATACAAGTTTAACATAACTTCTCTGATTTTCAATTCTGTCCCTCTAGAAATCAACTGCAGTGCTTTGTTAACCTGTATTGATACTCTTAATGATTTGTGAATCTGTACCCCTAGATCCTTTTGTGTCCCTACCCCATTTAGACTCTTACTTTCCATGGAGTAGGTGACCTCCTTATTCCTCCTACCAAAATGCACCACCTCACATTTATCTATATTGAAATTCATTTTCCATTTGCATGCCTGTTCAAGTTCGTTAATGTCTTTTTGGATTTTGCCACAGTCTTGCTCAGTATTAATTAAACCTCATACCTTTTAAGGTGTACTTATCCTACTTTTACCTGTACTGCTATGCCTAAGTGCTTCCTGAGTGGGAGGAGAATGTGTGATGGCAGGTTCAGTGGTGACCTTGAGATATAGAGAAGGCATGGTACCTCTGGGTGCAGTGTCATGAGATGGCCCTGCAACAGCTGGAGCCACAACAAAGAGGGCACTAGCAGCCAGTGCCTGCATGTTAATTGGCACTTCAGTCCTTTTGAGGGGGTGTCCTGTATTGGATAGATTTGTGATTACTCAGAGTAATCTGCTTCATCTGTCCCTGTCATGCTTTAAATGTTGGACATCTCTGCAGCTTGACTAGCAATCCTTGTGTGAGCAGATTGTAGAATATCACTGAAGAGTGTGAAGCCTGCTGTCATGGTTCTGTCGAGCTGATTCCCCAGCCTGTCACAAAACACAGATGAGGGAAGTGCTTCCTGACATAAGTTCTGAACTTGTCTTTTATCAGCTTGTACTTATGACTCTTGTCCTGTAGTCATGGTTTAACTTGAAATAGTGCTCAGAATTAATCCTTTGTATTCCATTTAGTATCTTAAACCTTTATTGGGCCTCTCACATTTGTTTCCTATTCAGACTGAAGAGTTGAAGTTTTCTTCTTAACTCAATTCACTGACATTATGGATCAGCCTTGTGGCAATTTCTCTGGAATGCTTCCAGTACGTGGATCTTTTCCTTGTGCCTCGTTGATCAGAACTCAGTGCAGTTTTTAAGTTATGGATTTACCAGAGCAACATAAAGCTTTAGCATAATACCCTCAGACTTGGACTCCTACTGATTTGGTAACATAACTCAGCATGCTGATTGCTTTGTCACGTCTAGCAGTAACAGACTGTTGTAAGTTGGAGACCAGGCTCTCCATAGCTCCAGTCACAGTGTTCATGCAAGAAACTGTCTTGACTTACCTCTCTGTGGGTTGCCATAAGCTCCATTGTGCATTTTAGTTATGAACATCCTTTGTGCGTTGATGTTGAGAAGCCAGAGGTGCACTACACATTTTTGGACAATCGTTGCAGGGTGTTCAGTATGGTCTTAAAATATATCATTGCTCATCTTGCTTCTGAAGGCAGGTCGAGTAATTTGCCAATACCTTGACCATAAGAACATAAGAAATAAGAGCAGGAGTAGGCCATATGGCCCCTCGAGCCTGCTCCGCCATTCAATAAGATCATGGCTGATCATCAACCTCAACTCCACTTTCCCGCCCGATCTCCATATCCCTTGATTCCCCTAGAGTCTCAAAATCTATCTATCTCAGCCTTGAACATACTCAAAGACTCAGCATTCACAGCCCCTCTGGGGCAGAGAATTCCAAAGATTCACAACCCTCTGAGTGAAAGAAATTCCTCCTCATCTCAGTCTTAAATGGCCTACCCCTTATCCTGAGACTATGCCCCCTAGTTTCCAGCCAGGGGAAACAACCTCTCAGCATCTACCCTGTCAATCCCCTTCAGAATCTTGTAAGTTTCAATGAGATCACCTCTCATTCTTCTAAACTGCAGAGAGTATAGGCCCATTCTACACAATCTCTCATGATAGGTTAGCCCTCTCATCCCAGGAATCAATCTAGTGAACCTTCGTTGCACCGCCTTCAAGGCAAGCATATCCTTCCTTAGATAAGGAGACCAAAACTGTGCACAGTACTCCAGGTGTGGTCTCACCAAGGCCCTGTACAATTGTAGCAAGACTTCCTTACTCTTATACTCCAACCCCCTTGCAATAAAGGCCAACATGCCATTTGCCTTCCTTATTGCTTGCTGTATCTGCATGCTAGCTTTCTGTGTTTCTTGCACGAGGGCACCCAAATCTCTCTGAACACCAACATTTGAAAGTTTCTCACCATTTAAAACATTATCTGTTTTTCTATTCTTCCTACCAAAGTGAATAACCTCACATTTCCCTACATTATACTCCATCTGCCACCTTATTGCCCACTCACTTAATCTATCTATATCCCTTTGCAGACTCTTTGTGTTCTCCTCACAGCTTACTGTCCCACCTAGCTTTGTATCATCAGCAAACTTGGATACATTGCACTCTGTCCCTTCATCTAGGTCATTAATATAGATTGTAAATAGCTGAGGCCCGAACACTGATCCTTGCGCACCCCACTAGTTACAGCCTGCCAACCTGAAAAAGATCTGTTTATCCCTACTCTCTGTTTTCTGTCCATTAACCAATCCTCTATCCATATTACCCCCAATCCCATGAGCCCTAATCTTGTGTAATAACCTTTTATGTGGCACCTTATCAAATGCCTTTTGGAAATCCAAATATACGACATCCACTGGTTCCCCTTTATCTACCCTGGTTAGTTACATCCTCAAAAAACTCTAATAAATTTGTCAAACACGATTTCCCTTTCATAAAACCATGTTGACTCTGCCTAATCATGTTATGATTTTCTAAGTGACTTGATACCACTTCCTTAACAATGGATTCCAGCATTTTCCCGACGACTGATGTCAGGCTAACTGGCCTGTAGGTCCCTGTTTTTTCTTTCCCTCCTTTCTTGAATAGCGGTGTTATATTTGCGACCTTCCAATCCGCTGGGACCATTCCAGAATCTAGGGAATTTTGGAAGATCAAAACTAATGCATCCACTATCTCTTCAGCCACCTCTTTTAGAACCCTAGGATGTAGGCCGTCGGGTCCAGGGGATTTGTCACCTTTTAGTCCCATTAGTTTCTCTAGTACTTTCTCTCTATTTATATTAATTACGTTAAGTTCCTCACCCTCATTAGACCCTTGGTTCCCCACCATTTTTGGTATGCTTTTTGTGTCTTCTACTGTGAAGACAGATACAAAATATTTGTTTAATGTTTTTGCCATTTCCTTATTCCCCATAATAATTTCTCCTGTCTCAGCCTCTAAGGGACCAACGTTTACTTTTGCTATTCTTTTCCTTTTTACATACTTGTAGAAACTCTTACAATCTGCTTTTATATTTCTTGCTAGTTTTCTCTCATATTCTATTTTTTCCCTTTTTTATCAATTGTTTGGTCAACCTTTGCTGGTTTCTGAAACTCTCCCAATCCTCAGGCTTACTATTATTCTTTGCAACATTATAAGCTTCTTCTTTCAATCTAATGATATCCTTAACTTCTTTAGTTAGCCACGGTTGGATCACTTTTCCCGTGGAGTTTTTGTTTCTCAATGGAATGTATTTTTGTTGAGAATTATGAAATATTTCTTTAAATGCTAGCCACTGCTTATCTACCGCCATACCTTTTAATCTATTTTTCCAATCTACCTTAGCCAACTCGCCCCTCATACCTATGTAATTGGCTTTATTTAAGTTTAAGATTCTAGTTTCGGACTTAGGCAAGTCACTCAAAATTAATGTGAAATTCTATCATATTATGATCACTCTGCCCAGAGGATCCTTTACTATGAGATTGCTAATTAACCCTGTCTCATTACAGAATACAAGATCTAAAATAGCCTGTTCCCTGGTTGGTTCCATGACATATTGTTCTAGGAAACTGTCCTGAATGCAATCCATGAACTCGTCCTCCAGACTACCTTTGCCAATTTGATTTGTCCAGTCTATATGAAGATTAAAGTCCCCCAATATTATTGCATTACCTTTGTTGCAAACTCCTACTATTTGTTGATTAATATTCTGTCCAACGGTATAGCTACTGTTAGGGGGCCTGTATACTACTCCTACCAGTGTTTTCTGCCCCTTGTTATTCCTTATCTCCACCCATACTGATTCTACTTCCTGATCTTCCGAGCCGAGATCCTTTCTCGCTACTGTCCTTATGTCATCCTTTATTATCAGGGCTATTCCCCCTCCTTTTCCATTCTGCCTGTCTTTTCGAAACGTCAAGTACCCTGGAACATTTAGTTCCCCACCTTGGCCACCTTGCAACCATGTCTCTGTAATGGCTATCAGATCAAACCCATTTATCTCTATTTGTGCCAATAGTTCGTCTATCTTGTTATGAATGCTTCGTGCATCAGATAAAGAGCCTTTAATTTAAATTTTTTACCATTATTCCCTGCTTTGACCTTATTCTCTGCTGCACTGCTACCATTAAACTCTGTCCCTTCCTGTCACACTCTGCTTATTTTTACCCAAATGGCTACACTGCTCTATTGCCTTGACCTTTCTCTTTAGATTTCTAAATTTTCCCTCACCTGACCCCTTCCCCCCCCCCCCCGCCCCCTTTTTAGTTTAAAGCTGTATCTACAGCCCTAGTTATTTGATTTGCCAGGACCCTGGTCCCAGCCCGGTTTAAGTGGAGCCAGTCCCGACAGAACAGCTCCCTATTTCCCCAGTACTGGTGCCAGTGCCCCATGAATTGAAACCCCATTTTCCCACACCACTCTTTGAGCCACGCATTTAACACTCCGATCTGCTTGACACAATGCCAATTTGCGCATGGCTCAGGTAGTAATCCAGAGATTATTACCCTTGTGGTTCTGCTTATTAATTTAGACCCTAGCTCCTCAAACTCACTCAGCAGAACCTCATTCTTAGTTCTACCTATGTCGTTGGTTCCTACATGGACCACAACAACTGGATCCTCCCCCTCCCACTCCAAGTTCTTCTCCAGCCGCGAGGAGATATCCTTAACCCTGGCACCGGGCAGGCAACACAGCCTTCGGGACTCTCTTTCGCAGCTGCAGAGAACCGTATCTATCCCCCTGACTATACTGTCCCTTACTACTACCACATTCCTTCCTTCTCCCCCCACTTGGATGGCCCCCTGTACCACAGTGCCGTGGTCAGTTTGCCCATCCTCCCTGCAGTCCTTTTCCTCATCCATACAGGTAGAAAGTACCTCATACCTGTTGGACAAGGTCCAGGGCTGAGGCTCCTCCATCACTACATCCTGGGTCCCCATACTTTCCTGACTCGCAGTCGCACCCTCCTGTCCCTGACCACTGACGAACTCTTAAGTACTACTTAACCTAAAGGGTGTCCAGGTAACTCTTCCCCCTCCCTGATGCATCGCAATGTCTGCAGCTCGTACTCCAGCTCAACAATTCTGAGCCGAAGTTCCTCGAGTTGCAGACACTTACTGCAGATGTGGTTGCTCGGGATTGTGATGCTCTCCACAGACTCCCACATGCTGCAGTTACGACACACCTTGCAGCAGAGGAACGCCTGGGGCTGTTTCTGGGCAGCAGCCTGCTGTTCTTCAGCTAACGCCTTCATTTGCTCCTCCTTACTTGTGATGGGCGTTTCATTTGGTGCTCTCTCCTCAAACTCCTTACCTAATCACTGGGTGGTAGAATCTGTGACAATGCTTATGTCAGGAAATGTGTGTGAAACGACCTGCTATGAAGTGCTACGTTTCTGCCTGCCACCAAGTGCTGCCTTCACAACTTGGGAAGACCTTCAAGCAAGAAAAAAGGAAGATGTGTTAAAATGGTTTCTGAATGGAATGCCTTCTTAGAGAGGTTATGATGTCAGTACATTGTATGTCATGCTACTGTTGTGTAGTATATCCCTCCATTACTGAATAAGAGTGAGTAAGGGTAACAATGAAAACAAAAAAGGAATGTATTTGCTGGAGGAACAGCACCTCATCTTTTGTTTAGGCACGCTACAGCCCTCTGGACTCAATATCGAGTTCAACAATTTTAGATCATAACCTCAGCTCCAATCACATTTATATTTTATTTTTTCCACCCTTTTATTTGTCCCCCCCCACCTTTTTTTTTCCTCCTAGAAGCTGGCAGCTGTCCTTCATTCTGCCAGTGGATTTCACACTTCATTCAGCCTTAATCTGTCACATTAACACCACCTCTAGCCTTGCATATCTCTTAATGTCTCTTAATGTCTCTTCATCTCCCCCTTTGTTCCTTTATCCCCTCCCCCTTTTCCCAGCTTTACCCTGGCCTTAAATCTATTTGATTTCCGGCTCTTCCCAGTTCTGATGAAAGGTCATCGACCTGAAACGTTAACTCTCTTTCTCTCTCCACGGATGCTGCCTGGCCTGCTGAGTTTTTCCAGCGTTTTCTGTTGTTGTTTCGGATTTCCAGCATCCGCAGTATTTTGCTATCGTATTTGCTGGGCAATGGCAGCATCTCTTCAAACTCTCCCTCTCCACAACTCCTTCCACAGACTGTGGGCCCAAAATGCTTATGACCATCTCCTTGAATGTGGACTGCTATTTTGCATCGAAAGGGTACACCTGCTCACTGTGGTTGTGAGTGATCACATACATGACATCCAAATGTTAGAAATTGCCAGAGCACACAGCCAGTGATGCTTGTAGCCTGTCGACATCCCTTCTTATGTAAGTGCATTAAAATGCAACATGCAAATTGGATTTGGTGGCAGTGTTGGTTCATAACACACCTTTCAACATGTATATGTCACAGTGAAAGCTATTTGTCTGCCTCAGAAAAGGTGTGCCCTATAGCTTCTCTGTAATAAAGGACTGTGTAGAAAATGGGAAAAGGTTGTCTGCATGCTACACTGGAAGGGTGCTGTAACTGACAGATGTATTTAGCCAATGTGAACTGTGTTCTATCATATAAAGTATGTAAAGTTGGATACACTTTCACACTCTTCCTGATACCACAAAATGTCTTCCTCATTGTTCCCAGATTTTATGGATTGAGAAGACGCCATTCACTCTTTCTGTTACAGGCCCCACTATTTAAACTGGGCAAATAGTGCTAACCATTTTTCATTACCATTATTGTCAATTACAGAGTCGCCACTTACAGCGTGTTAAGTACGCCGGCTATTTCAGGCAGAAACAGGTGTTCAGTCATTTCACACTTCATTAAGGTGCAATTACCGTATATACTTAATCCCCTCAATTTGCACTGAAATCTTATGTGGAAATATCAAGATGTCATTGCAGAGTTGATAGGACTTCCAAATAAATAGAATAAACTATGTACACAAGAAACCAATTTATTGGTAAACCAAATTTGCTGCTAAATGACACAAGTATGCAATCCATTGCTGATCTATAATTGCAAATTATGTAGATCTTTTTGCATTCAAAGATGCAAGATAAAAGAAGGTTAAATAGTTTACACACTCATACTCGAATAATGGCCAGACCAGATCAAGAACATTGCAATAACAGAAAATGCTGGAAAAACTCAGCAGGCCAGGCAGCATCCGTGGAGAGAGAAACAGAGTTAACGTTTCAGGTCGAAGACCTTTCAACTAAGAACATTGCAATGTTCTGCCAGACAAGGAGTGGGCCAGGTAGCAACACCAATGGAAAAATGATTGGATATCCAGGACTCATCATAACAAGAGTTCCATGGTAGTTACTGGACAGGAAGCCAGAGTGTTGCAAATGGAGGGGATAAACCATCCAATGTGTATAGTAGGCAAATTGCGTTGGCATCAACATGGTACACTATAAGTGGTTGGGACTGTATCTTTATCTAGCAGCGCTGATCTCTCCTTTGACAGGATAGCGGCTTTCTAATCCAGAGATGGCCACCCTCCTTTGCCTCACCTCCTGCAGTAGGACCTCAAAGGCAACTTCAGTAACTGGGAGAGTTTTCCTTGCATTTCCTGTTTCTATACACTTTTGGATGCATGCAACACTGGACACTTCCTGTAGCTGATCATTGTTCACCTGTAAACACAATTCTTGCCACAATAAAAACTCCCCTTCGCTTTGGAGAATAGCAACGCTTTAGAAGCTGGTGCCTTGCTGGAAATTCTGCTCTAATCAATCATGCTGCTGGCAAAACTCTCTACATCCTTTTTCTGTAAATTTGGCAACATTTAAAATAAGGATGAAGAGCTAACCTTGTAAAATTCAGTAAAGCCAGCCGTCCTTGCTACCAGCACAGGCTTGTCTGTGCCATAGGCTGACACCGGTCTGATTCTGAAGGCATTGCAAGACCAAGGTCACTGCTGGTAGGTAAATAAATACCAGTTTAATTAATAAACCTCGGCATATAATGTGGGAGAACATCTCTTTGCATTTACGTGCATCTGTTTAGAGTGTGGGTTTTTATAGCTGGCCAACAAATATTTAAAGCTTAAGAAAATACTAAACTAATTTGCATCTTTTCTTTACAAAATAGTTCTGGAACAGCCCTTCTACTTAAAGGTTTTATTCAAATATTCATGTTTAAATGAGGACTTTTGTGCAGAATTTCACTCCAAACTTGAATAATACAGTCTTTACAGACCTCGCAACTATGGATATGAATAGTGGTTGTTTCTGAGCTCATAATATGAACATAAATAAAAGAAAGACAGCTACTTTAAAACATTATAAAATATAAAGACCTGCTCCCTTCCCATTCGCCCATTTTCTCTCCTTTAATCGGTGTTTGGTTATCTTATTGTACTTCCCAACTGTCATTGTGGGTGGTAAGCTAATATGTAATAATCTGATGAAGGGTCATCGACCTGAAACATTAACTCTGTTTCTCTCTCTACAGATGCTGCCTGACCTGCTGAGTGTTTCCAGCATTTTCTGTTTTTATTTCAGATTTCCAGCATCCGCAGTATTTTGCTTTTGTAATAATCTTGTTTTTGCTTTCAAAGTTACCTCAGGAAAAAAGTTGAAGAGTTCCTGTTTTACCTTGTTTTTGATAAAATTCAAATTACCTCAACTGTTTCTAATAATAGCTTTCAGGGGGATTTGTCTACAGTAATTTTGCATTAATACGTTGTAGGGCTTATAAACAGCAAGCTCTGGCATGTTCTTCAATAACAAATCTTTGTCAAGATGTAAAAATACATCTGCAAATTGCAGATACAAATATGTAGTGGAAGTGGTAGTCTGCAACCCGGTGAGTAATTTAGTCATTTTCATGCAAATTTTTGTAATTTTTTATTTCTTATGTTACAAACCATCTTTCCAGTACTAAGTCATGGGTTTAATGGAGAACCCATAACGGCAGCTGAAAGGCTTTCAAAAATTCTTTTGGTTTGTTTTTCCCTGAAACCTGAAGGAATGAGACTCTGCACTTATAATAGTTAATTTTCAGTGCCAGAGAGGTTGAGTGGCAGTAATTAACACTTATCACGTCTTTAAAAGGGTACTTAGACTTGAAATAACTACCGTGCAAGTACAGGAACTTAAAGCCGCTTAAAGCATTTGAATGGTGAGGCAGATAGCGAGATGCTGTTTCCATGAAGCTAATGGCAGAGTGGTACATCTCCGACAGCAACTTTTAGGTTTCCGCGTTTAATCGCCCTCGTCTGAAGTTGTTGTGGTATTTGCTCATAAATAACAGCGAGCCCTATTACCATTGCTGTTTGTGGGAGCTTGCTGTGTGCAAATTGATTGCACGTTTCCTACATTACAACAGTGACTACACTTCAAAAGTACTTCATTGGTTGTAAAGCGCTTTGGGGCATCCTGTGATCTTTCTATCTTTCTATCCTAAAATGACAGTCGGGATCCTATGTACATTTTAAAATCGTGATTTCCATATTTAAAGGGGCTTATCACCGAAAACAGGCAGGCGCTTTGGCTGCCGAGCTGTAGGCCCCTGCGAAAGTTGCAACGGGCAAATCATCAGCATTATCTGGGTGGTAAGTCTACCGACTTCATTTGATGCAGTCACCGCACCAATAACACCGATTTTTTGGCAAGTTAAAATCAACCCCTTCCTTTTTGCTAGTGAATTGAAATGGCACATGGGTATTGAGAAATCAATTTTGTAATAGTCCATGTATTGGCCAAAAAATGTACAGTGAATGGGGTACATTCAACATGTCAACAGATTTTAATCCAAAACCATAAAGCCACATTTAATTAGGAAGATAGAATTTTTCTTTAATACTGATTTTAATTGAGTGTTTATTGTTTGCAATTATTAATATTACATTGTCACAATAATGTCCTGGCATAGTACTAGTCTAATGCTCCTTAATATGCAAAACTTCAACTGGAAGTGGTTTTATAGTATTCTGGCTAATATTTGTGTGGCATTTTTCCCCATTTACTTCATGGGTAGATTTGACGACCATCAGCAGCAGTTGGAAGTTTTATTTCTGGCTGCTTTTCTGATGATTTGGGAAGGACTGTACAAGCCACCAAGCAGAATGCTCAGCTTGCCTGCCTCCAGAAAAATTGTTGGACATTGTTGCAAATGGCAAATGTTTATTTGTAGTTGATAGCACTGCTCTCTTCAGAGGAACAGGTAACCAACATCTCGCTAGGTGGTTCTTCACTCCTTGGGAGACTATACTGCTGCCCCATTTACATTATATTGCTGCCACTGAAGCCAGTGCGGCCTTTGAGGTCAGTGCTATAATGAACGAACAAACTTATATTTATATAGTGACTTTTATGCCCACAGGATGTCCCAAAGTGCTTCACAGTCAATGAATTACTTTTGAAGTGCAGTCACTGTTGTGTTGTAGGCAAACATGGCGTTCAATTTGCACACAGAAAGTTCCCATAAACAGCAATGAGATAAATGACCAATTAATCTATTTTGGTGGTATATGTTGAGTGAACATTGTTGGCCAGGACATTGCAAGTACTCCCTACTTTTCAAAAAAAATTGCTATGGGATCTTTTACAACCACCAGAACATGCAGACGGGATCTCAGTTTAACATCATATCCAAAAGACAACACCTTCCACAATGCATCACTCCCTCAGTACTGCACTGAAGTTTCAGTTTAGATTATGTGCTCATGTCCTGTATGGGGCTTGAACCCACAACCTTATGATTCAGAGGTGAGCGTGTCACCACTGAGCCAAACTGTAATGTAAATTTGAAGGGGCATTATTCAATTATTCAGCAGAGTTTAATATTGTAGTTATACTTCCAATACTGCTTCAGCATGCTGGTGAAATTTTAATAGTTGGAAAAGAACTGACGATCCAATCAGTATTTTTCCAACAGTAAAAAATCTTCGTTAAACTTGAAAGTGGAGCGCAGGACAACTGAAAAGTTTCAAAATGCAGCTTTGTACAGGTTGCAGATATTCTACAGGCAATGTGAAGCTAAAATAATGCGTATCTACTTCATCCAGGTGGTTTTACATTGCGTTAGAAATTTGAATAGCTCTTTGTTACTGGGAAGCTGCAGTTGTACAGCATTTCTTGCATCAGTGCAACATTAAAACTTTTCTATACTGATGCAGGAATAACTACTGCATAATAGTAATTCTACTTTAATCAGAGCTAGATGATTGACACACAATTACAAAAAATAGTGCTTTAACAGCAGCATTTTTTCCACAAGTAATTAAGCATTTTATACAAAGAAATTATCGAAACTTTGAGAACACCAAACAGACGTCTGGTAACCGGTCAATCTTTTCATGTCTCATCTATCAAAATTCCAGTTTGATAGATATTACAAAACTGTACTAGACATAAGATAACTGCAACAATGAAACTGAAAAGAAATACCATCAGTTTGAAATACTATGTGACTAAACATTATATTCATAAACAATGCAGCTAGTTGTATATGTTGGGACTTCAAAATTTGCAAAACAATTTGTGGTCTCTCCATTTATTCAGCCCATAGGGGCTATTCATTGCTTTTTAAACTTAGCGGCTATGATGTGCATCATTTAGTTATTCCTTTCTTCAAAATTAATTCTTAGAAAAAGAATTTGAATGCAAATTAATTTAACTTTAATCTGTATTACGGACATCATTATTTTCATTCAGTCCAAAAAATAGATTTTGTTTTAAATCAATGTACTAACAATTGACATTTCATACAATCATTTAAGCTTTAGTTGTATTGTTATTTTAGTTCAAAAGCCACTTGCGTCATTTTCTTAAACTTTGCTTAGTTACAGTACTCGATGTGGAATGACTGGATCTTCCTGTTTTTGAAGCAGGTAAAGGTGAAATGGGCTATCAGTACATGATATCAGACTTTTTAGCTTTTCATGCATCAAAGTGTTTCCTGGCAATTGTTAAAAATTTCATTTTGCTATGAACTTGCCTGTTTTCTACTGGGCTCTTCAGAGATGGATTGCTTTCTGGAGTTTTTGACAGGTGTAATTGTTGAGGCGTCATCTGTTCTTGTTTGCACAAAATACATTTTAGCCAACTGTAAGACTTCCCCGCTAATCTTTCTCACATCATTCCATTCTTTGCTTGCCACTAGACAAATCCCCTGTTATTTGACCAGATGGTGGAAAATCCATTCTCATGATAAGTTGCTTCTAGTTTGCATTTAGATTACCTGCAAAAATGGAACAATTTACTACACTGCCTCAAACCATCTCTCTCCCACTTTTCATTGGTTTGACTCCTTGTAACTAATTATTTAAGGTCTGGCCCGTATGTTTAACGTAGCTGTGGCACACACATTTCATAGGCATGTGAATGCATTTTGTAACTCATTTTCATACCTGCTGTTGCATCATTGATACACCTCAGTAGTGATCTCCCACATTACTTGCATAGGGTTTTTAGCATTTACAGCTTAGCATTTTATTATCTAGCTCCATTTGTTATTGCGTATATTGAGTGAAAGGTACCAATAAAGGGCTTTTCTTCCTGTTCAGAAAAGCTTACTTGTAGGACGGTATTGAATGTTTTGCAAAACAAATACTGGTTACTATTAATTTCATAAGAAGCAGAGTAAATACTAACTTTCGTCCAGATAGATCTGCACAACAGTTATTAAATGACTAATTAAAATTATGTTGTACTGAAAACTAGATACATGCATGTTATTTCTACTTTGAAGTGAACTTCAACAAATACTTCAGTGTACAACTATCATACAGTATTTAAAAAAAAAATGTGGTGAGCATTGTCCGGACATATTATGCAGAAATGGTGCCTTGGTGAGCTTCTGCTTTCTGATCACTATGACCTGAACGGGGCCTTGAGACATATTGGGCCAAAAATTGCGGTCGGCGACGTACCTCCGGAGTACGCCGCCGACCTGTGAAAAGAATACGTACCTACCTGATGACGACCTGCTTGCCTAAACTTGCGCTCTGATGCTGTGAGTTGGAGGGCAGCGTAATGGCCCACAGATCCCAGGGATGCAGCCTGTGCAGAAGCGTACCTGGGATCACGTGGGCCTGGTACTCCAATCAGAAAACAGATTGTCTTCATTCATTTAAATTACTTCATTACTACAGCCTTTAAAATACATTACAGATCTAGCTTTTATCGTGGGAATCCAATTCATTACTCATAATTCCCACTTCTAAACAAATACTGTGCACTGTGCAGAAAGTTAGGAAATTTAAACGTTATTTAAAATAACCTGCAGCTTTAACATACACTAGGTTTGCTTCTCATTAAAACTTTTAATGTTCCTGGATGTCATTTAATTATATATAAAACATTTTTTTTTTGCAATTCGGGTATCCCCTTATGTAAAATTCGGGTATTCCACCAGCTGTAAAATTTTCGTACGTAATTGCTGGGCAGTTAGTGGGCAAATAGCCCAACTCTGCGCCAGCAATTAGGTTTTCGGTGGTGGAGCGGATGGCCTGTCAACGCATACATTGACAGACCGCAAGTTCGGGATTTGGCTCACGCGCAAGCAAATGCGGAAATCCCGAACTTGCGGTGGATTTCAAAGGCGAGAGTTCGCCATCATACCCATTGGAAAATCCGGCCCATTATTTGAGGCATATATAAGGTAGCATCAAAATACAGGTGAACAGGAAGCAATAAGATTTTAAGATGTCGCTGTGAAATCTCTCTAACTTGTGCAATTTTTTTGACTTAAATTAAATATTTCTGTCAATATTAAAAATGCTGATTGCAAATACTGGAAATCTGAATTAAAACAGGAAATGCTGGAAATGCATAATAGATTAGTCAGCATCCGTAAAAAGAAAAGACAAGTTCTGATGTTTAGGGTGTTTCAAGGCTGAAAACTAAACAGGCATTTTCGTAAGGTTTTATTATAAAAAAAAATGTGAAATCATGTTTGTGATTTAGCTACATTGCATGTTATGGTATAGTTTGAATACAATTCAAGAAATTGCACTTGTGTTATTACAGTGAATGAAGTAGTACCTTTTTAAGCGTTTCAGTAGACATCAGAGATTATTACATAGTATTTACAGCACAGAAATAGGCCATTTGGCCCAACAGATCCATGCCAATGTTTATGCTCCACACGAGCCTCCTCCCACCCTTCTTCGCCTAACCTCATTAACATATCCTTTTATTCCTTTCTCCCTCATGATTTATCTAGCTTCCCCTTAAATGCATAGAATCATAGAATAATACAGCACAGAAGGAGGCCAGTCAGCCCATTGTGCCTGTGCCGGCTCTTTGGTAGAGTTGTCCAATTAATCCCAGTCCCCCTGCTCTTGCCCCATAATCAAAAGAAAGAAAGACATGCATTTATACAGCACCTTTCACGACCACAGGATGTCCCAAAGCGCTTTACAGCCAATGAAGTACTTTTTTTTGAAGTGCAGTCATTGTTGTAATGTAATCCTATAAATTTTTCCCCCTTCAAGTATTTATCCAATTCCCTTTTGAAAGTTACTATTGAATTTGCTTCCACCACCCTTTCAGGCAGTGCATTCCAGATCACAACAACTTGCTGTGTAAAAAAAAAATGTTTCCTCACGTTGCCTCTGGATCTTTTTCTTAAATCTGTGTCCATTGGTTACCGACCCTTCTGCCACTGGAAACAGTTTCTCCTAATTTACTCTATCAAAACCATTTGTGCTTTTGAACACTTCTATCACATCTCCTCTTAACCTTCTCTGCTCTAAGGAGAACAACCCCAGCTTCTCCAGTCTTGCCACATAACTGAAGTCCCTCATCCCTGGTGCTATTCACGTAAATATCTTCTGCACCCTCTCCAAGGCCTTGGACATCATTCCTAAAGTGTGGTACCCAGAATTGAACACAATACTCCAGCTGAGGCCTAACTGGTGTTTTATAAAAGTTTAGCGTAACTTCCTTGGTTTTGTACTCAATTCCTCTATTAATAAAACCAAGGATCCCATATGCTTTTTTAACAGCCTTCTAAATTTGTCCTGCCGCCTTCAAAGATTTGTGTACAGTCACCCCCAGGTCTCTCTGTTCCTGCACCCCCTTTAAAATGGTACTATTTAGTTTATATTGCCTTTCCACATTCTTCCCACCAGAAATGTATCACTTCACACTTCTCTGCATTAAATTTCATCTGCCATGTGTCTGCCCATTTTACAAGTCTGTCTATGTCCTCCTGGAGCCTGTTACTATCCTCCTTATTGTTTAATACATTTCCGAGCTTTGTGTCATCTGCAAACTTTGAAATTATGTCCTGTATCCCCAAGTCCAGGTCATTAATATTTATCAAAAGAGTAGTGGTCTTAATACCGATCCCTGGGGAACACCACTGTATACTTACCTCCAGTCTGAAAAACAACCATTCACCACTACTCTCTGCTTTCTGTCCCTTAGCCAATTTTGTATCCATGCTGCCACTGTCCCTTTAATCCCATGGGCTTTAATTTTCCTAACAAGTCTATTATGTGGTACTTTGTCAAACGCCTTTTGAAAGTCCTTATACACATCAACCACACTACCCTAATCAACCCCCTCCATTACTTCATCAAAGAACTCGATCAAGTTAGTCAAACACGATTTGCCTTTAACAAATCCGTGCTGACTTTCATTTATTAGCCCATACTTTTCCAAATGCCAATTAATTTTGTCCCTGCTTATTGTCTATAAATAATGTCCCCATCTGATTGGCCTGTAGTTACCGGGCTTATCCCTCTTTTTTTAAACAGGGGTGTAACATTTGCAATCCTCCGGCACCACCCCCATATCCAAGGAGGGTTGGAAGGTTGTGGCCAGAGCAATTTCCACCCTTACTTTGCTCTGAACCTAGGATGCATCCCATCTGGACTGGATGACTTTTCTACTTTGAGGATTGCCAACCTTTGAAGTACATCCTCATTATTTATTTTTGTCCTATCTAATATCGCTGCTTCCTCCTCCTGTACTGCTGCAGTGACAGCATCCTCTTCTCTAGTGAAGACAGATGCAAAGTACTCATTTAGTACCTCAGCCATGCCCTCTGCCCCCACAAGAAGATCTCCTTTTTGGTCCCGAATTGGACCCTCGCCTCCTTAGCCCATTGTTTTACAATTCATATGTTTATAAAAGACTTTTGGATTCTCTTTTATGTTAGCTGCTAATCTATTCTCATACTCTCTCTTTGCCCCTCTTATTCCCTTTTTTAGATCTCCTCTGTACTTTCTATATTCACCTTTGTGTTCTCTACTATGAACCTTACAATTGTCATAAGCCGCTTTTTTCTGTCTCATTTTAACCTCCTAGATGTTTAGTCATCCGGGGAAACCTAGCTTTGAATGCCCTTCCTTTCCCCCTCATGGGGATGTGTCTGCTCTGTACCCGAACCATCTCCTCTTTGAAGGCGTCCCATTGTTCAATTACTGTCTTTTGAATTTTTGATTCACGTTCACCTGGACCAGATTCCCGCTCTTCCAGTTAAGTATTTTTGCGCTTGATTGTAACTTGTCCTTTTCCATAACTATTCTAAACCTGATGATATGACGACTGTTCCCCAAGTGCTCTCCCACTGAAACAGGCTCAACTTGCCCCACTTCATTCCCCAGAACTAGATCCAGCACTGCTTCCTTCCTCGTTGGGCTGGAAATACACTGATCAAGAAAGTTTTTCTTTAACACATTTCAGGAATTCCTCCCCCAATACTGCCACACCCTCCTTTTTTTCCTTCCCTATCTTTCCTGCATATCTTGTAGCCAGTAATAGTAAGTTCCCAATCCTCCCCTTCTTTGAACCACTTCTCTGTTATTGCCGCTATATGATAGTCCCATGTGGCGGCTTGTGTCCACAGCTCACCAAACTTATTTACCACACTCCGTGCATTTACGTACCTGCACTCCAAACTCATCTTAGACTGCTTCGCATTTTCCCCCCATCTGATTCCTCCTATTTCCGAACTTTTTTTTACTCTTGTGCCATTTGCCTCTCCCAGTCCTCTGTGTACCTTGTTTCTCCTCAGTAATGTTTCATCCTGATTTCATCCCCCTGCCAAATTAGTTGAAACCCTCCCCCACAGTACTAGTTAATCTTCCAGCGAGGATATTGGTCTCGGTTCTTTTGAGGTGCAACCTGTCCACCTTGAACAGATCCCTCCTGCCCCAGAACTGGTCCCAATGCCCCAGGAATCTGCAGCCCTCCCTCCTGCACCATTTCTCCAGCCACACGTTAAACTCATTTATTCCTATTCCCACGTGCGCATGGCACTGGGAGTAATCCAGAGATTGCTACCTTTTGAGGTCTTGCTCTTTAATTTCCTCCCGAGTTCCTGAAACTCTTGACTGCAGGACTTCAACCCCTTTCCTTCCTATGTCATTGGTTCCCACATGGACCATGACTTCTGGCTGTTGCCGTTTCCCCCCCCCCCCCCCCAAATGTTGTGCGCTCTCTCAGTCATGTCCTTTACCCTGGCACCAGGGAGGCAACACATGCAGGACTTGCGTCGGCAGTTGCAAAAATGTCTGTCTATCCCCCTGACTATCGAATCCCCTATAACCACTGCATTTCTACACTTTGCTGTGCCCCCCGTGCAGTCATTTGCCCCTCTGGTATGAGAGCGCCACACTCTGGGAGTATTCCTGCACTGCCGGGCTCTTCCTACCCTGTCGGATGGTCACCCACTTACTATCCTCCTGAACTCTCTGTAGCTGAGGGGTGACCACTTCCTGGAGCGTGTGCTCCAAGAAATTGTCAGCCTCCCGTATGCCCTGCAGTGACTCCAGCCACTCCTCAATCTCAGAAACCCTGAGTTCGAGTTCGAGCAATGGGAGGCACTTTCTGCACACGTGGTTATCCAGGACACATGAAACGTCCTGGAGTTCCCACATGGGACCAAAATTGCAGGCAACGGGTCTCAGCTGCCCCATCATTTGGCTTAAAAATATCCTTTTGGATCTAATTGATTACTCTGATTATTTAAATATTTACTGTTGACCCTTGGTTGAAAGCACTTAGCACCTCCTTCCCCTCTGCACCAAATTCTCACTCTCGCCAAATTCTCGTCTGTATAGCAAGCCACTCCATTTAGCAGATATTCCCAGCACTGTGCACACAGCTTTGTTTTTGTGCATTAATTCTTTTTTATTGTTAGTGACTGTAAAATGATTATGGAAAATATGGTGCTGTAAAATTCATTTACTTCCAGTAAACTTTCTTAAAAAATACTATGAATAACAGCTGAAACTTGCTTGTACCGGTGCTGTGCATTTGGGAATGTAAAAGGTATATTTTCTCTGAATTAGTTGTCACCTTTTTCTGTCTTATATTGCGCTGATGATTCCTAATTTGCATAATCCTTTTAAGAAGTCAAATTGTACTGTCATACAGCAGATTTAACTTGCTGGGTAAGATTTAGGTACTAGGCTGTGGGTTTCCGACCAATTAGTATTTATATTAGAGTTTTAAAATGCTGTGTTAAATCATTGTATAGTACTGTTTACATAAAATTGATTCTATTCAGTGCGTCACATAGTAACTTACCTTTTGGATTATAGTAATACTTTAGTTGCCATTCTGTGTCAGTAACATCCCATAAACAGCAGTGAGATGAATGGTCAGTTAATTTTTGTTGAGAGGCATGTTGGCCAGTACACTTGGAGAATTTCACGCTCTCCAAGTGGTGCCATGGGATCTTCAATGTCCAGTTGAACAAACAGCCGGGTCCTTAGTTATACATAGAAATACATGGAAGTTACAACACAGAAACAGGCTATTTGACGCAACTAGTCCCTGTTGGTGTTTACCTTCCACCTGAGCAAACAGTCCTAGTTACATTTACCTACTCTGTTCCCATATCCCTTTTATGCCCTTTTCCTGCACCCACCTATCCAATCTAATCTTGAATGTTGACATAGTTTTTGCCTCAACCACTAACCCTGGAAGTGAATTCTATAGCCTCAACTTTCTGTATTAAGAAGTTTCTCTCGCTCTCCTAAATCTCTTGCGTTTCATTTTGTACCTATGACCCTTCATTCTAGACCCATCAACTACTGTAAGCAATCTGCTTCTATCTACCCTGTCCCATCCTTTCATCATTTTAAATACTTCTGTCATATCACCCCATAGCTAATGTTCTAAGAAAAACGACCCAATTTTTCATCCTATTTGTATTTCCTCCTACCTCAGCACCCGAGTAAATCTGCATTGTACCATCTCTAATCTTTCATTATCCTTCCTATAGTGTGAAGCCAAATACTGCACACAGCATTCTGAAGTCTTAAGGCTGATCATTACCTCTTGGCTTTTATACTCTATACCTCTTGTGTTAAAACCTAGAATTCCATTAGTTTTTTTTATGGCCTTAACAAGTACAGTCTTCAATGTCCTATGAACTTGTATCCCCCAAGTGCTTCTGCTCTTCCACAGCACTTCCACTCAAAGTTCCACTGTTGTCATTCTTTTTATATAAAAATGCATCACCTCACACTAACCAACATTGAATTCCATCTCCACTTTTTATCCCATTCCCTGATTTTATCAATATCCCTTTGAAGCTTCCTTTGGTATTCCAAAGAATCAATTACATCTCCTATTTTGGTATTATCTGTAAATTTTGATACCATTCTCTCTAAGCCTGTATCTAAGTCATTGATCTACACAGTGAACAGGTGGCCCCAGAACTGAACCCTGTGGGAGAATACTATCTACTTCCAACCACTCTGGAAAACTGTCCTTAACTCCTACTCCTTTTTTTTTCCCCATTCCAACCAATTTCTAATCCAGTTTGCTGTCCTCCCCCTAATTCCATACCCCTTAATCTTCTCTAATAATTTTTTGTGTGGTATCTTGTCAAAGGCTTTCTAAAAGTCCTTGTACACGACATACACTGGATTTCTCCCATCTACCATGTCCTTTACTTCCTCAAAAATTCTATGAGATTTGTCGAGCACGACTGTCCCTTTTGAAATCTGTGCTGACTACTAATTATTTTCTCTTTATCCAGATACATGGCAATTTCATCCTTAGTTAAAGACTCTATAAATCTTTCCCTACCACAGATGTTAAGTTTACTGGCCTGTAATTGTTTGGATTAGTTCTGTCTGCCTTTTTAAAAATGGGTACTACATTGGCCACTCACCATCCTCTAGCACACATCCACGCTTAGTACAGCGCTGAAATAATAGGCCTCGATTTTTACAGCGAGGAGGGGGGATGGTGCGTGCAAGCTTGATAGCTGGCGGTGCACCTGGAGAGTCCGGGGACGTGGTTATGGTCGGCAGGGCCCCATTTAAATCAAACTTCCTGGAGTCCTGCCCGGCACACGGCCAGATTCACTCCCTAGCCGGTAGGTGGGAGCGGAAATTTGGCGGCAGGAGGCCGCAGCTGGTGAACCGTGGGAGCGATCCCTGGAAGTCAGTCGTTTGTTGGCAATCGAAGGGGGTGGGGGTTGCTTTGCGATTGGGGGCTTCAGCAAATTCCTCCCTCGTCTCCAGTATGATTCTGGGATGAATCGTGATGGACCCTGCCGCTTTGTCTTCCTTTAGGCAACTAACTTATCTAAAATGTTCTTTTTATTCATCATAATATCACTCACTTTGCTCTCAACCACTTCAGGATTGACCTCCTCTCCAATATTGTTCTTTTTAGTAAAGCCTGATGCAAAGTACTTATTAAATACTGTTGCTATTTTTTGGTCATCATCTACAAATTGACTATCTTCCTTTCAGGGCTCTGACCTCGCTTTTACCAATTCTCTTATTGGTATACTTATAAAATACTTTACTGTTCCTTTTGATTTTTTTTAGATTTTTGTCCTCATACTCCCTCTTGGCTTTTCTTCTCCGTACTAAGCTCTTCTTATTTACTCATTGTGTTTTAGTTTTTTAGTCTTTTAATTTTCATTCTTTTTTTCCAGCTGCTGACAGGCCTGTATTTTTCCAACATCTTCTGTTTATTTCAGATTTCCAGCATTTTCAGGTTTTTTTTCTTTTTATCTCTTGAGCCAGACGTGGAAGTGCTACCAACTAAGCCAACTGATGCAAAGTGTAATATTTCTAATCTATACAGCTATTGTATCATCATGTGCTCAATTCTTAATTATTTTGTCCATTTTAATACATAATAAAGTTGAGTATCACTTTTCTCACATTCCTGAAATGAGAGATTGTTTCTCTAATTTAATGGAAAAATATATTTAGCCAAGCCATGTGAGGAATGTTTCTGCTTTTAGAAACCAGGGTGTTCATTTTTATTTATTTTGATGACATCAAGCAGAAATGCGAGTTATTTAAGTTTTCTGCTGGCTGAGTGTTCTACAGGACTTTTGCTTGTCTTATTGGCCAATCAGGACTTGCCTGCATAAATGCTCATTTTATGCTTCCCCAGTGCTTTAAAAAAAAATATATATAAAAATGCAAATCAACACCTGTAATTCTGCTCTGTACATCCATAACTGTGGGAAAAGAAAATTCCTTCTAATCATAATTATTTGCTGGAGGCTTATTCATTCTACTGTCCTTATGTCCTGTATAGAATCATAGAATGGTTACAGCACAGAAGGAGGCCATTCAGCCTGTCGAGCCCTCTGCCGGCTCTCTGCAAGAGCACTTCAGCTAGTCCCACTCCCCCACCCTTTCTCCATAGCCCTGCAGATTTTTTTCCTTTAGGTACTTATCCAATTCCCTTTTGAAAGCCACGATTGAATCTGCCTCCACCACCCTTTCAGGGAGTGCATTACCAAATCCTAACCACTCGCTGCGTAAAAAAGTTTTTCTTCATGTCGCCTTTGGTTCTTCTGCCAATCACCTTAAATCTGTGTCCTCTGGTTCTCGACCCTTCTGCCAATGGAACAGTTTCCCTCTATCTACTCTGTCTAGACCCCGCATGATTTTGAACACCTCTATCAGTTCTCCTCTCAACCTTCTCTGATCTAAGGAGAACAACCCCAGCTTCTCCAGTCTATCCACGTAACTGAAGTCGCTCATCCCTGGAACCATTCTTGTAAATCTTTTCTGCACCCTTTATAAGGCCTTCACATCCTTCCTAAAGTGCGGTGCCCGGAATTGGACACAATACTCCAGTTGAGGCCGAACCAGTGTTTTATAAAGGTTCATCATAACTTCCTTGCTTTTGTATTCTACGCCTCTATTTAAAAAGCCCAGTATTCCGTATGCTTTTTTAACTGCTTTCTCAACCTGCCCTGCCACCTTCAACAATTTGTGCACACATATACCCCCAGGTCACTCTGTTTATGCACCCACTTTAGAATTGTACCCTTTAGTTTATATTGCCTCTCCTCGTTCTTCCTACCAAAATGTATCACTTCGCACTTTTCTGCGTTAACTTTCATCTGCCACGTGTCCGCCCATTCCACCAGTCTGTCTGTGTCCTCTTGAAGTCTATCACTATCCTCTTCACTGTTCACTATACTTCCAAGTTTTGTCATCTGCAAATTTTGAAATAGTGCCCTGTACACCCAAATCCAAGTCATTAATATATATCAAGAAAAGCAGTGGTCTGAGTACCAACCCCTGGGGAACCCCACTGTATACCTTCCTTCAGTCTGATAAACAACCGTTCACCATTACTCTCTGTTTCCTGTCAATTAGCCAATTTTGTATCCATGCTGCCACTGTCCCTTTTATTCCATGGGCTTCAACTTTGCTGGCAAGTCTATTACGTGGCACTTTATCAAACGCCTTTTGGAAGTCCATGTACACCACATCAACCGCATTGCCCTCATCAACTCTCTGTTACCTCATCAAAAAATAAAAATAAAATGACATGGTATGAAGTAAAAGCATATATATAAAGCAGTAAAGGACCTTACTCTAAAGTACTACCTGCACAATGACTCACTCATCAAAGGAAGAAAGATTTGCATTTATATAGCAGCTTTCACGACCACCGGACATCCCAAAGTGCTTTACAGTCAATGAAGTATTTTTTTGAAGTGTAGTCACTGTTGTAATGTAGGAAATGCAGCAGCAAATTTGTGCACAGCAAGCTCCCACAAACAGCAATAAGATAATGACCAGATAATCTGTTTTAATGATGTTGATTGAGGGATAAATATTGGCCAGGACACAGGGGATAACGCCCCTGCTCTTCTTCGCAATAGTGCCATGGGATCTTTTACATCCACCTGAGAGAGCAGGCGGGGTCTCGGTTTAACGTCTTATCTGAAAGATGGCACCTCCAACAGTGCAGCATTCCCTCAGTACTGCACTGGAGTATCAGCCTAGATTTTTGTGCTCGAGTCTCTGGAGTTGGACTTGAACCCACAACCTTCTGACTCTGAGGTAAGAGTGCTACTCACTGAGCCACCACAGACACAGAAGGAGTGAACTACTTTTATGTTTTCCTTGCCTGGTGTTTCAGCTGGAAATTCATACAGTTTAGATTTTTGTTTTTGTTTTGTATCACCATATCCGGATGTAACAACAAGAACTTGTATTTATAGAATGCCTTTATCATAGAAAAACATCTCAAAGTGCTTCACAGAAGCATAAAGAAAAAATGGATGCTGAACCCAAGGAGTAGATATAGTTTACTGCTGCCAGTTGTAATGGTAGTTTGGTAGTTGCTGGTTTGTAGCCATTGCTAATAATAATTCCTTTCTGGAATTTGTTTGGATATATTGTATAGATTTCTTGTGGAGAAAACGTTAAAGTGCTGCTGGTGTTTTCCATCTCGATGCCACTTCAATGCCACAGTGGATCTATTTTTTTTGCAAGTGTTGTTTTCTCTGTAGCCAAGTGCAAATTGAGTTTTAGTTCAAAATAGTTTTTATTGTCATATAAACGGAAAGTGCTGGAAATACTCAGCAGGTCAGGCAGCATCTGTGGAGAGAGAAACAGAGTTAACATTTCAGGTCGATGACCTTTCGTCTGAACAGAAGGTCATCGACCTTAAACGTTAACTCTGTTTCTCTCTCCACAGGTGCTGCCTGACCTGCTGAGTATTTCCAGCATTTTCTGTTTTATTTCAGATTTCCAGCATTCGTAGTATTTTGCCTTTGTATTAGTTTTTATTGTGGTGTGCCGCAGAGAAACGCACATATGTCTTTCATCCTTAATTAATACAAAAGTTGCCATTATTTCACATGTGCCAAGGACAAATGAACATTCACTGAAATGGAAACTAACCATTGCTCCGCTGTCCCCTTCCAACTTTTTATTTTTGAGAACTATTTAAAATAAAATGTTTCTGGGCTTACCATCTCTCCTGCTATGTCCCATAGACTCCTCACACAATACACATTCCCTGCTATGAGACTGACTCTCAAACTTTCACCAATGTTACTTTTTTGTTGGCTCTTGTGGGGTAATAACAGAACTCTGTGCATCACCTCTCCATGGTCGTTCACTGTTTTCACCCACCCACACACTGATGGAGCACATTGAATTACCTTTCCACCCTCCCCTTCTCTACTCCACTCTCTGAAAGCAACAGTTCTTGCATTTGGATAATACTCTAGTTAACTTTTAAAAATCAGTGCCATCAAAAAATCTTGGTGACAGAGTTACCGTTCAATTTTTGTGATGCAAAAATGAGCTAATTAAAAAAAAAACTTTTGTTGCATTCAGTACACTCTCCCTTCCAATTTGTGATGGCATACATCACTGGACAAAGTAAAACAAAAAAAAGCATAAAACCTGAATGAAACCCACATTTATACAGTAATGGCTGTAAATAAATGCTCAATGTCAAGAACATAATTCAAATGGGCTGAGTTTCTGTTAATGCATAGAAGGGTGGGAGGAGGCTCGTGTGGAGCATAAACACTGGCATGAACCTGCTGGGCCGAATGGCAGGTTTCTGTGATGTAAATACTATGTATACTAATGGTGACAAAATTGGTGACCTCAAAGTTGGTAATGTCCTGATATCAGTAATAGTTGATCTGTGATCTCTGTGGCGAGAATTTCAGGTTTTCCAACGCATAATTGAAGTCAAGGGAATTTAATGGGGATTCTCAGCAAAAAGCTGCTGTGACGTCAACACACTGTCTAAGCAGCTAATCAAAACGCAGAATTCTCATGGACAGTGAACCAGGAAGTGGGTAAGCTCCTTTGATTCTAACTTTTAAAAAATGTTAGAGAGAGCAAAACAAAGATTGCGGCTTGCACATGGGGGAAAAGGCAAACCTGAAATAAAGATGAACAAACTTTAAAAAATTTTAATTTTTTAAAAAAAGTTTCTTAAATGTAATTTTTATTAAAATGGATAAATTTGACATTCCACAAAATTAAAATTAGCTTTTCAGAGCCATAACCTTTGTTCAGCAGACAATATGTTGCTTAAAATCCAAAAGGGTCTAACTTTTAATGGGGTATTTAACAGCATAATTACCGTGGAAGAGCCAATGTTTTCAATCGTTTCCAGGATTTGTAGGATTACACTGATTGCCGTCTCTGTCGGGGTCGGCTGTGGGGGGCACAGCACAGCCTGTGGAGGAGCAGTGAATGACAGACCACAACTTCAGGATTTCTGCATTAGGCTGCGCATGCACTAAATCCTGAAGTTGCGATCAGTTTCAAAGGCGAAATGACGGCAAAAGCTGCAAGTTCGCCGTCATCAGGACTGCAAATTCCGGGCCAATAAATGTGAGCTAAAACAATCGGTACTTCTCAACTTTTTACACCTGGTTAAATGCACCAAAAGCTCTCTGCTTCTCACACCTCTCTAAGGATAGTGATATTGGTAAGTCTGACCAAAATCTCTAGCTCACTCTCTTCCCTACATTACAACAGTGACTACACTTCAAAAGTACTTAATTGACTGCGAAGCTCTTTGGGATGTCCTGAGGTTGTGAAAGGTACTATATAAATGCGCAAGGCCTTTCCTTTCCTTCCTTCACTTCAGGTTTTCTTTGTCTCTGTCCCTTTATCTCTTTTTTTCCCCTTTCTTTATCGTCCTTCTCTCCTCCTTCCTTTCTGTCTGTCTGTCTCTCTCTCTCTCTCTCCTTTCTCTGACAGTTCACATTCCTTTTTCTAGTTCAAGCACTTTTTCTAGATCACAATTTTTCTTCTAATTCTCTCTCATCCTTTACTGGTACACAGTGACTGTGTTATGGTATCCTCTTTCTCCTTCCTCTCTTTCTCTCTTCCCCTTTTCTGATTCACATTCTGTCTCCTTTTTAGTTCAGATTCTCATCTGGCTCCCCCCTGTCTTGTTGTATTTATTCTCTTTCCCCCTCCCCTTCTTTCTTTTTCTCTGCTCCCAACCATTTTGGTGTTTACCTTCACTGTCACCCTCCCCTTTTGGTGTATAAAACTATAGAATTTCCTGGATTGCACTTTTCAGAAAAGAAGACAAAATTTACGTTAGTTTTTATGCCAATTTTAGTAACAGAAACGCACCAAAATTTCCCGTGGAGTTTATTTGCCTACACTGGAATATAAATGCCGGCGAAAAACAAACGCAAATGCAACGCCACCAATAGGGCTAATATTGACCAGCTGCTGTCTTCTGCCCTCATGCCTCACACTTGGCCTCTTGTGTCTGCTGCTCCTCTTTCTCTTCGATTATTATGCAGTGCAAGGCTATGCCCATAGGGAAGGCCATTCCAATTGCTTAGTCCTTCTGAACGTGTGGGGACGGGGATCAAAAAAGTGCCTCCTCCTTGGAGAAAATCATGAAAACAACTGAAGCATCTATTCAAATAAACCTGATTAATATGAATTTACTGCAAATACTGAGCTTCACACTTAGTGCCATGAAGTGATCCAACTCGGGTTGCCATCACTTACCAAGTCAGGCATTTGGCTGAATTCCAAGATGTAACGTCTACTTTTTTCTGCTCATTAAGGTGAGGTATGTTAGTGCTGCAGAATAGAATGCTTGCCATTTTGGGTAACTGTCGTCATCAAGCACTCCAAGGTCAGGTATAGCATGATTTGATGCAGAGTAAAGCTTACTCTACTCTTTCCCAGCAATGTGCCTCAGTCCAACTTCAGACAAGCACCCCCAACTGTATCTGTATCACATTTTCCATTTCCCACATCAGCCATCCAATGGCCTCTCTAAGTGAGTTTGCTAATTAATGTTGAATTAGGGGCAGTTTATGCCGTGAGCCAATGGTCATGTGGAACTGGATTGAGACTGCCCAAATTTATTTCAGCCCTTACTTTAATTAGGCGTTTCAGCAAGGCCACCAGGATAGTGTAAAACATGGCAAAATTTACCTCCGATAGCATTTCATGACAATCTCCTAAACAATGATGTGATGGAAAGATAATACCAGGTGCTATGATTCCACAGAACTTTGTATAATAAAAATAGTATTGATCAATTTACATGATTCTTGATAGCCCACTCCAAAATTGGATTGTTTGCCCCAAAAGCAGAAGGATACCCTAAGGGAAGGTAAATTTAGAGCTCCTAGCATTGTGCTGTACTTGAAGGGAGTGTGGATTAGAAAATTATGGCTATAATTTTACTTTTATTTTCCCTCATCCAATCCGCCAAAACAAAGGTTAATTATGTTGGTGTTGACTGGATTTATGCCGAGCAGAAGTAGAAAAGATCATACTATTTTTGCCATCTTTCCAGTGCTGGTAATAGATGCTGGGCTTTGGGGGAAATAATATGCCAGTTTTCTCTGGAGATGAGTGAATTGTTACTGAGTCTTGTCCCAATTATCTCCCCTTAATGGTAGTGATTGCTATATTGAGAGTTTTCTATTTCACTATTTTACTTAATAAATTGTAGTTATTTTAGAAAACTATGCCAAAGAGCGTCATGTTCAATCCTTTTGAGTTGGATTTGAGTGACAAACCTAATATAAATTGGGAATACACAAGTGGTTTAGAGTCAGATTTGGTAGATGTAGTGCACAACCCAGCTTGTCAAGGAAGCCAAAAGAGGCAATGTATATCTAAGTCAGGATGTTGTGTACCAGAGCGTGACAAACAAATCCTTGGTTTCATAATGGGGAGGGACCGTGACACAAAGCAAGGAATGGAAAGGGTACCATCAACAATAAATGGCTCCTCCTTTTCAATGAGTGTGCAGAATATCAACTTTTCATTACCAATACATTATTATGATTGTCAAACAAAAGAAAATCATGAATGCACTTTCTTTCTAACCACTCACATACCCTTAGAGGATGAGACTGGGGAATTAATAATGGGAAATAGAGAAATGGCAGAGACTCTAAACAATTATTTTGGATCGGTCTTCATGGTAGAAGACACTAAAAACATCCCAATAATAATGGATAATCAAGGGGCTATAGGGAGACAGGAACTTAAAACCATCTCTATCACTAGAGAAAAAGTACTAGGCAAACTAATGGGGCTAAAGGCTGACAAATCCCCTGGACCTGATGGCCTGCATCCTAGGGTCTTAAAAGAAGTGGCTGCAGAGATAGTGGATGCGTTGGTTGTAATCTACCAAAATTCCCTGGATTCTGGAGAGGTCCCAGTGGATTGGAAAACCGCAAATGTAACGCCACTATTCAAGAAAGGAGGGAGACAGAAAGCAGGAAACTATAGGCCAGTTAGCCTAACATCTGTCATTGGGAAAATGCTGGAATCCATTATTAAGGAGGTAATAGCAGGACATTTAGAAAATCATAATACAATCAAGCAGAGTCAGCATGGTTTTATGAAAGGGAAATCGTGTTTGACAAATTTGCTAGAGTTCTTTGAGGATGTAACAAACAGGGTGGATAAAGGGGAACCAGTAGATGTAGTGTATTTGGATTTCCAGAAAGCATTCGATAAGGTGCCACATAAAAGGTTACTGCACAAGATAAGAGCGCACGGGGTTGGGGTAATATATTGGCATGGAAAAGGGGATTGGCTAACTAACAGAAAACAGAGAGTTGAGATAAATGGGTCATTTTCCGGTTGGCAATCAGTAACTAGTGGGGTGCCACAGGGATCAGTGCTGGGGCCTCAATTATTTACAATCTATATTAATGACTTGGATGAAGGGACCAAGTGTACTGTAGCCAAATTTGCTGATGATACAAAGATAGGTGGGTTAGCAAGTCGTGAGGAGGACACAAAGAGTCTGCAAAGGGATATAGATAGGTTAAGTGAGTGGGCAAAAATTTGGCAGATGGAGTATAATGTGGGAAAATGTGAGGTTATCCACTTTGGAAGGAAGAATGAAAAAGCAAATTATTATTTAAATGGAGTGAGACTACAAAATGCTGCGGTACAAAGGGATCTGGGGGCACATGAAACACAAAAAGTTAGCATGCAGATACAGCAAGTAATTAGGAAGGCTAATGGAATGTTGGCCTTCATTGCAAGGGGTATGGAGTATAAAAGTAGGGAAGTTTTGATGCAACTTTACAGGGCGCTGGTGAGACTGCACCTGGAGTGCTGCGTACAGTTTTGGTCTCCATATTTAAGCAAGGAATTACTTGCATTGGAGGCAGTGCAGAGAAGGTTCACTAGGTTGATTCTTGGGATGAAGGGGTTGACGTATGACAAAAGGTTGAGCAGGTTGGGCCTACACTCATTGGAGTTTAGAAGAATGAGAGGTGATCTCATTGAAACATATAAGATTCTGAGGGGGATTGATGGGGTGGATGCTGAGAGGATGTTTCCCCGAGTGGGGGAATGTAGAACTAGGGGGCATAGTTTCAGAATAAGGGGTCGCCCATTTAAGACGGAGATGAGGAGGAATTTCTTCTGAGGGTCGTGAATCTTTGGAATTCTCTGCCCCAGAGAGCTGTCGAGGTGGAGTCATTGAATATATTCAAGGCAGAGATTGACAGACATTTGAACTACAAGGGAGTCAAGGGGTATGGGGAGAGCGGAAAAGTGATGTTGAGGCCAACATTGGATCAACCATGATCTTATTGAATGGTGGAGCAGGCTCAAGGGGCCGATTGGCCTACTCTTGCTCCTGTTTCTTATGTTCTTATGTTCTATGTTATCAACGTCAGCGTGACATCCAACAGGTTCAGTTAGCCAGAACTATGAGAGGAGATGATTGTTGGACACACCATTATCTAATACCAACAAAACTCTCATTCATTGCTACTCCTCATCATTGTGGGTGAATGAGCAAATCTTTAGAGCTCGCATGTGAAACAATTTCAGAATCCTACAATACAGCACAGACAGAATGAAAATATAATATTACTGTCACACAGCAACATTCAGGGAATTGAAGAGAAGGTGTACAAAGAAACATTGGACACAATCAGTGATTTCACTGACATGTCTAAGACAGGTTTGATGAAAATTGTACCAAACTATAGAATGTCCCAGCGTATCTCACCTGGTTAAGTGATAAAGCTCTGAGAAGTTTTAAGTACAAAGCCCTGCACTGTTGGGTGCAGAACATACTTTGTAAAATGCAAAATGAGTGGTGTGTAAGGAGGAGGATGAGAACAAGTCTTTTGTAGAGAAAAGAGACTCTTAATTCTGCAAATTTTTGAACTGAGTCTCTGATTAGCTCTGGAACGGCTCTGTTGAGAACTATGGATGGACACCTGCTTACAGAGAAATCGGAAATCCTCAGTCGATGGGAGGTACATTTTAATGACACATTGACTAGGTCATCTAATGAATTAGAAGCCATTGAAGATGCCAGACATAATCTGAAATGAGACATCTTAGGTTATTCACCATCCAAGGAAGAATGGCACAAGGCTCTAAGTTGGATAAAGGACAAGACGATGGACATAATGGAATACTGGCAGAGTGTGGTTGTTGCCCTGCATGAAATATTCCTGATTAATGACCAGCTGAAAATTGATGTGGAATCCCTTGGTGTCCATGTAGGCCATGGCATTATGTCCATTTGCCCACATTGATGCCATCAATACTCCGTTTGGAAATTTGGGGCGTATAGCAGCGTGGCAAAATTAAACAGCTGATGGTGTTGGCGTTAAATGGGAGAGTAACTGTTGCAGTCACTTGTTTGATATGTCTCTTGGCAGCACATTGGTTGAGATTGAAGATGAATCCTTTGTTATCCTGGAAGGAGGTAAAGGCATAGCAATTGAGGGCAGTAATGACTTTGATTTCTACTGCATGCTGAGCCTGTGGTGGAGTTTGCCTGTGGATGTCCATACAGCAGATGTTCTGCAACTGCTTTTGTGCTGACTGGAGCCAGTGGAGGCAATTGCTGTTGAGAATTGCCAGGCAGGCATACTATGGCTTACAGATGCAGTTAGTGGCAGAAAGGTGGTGCGGGCAGTTTATTTCTGGTGCCAGCTGATCTCACTGACATGCCTTCATTCATCTTGTACCATTTTAAATGTTGCATACTGTGATTGGGGCTTGACTTGTGAAAAATGCCTCTGTCCATTTCAGAGCTCTCTTCCGCATTGACCTTATCTTTAATGGCCATTGTGGACAGTCAGAATTACTGCTGGGCAAGGTTTATGTCTGATGCACTATTCAACAGGGACCGTACTAACCACTATTTTCCCATTTAATAGCAACACCACCTTGACAGCAGGAAATCCTTAGACTGCTGTAAAGGCTTTTATTGCAAGAAGGATGCATGCTTACTGGATGGAGCTTTTGGGCATTCTGTGTTCGTGCACTTCACCTCGGGGCAAATTCAGGCCAGAAATTTATGTAAGTGGTGTGGAGGGGGTATGTATTTTGAGCAGGGACCAGGTGAGGTACCTGATAAGACTTCCTAGTCTTCACATGCTCAGTTAATGTCAGTGGAAATATTATTGCTGGTTGAAAGTTTTATCAAATGTTCAGGAAAAACGTGTGCCTGAACAAATCCTGAATCATTCTGCCTGGTCCCTGCTTTAAACGGTAGCATACTGGTTATGTTACTGGACTAGCATTCCAGAGGCCTGGACGAATGATTCGGAGATGTGAGTTCAAATCCCACCACGGCAGCTGGGGAATTTAAATTCACTTAATTAAATAAATCTAGAATAAAAAGCTACCTTGAAACTATCGGATTGTCGTAAAAACCCATCTGGTTCACTAATGTCCGTTGGGGAAGGAAATCTGCTGTCCTTACCTGGTCTGGCCTATATGTGACTCCAGACCCACAGCAATGTGGTTGACTCTTAACTGCCCTCTGAAATGGCCTAGCAAGCCATTCCGTTGTAAAAAACCGCTACGAAAAACAATAAGAATAAAACCAGATGGACCACCCGGCATTGACCTCGGCACTGGCTACGGACACGACAACGGCACACCTAGACCAGTCAACCCTGCAAAGTCCTCCTCATCAACATCTGGGGACTTGTGCCAAAATTGGGAGAACTGTCCCACAGACTAGTCAAGCAACAGCCTGACATAGTCATACTCACAGAATCATACCTTTCAGCCAATGTCCCAAACTCCTCCATCACCATCCCTGGGTATGTCCTGTCCCACCGGCAGGACAGACTAACCAGGGGTGGGGGCACAGTGGTATTCAGTCGAGAAGTAGTGGCCCTGGGAGTCTCAATATTGACTCCGGACCCCATGAAGTCTCATGGCTTTAGGTCAAGCATGGGCAAGGAAACCTCCTGCTGATTACCACCTACCACCCTCCCTCAGCTGATGAATCAGTACTCCTCCATGTTGAACACCACTTGGAAGAAGCACTGAGAGTAGCAAGGGCACAGAATGTACTCTGGGGGACTTGAATGTCCATCACCAAGAGTGGCTCGGTAGCACCACTACTGACCAAGCTGGCAGAGTCCTGAAGGACATAGCTGCCAGTCTGGGCCTGCGACAGGTGGTGAGAGAACCAACACAAGGGAAAAACCTACTTGACCTCGTCCTCACCAATCTACCTGTCGCAGATGAATCTGTCCATGACAGCATTGGTAGAAGTGACCACCGCAGAGTCATTGTGGAGACGAAGTCCCGTCTTCATACTGAGGACACCCTCCATTGTGTTGAGTGGCACTACCACCGTGCTAAATGGGATAGATTCAGAACAGATCAAGCAGCTCAAAACTGGGCATCCATGAAGTGCTGTGGACCATCAGCAGCAGTAGAATTGTATTCCACCACAATCTGTAACCTCATGGCCAGGCATATCTATCACTCTACCACTGCCATCAAGCCAGGGGACCAACCCTGGTTCAATCAGGAGTGTAGAAGAGCATGCCAGGAGCAGCACCAGGCGTACCTAAAAATGTAGTGCCAACCTGGGGAAGCTGCAACACAGGACTACATGCATGCTAAAAAGCGGAAGCAGTATGCTACAGACAGAGCTAAGCGATCCCCCAATCAACGGATCAGATCAAAGCTCTGCCAGTCCTACCACATCCAGTCGTGAATGGTGGTGGACCATTGCACAACTAATGGGAGGAGGAGGCTCCATGAATATCCCCATTCTCAATGATGGTGGAGCCCAGCACGTGAGTGCAAAAGACAAAGCTGAAGCGTTTGCAACCATCTTCAGCCAGAAGTGCCGAGTGGATGGTCCATATCGGCCTTCTCCCGAGGTCCCCACCACCACAGAAGCCAGTCTTCAGCCAATTCGATTCACTCCACGTGATATCAAGAAACGGCTGAGCGCATTGGATACAGCAAAGGCTGTGGGCCCAGCCAGGGGAAACATCCTCCCTGCAGCTACCTGACGAAGAAGCAGCGCTCCGAAATCCTGTGATTTCAAATAAAGCTGTTGGACTATAACCTGGTGTTGTGCGACTTCTCACATTTGTCCACCCCAGTCCAACACCGGCATCTCCACATTATGGCATCTACCCTGTCAAGCCCTGTAGGAATTTTGTATGTTTCAATGCGATCACCTCTCATTCTTATAAACTCTAGAGAATATAGGCCTAGTCTACTCAATCTCTCCTCATGGGACAATTCCTCCATCCTAGGAATCAGTCTGGTGAACCTTCATTATATTCCCTCTATCGCAGGTATATCCTTCCTTGGGTAAGGAGACCAAAACTGTACACGATACTCCAGGTGTGGTCTCACCAGGGTGCTATATAATTGTAGTAAGACATCTTTACTCTTATACTCAAATCCCCTTGTAACAAAGGCCAACATAACATTTGCTTTCATAATTGCTTGCTGTACCTGCATGTTAACTTTCAGTGATTCGTGTACAAGGACACCCAGGTCCCTCTGAACACCTACATTTCCCAATCTCTCTCCATTTAAAAAATACTCTGCTTTTCTATTTTTCCTACCAAAGTGGATAACTTCACATTTCTCCACATTATATTCCATTTGCCATGTTCTTGCCCACTCACTTAGCCTGTCTATATCCCCTTGAAGCCTCCTTGCATCCTCCTCACAACTTACATTCCCACCCAGCTTTGTATCATCAGCAAACTTGGATATATTGCATTTGCTCCCCTCATCCAAATCATTGATGTAGATTGTGAATAGCTGAGGCCCAAGCACTGATCCTTGCGGTACCCCACTAGTTACAGCCTACCAACCCGAAAATGACCCGTTTATTCCTACTCTCTATTTTCTGTCTGTTATCAATCCATGCTAGTATATTGCCCCCAATCCCATGAGCCCTAATTTTGTTTAATAACCTTTTGTGTGGCACCTTATCAAATGCCTTCTGAAAATCCAAATACACCACATCCACTGGTTCCCCCTTATTTATTCTGCTAGTTACAACCTCAAAGAACTCCAAGAGATTTGTCAGACACTATTTCCCTTTCATAAATCCGTGTTGACTCTGCCCAATCCTATTATTATTTTCTAAGTGCCATGTTGCCACGTCCTTAATAATAGATTATAGCAATTTCCCTACTACTGATGTCAGGCTAACTGGTCTGTAGTTCCCATTTTCTCTCTCCCTGCTTTCTTAAATAGTGGGGTTATATTTGCTACTTTACAATCCGTGGGAACCGTTCTAGAATCTATGGAATTTTGGAAAATGACAACCAATGCATCCACTATCTCTATAGCCAACTCTTTTAAAACCCTAGGATGTAGGCCATCACGTCCAGGGGATTTATCAGCTTTCAGTCCCGTTAATTTCTCTGGTACTACTTTTTTACTAATACTAATATCTTTCAGTTCCTCATTTTCGCTAGACCCCTGGTTGTCCACTATTTCCGGGAGGTTTTTTGCGTCTTCTTCCATGAAGACAGACACAAAGTATTTGTTTAATTTCTCTGCCATTTCCTTATTCTCCATTATAATTTCTCCTGTCTCAGCCTGTAAGGGGCCCACATTTACTTTAGGTATGTAAAAAGGAAAAGATTAGCCATAGAAGCTTTTACAGTCTGTTTTTATGTCTCTTGCTAGTTTACTCTCATTCTATTTTCCCTTTCTTTAGCAATTTCTTGGTCTTCCTTTGCATAAATTCTAAAATCCTCCCAATCCTCAGGCTTACTACTCTTTTTGGCAGCATTATAAGCCTTTTCCTTTGATCTAATACTATTTTTAACTTCTCTTGTTAGCTACGGTTAGACCACTTTTCCTGTGGGGTTTTTGTGCCTTAAAGGAATGTATATTTGTTTTAAATTATGTATTAATTCTTTAAATGCTAGCCATTGCTCTTCCACTGTCCTACCTTTTAATGTAGTTTGCCAATGTACATTAGCCAACTCGCCCCTCATACCTACGTAGTTTGCTTTGTTTAGACTTAAGACCCTAGTTTCGGATTTAACTAAGTCACTTTCTATCATTATGGTCACTCTTCCCTAAAGGCCCCTTTACTACAAGGTTATTAATTAACCCTTTCTCGTTGCACAATACTAGATCTAAAATAGCCTGTTCCCTAGTTTGTTCCTCACATACTGATCTAGAAAACTATCTTGCATACATTCCATGAATTCGTCCTCCACACTATTAATGCAAATTTGGTTTGCCCAGTCTATATGTAGATTAAAGTCCTCAATGATTACTGTATTACCCTTGTTACGTGCGCCTCTAATTTCCTGATTTATACTCTGCCCTACATTACAACTACTGTTTGGGGGCCTATAAACAACTCCCATCAATGTTTTCTGCCACTTGCTGTTTCTTAGCTCCACCCAAACTGATTCTGCTACTTGATTTTCGGAGCTAAGATCCTTTCTCTCTACTGTCTTTATCCCATCCTTTATTGTCAGGGCTACTCCTCCTCCTTTTCCATTTTGCCTATCCCTTCTAAAAGTTATGTATCCTGGAATATTTAGTTCCCAACCTTGGCCACTTTGCAACCATGTCTCCGTTATGGTTATTAGATCAAACCTGTTCATTTCTATCTGCGCTATTAATTCATCTATTTTGTTGCGAATGCTTCGCGCATTCAGATATAGTGCCTTTAGCTTTGACTTATTTGTCTTTTTCCCTGATGTCACCTTAGTCACTGATGCCTTATTACCTTTGTTACTCTCTCTGTCCCTTCCTGACCCACTCTGCTTATTTTTTACCCAAAACTCTACTCTGCTCTAGAGCCTTGACATTTCTCTCTCTGCTTTTAAATTTACTCTTTCCTGAATCTTCCCGCCCACCCCTTCATTAGTTTAAAGCCCTGTCTACTGCCCTAGTTATTCGGTTCGCCAGGACACTGGTCCCAGCCTGGTTTAAGTGGATCCCGTCCCAACGGAACAACTCCCTCTTTCCCCAGTACTGGTGCCAGTGACCCATGAACTGAAACCCCTTCCTCCCATACCACTATTTGAGCCACGCATTTAAACCTCTAATCTGTTTGTCCCTGTGCCAATTTGCGCATGGCTCAGGTAACAATCCAGAGATTCTTATCTTTGAGGTTCTGCTTTTTAATTTGGATCCTAGCTCCTCAAACTCCCTCAGCAGAACCTCATTCCTAGTTCTACCTATGTCGTGGTTCCTACGTGGACCACGACAACTGGATTCTCCCCCTCCCACTCCAAGTTCTTCTCCAGCCGCGAGGAGATGTCTTTAACCCTGGCACCGGGCAGGCAACACAACCTTCGGAACTCTCGGTCGCGGCTGCAGAGAACAGTATCTATCCCCTTGACTATTCTGTCCACTACCACAACTACATTCCCTTTCACTCCCCCTACTTGAATGGCCTCCTGCGTCATGGTCAGCCTGCTCATCCATCCTACAGGCTTTTCCCTCATCCACACAGGCAGCAAAAACTTTATACCTGTTGGACAAGGGCAAAGGCTGAGGCTCCTCCCGCACTGCACCTGGGGTCCCCTTAGCTGCTGGAGTTGCAGTTACACCCTCCTGTCCCTGACCACGAACCAGACCTGTACCACTACCTAACCTAAAGAGTGTGACTGCCTCCTGGATCGAAGTGTCCAGGTAACTCTCCCCATCCATGATGCCCCGCAATGTCTGCACCTCAGAATCCAGTTCAAAAACTCTGAGCTGAAGTTCCTCAAGAACTTACTGCAAACATGGTTGTCCATTTGGGCTGATAAGTGGCAGATAACATTCGCGCCACGCAAGTGCCGGGCAATGACTATCTTCAACAAGCGAGCGTCTAACCACCGCCCCTTGACATTCAACGGCATTACCATCGCCGAATCCCCCACCATCAACATCCTGGGGTCACCATTGACCAGAAACTTAACTGGACCAGCCTCATAAGTACTGTGGCAACAAGAACAGGTCAGAGGCTGGGTATTCTGCGGCAAGTGTCTCACCTCCAGACTCGCCAAAGCCTTTCCACCATCTACAAGGCACAAGTCAGGAGTGTGATGGAATGCTCTCCAGTTGCCTGGATGAGTGCAGCTCCAACAACACTCCAGAAGCTCGACACCATCCAAGACAAAACAGCCTGCTTGATTGGCACCCCATCCACCAGCTTAAACATTCACTCCCTCCACCACCGGCGTACTGTGTCTGCAGTGTGTACCATCTACAAGATGCACTGCAGCAACTCGCCAAGGCTTCTTCGGCAGCACCTCCCAAACCCGCGACCTTTACCACCTAGAAAGACAAGGGCAGCAGGTCGATGGGAACACCACCACCTCCAAGTCTCTCACCATCCTGACTTGGAAGTATATCGCCATTCCTTCATCGTCGCTGGGTCAAAATCCTGGAACTCCCTACCTAACAGCACTGTGGGAGTACCTTTACCACACACACTGTAGAGGTTCAAGAAGGCCGCTCTCCACCACCTTCTCAAGGGCAACTAAGGATGAGCAATAAATGCTGGCCTTGCCAGCGACGCCCACATCCCATGAACGAAGAAAAAAAAACACGTACCATCTCCATGCCCCTCTTGTGAATTTCTGGCCTGAATTTATACCAGAGTAAAGAAGGCTCGTACAGAATCTGCAAGATCTCTATTTAGCATGTGTCTTTCATTTTAGAGGCTACTTATCTTCTAAAATTATTTTAAAATATTTTTAATAGAACTTGTGCACTTGAACAGCTTTGTTCTTGCAGCTACCCTACAGCAGAATCTTAACAGTTTTTGGCCAACTTTGTAAATTCCATTAAGATCTGAATCACTCCTACAGAGTATATATACCAAGAATTAGAATAAATTCAACACACAGGTTTTTTTTTAGTGAAACCTGAGGGTTTTAAGAATTATTTTGTTTTTGTTCTTTGGTTCATTGATTTTGCACGGATGTTTTTCAGATATGTATTAAATAAAATACCAGCACTTAAGCTGTGCTTGATTTTTGGATGTATTCGGATGAATGCTGCAATTATAGCGTAAATACAGCTTGAGTTCGGAGAATGGAGTCTTGCTCCGAAATGAGATTGGGCCTTCATTCCACATTTACAGTGTACAAGTTTAGCATGAGTGCAAAGTGAAAACTTGTAATGCAAATGCACCTAAAGTTACTTTCTGGCTGAATAATGTAAAAACTCCAAATTACTTAACACCGTTATTGAATTTAATTCAGCTGTAAAATGATCCCATAATTTTGGGATACCTTGATTTATGTGGCAGATGCAGTTGATGTCGTCACATTAAGTATATGTTTTGTACCTTGTACTATATATTTTTTCATATACGTTACTTAACCCCTAACTAATGTTCAGATGAAGAAATACTATGAGATTATAATTTTGTTGTACTTGCATTTTAAGTACATGTGAAAAGTATTAAAACTGAATTATAGTAGTGTACCGTCTGGTTTTTGTATAGAGCAAGCGAACAGCATTCATTTGTTGAAAATTAATTCCCTGAACTGCTGGCAGGCAGCATGTAGTTGTTAATTATTCAGGTGGATGACAAATACAGAGCAAAGGTTCATGCAAAGACGAAATTTGTCTGATGGATGTTCACTATTGATAGGCTTAACATTAAGCAGTGTCTTATTCAGGGGAATCCTGCTACGCTGGCTGCTGTGGTATTTGCTCTTAGAGGAATTTGTTGTGGAAGAACTGCTTCATTCATGTTATAGCAATTCAAATACCTAGAATTTGTCTGTCAGTCGTTTGGTTTTTGATTTTGTTGTATTTATATTGTAAATAGATCAGTAAAACAGAGTATAAATAATTGACCAAAAAGCATTCTTTTAACAAACTGAAGCTTTGCAGAAGCATCTTTGTATCATAAATGTTAATTTCATAACAAATAAAGTATAAACTGGATTCTGATATGTAACTGGAATAAATGTGCACTTCTGAATTAATTATTCCGATTTGATCATGAATATGTGTTTGTGTTAATAAATATTTTTGAGTTGATTTTCAGTTGCTGTGTTTTTCTTAACTCCTTTCTATTTTCAGCAGATATGACAAAAACTTGGCTGTTTTGAGATTTAATTACACTGTTACAAAGACGATTAGAACTTCCTTCTGTCCTTATTCGTAATCTATTACTTTATTAAAGATTTAAGGTGTCATATTTGATTTAAAATGATGTTCAGACTTGGCCTGAATTCTGAATGCCATCGTTTGCATTTGATCCTGAAAGAATGTGTGCAATACTTTGAATAAGGAAATGGCAGCAGCTGACATAAAAAGCCTATTTTATGCATAAGAAGGAAATTTATTATAATATCTCGGCTTTAATTTAGAAGATTGTTATAAATTTGTTCAATTTTTGGGCATTAAAACTGAAGCATTTAGCAATTACTGTAATAGTGTAAAATTGTTTTAACACTTTAAATGGCATGTAAAATAGAGTACAAATAGTTATGTTCTGTTTTCATCTTATGAAGTCAGGGATTATATATTGGCATTGGAAGGGGTACACTGCAGATTCACCAGATTATACCAGGGCTTAAGAGGTTAAATTATGAGAACAGGTTGAATAAACTTGGCTTGTATTCACCTGTGTGAAGTGATCTAATTGAGGTATTAAAAATGATTAAGGAATTCAAATAGGGTAGATATAGAGAAACAATTTCCTCTGTTGGGGAAATGCAGAACAAGGGAACATAATCTTAAAATTAGAGCTAGGCCATTTAGGAGTGAAATCGGGATGCATTTTTTTTCTCACAAAGGGCAGTGAAAATCTGGAACTCGTTCTCCCAAAAGGCTGTGTTTGCTGGGCCAATTGAAATTTTCAAGACTGAGATTGATAGATTTTTGTTAGGTAAGGGTATCAAGGGATATGGAGCAAAGGTTGGTAAATGGAGTTGAGGTACAGATCAGCCATGATCTAATTGAATAGCGGAACAGGCTCAAGGGCCTGAATAGCCTACTCCTGTTCCCACGTTTCTAAATTGTTGGTGCATATTCAGCACTTTAATATGCTCCTTAGCTTCCTTGGAAGATATTTATGACTTAAAAGACTAGTTGTAATATGTGTCCTTTTTAGCTGGTACCTGCATGCATTGGCCATAGTTGCTGGTAGTTTCACTAATGGAATGTCATTTATTGCATACACCTTACCCATAGATCCTCAAATTTGCACACTTTTATACAAATCAGTACCAAATTAGAGCGAATTTGTGTGGTGCCTTTGTTTTTGTGGTAGAAAACATTAGCATGGCCATAACATGAACTAATAAAACTTTGCAGCAGCCCACTAACCATCACTTTGCAATTGTTTTTAACTGTAATCTTGCTATCTGTTTTTGTCACTTGGTTTGTATCAAAGAAACCTGACCTAGCTGTTCGTAGCAGACCTAATTCTTTGTTTTTGTTTTCTTTGTAACGTCATAGGGGGAAAAATTTCGTCCCCTTAGTAACTCCTGCTAACGCCAGTAGATGGCGCTAGAGTAGTATTGCTGAGGCGAGGTGAATCCAGCGCCGCAAGCCAAATCCGGCCCCCCTGTTGCGCCGCCGGTAAGGGGTATCGCTGCGAACGTCAATGTCAGGTAGATCGTGACGTCAGTGAGTGTGCAACGCTCACTGACCGCCCGATTTGCAAAATTGATTGTTGCTGCCTACCTCAACGCATGGAGTAAACACCAACAGGGAAAGCTGGCGTGCAGCACCAGGAAGCTGGCTCCAGGGACGTTATTTAAAAGGGATCATCAGTAATCACTCGCAGCTGTCAGGTTAGTACCGTTTTACTGGTTTCTTGTCAGTTTCACCCACTGCAACAGTTTCAATCAGTAATTTGAAGGTTCTTTTATATCGGGAGTCTTCTGGCAACTAAAAAGTAGCTACATTTATTCTTCAAAGATTCAAACTGCTGCACTTGGTAACATTAATGGGGGCTGTACTGGCATGCCACCTCGCCTTCCAGGATCTACAGCGGAGGGAGCGTAGGCAGCGAGAAATAGGCAGGGAACCTGTGCGCAGAGAGATGAGGAGGGACATCAGGGCTCCAACCAGGAGGCCTTGCCCTCCGAAGGTATTCCCAGAGCACCACTTCTACCTGCAATTAAGCGAGGAGCAGTGCATTGGATGGCTCCACCTCACTGAAGAGGTGGTCACCGAACTCTGCCACTTCCTCCAAACAGACCTCCAGCCTCACACCAGGATGACTTAAAGCCCAGATCCCCTTTGCTCACCACATCCCCATCATTCCATCCCTCTCGCAGGCCGTATCACACCGCAAAGCTGAAATGACAGACACCACAAAAGAATGGTAAGTAAATTAATAAATTTATCAAAAATCAGTGAACACATATTTACAACAAAAATATTAACTATTCACCCTTGTGCAATCCCTTAGTGCCTGTCGTTACTGTGCCTTTGCCTACTCTAGTGCTCCTGCAAAGTGTTGGTCCAGTGGCTGCAGTACGGCTGGTGGAAGGCTGCTGAGTGTCCATGCGGGAGATTTCAGATGGCCTTGCTCGACCATCTCTGGACCTGGAAGGCCCGGCTGTAGACTGCACCACCTCAGCATGGGTGGCAGCATTCTGGGCTGGCTGGATGACGGGCAGCGACAAGGGCAATGGCGGAGTGCCAGTGGTGGGAGCAGGAATGCTGTCATCCTGAGAGAGGACAGCAGGTTCCTGCTCCACTGACCCACTGCCACTCCTCCGGAGCAGCACCTCAGCATCCCTAGCAATCTTTTGAAGCGCAGATTGCTGGCCTGCTGCGACACCGTGAAAGTCCTGGTCGACGGTGGTAGACCTAGCCACGATGGCAGCAGTCAGAGCTTGCGTGGCATCAAGCTAAGATTTCATGAGAGCAGTCTGAGATTGGATGCCACCAAGCATAGACTGCATTACAGCCTGTGCTGCAATGGAAGCTGCCAGATCGTCCTTCACACGCGGCATCAGGTCTGGGTCGCCATGCTCTCTCTGGGAGTCTACCATCTTTTGCAGACTGGAAATGATGGGCTCCGTGGTGTGCGCAGAGCCTTGTGCAATGTTTGAGGCGGACTCCTCCACGCTCCTTACTCTTGCCAAGAGGCTCCCGGGCCCCCTTGCCATTGCACCTATGATCTCTGTGTGCATGCCCATCACCCTTCTAAAGTCCTCCCCATCGAGGTCCTCAGCCGAGTCCTGTGTAGCAGAACTCGCCCTCTGGGGAGCTGGCCCCCGAGCTACCCTTTCCCCTTGGCCTTGCTGCAGCCCACTCGTCCCCGGTGCCTCACCTAGTGCAGATCCCGCTACTATACTATCCTCTAAAGAACATGTAGTGCCAGTATCTGAGCTGGTGCCTGCAGGTGAGATGCAGTGACGCGGTGTATTCTTCCTCCTCCTCTTCTCCCGCCTCGCTCTCTACGGTGCCCTCAGGGACAGGCTGCTCAGGTGCTTGCTGATTATCTGAAAGCATAAAGGCACAAGAGTCGGGTTAAGGTGAGGGGAGGGGGGCAGGAAGGGAGCAATGCATGCATACAGCATGATTAGCTGGAAAGTTCGAAACGCTTGTGGGGTGAGGGGGAAGTGGGATGCGATAAGGAGTAGGGATGAACATACCGTCATTGTACCCAAGGGGGGGTCAATGTCGCGGGTAGCTACGGCGCCCACCCCCTGGCACCCAATGATCTGCAGTACTCGATTCTCCAGCGCAGACAGTGGTTGGGTGTCGGCTTGTCCCCTGCCTGTGCGCTCCTGCTCCCTCCTGTTGGCCTGCAAGAGAAAGGAAAGTGTGGGTGTGGAGCAATGTGTTTGGGTGATGTGCCTGCCATAGTTGAATAGCTGTCATTGTGTGCATGGTGTGAATGTTGTTGGGTGAGTGCTGGGGGGTGAGGTGCTTTGGGCAATGTGTCAAGATTGTGGTACAGATGGTGGTATGTAGCAATTGTTGAAGCCTTCACTCACACTGACCACCCGAGTGAGGTCATTAAATTTCTTCCTGCACTGTGTGGGGGTTCTGGGGACCACAGTGCTGCCCGAGATGTGCTGCGGTACCTCCCTCCACATGGTGTGGAAGACCTGTGGCGAGAGCCTCCTGCCACTTGCCGGGTAGAGCACCGCCCTCTGTCTCTCCACAGCGAAAACCAATGCCTCCAATGCTTCATCGGAGAATCTGCGGGCTCTCTCCCTGGTGCATGGACCTGCCACGAGCACACCTGGTTCAGTCCTCTGGCTCCTTCTTCTCCTTTTCCTGCTTCTGCTTGCTGAGGCAGCTGCACAGCCAGCAATGCTGAGAATGCAGTTCTGCAGCATCAATGAATCTTCCCTTTATGTAGTGAAAAAAGCCTGTGGCAATGATGAGTTGCGATTAGACTCGATATTTGGTCCAGCCTTTAAGGGTTTTAAGACTTGATTTAGGAATCCAATCATTTTATTGAGCAGTGAGGACAAATTTTGCGTGTAGTTTAAAGCATTTGCGCCTGGTGTTAATTCTACAACTTTTCTACTGACACCGCCCATTCGTTGGCTATAACGAATTTCTAGCCCATGCTTTATAAATTCTAACAAGTTCCTGCATTCTGATTATGTCTCTCTTGTGATTTTCAAATAAAAATACGTTTCTGTGCTGCAGCAGCAACCACAGCAGCAGGAACTTGCATTTTATCGTGCCTTTAGTATTGAAAAATGTCCCAAAATGCTTCACATTGGTGTAAAAGATTTAAAGGAGCAGTACGGCCTATTCCTCTTAATCCAAAATTGCTTAATTCAAATTATCTTATTAATTCAACCTTTTTTTAAGTTACCTCTTTGCTGTGCTATTTACATTGCCTAATTCAAATTACTGGATAATTCAATATTTTGAGTGCAAAAAAACCTTTGAATCAGACTATGTGCCTTTTTTTTTGGGAAACAAATGAAGTAACTTGCTCTTCCCTCCTGAGGGCAGGCATGTAGTCACAGTGAGCAGAGTCACACCAGTTGTTGATTGGTGGATCTAGGTGTGTCAGGTGTGGCTGCAAGCCTGCAACATTTTATTTTTTAATTGTAAGGATTTATTTAGTTATTTTTAAATATGAAAATTAACAATTTGTTAACTATTGACCATAATTATGGCATCCACTCTTTTTTTCCACCAGGCTCCTTTTTCCATGGTTGGGTGGGGTGGGGGGCAAGGAGAGAGAGGCACCTACTTAATGTAGCAACAGTTGTATGTAGGGACAAGCTGTCAGTGAGGATATACATAGTCAAATATAACTTTCCTACTAGAAGAGTTATATAATTTTTCTAGCCAGGATTCAGATGACGCAAAGACTAAGTATAGATAGATATTAGAGTTTACCACTGGCATCAAAGTACATTTTTAATGTCGAAAAACTTCTCGCATTCCATTATTTATGATGGGTACAAACCTGTCCGAGGAGGAAAAGGTGATGCACTTATGGAGAAAAAGCCAGCACCTGGCCTGCCTTCTGACGAAGGGTTTGCAGAACCAGCATAAATTACCTAGATGTGTCAGTGGAGCACTACCTGAGAAAATTCAGGCTCTAAGTATGTCTGGACTGAGCTCTGGCAATTAATAGTGCCTGATTTGGAGGAGTCCTCGGTGACTCAAAATGTTCTGCTGTTAAATGGACAACAATCATAAATTTAATTGCTAAAGTGTTGTTACAGGCACCAGGGACGTGATTTGCCTGGCATTTGTCAGAGGTCCATGTTGATCTGAATTCTTTTGGAATTCCAGCAGGTTTATTCATTCCTGAAAGAAACCTGAAAAAAAAATGGTCAGACATCAAATGTTTTATGGTGTTGCTGGCTTTCCTAGATTGTAGAGATATTTTGCATGCATCATTGTGATTGCTATTAAATGTCATCCCCGTCCTAGTGTGTTTAACCATACATGTGGAGAAATGGGCACTTTCAGTCAATTCAGTATTGTATGTCAACTGTAAGGCCTTCTATTCCTTCAATACCTATGTGATCTGTGCTGAGTCGATCATCCTTCTCATGATTGCCAAATTCTTGGAGTCTTCACATGACTTGCTCATCCTGAATCAGTTGTTCATAGTTGAGCGGAATGGTGTAGAATCAACATACTTTGAAATAATGAAGGTGAAACTAGTCTTGGGTGGTAACGCAAAATGGGCAATAGTGAACCGGCAGCCCGTTTTACACTCTGCCTGATTTTCTTTTCCATTGACTTCAGTGGAGTGAAAAATGGGTTGCCAATTCACTATTGTCCATTTTGCGCTACCACCTAACATGAACTTCGCAATCTCCTCCATGTGTATTAGTATTGTCAGTTGATCCCCAGAAGCTGACTAAGCACTAATATAGAACATAAGAAATAGAGCAGGAATAGGCCACTTGGCCCCTCGAGCTTGCTCCGCCATTCAATAAGATCATGGCTGATCTTGGGCTCAAAGCCACTTCCCCGCCCGCTCCCCATAACCCTTCACTCCCTTATCTTGCAAAAATTTGTCTATCTCCACCTTAAATGTATTTAATGACCCAGCCTCTGGGGCAGAGAATTCCACAGATTTACGACCCTCTGAGAGAAGAAATTCCTCCTCATCTCAGTTCTAAAAGGGCGACCCTTTATTCTAGAACTGTGCCCCCGAGTTCTAGATTTCCCCACGAGGGGAAACATCCTCTCTGCATCTACCTTGTCGTGCCCCCTCAGTATCTTGTATGTTTCAATAAGATCACCTCTCATTCTTCTAAATTCCAATGAGTATAGGCCCAGCCTGCTCAACCTTTCCTCATATGTCAACCCTCTCACCTCTGGAATTAACCTAGTGAATCGTCTTTGAACTGCCTCCAATGCAAGTATATCCTTCCTTAAATAAGGAGACCAAAACTGTACGCAGTACTCAAGGTGTGGTCTCACCAATACCCTGTACAGTTGTAGTAGGACTTCTCTGCTTTTATACTCCAACCCCTTTGAAATAAAGGCCATCATTCCATTTGCCTTTTTGATTACTTGCTGTACCTGCATGCTAACTTTTTGTGTTTCATGCACAAAGACCCCCAGGTCCCTCTGAACTGTAGCATTTTGTAATCTCTCTCCATTTAAATAATTTGCTTTTTTATTTTTCCTGCCAAAGTGGATAACCTCGCACTTTCCCACATTATACTCCATCTGCCAAATGTTTGCCCACTCACTTAGCCTGTCTATATCCCTTTGCAGGTTCTTTGAGTCCTCTGCACAACTTGCTTTCCCACCCATCTTTGTATCAACCGCAAACTTGGCTACATTACACTCGGTCCCTTCATCCAAGTCATTAATGTAGATTGTAAATAGTTGAGGCCCCAGCACCGATCCCTGTGGCACCCCACTAGTTACCGTTTGCCAACTGGAAAATGACCCATTTATCCTGACTCTGCTTTCTGTTAGTTAGCCAATTCTTTATCCATGCTAATATATTACCCCCAATTCCGTGAGCTCTTATCTTATGCAGTAACCTTTTATGTGGCACCTTATCGAATGCCTTCTGGAAATCTAAATGCACCACATCCACTGGTTCACCTTTGTCCACCCTGCTCGTTACCTCCTCAAAGAACTCCAGCAAGTTTGTTAAACATGATTTCCCTTTCATAAAACCATGCTGACCCTGCTTGACTGCATTATGATTTTCCAAATTCCCTGCTACTGCTTCTTTAATGAAGGACTCCAGTATTTTCCCAATGACAGATGTTAGGCTAACTGGTCTATAGTTTCCTGCTTTCTGTCTCCCTCCTTTCTTAAATAGGGGTGTTACATTTGCCAATATAGCCAAATGCATGAATTTATAAGCAACATAGTACAGTAAACCTTTGTTACATTATATTGCATAATATAGACATCAAAAGGGGTTATCCACATAGACATCATTGAAGGCTGCATTGTGCCCCGGCAATAAATATTTAGGAACTCAATGAGGCTGCTTTGGGGCGGGGACATGCTTGTATTGACGAGAAAAATTAGAGGCAACCTCAGTGTGCAACATTTTCAATTGAAGGGATTGCTTTTGTCAATGTGATCTCTCTCTGTCAGATTGCCTATCCATTGTCCCTTGCTGTATTATGTGCCTTGACTGATCTGTTGTGCAATGGTTCCAGCAACAAAAACTATTCCTGTTATTTTTACAGCTACCAAAGAGCGTTGATAGATTGCAAGCTTTCTATCTTGACCCATGTTATGTCTATAACTATTGCATAAGAAATGATGTTTCATGAAAAGAACATAAGCTTGGGAGTAAATGTCAATGTAAATTATTTGGAAAAATATATAATATGCACCATGTGCCTATTTTGACTTGTGACAACCTAGAACAACTTCACACTGAGCAGTTATGTGTTTTTGATTGTGTCACTTGACATATCCCTGTAGTGTCAGTATTCTTCCATATCCCTGGAGGAAGAAGTTTCATCTCGGGTTTGTACAATTTTTGGTATGGAATGAATAAGACATCAGCAGCAGTCTTTAATGTATAGTTACAAAGGCGCACAATGGCTTGAGTTGCCTCAAGGAGTTACGTCTCTGAGTAAGTTCTGCAACAAAATCATGGTTAGGCTCTGTCGTACTGTGTATACTACTGATTTGAGAACCAATGCCATGTCTGTTGTTTTGTTTAAGTTGAACTTTTCATCGGTCTGGTTGAGCCCTGGTTAAATTATATCACTCACATCTGTAAAACTGTTGATGACTGCCGTCGCTCTCCAATTTTCAGAAACCCTACCCGTAGCTGTTTGGTGCGATGACCCAAACATAATCTATCTCAGAAACTGAGTCTTGAAGAATGTCCCGCCTGGTCTGTTACATTGCTGAATTCAACAATGGGACTGTGTGTCTTTTGCTGCTTGACAGCCATGCCATGAAATTGTATGTATAACCTTGATGCATCAGGTTTGTCGTGCCTCTGCCCCAACATCAGTCTCCCCCATTTGCCGCCTTGCATTGGAATTGCAAAATGATGTGAACTAGGCAAGCTTGTGTGGTGCTGATATATACAGGGGTGTCTGGGTGGTAGTGTGTTGAAGCATACTGTGGTAGTTGAGGTACTTTGCCATGTGCTCAAGTGGTCTAACTTCATCTGTGGAGAGAAGATAACTGTCAGAAGTGTCTGATAAGATCCTTATAACCAATTGATCATAAATGAGAAATGGTCAGTAACGAGATTACTTTAATCATCTAATGCTTAACAGTATAATTATAGAACATCTTATCAACAATATATTGTATTTGTCATGTTGTAAGCAGATTAAACATCATGGGGGAAAAATTCGGTCGGGGGGGCGCTCATAGGGCGCTAGGAACTTAGCGTCCGAGCGCGGTGATTTTAGCGCCGCTCGCGAAATTGACCAGTCGTTTTGCAGCGGCGCTAAACACTACCGCCACGATCTCCTTGCACCTGCAGATCGTGATGTCAGTAGCGCCCCAGACCAGATATTGAGTCGCGCCTCCTGCCTTAGCGCCTGCCGCTAGGAACGACAGGTAGAGGGGAACGTTTTCAAGTCGGGAAGGGGTTTGGGGGAGCGCTGTTTAAAGGCGGGCGCTTCCTGCCTTTTCTTGGCAAAACTTTTGGTTTTAACGCTGTCCTAAGGAGTTTTGGCCCTCAGCACCACTTTTGAGGTTCCTAAGTGCTGAGCTCTTTCCCTGGGCCTATCCATTAGTGCTTCCAACACAATTGCTTTTGAGGTCTCTCCAGGCCGAGATTCAAGGCTGCAATGAGCAGGGAGTGGCTGGCCAGCAAGATGGCCCCTCCCCTTTAAGAACTGGACGGCGCCAGTCTGTCTGGCTTCCATGGTAATTGGCATCGCCTGAGCTTCGGTAGCGTTCTGAGGTATCGCCTCGCTCCCTGATGTTTGCGCCGTAAGAGAGGTGTGTAGCGCCTGATTTAGCGCTCAAATTGCCTCCAGGGGCGATAGAGGTGAATTTTGCAGTCGGAGGCGATAATTCGTGCCGGGTGCTAAACTTTGTGCCCGACCGATACGAGCACCCCAAAATGGGCGGTACCGAATTTTTCCCCCCATTTGTGTGAAATGTACCAGATTTGATTGGAGTGCGCACCACCTCAGCTACACGAGGCTTTCAGTTTAAACCACTCTGCTATCTCAATTTCCAAGGGTCTGAGTGCCATCGGCTATTTGGTTGGCCCTCTAATCATGCTCCTGACTAAGCAGTTGAATTGAAGCTTTTGCTTTGCTGACCTTTAAAATTCTTTTTTAATCTTTTGTAAATTTCCTAGGTGCACCAGTTAGAAAATTACCTCCTCCCAGCACCTTCCTTTATGACACTGGAGTTGGAGTTGGTTCCACTGTACTTCCAAAATTTTGAGCCTCTTGGACATCATTTGGTTCAGGAGCAGGTCCTTGTGCGCTGTAGCCTGCTGCTAGTGGGATATTTTGAACTACTGTTCGATCGGCTCCGCTGTTCAGATTGACTATCTGTTGCTTACGACCGGGGCCTAATTTCTGGCTTGCTCAGTATAATTATGATTGGTTTCTGATGAGGGGATGGTCTCACTTTCTGTCAATTATGTTATGAAGTCTAGGAGAGCCAAATTTGGCCCATAATTGGTTCAGGGTTAATGTTACAAGGTTATAAAAAGTGCCTTTGCTCCTGCTAGCCTGCTACCCTGTCAATAGGCTCTCATAAGTTTGTGTTTTTAAAAACCAAGATCTGTTAATGTTAAAGTGAAATATTAATCTTAAAAGAAGTAGAATGGAAAAATGGAACATCTGGAAAGAAGGAAATGGAATTGATTAAGATGGAACAGATTGGAATGGAAATGATCGAATGAAATTGAACTGAATTTGAATGGAATATAATGCAATAAATGGAATAAAATATGCTTAATACTCTGCATGTTGTTTTCTGTAATGCAAACCTTTCAGCTAAAAATCATGCTTTGGTTGTGAATACAAGTTCATACGAAGTATAACGATTATTTTCTCACTAACTGACTGGTTGTACTGAAAATTAAAGAACAGTGCATGAAACACAAACCCTTTAAAGCTTATGCACTCCAAAAGAAGCTACCATAAGTTGGCCTGAATTTTATTGCTGTGATTCTAAAAACAATATCTCAAATCATGATTAGGATTTTTTAAATTTACTTGCTTTCTAAGGTTGAGATGTCTTTTGAGTTTTTTTCTGTGGCTGAGCCATTTGCCATCCTCTTTGTGGATAATTTTTTTAATTCATTCTGTGATGTGGGCGTCGCTGGCAAGGCCAGCATTTATTGCCCATCCCTAATTGCCCTTGAGAAGGTGGTGTGAGCTGCCGCCTTGAACCACTGCAGACCTTGTGGTGAAGGTACTCCCACAGTGCTGTTAGAGAGGGAGTTCCAGGATTGTGACCCAGCGACGATGAAGGAACAGCGATATATTTCCAAGTCAGGATGGTGTGTAACTTGGAGGGGAACTTGCAGGTGATGGTGTTCCCATGCGCCTGTTGCCCTTGTCCTTCTAGGTGGTAGAGGTCGAGGGTTTGAGAGGTGCCGCTGAAGAAGCCTTGGCGAGTTGCTGCAGTACATCTTGTAGATGGTACACACTGCAACCACAGTGTGTCGGTGGTGCAGGGAGTGAATGTTTAAAGTGGTGGATGGGGTGCTAATTAAGCGGGCTGCTTTGTCTTGGATGGTGTCGAGCTTCTTAAGTGTTGTTGGAGCTGCACTCATCCAGGCAAGTGGAGAGTATTCCATCACACTCCTGACTTGTGCCTTGTAGATGGTGGAAACGCTTTGGGGAGTCGGGAGGTGAGTCACTCGCCGCAGAATACCCAGCCTCTGATCCGCTCTTGTTGCCACAGTATTTATATGGCTGGTCCAATTAAATTTCTGGTCAATGGTGTGCCCCAGCATGTTGATGGTGGGGGGATTCGGCGATGGTAATGCCGTTGAATGTCAAGGGGAGATGGTTAGACTCTCACTTGTTGGAGATAGTCATTGCCTGGCACTTGTGTAGCGCGAATGTTACTTGCCACTTATCAGCCCAAGCCTGAATGTCATCCAGGTCTTGCTGCATGCGAGCATGGAATGCTTCATTATCTGAGGAGTTGCAAATGGAACTGATCACTGTGCAATCATCAGTGAACATCCCCACTTCTGACCTTTTGATGGAGGGAAGGTCATTGATGAAGCAGTTGAAGATGGTTGGGCCTTGGATATTGCACTGAGGAACTCCTGCAGTGATGTCTGGGGCTGAGATGATTGACCTCCAATAACCACAACCATCTTCCTTTGTGCTAGGTAGGACTCCAGCTAGTGGAGAGTTTTCCCCCTGATTCCCATTGACTTCAATTTTACGAGGGCTCCTTGATGCCACACTCGGTTAAATGCTGCCTTGATGTCAACGGCAGTCACTCTCGCATCACCTCTGGAATTCAGCTCCTTTGTCCATGTTTGGACCAAGACTGTAATGAGGTCTGGAGCCAAGTGGTCCTGGCGGAACCCAAACTGACCATCGGTGAGCAGGTTATTGGTGAGTAAGTGCCGCTTGATCGCACTGTCGACTACACCTTCCATCACTTTGCTGCTGATTGAGAGTAGACTGATGGTGGCTGCTTTTTGTGGACATGACATACCTGGGCAGTTTTAGATGCCAGTGTTGTAGTTGTACTGGAACAGCTTGGCTAGAGGCATGGCTAGTTCTGGAGCACAAGTCTTCAGCACGACAGCCAGGAAATTGTTGGGGCCCACAGCCTTTGCTGTATCCAGTGCGCTCAGCCGTTTCTTGATATCACGTGGAGTGAATCGAATTGGCTCAAGACTGGCTTCTGTGATGGTGGGGACCTCAGGAGTAGGCCGATATGGATCATCCACTCTGCGCTTCTGGCTGAAGATGGTTGCAAACGCTTTAGCCTTGTCGTTTGCACTCGCGTGCTGGACTCTGCCATTATTGAGGATGGTGATATTCATGGAGCTGCCTCCTCCCGTTCGTTGTTTAATGGTCCACCACCATTCATGACTGGATGTGGCAGGACTGCAGAGATTTGACCTGATCCGTTGATTATGGGATTGCTTAGCTCTGTCTATAGCATGCATGCTGTTTCCGCTGTTCAGGATACATGTAGTCCTGTGTTGTAGCTTTACCAGGTTGGCACCTCATTTTTAGGTACACCTGGTGCTGCTCCTGGCATGCTCTTCTACACTCCTCATTGAACCAGGGTTGGTCCCCTGGCTTAATGGTAATGGTAGAGTGAGGGATATGCAGGGTCATGAGGTTACAGATTGTGGTGAATACAATTCTGCTGCTGCTGATGACCCACAGCGCCTCATGGATGTCTAGTTTTGAGCTGCTAGATCTGTTCTGAATCTATCCCATTTAGCACGGTGCCAGTGCCACACAACACGACGGAGGGTGTTCTCAGTGTGAAGACGGGACTTCATCTCCAAAAGGACTATGCTTATCACTGCTACCAATGTTGTCATGAACATATGCATCTTTGACCGGTAGATTGGTGAGGACGAGGTCAAGTATGTTTTTCCCTCGTGTTGGTTCTCTCACCACCTGCCGCTGGTCCAGTCTGGCAGCTATGTCCTTCAGGACTTGGCCAGCTTGGTCAGTCGTGGTGCTACCAAGCCACTCTTGGTGATGGACATTGAAGTCCTCCACCCAGAGTACCTTCTGTGCCCTTGCTACCCTCAATGCTACTTCCAAGTGGTGTTCAACATGGAGGAGTGCTGATTCATCAGCTGAGGGAGGGCGGTAGGTGGTAATCAGCAGGAGGTTTCCTTGCCCGTGTTTGACCTGAAGCCAAGAGATTTCATGGGGTCCAGAGTCATTGTTGTCAATGCCGGTGGGACAGGACATACCCAGGGATGGTGTCTGGGACATTGGTTGAAAGTTATGATGCTGTGTGTATGACTATGTAAGGCTGTTGCTTAATTAGTCTGTGGGACAGCTCTTCCAATTTTGGCTCAAGTCTCCAGTTGTTAGTGAGGAGGACTTTGCAGGTCGACTGGGCTGGGTGTGCCTTTGTCGTGTCCAAAGCCGGTGCCGAGGTTGATGCTGGGTCGTCCGTCCAGTTTTATTCTTATTATTGTTTTCTGTAGGCCATTTCAGAGGGCAGTTAAGAGTCAACCACATTGCTGAGAGTCTGGATTCACATATAGGCCAGACTAGATAAGGATGGCAGATTTCCTTCCCTAAAGGACATTAGTGAACCAGATGGGTTTTTACGATAATCCAATAGTTTCATGGTCACTGATATTAGCTTTTTATTCCAGATTTATTTAACTAAGTGAATTTAAATGCCCCAGCTGCTGTGGTGGGATTTGGTCTCATGGGGTGGATTTTTTCAGTGGGAAGCTTTTGGAGGCAGGACTGCTACTAGCCGGCTTTCAATCCTGCCTCCATCAGCTTCTGGCCAACCAGCGGGATTTTCCCCTGATTGACCTTGTTAAGGCCGCCCAGCGGGCTCAGCAGGCCAATTAGGGGGAAGTCACTGACAGAGCACGTCAGCATATGATGTGCCATCTGTCAAGATTTCTTGAAAGAAGAAATGTCAGCGTTTGACAGCTCTGTGAAGTTGTCAAGCACTGACATTCTGTGTAGTTTGATGAGCCCTTGTGTTCAGGACTCATCAAACCTTTCAACTTTGCAGAAATCACCTGGCTGTTGGTTCGGAGGATCCAACAGCCAGTCTGTGAAATCTACAATGAAGATGTCGGGACTCCGGATCCACAGCGGCTGAAGGCTGCAGGCAGAAACAAAGGTAAGTGAACATTTTATCACACTTAACACTCACCTTACATACTTACCACTCCACACTTGCACCCATCACTCACCTCTACATCTCACTTTCAGACCCCTCCGACCCCCGCAGACCTCCTTCTCGTTTCCTACACCCTGGCGGGGTTCTCTGAGGTCAGGAAGCCTGCACTTAGGTGCTAAAAATAGGGATAATCCTTTTTTCTGCCTGTTAACTACCTGTTAACAGGCAGTTAATAGGATTTAATCCCTTTCCCGCCTCGAGGCAAAAGGGCATGGGGGCGGGTTTGCCACCCGCCCCCAAATTCTGCAACTTTACCGGCAGTCCCGCCTCCTCAGGGCTGAGAAAATCCAGCCCCAGGTCTCCGGGTCATTAGTCCAGGCCTCTGGATTACTAGTCCAGTAACAAAACCGCTATGCTATCATTCCCGGTGACTTAGTTTCTACTGAATGCAGACAAAAGCCTACATCATACTTCTCTGGACTGGCATGTTGATGCTGCAATAACTAAACTAATGTGCTAAACTGATGTGCTGCATAACTCATCTCTTTTAAATGCATGCTAAAAGAGAGCAGGAGTAGGATTTGTGTTCTTTCAAGAGCACTACCTTGGGTGATCTGCTCCAATGAAGCATGACTCTGTTGAGCTCACAATTGTGCCTGTATATCCTGCAAACACTGGGTACCATGATGGTAATTTGGGAATGACCAAATTAAGGGTGTGTTACCCTAAATAATATACGAACAATAAGGAGTAAGGATGTGGACTATCTGTGCTAGCGAAAAGCAATCAAATTAAGCATAAGTACATAATTAAGATTATTTTGATCATGATCAAAGCAGTTGGGTTGGATTTAATTGTCCCCTCTTTCCTAGCAAATTTATATCTTGTCTAGTACATACATGTCTGGATTCATCTTGTTCATCACACATGCAAATTTCTGTGCCCTGTTTGCATGCAATTGACTCAAATTTCAAATTCATAAAAAAGCAACAAAAGGCAACTGAAAATGTAGGGGAGACACCAAACAAAAACAGGATTGAAAACTACTGATCAAGAACTACTATAGATCTATAAAAACAGCCAACCATAATCAGTAGTCGTAAATTACCAATGAAACAGTTAATAAGAGAACGAGAATCAGTCACATTACTTAAAATTTTCTTTTGAAATCCTTTCTGCTTGTTCGGTTGGTAACTTGAACATAATAATGCAAAAATGGTTTTTAACACAAACACAAAAAATACGTTAGTGACTTAAATTTGTCAGTACTTTGTTGGAAAGCCATTCAATAAGGACCCCCTGGCTGCCATAGCCTCCAGCCTATCTCTGAACTCAGGAGCTGAGGGCTTGCGTTTTGCTATGAAGATATAGAAAAGGACAAGAAAAGACCAACTGGTCCATCTAGCCTGTTCCATCCAGACATTGGCCTGGAATGGCAATATTGGTAAAGAACGGCATAAGTTAGACCGTTGCACTCCCTGATCCTCCAGGGGCGAATTCATGTCTCACTTTTCTGAAAAATAATTGGAATATGCTGCAGCGAGCATTGCAGTGGATTGGGTGTGCGTGGCTAATGTCTGATACACAACCAAGGTACTGGGGCCCGACATAGAATGGAACAACAGATTACGTAATGTTTCCATAAAAGTAAAAGAGTGAAACAATTTGTGCAGGTTTCCCATTTTTTTTATAAATGGAATTACTTTTTTATTTTGTAATTAATTCTCATTGCTTATAATCGGGTAGCATGTAAGGGCACTCGTCTGCTAAAACGAGGGCTGCTCATTGGTGCTGAAAATCCTGGTGTCTGGTTAATTACTTCTGACAATCTGTCTTGTCAGTAAGTGGCTGGCTGCTTTATTTTATGACATTAAAGTAAGGCTGGTTTGATGGAGAAAGACTAAAACTATTCTCGCCTGGCACACTCAACCCACACTCCTGTGCAGTACTGAGGGAGTGCTGCTCATCTTTTGGAGGAGACGTTAAACCAAAGCCCCGTCTGCCCTCTCAGATGGCACTAATTTGAAGAAGAGCAGGGGAGTTCTTCCCAGTGTCCTAGCCTATATTTATCTCTCAACCAACATTACTAAATACAGATTATCTGGTCATTATGACATTGCTGTTTGTAGGACTTGCTGTACGCAAATTGGCTGCTGCGTTTCCTACATTACAATAGTGACTACACTTCAAAAAAGTATTTCAATGGCTGTAAAGCGTGTTGGGATGTCCTGGGGTTGTGAAAGGCTTTATAAATGCAAGTTTTTCTTTATTTCAGTAAACTCGATCTTGCCATTGGTTTTAATGGGTGGGGGGAGGAATCTATGATAATTAGCTATTAAACTTTTTCGTCGATGGTCTCTGTGAAACACTGTAAAAGCCCCAGCAAATTGAGGCGCACATAATGGCAAAAGTCACTCACGCCATAGTTTCCTGGAATTTCTGCACCATAATAATAGTGTACACCGTAGATGTACCATTATTATGGTGCAAGTTTCCACCAAATTCAGGCCCATGTCACATGGTAGTTTCCATAGCTGTTACTGCACAGAAACAGGCCATTCGGCCCAACAGGTCCATACCGGTGTTTATGCTCCACATGAACCTTCTCCCACCCTTTTTCATCTAACCCCATCAACATATTCTTCTATTCCTTTCTCCCTCATGTGTTTATCTAGCTTCCCCTTAAATGCATCTATGCTAGTCACCTCAACTATTCCTTGTGGTAACGAGTTCCACATTCTAACCACTCTCTGGGTAAAGGAGTTCCTCTTGGATTTATTAGTGACTGCATTTTATTTATTGGCCCTAGTTCTTCTCTATGTCTATCCTACCAAGCCCTTTCATAATCGTAAAAACCTGTATCAGGTCACCCCTCAGTCTTCTCTTTTCTAGAGAAGAGATCCAGGCCTGTTCAATCTTTCCTGATGGGTTTAGCCTCTCAATTCTGGTATCATCCTAGTAAACATTTTTTTCATCTTCACCAATGCTTCTATATTCTTTTTATAATATGGAGACGAGAACTGTTCACTAACCAAGGTTCTATACAAGTTTAACATAATTTCTCTGCTTTTTAATTCTTTGAATGAACTAACTCTCAGTTATATCTTCAAAGAACTCTAATTGATTTGTCAAGCAAGATCTGCCATCTTTAAAGGTTTATCATTCTGTGGTTCTCCTGGTGCTTCATGATTCTGTTTTTCAGGATGCTTTCTATTATTTTACCAACTACCAATGTCTTGGATCTATAGTTCCCTGGCTCTCTTTTAGTGTCTTTAGTTTGTCTATCACTTCTTTTTGGATAATTTCTATATTTATCAATTTTTTCTTCCTCTTGTGCTTAATGTTCTAATCTTGTACAGGGAAGACAGTCCACAGATTTATTTGGAAGTACTGACACAGAAATAATTGAAAATTTGCCTGTCCTTGGTCATTAGTGACCAGGATCCCTCTGGCCCCATTGTTCACTTTTGTCACGTGTTTTCGTTAAATATATTGACTTTCAAGTTTTATAATTCCTGGTCTTCATTAAAGTCCAATTTCTGAACTGAAGGATATTCTAGGTAAGGAGCTACTATAATCAGATCTCTCAAAATGTTTGAAAGCAAATATAATTTGTATTACTTTTGCTTAAAAGATTTTATTTCATGCCTCTAGCCATGAAGGAACACAGCAGAAATGATGAGATAAAATACTAATGTTTAAAGATGTGTTTGAACATAAAAGAAAAAGTGTTGGTTAAAACAGGGGGCAGTGGTCCATGTGCTCAGCTTAAACAGTACAGGTTAGATAAATGTAGATTTTTATATTGTATATCTGTGATTTTCGGTTTTCTGAGAAAGTGTCTATTTTCTGAACGTTCTGCCTTCTGATATTGTAGCTGGTAGTGTTGGCTCCTCCTGGCTCCACAAAGGATGGTTTCACACTTACCTTGGTGGGCCTATTCAGTCTGTAGACTAGCTGCAGACCTGTTTCCACCTGATGGAAAAGCCGTGATGGCTTTCCTGCTCATGCCCCGGTTAAAATGCCTGCTTTAGGCGGGTGCCTCATCCTAATGCAGAATCCTGCCATTTAAAATCGGCAACGTCGGAAAAGGGTCGAGTTATGAGTGGGTAAGTAACCCCCTCATTTTAACTGGGCGGCTAAGGTTAAAATTGACCCCGGTACAGTAAGCATTCTTTAGTGTTTATGAAAACAACAGGTGCAGGAAATTAACTGTGTGCCTTCACATTCGGATGTGAGTGAAGGAATACTTACAGGGGAAGGAAAAGCGTGTGAAAGGTATCATGGTATGTCATGCATATTTCTCTCAACTTGTAGATGAAGTTCAAAACAGTATGGCGAAGGTGTTCTCAAATGTGAAACATACTTATTACATTGCATTGTTGCAAAGTATTACTGACTCCTCTTAATTATGGCTCTCTTGGTGAGGTCATTAAATTTATTTTGGCACTGAGTTGCCATACAGAGTTTGGTAAAGCGACACCAGCTCCTAAGACCACCTCTTTCCATTATGCCTGGACCAGTCATTGGTTGGCTTACTTTCCTCCATGCCAAATAACTACTCTTTCCTTTCTCTTTTTTGATGCAATAAAATAGAGCAGTTTGAAATCTTGAGGGTTTTGGGGCCTTCTGCAGTACTCATGGAAATGCTTCTTGCAGGCAGTTTTCTAAGTCCTTGATCCCTGATGTTACATTGATGACCCACCACTTTAACTTACTGCAGCCAGTTAAACATAGCAACAACAGTTTCCCACCCTGTCCACCCTCAAGGTGAGCTTCCAATAGTGAACGCTAATAGCGTTGGGAGTCCACCCTGAATATTACAATCACCTGTCAATTTAAAATTTGATAAGGTCTGAGTTGGGTCACTCTGGCAGGTGAAAATCCTGCCCAAAGCATTTTGGGCGAGAACACTGCCAAAGAGGAAAATAAAGGTCTGAGTCTTTTCTCTTATGTGGCAAAAATTGCTAAATCAGAAGACTGCTCACAGTAATAAATCACGTGGGACGGTTTTCAATCCTATAATTGTTGCCATTATTGACCGCTTTAGTTGACAATTGATTTCTATGCTACATATGTTACTCTCGCTAGTTTGTTGACTTTAGTCCTGCATCTGTCTATTTAATTGGTTTTCTTTCATTTACACACACACATGCTTGCAAGTCTATTTTCCTCTCAGTGATTGGGGGAGACACTCAACCTCCCAAGTGCAGCAGCATCGAGAAAAGGCCACCTCAGAATCCTACAATGCACATTTGTTCACCCATCAAATCTTTGAGAAAACTATCTGAGTACTGGTGGAACTTCAGACGAAAGGGCATTGACTTGCATACATTTTGATTCTGCCCCTGGCTCTCGTCCTTCTGGACAGAGGTCTGGGAGGCCAATGTCTTCTGTATCTCCTCAGATGTGATCTACATGATGTGAACAATGCATTTGCTAATCAGGGTGAGTAATGCATGAGCTACCCTGGGGTTGGATAGGCGTCAGAATATGTGGAGCCACTACTTGTGGGCACACTCTGCTGACTTGGAAACCCTGCAGCTGAAGAAAGCTAGGACCAACTGATGTACAGCCAGGTCCAAGCATTCCATTACTTTCTTAAGTTCCAACAGGGACTCCCACTGCCCAAACAAAGCGCAACATTTTTCCTGCCCTACCATTCCACACAATAAGAACATAAGAAATAGGAGCAGGAGTAAGCCAATCGGCCCCTCTAGCCTGCACCGCCAGTCAATAAGATCATGGCTGATCTGATCTTGGCCTCAACTCCACTTTTCTGCCTGTTTCCCATAACCCTTGACTCCCATGTAGTTCAAAAATCTGTCTATCTCAGCCTTGAATATATTCAATGACTCAGCCTCCACAGCTCTCTGGGGGAGAGAATTCCAAAGATTCACTACCCTCTGAGAGAAGAAATTCCTCCTCATCTCCGTCTTAAATGGGCGACCCCTTATTGTGAAACTATGACCCCTAGTTCTAGATTCCCCCACTAGGGGAAACATCCTCTCAGCATCTACCCTGTCAAGCCCACTCAGAATCTTTTATGTTTCAATAAGATCACCTCTCATTCTTCTAAACTCCAATGAGTATAGGCACAACCTGTTCAACCTTTCCTCATAAGACAACCCCTTCATCCCAGGAATCAACCTAGTGAACCTTCTCTGAACTGCCTCCAATGCAAGTATATCCCTCCTCAAATAAGGAGACCAAAACTGTACGAAGTATTCTAGGTGCGGTCTCACCAACGCACTGTACAGTTGTAGCAAGACTTCCCTACTTTTATACTCCATCCCCCTTGCAATAAAGGCCAACATTCCATTTGCCTTCCTAATTACTTGCTGTGCCTGCATGCTAACTTTTTGTGTTTCATGTACGAGGATACCCAGGTCCCTCTACCGCAGAATTCTGTAGTCTCTCCATTTAAATAATATTTTGCTTTTCTATTCTTCCTACCAAAGTGGATAACCTCACATTTTCCCACATTATACTCCATCTGCCAAATTTTTGCCCACTCACTTAACCTATCTATATCCCTTTGCAGACTTTTTGTGTCCTTCTCACAACTTGCTTTCCCACCTATCTTTGTATCGTCAGCAAATTTGGCTACATTACACTCGGTCCCTTCATCCAAGTCATTAATATAGTTTGTAAATAGTTGAGGCCCTCACACTGATCCCTGTGGCAGCCCACTAGTTACAGTTTGCCAACCTGAAAATGACCCATTTATCCCGACACTCTGTTTTCTGTTAGTTAGCCAATCCTCGGTCCATGCTAATATATTACCCCCAACATCATGAGCTCTTATCTTGTGCAGTAACCTTGTATGTAGCACCTTATTGAATGCCTTTTGGAAATCCAAATACACGACATCTGCTGGTTCCCCTTTATCCACCCTGCTCGTTGCATCTCGAAGAACTCTAATAAATTTGTCAAACACGATTTCCCTTTCATAAAATCTGTTTGATTGTATTATGATTTTCTAAATGTCCTGCTACTACTTCCTTAATAATGGATTCCAGCATTTTCCCAATGACAGATGTTAGGCTAACTTGTCTATAGTTTCCTGTTTTCTATCTCCCTCCTTTCCTGAATTGGGGCGTTACATTTGCAGTTTTCCAATCCGCTGGGACCTTTCCAGAATCTAGGGAATTTTGGAAGATTACAACCAATGCATCCACTATCTCTGCAGCCACTTCTTTTAAGACCCTAGGATGCAGTCCATTGGGCCCAGGGGACTTGTCAGCCTTTAGTCCCATTAGTTTGCTTAACACTTTTTCTCTAGTGATGGTGATTGTTTTAAGTTCCTCCCTCCCTTTTGGGATACTTTTGCCCCTTGTTGAAGAATTACCTTGACTTTGCAAATGTATATTCTGAAATGTACTAAACACTGTGAGGACCCCTTTTGTGTGAATATCCCAAGTGTGGGGTAACTTATAATGTAGCATACAATTGATATTGTAACATGAATGAAAATGTTTAAAAATGTATCTTGTTTCAAATACAGGTTAAATTATCCACAAATTGTTGCTTTTTCATGCCATGATTGACCAATTTCTACCACAGCAGCTTTTGTTGTTTTGATACAATGTTAGTCAGACTAATGCATCCTGAAGTACTTTGGTCTAATGAAAGGTAACAATTGTATATTTGCTCCAGAAAAGTTTTTATTTGTCCATCTTGAATATGTGACTGTGTCCTTCACTGGATGGGTGCAAGGATTTATTTTGATTCTTCAGATATTAACCACTCCCATAAATCGGCATTAACGTTCATATAGGCAAGACTGTTCAGGATTATTTCTTATTTGTGTTGGGAGAAAAATGTGCATTACAACATTTAAAGAGATTTATTATACACCCTTCTACCTTGAGAGAGTATGTTGACAGCAGCTGCATCAGTGATACTCTGAAGGCTTGACCGAGTTGCAGACCTATATTTTTATGGTCTGTCATCAGCTTAGGTAGTTCGTCTACTGGTTTGCTAACTACACAGAGCTGATTTTGTGTCTCCATTTACTTGTGCCATGATGTGAAATAGCACAATGATGCAAGTATCCATGCACATGGACCAGGTTCTTTGTTATTATGGGTATTAAAATGTGGCTACTGATAAATTACCAAATAGTTTTACATTGTAATGGTCTTTTATTTTAACGTGGTACAGCATTTTCAGAGAAAGACAAATTGTACCATACACTATGCAGCTAATATTGCAGTGCTCGGCAGTCATGGTGAAGTACACATCGGGCACTGGAACCCTCTATTATGGGGCCCTGAGGCCTGCTCAGTGCCCTGTGCACATGGCATCCTATAATGTGACCCACAAGTGCCTGTGATGCTTGACAGTCTGTGCACCTATTGTGCACTAGGCTCATTAAGGCTCAAAGATATACAAATCTATGCCTAGGTCACATATAAAATGGATGCTTCATGGGAGGCCCTTCCCTGTGTTTTGCCCTTAAAGTTGACGTTTTTTTTTGGGCTTGAGTCAGTGCTGCATTTGCTTGCACCTACTTCCTTGCTGCTTTGCCATTTAGTTGTTTTGCTGTAACTAAAATTACTGACCGCTTCTTTGCACCCCATCTGCTATCTGTGCATGTTTCCCGAGGGAATACAGAGGGAGTGCTGCTATGTCGGAGGTGCTGTCTTTAGGATGAGACATTAAACCAAGGCCCTGTCTGCCCTCTCTGGTGGATGTAAAAGATCCCATGGCACTATTTTGAACAAGAGCAGCGAGTTATCCCCGGTGTCCTGGCCAATATTTATCCTTCAGTCAACAGCACTAAAACAGGTTGTCTGGTCATTATCACATTGCTGTTTCTGGGAGCTTGCTGTGCGCAAATTGGCTGCTGCATCTTCCTACATTACATAATGACTACACTTCAAAAGTACTTCAAAAATTAGCTGTAAAGCTTGTGAAAGGCGCAATATAAATGCAAGTCTTTTTTTTCCTCAAGGAATTGTCATTGTGTGTTGCCGAGAAATGGGCTGTGGTTGTCCCTCTGGACATCCATTTCTGTGCAAGTTCTGGAGGAAGAGGGTCAGAGGGAGTATGTAGGAGAATTGGTGAATTTGCACCTTCGGCCAAGAATGTCCAACCTTTTGGAGCTGGAGTTGGATACATGTGGGCCTTATGTTGTGAAACCCATACACAAAAAATGAAAATGCTCATATGCAGAATAGCAAGCCTCTAATACCCAAAAAAGTAAGATTTGGCAAGGCCCCCATCTTCCCTTCCCTACTCATTTTCCCCCTCTCCCAAAATCTGGTTCTTTTTCTCTCCTCGTTTTGCTCTTTCTCTATCTTTACTCCTTTTTCTGGTTTTCTCTCCCCTCGTCTCCTCATGCCCTGTCTCTACCTCTTTTCTGGTTGTCCCTCTCTCTCTCTCTATCCTATGTCCCCTTTTTCTCTTTCATACTTAGTCCTCTAATGCTCCCTCTTCCCTGCTTCTCTTCTTCCTTTTAGGTTACAGTAAATCTTTAGAAAGACTTTATTATCTTTTACCACTTTGAAAAATATGGGCAGTGGGAGAGATGCAAACCAGCTTTGGGAACAGGAGGGAGTGCTTCAGCTCTTTAAGCTTGCTGGACCTGGACGACTGGTAAATGCTGCTCCCTCATTGGGACTAATCCGCCAACCAGGGAACAACCTTTCACAGTGTTCTAGGCCCAAGAATTTTAAATGGTTTAAAGGTGCTGAAGTGGGTGTTGCACGGAAGGGCAAATAATAGAACTAGCAGAAGCTTTGCTGACCAGACTAAGAAGCTTGCATGCCAAGTCTTGGCCATCCTTTCCTTGTTCAAGTGGAACCTGGACCCTAAAACTGCCACTCTTGTCCAGAGAACCAGGCAATTGTAATCAAGATATCTCAAGAAATCTGCATGTGGACCAATTTTAATATAAGGCTGAGAAGTGGTGGGTGGAGTATGCCTGCTACCCACCCGTTGCTAGCCTGAGGCCTGAACCATTTTCAGGCCCAGGCCTGAGTTACATGCTGCTGGTGAGTTGCGAGTGCCCCTCTGCAACTTGTTGGTTGTAGAGGGCGCGAAATCGTCTGGCTCCTTTGCTGAATCAGCTGACAGTCGGAGCCTTGAAGGAGGTGACCTTGGACAGGCTGAAGTTTTTACGTGAATATTCCTGCACCTGGCCCCACCAAAATAAAATTAAACATTTCCTGAGCTATTTTCTGAGCAGCCTCCATTAGTCACTTTAAGGAGCATTGGTTACACTGCTCAGCGCCTGGCGCAAATGTGCTCAAAATTGTAATCGGGGTACTGTGTACTTAGGACTCTGATTTGCATATTACAAGTGTGCACCCGCCTGAAACAGGTGGGCGCTCGAGCCGTCCTATTTAAGTTGGTGGCAGCTGGAGTGGCAGCGTAAACAGGAAGTTAGTGACCGAAAGCCACTTTCAGGCCACTACAGCCCCAGTTATGCCAGGTGGAGCGAGTTTAAAATTGTGTCTCATGATTTCCCCAAGGGGACCATGACACACATTTGCAGATTCCTGCAGTTAGACAGAGAAACCGCTTCTCGGACAGAGATGGTACTGTTAGTGGCTGTCAAGGTAACCGCTACTTTGAATTTCTGTGTTTTTGGGTCCTTCTAAGCAGCAAGAGATATCTGCCATTTCTACCAATCTGTGCCACATAATTGCATTGTGGAGATGACATTTACCTTAGTTGCCTAGCTAAATGAATTGATCATTTTGCAAATGAAGAACAGGTGACAACATAAGAGTGCTGCACTTTACAGTTAGGCTGGATCCCCACAAAGTGCAGGGCATTATTCATGCCCATATGGCTTCTTACCCCCAATACTACCTCCTTCATGAACAGATAGTGGGTTCCACTGAATGAGTAGCTGGTTTGTTTCTGTTTGTTTTCCTGACGAAATGCTTAGAACATGGTCTTGTCATAACCAACACCTTGTTTCGTCAGAGAGATAAGTACAAGGCCTCATGCCAATGCCTGGAGCGAGGGTGTTGCCATCTGTTGGACTACGCCATCGTCCAAGCGAGGGACCACAAGGATGTCCGCATCACCCGCGCCATGACAGGAGCTGACAACTGCTGGACTGACCGCCTAATCCATTCCGTTATCTCCATCAACCTAGCCTCAAAATGGCGGCGACAACAGAAACGCTGCCGCAGAAAAATCAACACTGAAGGTCTCAAAGACCCTGCAAAGAAAGCCCTATTCAGTCAACGCCTCACAGCTAACCTGACGACTCCCAATGAACTGGAGCCCCAGAGTGCCTGGTCTGCCCTTAAGTCCACCATAATTAGCACCGGCGAAGAGACTCTTGGTTACTCTACCAGAAAACATCAAGACTGGTTTGATGAGAACCCCATCGAGGCAGCCAAGGAAAAGATCTGAAGAGCGATATAATGAGATGCATGCTGCTAACACGGATTTGGTGGTGGAAACGTTTGGCATTCTGAAGTAATGGTTTAGATGCTGGATCTGGAGGATTGGTAAAGGCTGATTGGATGATGGCTGATTACTGCAGTGCTCTTTCTCTTGCTCTCTCCTCTCCCTCCCGAGGAGAGGTGAGAATAACAACCCTTGATATTAAGGCAGGATTCGACCGAGTATGGCACCAAGATGCCCAGCAAAACTGAAGTCAGTGGGGGGTGGGGTCAAAGGGAAAATCTTCCAATGACTGGAGTCATACCTGACGTGCAGGAAGTTAGTCATGGTTGTCGGAGGCCAATCATTGCAGCCCAGGACATTGCTGATGGTGTTCTAGGGTAGTGTCCTTAGCCCAGCCATCTTCGGCTGCTTCATCAATGGCCTTCCCGCTATCATAAAGTAAGTAATGTGGTTGTTTGCTTATGATTCTCTCATTCAGCTCCATTCACAACACCTGCTAATGGAGTGCTCTGTTCCAGCCTACAGCAGGACCTGGTTAATATGCAGGCTTGGCTGACAAGTGGCAGGTAACATTTGTGCTACATATGCACAGGGCAGTGACCACCTCCAACAAGAAAAGACCCAACAACCTCCTTCATCGACACCACAGTCGCTGAGTATCTCACTATCGTAGTCATAAGGCACAGAAGGAGGCCATTCGGCCCATTAAGTCCGTACCTGCTCTCTGTAGAGCAATCCAGTCAGTCCCACTCCCCCGCTCTATCCCCGTAGCCCTGCAAGTTTATTTCCCTCAAGTGCCTATCCAGTCTCCTCTTGAAAACATTGAGTGTCTCCGCTTCCACCACTTCCGTCGGCAGCGAATTCCAGGTCCTCAACACTCGCTGCGTAAAAAAGTTTTTCCTCACATCCCCCCTGTATCTCTTGCCCAAAACCTTAAATCTGTGTCCCCTAGTCCTTGTACCGTCAACTAGTGGGAACAGCCTTTCCTCGTCTGGCCTATCCAAACCCATCATAATCTTGTACAGCTCTATCAAATCACCCCTCAACCTCCTTTGCTCTAATGAAAACAAATCCAGCTTCTCCAACCTGTCCTTGTAGCTAAGATCCCCCATCCCCGGAACCATTCTGGTAAATCTCCTCTGCACCCTCTCAAGGGCCTTCACATCCTTCCTAAAATGTGGTGACCAGAACTGGACGCAATACTCCAGTTGTGGCCTAACCAGCGCTTTATAAAGGTTCAGCATAACTTCTCTACTTTTGTACTCAATACCTCTATTTATGAAACCCAAGATCCCATATGCTTTGCTAACCACTCTCTCAATATGTCCTGCCACCTTCAGGGACCTATGCACATTAACTCCCACGTCCCTCTGTCCCTGCACACTCTTTAAAACTGTGCCATTAAGTGTATATTGCCTCTTCCTGTTCCTTCTGCCAAAATGCATCACCTCACATTTCTCTATTAAATTCCATCTGCCACTTGTCTGCCCATTCTGCTAGCCTTTCTATGTCCTGTTGCGTTGATTGGTATCATCCTCACTGTTTGCCACACCCCCAAGTTTGGTGTCATTGGCAAATTTAGAAATTTTACTTTGTATTCTAATATCCAGGTCATTTATTTTTTTATATATATATAAAAATATAAAAAAGCAGTGGCCCCAGCACTGACCCTTGAGGAACACCACTGTCTACCATCCTCCAGTCTGAAAAACAGCCATTTACCACAACTCGCTGTTTTCTGTCCTTAAACCAATTCCTTATCCAAGCTGCCACTGACCCACCTATTCCATGAGCCTCAATTTTGTTAACCAACCTTCTATGTGATACTTTGTCAAACGCCTTCCTAAAATCCATGTAGACAACATCCATTGCATTCCCTTCATCAATCCTCTCTGTTACTCCATCAAAAAATTCAATTAGATTAGTCAAACACAATCTGCCTTTGACAAATCCATGTTGGCTCTCCTTAATTAGCTTAAACCTCTCCAAGTGCCCGTTAATTTTTTCCTTGATTATTGTTTCTAAAACTTTACCCACCACTGATGTTAAACTGACCGGCCTGTAGTTACACCCTTTCTTGAACAATGGTGTCACATTTGCCACTTTCCATTCCTCAGGCACCTCTCCCGCATCTAGGGAAGATTGGAAAATTATGGCAAGCCCTTCTGCTATCTCCTCCCCCAATTCCCTTAGCAACCTGGGATGCAAGCCATCTGGACCAGGCGACTTGTCCACTCTAAGCATACCCAGCCTTTCTAGTACATCCTTTCTATCAATTTTCACCCCTTCCATTGCTTCTACCTTTTCCACTTCTACCGATATTTTGTCAGCATCCACCTCCTTAGTAAACACCGATACAAAGTACTCATTGAGTATTCTAGCCTTGCCCTGCGCCTCTAAGCATATAACACCTTCTGTGTCCCTAATAGGCCCCACCCCGCCTCTCACTACTCGCTTACTGTTTACATGTCGGTGGAAGATTTTTGGGTTCCCTTTTATGTTAACCGCCATTCTACTCTCATATTCTCTCTTTGCCAATCTTATTTTCATCTTCCCCTCTCAACTTATTGAGAAGTCGCACAACACCAGGTTATAGTCCAACAGTTTTATTTGAAATCACAAGCTTTCGGAGCTATCGATCGCCCCTTCCTCAGGTGAAGTAAAGAGATACAGAATCGCCAAAGCATATATAGATAGAGAACAATGCATGTGTTACTTACAAAAGCAGACGACTACATTTAAATCACCCTGACTGTTTATCTGCCGAGGTGTGACAAAAGGCAATCAGGTCACATCAAAGACATAGCAAGATACAACTGAGACAATGAGGTGGAGTCACAGGGGGTCTAACGTGTCAAAAGCTGCAGTCTGTATGTAAAACGATAAACTTATTGTATTTGGTCTGGTTCTCCCTTGAAGAATTCACCTGACATGCATCATACACCCTCTTTTTTTTGTTTTATCATTTTCTCTATCTCCCTCATCATCCAAGGAGCCCTTGCTTCGGTTCCCTTACCTTTCCCTCTTGTTGGAATGTACCTAGCCGATACTTTGAACATCTCCTCCTAGCCTGTACTTGGAACATCTCCTCCTCCTATCAACATCGTGGGGGTTACCATCAACCAGAAGCTTAACTGGGTTAACCATATCAACACCGTGGCTACAAGAGCAGGGCAGACGTTGAATAATTTGTGGCACGTGGCTCACCTCCTGACTGCTCAAAGCCACTACAGTTGCCACAGGTGTTGACGTGGTAGTTGCCTGGGCCTGTATGCTCTCTGACATGTCTGTAATAATTTGAATAGGTGGCTACGTGATATGGATGTGACTTCATCCTGAGAGACATCTGCATTATCCACATCAGTTCCTGTATTCAGCATGGCCAGAAATCTGAGAGAGAATAGACTGCTGAGCAGCCATAAGGCTGCTGAACCTTGGATTGTTATCTGGTTGTGTGCCGTGAAGGCAGACTGCTACAGATTGGATCCCGCGGTTTCTAGAACACAAATAACAGGTTAATAAGTTAGAAAAGACCCAAAAACATGAGTGTTAGTCAAAATAACAATAGTTCACTTCATTCCCATATATCTTTGAGTGTGTAATATTACTTAATTAATATTCTGAAATTATAGGTGATGGTTTATTTGACATTGGTTCCATTAAGTCTCTTTAACTTGTTATATCACAGTAAATGCCTTTGCTTACTGCCCAACAGGAATGCAGATTTTTCTGTTGGGCAACACCTTAACTTTAGTGTGGTGGTAAGTTTAAGTATTCAATTAGAATTTAGTTGCAATTATTCAAATCTGTCACATCTGTGAAACGCTTGTACAAGCAATTAATGTGACTCGCTGTCTGTGGCAAAGGTATGAAATGGAGTCCAGAAGAAGACTGAAATTGAATTATTTTCATTTAAAGGTTTTGCAGTTTTAAATATGCATTTGTTTGAACACAGTGAACACTATCTATTCCTGAGGTATGGTCATATATATGCATTATGATTGAAAAGTAGCAATCATTCTTTACGCAAATAAATGATATGCATACACTATGATTAAGTAGCAAAATCACTGAATGGCACAGGACTGAGAAAATAAAAACTTTTGAAAAGTGGCAACAAAAACAATCAGAAATTGAAAGCACATCCCAGAGTCTCACCAAAAAGCACCAGTTGGCCAGAAAACAGGAGAGCAAACATTTTCGATTTAGTTTGAGAGGGAGGAGTCCTCACTCCAAAATTTCTGACATCTGGTAAGTTTAAAATATCTTTTCTCCTGTGTAATTTCCCTGTACACTGAACGTTGTTGGAAAGCATGGTCAATAAAGCAAGAATTCAATAAAAGTCTGTGAAGTTGCATATAATTATAAATGATCTGTGCACAATAATTCTTAGTTGAACTACACTTGCTTATGATCATCTTTGATCATATGGCATCTTATGAACATACAAAAATGACCAGGCAGGAAAATACCAGCTGGTCCATCAAGCCTGCCCCACATTCGTGATGCGTGGAGCATCATGACGAGACACTAAATTCCCCCAGCAGCCGTATAATCTCCTGGGAGAGGTAAAACAAATTAGAAAAAGAAACCCAGGGCCAAAAAGGGGGGAAAAATCTCAAATTCCTGTTCAATCCCCTCAGTCAATCAAAACTAGTCCAGGAGACCACATTGACCATGCTTATGTTACCTGTTAAATCACTTACCATTTATAAGATCTAATCTCTGTCCCAGCCAAGTACGAGAAAGTGTGCAGAGAGTCAGGACACACCGCACAAGTCGGCAACGTATTCCAAAGGTTTTCTACTTTATGGGAAAAGAAGAATCGCTTAACATGTAGCCTATTCCGACTCTTGTATAGTTTAAATGCATGACCCCTGGTCTTCCCAATCTGTTAAACTGCAATAATCAATAATCTATCAATAGATTCGCAATCCAGCCCTTTCATTATTTATATACCTCTATCAGGTCGCCTCTAAGTCTACACTGCTCTAAAGTAAATAGACCCAGCTTTGTGACTTTTTTGAGTCTGCATGCAGTTGCAGGCTCTGATCACCAGGTGGTACTGCGGAGCACATTTCTAAACTTCGTATTCCGGATCTTACGCCATCTTGTTTTTTTTTAAAAACTGATTCTTCTTGGGTAAATTGATTTTTGATAATTTTAAAGTTTTTAATTCTGGCTTTAATTTACTTTAAACATTTACTTTAGGGGCCCATGCCACCAACCCATTTTTTCCACAAGTGAGGGTCCCACTTGAGACACCCACTTTGCCTATGTCTCTCCCCTTTCCTCCACCCCACCCCTCCAGCCTTTTCAGCTTAGTAATGAGGCATATGCCTTTTCTACCGACTGTTCTGTGGTCCTTCTCCATGTCTATACACTGCTCTGCTAGCTTGTGGTTCACTGTGCAAACCCTGTTGTTTACCGGCAGCTTCACACCAAATCTGCTACCATTTCTGGGGGCAATCTCATCGAAAAGAAAAATGAGGTAATAAAAATCTGTGGTGTGCACTTCTATTGGGGAAAACGAATGGACATCAGACCCATGATCTTTTCTGAGTTTACTTTTTATTTTGCTGCTTTGTCCAAATGCCCATTATGGCACTTAAAAGAATTGTACTGTATTACAGGTAATCAAAGGATGCTTTATTTACAGACACATATTTGACTCGTTTGTAGCAGCATATTTATCAGATGTATACTTTTGTACAGAGACCCTATTGTCTAGAGCCAGATCATTACTTGGAACAGTATTGAAAATTCATTATTTAAAAATTGTTAAAACTATCACACTCTGGCCAGATGCATTGAAGATTATGCTTATTTAATGATGACCAAAACAAAGAAGACCTGAAGAACTATGATAGCAAATGATGTCTCCAAGCTTGTGTATATTAAATAAAACTTCTCCCCTCTCCTTCTCTCCTCCGCAAACCCCTCCTCCCCACCCCTCTCCAGCTTCTACTCTTCCTGTAATTTTCTGCTCTCCCCATTGCTTTTAATCTCTGTCCACCTTCCCCCTCTGGCCTCCAATATCTGTTATCCTTTGGCCCTGCTCCAATTGCCTGAAGACAACACTTAGTCTTGACTCCCCATGTGCAACACCAAGGGAGATTCAGGAGTACTGCATGTTCTTTTTATTTCCACAGAGGAGTTGTGTTCATTCAGCTCTGCTTCATTCATTCAGATGGATGCGTCTCTTAAGGCAATGGCAAGGCATCAGAAGGCGAGGAATTCACTAGTGAGGAGTTGTCTGCAGCCAGCAAATAATGTTCTGAACAGTGGAAAGACCATTAATTTGTCAACAGATCCTCCACACCTTGGCCAGAAGTACCATAAACATTTGGGAGGGTCTTCACTGACAGATGAGGGAACATACCAGCTTCTTGATGACCCCAACATCCCAGATCCTTGTGGAGGTGAATATGTGCATATTGAAGCAGACCACAAACAATGTTCATGCCAGTGTGCAATCTGGGAATATCTAGATCTATACTGATTTGATTTGCCTGCATAATATTATGGAATTGGGTTAGACACTGTTGGTGCACAAGATGCCTCTTTAGTCCATTTGCACAGCAATCTGGTAGAATACATAGAAGTTAAAACACAGAAACAGAACATTTGACCCAACAAATTTGAAGTGATGTTTACCCTCCACATGAGTATATTGTTTCGAAACACATTTACCCACCTTGTTACCATATTCCTTCAACTCCTTTGCCCTCATCCACCTATCCAACCTAATCTTGAATGTTGACATAGTTTCTGCCTCAAACTAACCTGGAAGTGAATTCCATCGCCTCTCAACTCTGTGAAGAAGTTTCTTTTACAATTAATCTTGTATTTATGGCCCCTCATGCTTGACCCCTCAACTACTGGAAACAGTCTGCTTCTATCGACTCTCCCATCCTTTCATAATTTCAAACACTTGTATGTATTGCCTTGTAATTTGTGTTGTGCTAATGACAGAAGACCCAATTTTTCAAGTCGTCATATTTTTATTTCCTCATATCAGACAACATCCTAGTGAATCTGCGTTGTACCCTCTCTAAAGCCTCAATATCCATCTGATAGTGTGAAGCTCAGTTCTGCACCCAGTACTTCAACTGAGTTCCTATTAAGGTTTTAATGTAGGCTTATCATTTACCTCTTAGCTTTCATATTCTGTACCTCTTGTAACTTTTTATTTTACAGCCTTATTAACCTGAGGTGCTGCCTTTAATGTTCCATGAACCTGTTCTCTCACGTCCCTCTGCTCTTCCACAGCACTGAGCCTACTTCAATTCAGTATGTAATTACTGCTGTTATTTTTTTGGTTTAACCAGTAACAATCCTCTGCATTGCTCTGGGGTACAGCTATTCGGAACTACTTCCAGAATCTGAAGATTTTTTGGGGGCTTGTGAGAGTCAGCATCCACTATGCACCAGAAGCAGCTCTGATGGGTCCAATCAGAGCTGCTTCTGGTGCACAGTAACCAATTACTGTTAGGTCCAACGTCCGCTTCTAGAAATCTGCAGGGGTTCAACCCTCCCATGCTATGCTGCGATCGCCTCATCGTGCACCCACTTCGGCTATGCAAAGCTGCAGCAGTTCAAGTGAAAGATATTTCTGTGGCATCTCCTGATTGCTGCATGAAAGTAGAGATCCTTGAAGCATTTGGCTATTTGAGGCACACAAACCTTACATGACTGAAAGCCGGGTAAACATTTTGAACTTCTAAATTTTTCCCCAGTTTTTGAAACCAAGAATGAACTCTGCCATCTTCTTGTGGATTACCAAATACTGTTCATTAGAAAAAGGGGAGGGGTTTGTGAATGGGAGATGAATCATTGAAGGGGGGCTTAGCAAAAAAAAAAATTGGGAACCACTGCCTTAGATGGACAACCTATCTCCTGTGCTGGTCATCGATGTCTCAAGATCCTATCACTGTATGCTTCTGTTTTCCAGCTTCTGTAGCTGATTTCCTGTTGTTGCTCCATTAATGGTTTTTCTACACACAGATACACTGCTTTATTTTTATTCCTTCATGGGATGTGGGCATCACTGGCAAGGGTAGCATTTATTGCCCATCCCTAGTTGCCCTTGAGAAGATGGTGGTGAGCTACCTTGAACCGCTGCAGTTCGTGTGGTGAAGGTACTTCCACAGTGCTGTTACGTAGGGAGTTCCAGGATTTTGACCCAGCGATGATGAAGGAGCAGTGATATACTTCCAAGTCAGGATAGTGTGTGACTTGGGGGGGAACTTGGAGGTGGTGGTGTTCCCATGCGCCTGCTGCCCTTGTCCTTCTAGGTGGTAGAGGTCGCAAGTTTGGGAGGTGCTGCCGAAGAAACCTTGGCGAGTTGCCGCAGTGCATCTTGTAGATGGTACACACTGCAGCCACGGTGCGCCAGTGGTGGAGGGAGTGCAAGTTTAAGGTGGTGGATGAGGTGCCAATCAAGCGAGTTGCTTTGTCTTGGATGGTGTCGAGCTTCTTGAGTGTTGTTGGAGCTGCACTCATCCAGGCAAGTGGAGAGTATTCCATCACACTCCTGACTTGTGCCTTGTAGATGGTGGAAAGGCTTTGGGGAGTTAGGAGGTAAGACACTCGCTGCAGAATACCCAGCCTCTGACCTGCTCGTGTTGCCACAGAATTTATGTGGCTGGTTCAGTTAAGTTTCTGGTCAATGGTGACCGCCCCCCCCAACAACAACAACAACAACTTGTATTTATATAGTGCCTTTAACATCATAAAACGTCCCAAGGCGCTGAACAGGAGTATTATAAGACAAAAAATTTGACACCGAGCCACATAAGGATAAATTAGGGCAGGTGACCAAAAGCTTGGTCAAAGAGGTAGGTTTTAAGGAGAACAACCCAGGATGTTGATGGTGGGGGATTTGGTGATGGTAATGCCGTTGAATGTCAAGGGGCGGTGGTTAGACGCTCGCTTGTTGGAGATAGTCATTGCCTGGCACTTGTGTGGCGCGAATGTTAGCTGCCACTTATCAGCCCAAGCCTGAATGTCGTCCAGGTCTTGCTGCACGCGGGCATGGACTGCTTCATTATCTGAGGAGTTGCGAATGGCACTGAACGCTGTGCAGTCATCAGCAAACATCCCAACTTCTGACCTTATGATGGAGGGAAGGTCATTGATGAAGCAGCTGAAGATGGTTGAGCCGAGGACACTGCCCTGAGGAACTCCTGCAGCGATGTCCTGGGGCTGTGAAGATTGACCTCCAACCACCACAACCATCTTCCTTTGTGCTAGGTATGACTCCAGCCAGTGGAGAGTTCCCCCCTGATGCCCATTGACTTCAGTTTTACTAGGGCTCCTTGATGCCACACTCAGTTAAATGCTGCCTTGATGTCAAGGGCAGTCACTCTCACCTCACCTCTGTAATTCAGCTCTTTTGTCCATGTTTGGACCAAGGCTGTAATGAGGTCTGGAGCTGAGTGGTCCTGGTGGAACCCAAACTGGGCATCAGTGAGCCGGTTATTGGTGAGTAAGTGCCGCTTGATAGCACTGCCGACGACACCTTCCATCACTTTGCTGCTGATTGAGAGTAGACTGAAGGGGCGGTAATTGGCCAGGATTTGTCCTGCTTTTTGTGGACAGGACATACCTGGGCAGTTTTCATCATTGTCTGATAGGTGCCAGTGTTATAGCTGTACTGGACCAGCTTGGCTAGAGGCGCGCTAATTCTGGAGTACAAGTCTTCAGCATGACAGCTGGGATGTTGTTGGGGCCCACAGCATTTGCTGTATCCAATGCGCTCAGCCATTTCTTGATATCACTTGGAGTGAATCAAATTGGCTGAAGACTGGCTTCTGTGATGGTGGGGACCTCAGGAGGAGGCCGATATGGATCATTCACTCGGCACTTCTGGCTGAAGTTTGTTGCAAATGCTTCAGCCTTGTCTTTTGCACTCATGTGCTGGGCTCCACCATCATTGAGGATGGGGAGCATGGAGCCGCCCCCTCCTGTTAGTTGTTTAATAGTCCACCACCATTCACGACTCGATGTGGCAGGACTGCAGAGCTTTGACCTGATCCGTTGATTGTGGGATCGCTTTGCTCTGTCTATAGCATGCTGCTTTCGCTTTTTAGCATGTGTTGCAGCTTCCCCAGGCTGGCACCACATTTTTAGGTACGCCTGGTGCTGCTCCTGGCATGCTCTTCTGCACTCCTTATTGAACCAGGGTTGGTCCCCTGGCTTGATGGTAATGATAGAATGAGGGATATGCCGGGCCATGAGGTTGCAGATTGTGGTGGAATACAATTCTGCTGCTGCTGATGGCCCACAGCGCCTCGTGAATGCCCAGTTTTGAGCTGCTACATCTGTTCTGAATCTATTATATTTAACACGGTGGTAGTGCCACACAACACGATGGAGGGTGTCCTCAGTGTGAAGACGGGACTTCGTCTCCACAATGACTCTGCGGTGGTCACTGCTACCAATGCTGTCGTGGACAGATTCATCTGCGACAGGCAGATTTGTGAGGACCAGGTCAAGTAGGTTTTTCCCTCGTGTTGGTTCTCTCACCTTCTGTCACAGGCCCAGACTGGCAGCTGTATCCTTCAGGACTTGGCCAGCTCGGTCAGCAGTGGTGCTACCGAGCCACTCTTGGTGATGGACATTGAAGTCCTCCAGAGTACATTCTGTGCCCTTGCTACTCTCAGTGCTTCTTCCAAGTGGTGTTCAACATGGAGGAGTACTGATTCATCAGCTGAGGGAGGGCGGTAGGTGGTAATCAGCAGGAGGTTTCCTTGCCCATTCTTGACCTTTCATGTTTTTTTCACAGCTGAGGCTGACTCCATCATCTTTTGGTAGTACTGATCTTCAGGCATACAGCACATATGTTCTGCTCATCATAATCTACTCACAGTAACATCCTCTGTACTGCACACTACCCTCTTCTAATGATTTTAATATTAATCACTCATGGTCAAATGGATTCCAAAGGCAATCAGTCTCCACTTCTTAATTAGGGTACAGCTCTTGGTACCATAAAGAAATGTTAACTTTCACTGGCCTTATGTTTCTACATCCTCACTGTGTGGAAGTCAAAAGTCATTACACAGTCATCTCTAATCCTCAGACCTAAAGAGATTGAGGTAGCGGACCTGAAAGGAGTCAGCAGCACCGGAGGAGGTGGCAGAGTATAAAGAGCGCGGGAGACCGAGGCAGTGGACCTGAAGAGTCAGCAGCAGCAGCACCGGAGGCGGCAGACACAAATCCGCCAAATTCTAAAACAGCAAAAGCGAGGAGTGATGTCACAGGACTGCAGGTAGGTGATTGGTGGGTCAGTATTAGCATTTTATTCTCTCTAACGTAACTAGATAAACTAATTAATAACTATAAATAATCGGGTGAATAAAGAATTTAAGAGAGCGCGAGAAGCGGCCGGAGGTAAAGGTAGGCCCGACTTTTAAGACTCTTAGGGGGGGAAATTGGCCTCCAGGGGGCGATAACAGGGTGCTAAGGGCTTACCGGCCGGGCGTGGCGAAATTACAGCCGCCTGCGAACTTCCATGGCGGGTTAGCGCTGGCCTTAAAACTTAGCGCCGCGATCTCCTGCGCCCCGGAGATTGTGACATCATCCGGTGCGCAGCGCCCAGTTATTGCCCCGGATGTAAAATTCGCTTCTGTCACCTGCAGCATTACTGGGCGTCAACAACGGCAACTGCAGGAGGCATTGTCACCTCTGCTGGCCGCTTGGGGAGCGCTAATTAAAGGCAGTGGTGGTCAGGTAGACTAAAATTTAATAATCACAGAATCCCCACAGTGCAGATAGAGGCCATTTCGGCCCATCGAGCCTGCACCGACACATATCCCACCCTATCCCCGTAACCCCACGTATTTAATCCCCCCTAACACTAAGGGTCAATTTATCATAGCCAAATCAACCTAACCTGCACATCTTTGTCCCCAGTGTGCTGTATTTTGATTTTTTTCTAGCCCGCGATTATTCAGCCCTGAGTGCTTGGGGCTGCTATGCGCATATCACAGGTGCCGACAACGACCATTCCCAGCCTTAGCCTTTAATAACCGCAGCATTGGCCCTTCCCTTTAAGGGAGGGAAGGAGCCTGTAAAACCGGCAGCGCTGCACGGAACATTGTGCAGCGCTCTGCCGCTACCGCCCCTCTCGCTCCCTTTAGTGCGTTCTAAGAGAAGTGGTAGCGCTTGATTTAGCGCTCCACTCCCTCTTGGAGCGCTAAACTAAAAGTTCCCGTCAGAATCAGTTGTGTAGCGCCCAGCGATACTTTTGAGCTCCCGCAAAAGTTTCGCCCCAAATGGGGCGCTATGCAATTTCGAGTCTTTTAAGTTTATTTCTGTAAGTTAGTTAATAGCCTATTAAATAGAGACATGGCAGGGCACCTCAGGCCTGCAGAATGCACATCCTGTGCCGTGTGGGAAATCCAGGGCGCTTCCTATGTCCTGGACAACCACATGTGCAGGAAGTGTCGTCGGCTGGAGGAGCTCGAGCTCCGGGTTTCAGAGCTTGAAACATAGAAACATAGAAGATAGGAGCAGGAGTAGGCTATTCGGCCCCTCGAGCCTGCTCCGCCATTCAATGCGATCATGGCTGATCATCCAAATTCAGTACCCTGTCCCTGCTTTCTTCCATATCCTTTGATCCCCTTAGCCTTAAGAAATATATCTAACTCCTTCTTGAATATATTTAATGAATTGGACTCAACTGTCTTTTGTGGTAGAGAATTCCACAGGTTCACCACTGTCTGGGTGAAGAAATTCCTCCTCATCTCAGTCCTAAATGGCTTACCCCTTATCCTTCGACTGTGATCCCTGGTTCTGGACTCCCCCGCCATCAGGAACATCCTTCATGCATCTAGTCCTGTTAGAATTTTATAAGTTTCAATGAGATCCCCTCTCATTCTTCTAAACTCTAGTGAATACAAGCCCAATCGACCCAATCTCTCTCCATACGTCATTCCTGCCATCCCAGGTATCAGTCTGGTGAATCTTCGCTGCACTCCCTCCATGGCAAGAACATCCTTCCTGAGATAAGGTTACCAAAACTGCACACAATACTCAAGGTGTGGTCTCACCAAGGCTCTGTACAACTGCAGCAAGACCTCCTTGCTCCTGTACTCGAATCCTCTCGCTATGAAGGCCAACATACCATTTGCCTTCTTAACCGCCTGCTGCACCTACATGCTTACCTTCAGCGACTGGTGCACAAGGACACCCAGGTCTCGTTGCACTTCCCCTTTTCCCAATCTATTGCCGTTCAGATAATAATCTGCCTTCCTGTTTTTGCCACCAAAGTGGATAACCTCGCATTTATCCACATTATACTGCATCTGCCCAATCACCCAACCTGTCCTAATCATACTGGAGTTTCTCTGCATCCTCCTCACAGCACACACGCCCACCCAGCTTTGTGTCGTCTGCAAACTTGGAGATATTACATCTAGTTCCCTCGTCTAGATCATTAATATATATTGTGAATAACTGGGGTCCTAGCACCGATCCCTGCGGTACCCCATTAGTCACTGCCTGCCACTCGGAAAAAGACCCGTTTATTCCAACACTTTGCTTCCTGTCTGTCAACCAGTTTTCTATCCAAGTCAGTACCTTACCCCCAATCCCATGTGCTTTAACTTTGCACGCTAATCTCTTATGTGGGACCTTATCGAAAGCCTTCTGAAAGTCCAAATACACCACATCCACTGGTTCTCCCCTATCTATTCTACCAGTTACATCCTCAAAAAATTCCAGTAGATTAGTCAAGCATGATTTACCTTTTGTAAATCCATGTTGACTTTATCCGATCCTGTCACTGTTTTCCAAGTGCTCTGCTATTTCATCTTTTATAATGGACTCTAGCATTTTCCCCACTGCTGATGTCAGACTTACCAGTCTATAATTCCCCGTTTTCTCTCTACCACCTTTTTTAAATAGTGGGGTTACATTAGCCACCCTCCAATCCATGGGAACTGTTCCAGCAGCTGGTGTCACTGCGGTGCATCAGTGAGGCTGAGAGCTACGTGGACAGCACATTTCAGGAGGTGGTCACCCCGCAGCATAAGCGTGTGCAGGCAGAGAGGGAATGGGTGACTGTCAGACAGACAAGGAGGACCAGGCAGGTAGTGCAGGAGTCCCCTGAGTGCATCTCGCTCTCCAACCAGTATTCTGTTCTGAGGACTGGTGAGGGAAATGGTTTCTCTGGGGAGTACAGCCAGAGCCAAGTCCACGGCACCACGGGTGGCTCAGTTGTACAGGCGGGGGGCCAGGGGGTGTGGGGAAGAGAAAGATTGAGAAGGCAATGGTGGTCGGGGATTCGATAGTTAGGGGAACAGACAAGCATTCCCTGGTACCAGGGTCAAAGATGTCACTGAGCGGCTGCAGAACATTCTGAGGGAGGAGGATGAACAGCCAGAGGTCGTGGTCCATATCTGTACCAACAACATAGGTAGGAAGATAGATGAGGTCCTGCAGGCAGATTTTAGGGAGCTAGGAAAGAGATAAAAAAGCAGGGCCTCAAAGGTAGTAATCTCTGGGTTACTCCCGGTGCCATGCGCTAGTGAATATAGAAATTGGAGGATAAAGCAGATGAATGCGTGGCTGGAGAAATGGTGCAGGAGGGAGGGCTTCAGATTCCTGGGACATTGGGACTGGTTCTGGGGGAGGTGGGACCTGTACAGGTTGGAAGGGTTGCACCTCGATAGAGCCAGTACCAATATCCTCGCGGGGAGGTTTGCTAGTGCTGTTGAGGGTTTAAACTAAGTTGTTAGGGGGATGGGCACCAGGATGTAGCATTAGAAAGGAGGAACAAAGGGCCCAAAGGATTGGGAGAGACGGATAGCACTAAAGTAATAAATAGTAAGGTATTAGGTGGGGTCAGACTAAGGGAGAGCACAGGATGGTCTAAGATAGATTTACAGTGTATGTATGTGAACGCACGAAGCATAGTAAACATGGTTGGTGAGCTGCAGGCGCAAATAGCCACATCGGAATATGATGTCGTGGCAATAACGGAGACCTGGCTCAAAAAAGGCAGGATTGGGTATTAAATATTCCTGGTTATAAAGTGTTCAGGAAAGATAGGGAAGGAAAGATACGAGGTGGTGTGGCAGTATTGGTTAAGGAGAATGTTACAGAGCTAGAGAAAGAGGATGTCTTGGAGGGGTCAGGGACGGAATCTATTTGGCTAGAGTGAAGAAATAATAGAGGTGCCATTACACTACTAGGTGTATTCTATAGGCCACCAACTAGTGGGTAAATATGGAGGAGCAAATTTGCAGAGAAATTACAGAGATGCAAGAACTATAGAGTAGTGATAATGGGGGACTTCAACTATCCTAATATGGACTGGGATAGTAATAGTGTAAAGGGCAGAGAGGGGGAAGAATTTCTGAAGTGTGTTCAGGAGAACCTTCTGGATCAGCATGTTTCCAGCCCAACGAGGAAGGAGGCATTGCTGGACCTGTTTCTGGGGAATGAGGTAGGTCAAAGTGGATCAAGTGTCAGTCGGTGAACATTTAGTATCATAACGTTCAGATTAGCTATGGAAAAGAACAGGGAGCAATCTAAAGTAAAAATGCTTAATTGGAGGAAGGCCAATTTCAGTGGGATGAGAATGGATCTGGCCTGGGTAAATTGGAATCAAAGATTGGCAGGCAAAGCTGTAATGGAAATAGTTCGAGGTACATTCCCACTAGGGGGAAAGGTAGGGCAGCTAACAGAAAACAGAGAGTCGGGATAAATGGGTCATTTTCAGGTTGGCAAACTGTAACTAGTGGGCTGCCACAGGGATCAGTGCTGGGGCCTCAACTATTTACAATCTATATTAATTACTTAGATGAAGGGACCGAGTGTACTGTAGCCAAATTTGCTGATGATACAAAGATAGGTGGGAAAGCAAGTTGTGAGGAGGAGACAAAGGGCTGGATTTTCATTGACCCGTGGAGGTGGGTTTGGAGGCGTGTGGGGGGTTAAAATTGCGAAAACTGGTGGGTGGGCACAAGCCCGCCTCGACGCAATTTTCATTAAATCGTGTCTGCTGGTCCCGACTCCGTCCCGCCTCTAAGAGGAATTCTCTACCACAGAAGGCAGTTGAGGCCAAGTTAGTAAATATATTCAAGAAGGAGTTAGATATATTTCTTAAGGCTAAAGGTATCAAGGGATATGGGGAGAAGGCAGGGACAGGGTACTGAGTTTGGATGATCAGCCATGATCTCATCGAATGGCGGAGTAGGCTCGAGGGGCCGAATGGCCTACTCCTATCTTCTATGTTTCTATAGGCTGTTAAGGCCCTTAACAAGCACTAATTGCCTCTATAATGCCATTTTAAAAGGCCTTTGTGATTTTAACCCTTTTTCTACGTGAAGCACGCCTGTTCTGAACCACGAATGTGAAACCTGGCGGGAGCACGGCTGGATGGATGGATGGATATATGGATAGCTATGTGGAGGAGACATATCTGGGAGTGGTGGTGTAAAAATATCTGGGAGCGGTGGTGTAAAAATATCTGGGAGCGGTGGTGTAAAAATATCTGGGAGCGGTGGTGTAAAAATATCTGGGAGCAGTGGTGTAAAAATATCTGGGAGCAGACTTAGGGCTGCTGCTGCTCATTTTGCATCCAGGTCCTCTCACAGCAAAGGCCAGGCAGTCTTTGAAGACCTTCAATGCAGCAGCAATGATCACATCATCAGAGGTGACTTTCAGACTGAAAACACTAATTGGTTCATGGGTTCCCACATGCTGGAACTCAATTGCCCAGTTAGGTGAAAATTGTATCAATCTCCCACATCCAATTGCAGTCGGGTGGATAACACGAAAAGTGGATGACACGACCCCAACCCACCCCAGTATCAAAATCCAGCCCAAAGAGTCTGCAAAGGGATATAGGTAGGTTAAGTGAGTGGGCAAAAATTTGGCAGATGGAGTATAATGTGGGAAAATGTGAGGTTATCCACTTTGGTAGGAATAAAAAAGCAAATTATTATTTAAATGGAGAGAGACTACAAAATGCTGCGGTGCAGAGGGATCTGGGGGTCCTCGTACATGAAACACAAAAAGTTAGCATGCAGGTACAGCAAGTAATTAGGAAGGCTAATGGAATGTTGGCCCTTATTGCAAGGGGTTGGAGTATAAAAGTTGGGAAGTCTTGCTACAACTGTACAGGATGCTGGTGAGACCACATCTGGAGTACTGCATGCAGTTTTGGTCTCCTTATTTAAGGAGGGATTTACTTGCATTGGAGGCAGTTCACAGAAGGTTCACTAGGTTGATTCCTGAGTTGAAGGGGTTGTCTTCTGAAGAAAGGTTGAGCAGATTGGGCCTGTACTCATTGGAGTTTAGAAGAATGAGAGGTGATTTTATTGAAACATAAGATTCTGAGGGGGCTTGACAGGGTAGATGCCAGGAGGATGTTTCCCGTCGTGGGGGAATCTAGAACTAGGGGGCATAGTTTCAGAATATGGGGTCGTCCATTTAAAACGGAGATGAGGAGGAATTTCTTCTCTCAGAGGGTCGTGAATCTTTGGAATTCTCTCCCCCAGAGAGCTGTGGAGGCTGAGTCATTGAATATATTCAAGGTGGCGATAGACAGATATTTGAGCTACAGGGGAGTCAAGGGTTATGGGGAGCGGGCGGGAAAGTGGAGTTGAGGCCAAGATCAGATCAGCCATGATCTTATTGAATGGCGGAGCAGGCTTGAGGGGCCAAATGGCCTACTCCTGCTCCTATTTCTTATGTTCTTATGTTCTAAAGTCCCTGCATGATGAAAGAGATAGAGAAAGATGAAGCAGAAAATGAGTGCGTATGACAGATGTTCGGTCGAAAATGCATCTGAGAATCAGGCTAAATATAGAAAATTCAGAGAAGTGAAAAAGAAAATAAGAGGGGCAAAGAGAGGGTATGAGAATAGAATGGCAGGCTACATAAAAGGTAATCCAAAAGTCTTCTATTGGCATATAAATAGTAAGTGGGAAGTGCTCTTCCAGAGAGCCGGCACAGGCTCGACGGGCTGAATGGCCGCCTTCCATGTTGTAACCATTCTGTGACCTTCAAACCCAGCTTCTGTGTCATCAATTTAGTATTTCCTACAAAGTATTGCAAAGTATTTACAGCACAGAAACAGGCCATTTGGCTCAAAAGGTCCATGCCTGTATTTATGTTCCACATAAGCCTCCTCTCGCCCTTCTTCATCTAACCTCTTCAGCATATCCTTCTATTCTTTTCTCTCTCGTACTTATCTAGATTCCCCTTAAATGCATCTATGCTAGTTGCTTCAACTACTCCTTGTGGTAGCGAGTTCCATATTCTAACCATTCGCCGGGTAAAGACCGTTCTCCTGAATTCCCTATTGGATTTATTACTGACTATCTTGTATTTATGGCCTTTAGTTCAGGTCTCGCCCGCAAGTGGGAACATCTTCTCTACGTTTACCCTATCAAACCCTTTCATAATCTTAAAGACCTCTATCAGGTCACCCCTCAGTCTTCTCTTTTCTAGAGAAAAGAGCCCCAGCCTATTCAATCCTTCCTCATAGGTATAGCCTCTCAATTCTGGTATCATCCTTGTAAATCTTTTTTGCACCTTTACCAATGCTTCTATATCCTTTTTATAATATGGAGACCAGAACTGTGCACAGTACTCCAAGTGTGGCCTAACCAAGGTTCTATACAAGTTTAATATAACTTCTCTGCTTTTTGATTCTGTCCATCTAGAAATGAACCCCAGTGCTTTGTTTGCTTTTTTATGGGCTTATTGACTTGTGTTGCTAATTTTAGTGATTTATGCATCTGTACCCCAAGGTCCCTTTGTTCCTCTACCCCATTTAGACACTTATTTTCCAAGGAGTATGTGGCCTCCTTATTCTTCCTATCAAAATGTACTTCCTCACACTTTTCTATATTGAAGTTCATTTGCCAATTACACGCCCATTCTGCAAGTTTATTAATGTCTTCCTGTATTTTGTCGCAGCCCTCCTCTGTATTAACTGCATCCTCCAATTTGGTGTCATCTGCAAATTTTGAAATTGTAGTTCTGATTCCCGAGTCCAAATCATTTATGTACCTGGTGGACAACAGTGGTCCCAGCGCCAGTCCTTGTTCAACACCACTTCCCACCATTTACCAATCTGAGTAACTATCTTTAACACCTATTCTCTGCTTTATAGCCAGCTTGCTATCCATTCTGCTACTTGTCCCTTGACTCCACATGTTCTGACCTTAGTCATGAGTCTACCTTATCAAAGGCTTTTTTGGAAATCCAAATATATTACGTCTACTACATTACCCTTAACTACCCTTTCTGTTACTTGGTCAAAGAATTCAATACAGTTGGTTAAGCATGACATTCCCTTTTGGATTCCGTGCTGACTATTTTTATTATATTTTCAGTTGCTAGATGTTTTTCATAGAATGGTTACAGCACGGAAGAAAGCCATTCAGCCTGTCGAGCCCCTGCCGGCTCTCTGCAAGAGCACTTCAGCTAGTCCCACTCCCCCGCCCTTTCCCCGTAGCCCTGCAAATTTCTTTCCTTCAGATACTTATCCAACTCCCTTTTGAAAGCTGCGATTGAATCTGCCTCCACCACCCTTTCAGGCAGTGCATTCCAGATCCTCACCACTGGCTGCCTAAAAATAAGTTTTTTCTCACGTTGCCTTTGGTTCTTTTGCCAATCACCTTAAATCTACGTCCTCTGGTTCTCGACCCTTCTGCCAATGGTAACAGTTTCCCTCTATCTACTCTGTCCAGACCCCTCATGATTTTGAACACCTCTATCAAATCTCCTCTCAATCTTCTCTGCGCCAAGGAGAACAACCCCAGCTTCTCCAGTCTATCAACGTAACTGAAGTCCCTCATTCCTGGAATAATTCTCGTAAAACTTTTCTGCACCTTCTCTAAGGCCTTCACATCCTTCCTAAAGTGTGGTGCCCAGAATTGGACACAATACTGCAGTTGGGGCCGAACCAGCGTTTTATACAGGTTCATCATAATTTCCACACTTTTGTACTCTATGCCTCTATTTATGAAACCCAGGATCCCGTAAGCCTTTTTAACTGCTTTCTCAGCCTGCCCTGCCACCTTCAACGATTTGTGCACACATACCCCCAGGTCTCTCTGTTCGTGCACCCGCTTCAGGATTGTACCCTTTAGTTTATATGTCCTCTCCTCATTCTTTCTACCAAAATGTATCACTTCACACTTTTCTGCGTTAAATTTCATCTGCCACGTGTCCGCCCATTTCACCAGCCTGTCTGTCTTTCTTAAGTCTATCACTCTCCTCCTCACTGTTCTCTATACTTCCAAGTTTTGTGTCATCTGCAAATTTTGAAATTGTCCCCTGTATACCCACGTCCAAGTCATTAATATATATCAAGAAAAGCAGTGGTCCTAGAACCGACCCTGGGGAACACCACTGTATACCTTCCTCCAGTCTAAAAAAAACATTCACCACTACTCTCTGTTTCCTGTCACTTAGCCAATTCCGTATCCATGCTGCCACTGCCCCTTTTATTCCATGGGTTTAAACTTTGCTGGCAAGCCTATTATGTGGCACTTTGTTGAATGCCTTTTGGAAATCCATGTACACTACGTCAACTGCTTTACCCTCATCAACCCTCTGTTACCTCATCAAAGAACTCAATCAAGTTAGTTAAACACTATTTGCCCTTACAAATCCATGCTGACTTTCCTTAATTAATCCACACTTGTCCAAGTGACTGTTCATTTTGTCCCTGATTATTGTTTCTAAAAGCTTCCCCACTATCGAGGTCAAACTGACTGGCCTGTAGTTGCTGGGTTTATCTTTACACCCTTTTTTGAACAATGGTGTAGCATTTGCAATTCTCCAGTCCTCTGGCACCACCCACGTATCTAAGGAGGATTGGATTATTATGGCCAGTACCTCCGCGATTTCCTCCCTCAATTCCCTCAGTATCCTAGGATGTATCTCATCTGCTCCTGGTGATTTATCTACTTTAAGTACAGCCAGCCTTTCTAATACCTCCTCTTTATCAATTTTTATCCTATCAAGTATCTCCACTACCTCCTCCTATAGTATGTCTATGGCAGCATCCTCTTCCTTGGTGAAGAAAAGTTGAGCAGGTTGGGCCTATACTCATTGGAGTTTAGAAGAATGAGAGGGGATCTTATTGAAACATATACGATTCTGAAGGGGCTTGACCGGGTAGATGCAGAGAGGATGTTTCCCCTCGTGGGGGAATCTAGAACTAGGGGGCATAATTTCAGAATAAAAAACTCTTTTAAATCGGAAATGAGGAGGAATTTCTTCTCTGAGGGTCGTGAATCTTCTTCCCCAGAGAGCTGTGGAGGCTGGGTCATTGAATATATTTAAGGTGGAGATAGACAGATTTTTGAACGATAAGGGAGTCAAAGGTTATGGGGAGTGGGCAGGGAAGTGGAGTTGAGGCCAAGATCAGATCAGCCATGATCTTAGTGAATGGCGGAGCAGGCTCGAGGAGCCAAATGACCTACTCCTGCTCCTACATCTTATGTTCTTATGTCCTTATGACAGATGCAAAGTACTCGTTTAGTACCTCAGCCATACCCTCTGCCTCCATGCATAAGTCTCCTTTTTGGTCCCCAATCGGCCCCACCCCTCCTCTTACTACGCTTTTACTATTTATATGCCTATAGAAGACTTTTGGAATACCTTTTATGTTGGCTGCCATTCTATTTTCATACCCTCTCTTGCCCCTTTAATTTTCTTTTTCACTTCTCCTCTGACATTTCTATGTATAGGCTGATTTGCAACCTGACATCTGTCATACGCACTCTTTTTCTGCTTCATCATATTCTCTATCTCTTTCGTCATCCAGGGAGCCCTGACTTTAGTTGCCCTGCCTTTCCCCCTTGTGGGAATGTACCTCAACTGTACCTGAACTATTTCCTCTTTAAAGGCAGCCCATTGTTCCATTACAGTTTTGCCTGCCAATCTTTGATTCCAGTTTACCCGGGCCAGATCAGTTCTCATCCCACTGAAATTGGCCTTTCCTCAGTTAAACATTTTTATACTAGATTGCTCCCTGTCCTTTTCTATAGCTAATCTAAACCTTATGATACTATGATCACTGTTCCCTAAATGTTCACCTACTGACACTTGCTCCACTTGACCTACCTCATTCCCAGAACCAGATCCAGCAATGCCTCCTCCCTCGTCGGGCCGGAAACATGCTGATCAAGAAAGTTCTCCTGAACACACTTCAGAAATTCTTTGCCTTCTCTGCCCTTTACACTATTACGATTCCAGTCTATATTAGGATAGTTGAAGTCCCCCATTATTACTACTCTATAGTTCTTGCACCTCTCTGTAATTTCTCTGCAAATTTGCTCCTCCATATCTTTCCCACTATTTGGTGGTCTATAGAATACACCTAGTAGTGTAATGGCACCTCTATTATTTCTTAACTCTAGCCATATAGATTCTGTCCTTGACCCCTCAAGGACATCCTCCCTCTCCAGCACTGTAACATTCTCCTTGACCAGTACTGCCACACCACCTCCTATCTTTCCTCCCCTATCTTTCCTGAACACTTTATAACCAGGAATATTTAAGACCCAGTCCTGCCCTTTTTTGAGCCAGGTCTCAGTTTTTCTATTACATCTTTGAATAAGGATTCAATAATCTTTCCTATCTCTGCGTTAAGCTAATTCAGCTAAGCTAAGTTGATTCATTTTGCATTCTCTTTTACTGTATTCTTGTACAGAATCACAAATCAGTGGAACATCTTACTCTTTCATCCTCCTATAGTAATGTGACAAGTAAAGAAACAAAAGATGGATCTAGAGGAGTTGTAAATGGCAACAGCAGAATCATTACCAGCAGCTGCTCTCCGAAATAATGGGAACAGTGGTTATGATCGGAAATTGTTGAACTCGATATTGAGTCCAGAAAGCTGTAAAGTGCCTAATCGAAAATGAGGAGCTGTTCCTCAAGCTTCCATTGAGCTTCATTGGAACAGTGTAGCAGGCCGAGGACAGAGAAGTCAGAGTGGGATGGAGAATTAAAATGACAAGCGACCGGAAGCTCAGGGCCACTCTTGTGGACTGAACAGAAATGTTCAGCAAAGTGATCACCCAATCTGCATTTGGTCTCCCATATGTAGAGGAGGCCACATCGTGAGAAGCGAATACAGTATACTAGTTTGAAAGAAGTACAACTAAATTGCTGTTTCACCTGGAAGGAGTGTTTGGGGCCCTGGACGCTGGAAAGGGAGGAGGTAAAAGGGCAGGTGTTGCATCTCCTGTGCTTGCATGGAAAGGTGCCGCGGGAAGGGGAGGGGATGTTGGGGGTGATTGAAGAGTGGACTAAGGTGTCGTGGAGGGACCGGTCCCTTCGGAATGCTGAAAGGGGAGAGGAGGGAAAGATGTGTTAGGTGGTGGCATTGTGCTGGAGATGGCGGAGGATGAATCTGGAGGCTGGCAAGGTGGAAGACTTATTTTTCTGCCAAGTGTTAGAATAGAGCTTGGGAAATATCCTTCCCAGAGTGCTTTTTACAAACATAAACAATGGGCCTCACCTCTGTGGGGGAAAACACATTGGCCAGAATTTGCTGGCAAAATAATGGCGAGTTTAAAGTGCACACTGTGATTAGTGTATAAATAGTCCAGCAATTTGTGGCAAAGAAGCAATACCCTGTGAATTGCGAATCGCCACAAATTGCTGGACGATTTGCGCTGTTCCACCGTTGGCCTCGTGAAAATAGCACCTCGCTGTTAATCTCCCCATGAGTTACAAGAAATTGCAGCATTTGAACATTATTTACCAATTAAGCTAGACGCAGCAAGCTGGGGCTGGTACTTAACAGCATAAGGACCTTTTTAATGACGAGATTTATGTTCCTGCAGTGTCACTCAACCTCTCCAGCCCAGAAAGGGAACAATTTAAACTGTGGAGTTTCATTCCTGCAGGTAGTAAATTGTTCTTAGAGATTTAAAACATTTTTAATTTTAAATGTTTTAACTTTTTTCTTTTCCTTTCTGTCTCTCTTTCTCTCTTAATCCAATCTTTCTTTCCCTCTCTTTATTTCTCTTCCTGTATCTGATTTGAGTCTAATTCATCCTATTTCCTTCTCTGTTAGTCCTTTTTCTTTCTCAATCCTTAAATCTCATTGGTTAAGGAGATAGACTGTTGGTCTAGTCATTCACTAAGGTCCCAGCTGCCCTGTTGCCCTCGCCATGCCGTTATCTGCTGTCACTTCCAGCAATTTGCACGCAAACATTTTTCAAGCTGAAGGGTGAAGGAAAATGTCTTAACTAACGGGACATGCTCCAGATGCTTCGTTCCAGCAAATTCTGGGCCAATGTTGCAAGTTCATGAACAGGTGATTACCCTTTAAGTAGTTGATAGCGCACATGCACAGGCATTGTCCTGGGCACAGTGTGAAGAATCCCCTCATCCCTTTCATACATCAGTTAATCTGTGTGATCCCAATAATTTAAAATATTATTCTGATTGTTAAAAAAATATCACAGGTCTTTCTCTCCATTACATATTGCCCCTGATTTTGTGGTCTGCGGTGAACGAACGGCGCTCGCTGTTCATTAAGCTTACAGTTGCCCACAGACTTTTTGTGGGCTTTTGCATGACAACTTATGGTAATTAGTGATCCATTTCAGCACGGCGTCCTCTATCGGGCATCTGCAACTTGTGTGAGCAGGACAAGCAAGTCTCTTCAACCAATCAGAGTTAAGAATCATTACAGAAACACGCAGAGCTGAATTTTGCCGGCGCTCAGAGTGCGGGTTTGGAGGCGGGTCCGCTGTCAAAATCACAAAGATTAACAGCGGGTCGGTATCCTACTGTAAATCCACCTCCTTGTCAGTTTCCCAAGTGTTGGGTCTGTCATCCCTGAACAGACCCGACACCAAGCGGCGGGTCAGCCAATTTAAATAGTTAAAAGCTCATTAAAAGGTAGTTAAAAACCATTTCCCCATGTACTTACCATTTTACCAGGTTTTTAACGAGGTTCCCAGAGAGCGGCAAACACGTCAGGTAAGTATGTCGGGTTCTCAATGACTGTGAATAGGTGAAAGCTGCAAAAGTGGTATAAAAGCTACCATTTCACAGCTGTTCACTTCCCAATCTTAGAAGCTGGAGCATTAATGATTTGGAACCCACTTTTGAGCTTTATGCACTTTTTAAGTGTTTGGAGTAATCTCTCTATCCACTGTCACCTCCTTGGAACAACCTATCTCAACATTGACACATTACTTCTGTCATCTCAACCTCACCTGCCATCTATTCCATCGGCATCGGAGCCCCTGAAAAAATCTCACCTTGGTCCTCAGAATCCAAACATGATCAGCACCAGCATCCAACACCAGCAGCACCAACATCCACACCAACCTTCTCCGCAATCAACTGATGGTGCACTGGACACAGGGCATCATCACCCATGCATATTGCTGCCTGAGACGCCAGCGATGGCCTCACCATGTCCAGATTTGTTTCACTTAACACTGTACACCCTGGCTGCCGAATGATACATCAGGTTGGCACCATTCCACACCAGCACCATAAAGCATCCCTACAATGTCCAAGCCATTCCTTTCACACTCATCACTATTGTGGGGGAGGGGGACGCTATGTCTCACCATTCACTGGAACTCACTAACGCACTTTCAAAGGTGCACACAAATCTGTCCAAGAAGGCAAAGTGGTGACAATGAGGATTTCAATGCTTGACAACACATTAACAGAAAGTTTACACGACCATTGGCTAAAACACCCAAGTACCTACCCTTGTGTGTTGTCAGTTGGTATGATTGGACAAGGATGAGGGTGCGTGGGAGGGGTGGTTAGTGAGATGGGGAAGTGATAATGTAGATAGAGAGGGATGGGTGGAGGTGCAAGGTATGTTGGTATGAGTAAGGATGTGCAGGAGTAGGGTAGGGAAGGCAGAGTGATGGGGATGTGATGAGTGGCACAGCAGGATGAGGTTGAGTGTGGCTTTGCAGTAACGTTTCATGATCTGCTCAGATCATTGAAAGGTTTGCGCCACTGCAGCCAGGTCCTCCTGACAACATCCCTGCTTGTGTCCTCCTGTGCAATGTGCAACCAGCCTGCGTTGGTGCCCTGGGGGGATCTCTACCGCCCATTGGAAGGGAACAGAACCTCCTTGCGTGCTGTGACTCCCTCCATAAGCATATGGAGGGAGTCATGGGAGAGCCTGGGCGGAGCTGTGCACCTTTGTGCAGTGCTTGTCTGTGTTTGTAGCACCTCAATGCTGTAGAACACTGACAGCACAACTGTCAAAATCAATTTGGACATGGCCCCTTTAAGGAAACCGGCTGATGACGCGTCATCAGACCTGCTTCCTTTTAATTGACCGGGAACTTCGCACGGCGGGTTTAACAAGCTCAATCAGGGCAAAATCACTTGGAGGAGGCGGGATGAAGACGCTGCGGAGTTTGCGGCCGCTGTCTGCTCCGGCCGCACTGGACTCACCCCGGCTGGCGAAATCGCTGCCACAGAGTCTCAACCAGGAAGTGTAAGTTAGAATATTCAATTCAATGTAAAATCATGTACAGAAAGTGAAATAAAGTGAGGGAAAGAAAGTTGGGATTAAGAGAGAAAGTGATAAAAGTGACAAAGAAAAAGTTTAAAAAAAATGTTTTTTAAAAGAGATCCAACAATAATTAAAATCTGAAGGAATGAGGCGTTACACTTGTAACAGTAAATTTTCAGTGCCAGAGAGGTTGTCTGGTAGTAATTAAAACTTAGCATTAAAAATTCACTTACATTTGAATGGACAAGCCCTAATTTTTTCTGGTGTGTTTCGTGGGTATCTATTTGGTAAGTACCACAAATTCCCGCCCTTCATGTGTTTTAATGCCAAATCTCTCGGTGAGGCACCGGTGTAGTGAAGCTTGTGGAGGAGCAGGGCAATTTGGACATCAACTTCTAATATCCCCGTTTAAGTGCACATGTGCGGATGCTGGAAGTCGCTGTCCGATTTACTCCATAATAACAGTGAGCACTGATAGCCTCACTGTTATTTTTACCATAAAATCCGGGCCATTGCATTTTGCTTGAAAACATGCACAAAGCCATCCCATGCAGACACAGATTCAAGTTACTAATATTTCTTATTTTCCAAAAATAGATAGGGCAAGAGAACCAAATATTACTAGAAGAAAATAATTAAAAAAATTAGTACTGATGGAATATATTTTTAATTCCTCAAAATTCTAAAAATTCTATACTGCTAAATGACCATTCTTCTTGAGTTCCAAGGCTCATAGTGAGTGATGTTCTGACTTTGTACACTTTGTTGCTGACTTGTCCTGCAGTAAAATAGGGTCTAGAGCTTCCAAGCTGGTATCTTCTCCATAACAAAGACTGCCTACTTCCATCTCTAACATCCTATCCCTACCTCAGCCCATCTGCAGAAGCCCACTTTCGTGTCAATATCACCTCTAGCCTTAATTGCTCCACTGCTTCCCTGGTTGGCCTACTATCTTCTACCTTGCACCTTCAGCTCATCTAAAACTCTGCACTCTGTATCTTATTCCATAGTATGTTAAGCTCACCCATTACACATACCAGTCCTTGCTAACCTACATTGGCTTGAGGTCCCCCAACCTCAAATTTAAAATAATCTCTCTCTTTGTAACCTCCTTCAGTACTGAATACATGAATGAATGATCTGTACTAGGTTAGAATAACTTGTTTTGGTTTATAGTTAAATGTCCTCGAGATGTGTCTAAGTATTTAATTAGTTTTGCTGACAGTAGCTTCAAATTGACTGGAAAAATGAAGTGACTGATCCTCTTCCTTTTCCTTTTTCTTCTCTATCTTTACTAATGGGCACACTTTCGTCATGCTTAGCAGGTGACATAATAGACAAAGCACTTGGCTGGAAACTGGAAACCCTGGCTTCAGATTTCAACAGTGCCTATTTCAGAGCTGCAATTGGGGCCAACCTCTTAAACAATGTTGCCCCTTTAAGGAGAGACACTTGACATATCCCAGTGGAGGTGGATTTAGACGAAACCCACAGACCCAGCTGCTTATCTGAAATAGGTTTCCTTCAACCTGATGAAGGGGTAAAAGAAGACACTGGAGACATAAGTGGGAAAAAAAGTCTCTTACTTCAGCTAGAAAAAATTACAGGTAAATTAAATATCAAGTGCTACTGTAAAGCCAATGTACATATTGTAGTTATTGTCACTAAAATCTTAGAGGGTAAATATAAAAATACTGACGTGTGCAAAATTTTTGAATTATATTTTTATGCAGTGTCTGCAGTGCCATTGTAATTCTGTTCAGTTTTGCAACAAATTGTGCCACTTTAAAACATTTCAATTGAGATATTCTTAAGAATATGTGTTTTTTTTTTAGTTAGACTTGTGCACTAAAATTATGCCATTTTGTTTTGTTCACAGATTTACCAAATACTGGCTGCTGAGCATTAAGAGTGCTCTGCTCTAGAAGGACTCTCCATAGGAGAACATTGTAGATTGCGGGCCATCTCAGCTGCAAGGGAACTGGATGCTGGCCCAAGATACCCCAAGAAATGCCTTCAGCAGACTTGAGTTCTGAATGGCAGCATCCTGAAATGGTTGCTAGTTTCACATCAGTTTGGTAAACAGATTGACTAGAGAGCTAATCTGTTCTGCCAACTGTACTTAAGCCTAGTTAAATAATAATTCGAAAGGCATGTGTCAGCCTGTATCTCGATGCTCCCTGACTACACTGGCATTAATATTGTTAATGCCTTTATTAAACACAAGGATACTCTCCTGCAAAAAAGGTCTGTCGGATCATTGTGCCTGTGTGGAAGGGACAGTGTCTATCTCTTCCAGCTGATGCATGCCCTAGTTGGTTTTACAGACTTCCAAGCTTGTATGTATACATTAGCGAAGGCCTTATGGAGAATCTGATGGCAGGTGAATTGTATTCTCATTGCTTAGGAGTACATTATAGACATTGTTCTTTGGGCAGTGTGTCTTTCTTGATGATTCCTCCTTGCCCAAGGATTTGATGTGCATAGTCAGTCCTCTGAAATGGTTATAGCCACAGAAAAAGATGTAGTGGCACTAAACAGAGACAGCATTTGTCCACGAATGAAGGACACTGTTTCATTAATTTCTTTGGACTACAAATGCACTGGAAGTGTAGGAAACTGCTGCAGATGCTGGAGAGAAAGCGAATGTATGCAGTTCGAATGCACCTGAGGAATATGGTTGCAGGTCCTTCTTCATATGAACTAATTCATGTGCAGACTGTTAAACCAACATTATGAACAATGGTATCAAACTCTTTGTAGTGTATGGGAGATTGGTTTAAAATGGACAAAAAAAAATTACATTTTACCCATACCAAACTGTTGAGATTCTGGGGATATACTTTTGCTTTCATGTCGCATAATGAACGTTTTTTGTTCATGGGCTGTGTGAATGCTTGTTGGTGCTTCAGAGATTTTGTGATGTGCTTTTTCTTTGCCAATTGGTTAAGGTTGTTAATCAGTTCTTAAAATACTGTGGAATTTATGATATTTGGAAGCAGTTTTCTTTCAATAAAATCAAGTATAATACATTAATTTTAACATTCAACTGCAAAGAACGAGAAAGTTGGCTGCTTACTGTCAGGAGAACATGGAGTTGGCATTTGCTGCTAAAAATGGACTCCAGTTTCTGTGGTGTGCTCTGTCCCCATGATTTATACATATATAAGCTAAACATAAAGGTCCAAAGAGAGCTCCTCGAGTAGTGGGGACGAACTGTAAAATAAAGAACGGAACAAGACTGCATGCTGTGCTGGGATGGTGATTGTAGCAGCAGTCATCCTTCTAACATCATTTCCTGAGGACTGTTACCTGTCCCGTGTTTCCAACCCTGCTGATCTGAGTCCCAGTGACACTCCTGTTCCTGGAAGTGAGTGTGGTGTTGCTGTGATTTCTTCCAGGTTGGAAAGCATACAGGCAGTTACCACAGCAGAACAGGACACTCGAGTCTTGGGTTTAATGAGCAAAAGTTCTGGCATGTTGTAGAGGCAGCCGAGAACTGGCTGGCAAACGAGCCGCGTGGGCTGTCAACAGTGGCATCCGACGACTGGAGGGGAAGGTGGAACTAAAAGTGATCACATTCTGAAGGCAAAATTCAGCATTAATCACTTTCCACAAAGAAACATATATTTAAAAGGAGAGATGGAATAGAACAGAAGTTAATTTTTAAAATACCTATTCTGAGTGACGAGAGGCAGTGAGAGAGGTGGGAGTCAAAAAGTGGGACCAGGGGGCCAAGAAGTGGAAAAATATAAATAATACTTTTAAGACTTTTAAAAATCATCTAAAATAAATTAATAAGAAATTAAAATATAATTAAAATAAACTACCGTTTACTCGCTATAAAATAAGCACCTACTGTATGTGACAGAAGACATGGAGAAATCTTTGACGGGCAAGGTATGATGGGCAGCATGGACTATACATAGTAATCCCATATAGAATAACAGATAATCTCGGTGAATTAAAGATATACATATGTCTTAGGTTATTTTGGAACCTCTATGTATATTGATGGTGAAGCTATGAAGTCCTTAAACAAAACCCAAAACAACAAATAATTAACTACTGATCATTCATTGTTTTGTTTAATATTCAAAAATGTCTAAATCCACTTGCTGTTGAATTATTTATTGGTATATCCTGCAACTGGCACAATATCAATCTTAGATACATTTACAGCATTGTTTGTGTTCTGTGAAGTTGTGATTTCTCGTCCAGCATTTAGATGTTCAATTCTTACTGTATGACTAAAATACTGCAGAGTGTATTTCTTTTTTTCTTATTTCTTATATTAATCTTTATTAACTATACATATAACTAATTCATATTTCTTATCAAGGTTCTCTCTTTCACCATACAGTGCATACAACCTGTTATTTCAACCGCCTGTGTCTGATTTTGTCCACCCAAGCAGCGCTTAAAATCATCTAATCCGTACGCAGGATTAATTTGTTGGCTTTTCACACCTGTAAATGGCGTACTTTCTTCAGCTTTTTGCCTCTATTTATACCTACTGCTTACATCTCTGAAAATTTAACTTTCTTGGCCCATCCTTGATGTGACAACAAAAAGCAGTAGGTCATTCTCAGGTCAGATCATTCTGTATCTTTCCATGGTCAGGCCATTCTGTACCTTCATACATTAATTTGCATTTTTTTAACAGTAATAATTAGTTATACAATTCCAGTAGTTTCAAAAAGTAATTGATCAATAGAAAATACCCAACAGTAAGGGGGGGGGGGGGGGGTGGAGGTGAGGGGTAAGGTACTGACTTGGATAGAAAACTGGTTGGCAGACAGGAAGCAAAGAGTTGGAATAAACGGGTCTTTTTCCGAGTGGCAGGCAGTGACTAGTGGGGTACCGCAGGGATCGGTACTAGGACCCCAGTTATTCACAATATATATTAATGATCTAGACGAGGGAACTAGATGCAATATCTCCAAGTTTGCAGACGACACAAAGCTGGGTGGGCGTGTGTGCTGTGAGGAGGATGCAGAGAAACTCCAGTATGATTTGGACAGGTTGGGTGATTGGGCAGATGCATGGCAGATGCAGTATAATGTGGATAAATGCGAGGTTATCCACTTTGGTGGCAAAAACAGAAGGCAGATTATTATCTGAACGGCAATAGATTGGGAAAAGGGGAAGTGCAACGAGACCTGGGTGTCCTTGTGCACCAGTCGCTGAAGGTAAGCATGCAGGTGCAGCAGGCGGTTAAGAAGGCAAATGGTATGTTGGCCTTCATAGCGAGAGGATTCGAGTACAGGAGCAAGGAGGTCTTGCTGCAGTTGTACAGGGCCTTGGTGAGACCACACCTTGAGTATTGTGTGCAGTTTTGGTCGCCTTATCTGAGGAAGGATGTTCTTGCCATGGAGGGAGTGCAGCGAAGATTCACCAGACTGATACCTGGGATGGCAGGAATGACGTATGAAGAGAGATTGGGTCGATTGGGCTTGTATTCGCTAGAGTTTAGAAGAATGAGAGAGGATCTCATTGAAACTTATAAAATTCTAACAGGACTTGACAGACTAGATGCAGGAAGGATGTTCCCGATGGCGGGGGAGTCCAGAACCAGGGGTCACAGTCTAAAGATAAGGGGTAAGCCATTTAGGACTGAGATGAGGAGGAATTTCTTCACCCAGAGAGCGGTGAACCTGTGGAATTCTCTACCACAGAAGACTGTTTAGTCCAATTCATTAAATATATTCAAGAAGGAGTTAGATATATTTCTTAAGGCTAAGGGGATCAAGGGATATGGGGAGAAAGCAGGGACAGGGTACTGAATTTGGATGATCGGCCATGGTCGCATTGAGTGACGGAGCAGGCTCGAGGGGCCGAATGGCCTACTCCTGCTCCTATCTTCCATGTTTCTATGTTTCACACTGTTCACAAACTTGGTGTCCTATTTGACCCTGAAATGAGCTTTCGACCACATATCCGCAGCATAACTAAGACCGCCTATTTCCACCTCCGTAACATCGCCCGTCTCTGCCTTTGCCTCAGCTCATCTGCTGCTGAAACCCTCATCCATGCCTTTGTTACCTCCAGACTTGACTATTCCAACGCACTCCTGGCTGACCTCCCACATTCTACCCTACGTAAACTTGAGGTCATCCAAAACTCGGCTGCCCGTGTCCTAACTCACACCAAGTCCCGTTCACCCATCACCCCTGTGCTCGCTGACCTACAGTGGCTCCCCGTTAAGCAATGCCTCAATTTATAAATTCTCATCCTTGTTTTCAAATCCCTCCATGGCCTCGCCCCTCCCTATCTCTGTAATCTCCTCCAGCCCCACAACCCCTGAGATATCTGCGCTCCTCTAATTCCGCCCTCTTGAGCATCCCTGATAATAATCGCTCAACATTGGTGGCCGTGCCTTCTGTTGCCTAGGCCTTAAGCTCTGGAATTCCCTGCCTAAACCTCTCTGCCTCGCTACCTCTCTTTCCTCCTTTAAGACACTCCTTAAAATCTACCTCTTTGACCAAGCTTTTGGTCACCTGCCCTAATTTCTCCTTATGTGGCTCGGTGTCAAATTTTTTGTCTTTTAATACTCCTGTGAAGTGCCGTAGGACATTTTACTGCATTAAAGGTGCTATATAAATATAAGTTGTTGTTGTAGAATTGTATTGTACAAACCTCAAATTTACTCTTGATATTTTCCATAATTTTACGCATGATTGAAGTAAAGCTGTCATTGCGTATATCTGTTGCCACTTTGAATATGGGCACCACTTTAGCCTATTTTTAATCTACTCTGTCAGAATGATGTCAATGCCTCATCTCCATCCTAGTGTCTTTCATAACTCTGGGATAAATACCATCTATTCCACCCATTACCCCTCTGTCCATGCAAATTGCCACACCATCTCCAACCTCCTTTTCTTTCCAAAACCCTTGACCATGCTGTTGCCTCCCAGATCCATGCCCATCTCTTGGTTTGAATCTCTCCAATCAGATTTCCGTCCCTCCCACTGAATCAAAATGGCCCTAACCAAAGTCACAAACGATCACCTTTGTGACTGTGACCATGGTGCATTATTCCATTTCATCCTCCGACCTCTCTGCTGAATTTGACACAGTTGACCACCCCATCCTCCTCCAATATCTGATTATAGGCGTCGGATCTCTACCAATGCCTTCTACTACCATCTCTGCACTGTCACTTTCAGAGTTCCGCAAGGATCTATCCATGCAAGCCACCATCCCTCCTCCTCTTCTCGTGGAGTCTGATTCAATGTTAGTTGATGACACTCGACACTACATCTCTACCACTCTCACATCTCCACTGCCTCTGTGCCTGTTTGTTCAACATCCAGTTTTGGATGAGCTGCAATTTGTGCCAGCTAAACATTGGTAAGATTGAAGCCATTGTCTTAGTTCTTCACAACAAACCCCATACCTTCACCACTGATTTCATCCCCCTCCCTGGCTACTATTTTGGACGGAACCAGATTGTTTGCAACTTCCGCCCCTATTCAACCCTGAAGTGACCTTCAGACCAATTACCACCTCCATCACAAAGACCGCCTACTTGCACCTCTATAACATCGCCCACCTCCACCCCATCTCATCCTATCTGCTGCTGAAACCCTCATCTATGCCTTTATCACCTCCAGTCTCAACTGTTCAAATGCTCTCCTGGCTGGCCTCCCATCCTCCACCCTCTGTAAACTTCAACTCATCCAAAACTCTGCTGCCTGCCCACATGCTACCCTACACCAAGTCCCAGTCACCCATCATGGCTAACAATGGCTCCTGGTCGCCTAACACCTCAAATTTAACATTCTCATCCTAGAGTTTAAATTTCTTCATGGCCTTGTCCCTCTCTTTCTTTGTAACTTCCTCCAGCCCTATAACCCCTGCCCCAAACTATTTATTCTTCCGTCTCCAGGCTCTTGTCCATCCGCCCTTCCTTCATCCCAGCTTTGGTGGTCATGCCTTCAACCAGCTGAATCCCATGCTCTGGAATTCTCTACCCCTTTATCCCTCCACCACTCTCTCCTCTGTTGAGAAACTCCTTAAAATCAAACTTCTTGACTAAACTTTTAGACACCCCTATTAATATCCCCCATTTTTGGCATCCAATTTTTCCCTTGCACCTCAGTGAAGAGCTATGGGACACTTTTGTACTTTAATTACACTACATAAATGGAGATTATTGTTATTGTATTCGTATCCCTGGGGATTTATTTGTTCTGCGCCCTCTTAGCCTTTCTAGGATTCTCATTTCATTTATATCAAATGAATTAATTTTATGTTTCGGATGGACATGTTGCTCATGTCTTCATTTGTGAATATTTCGAGGAAATAATAGTACAGAATATTTGCTATCTTGTGCGCATCTCAGTTTCAAGTCCATTTATATATTTTCTGATCACCCTTTTAATGTTTTTCTGTATGATCTTATATTCAACCCAATGAGCCCCTTCCTCTTTCTCCCTGCAGCTTCTGCAGAGGGCATTGTTCCTATTTTATTTTATTTTTAATTTGTTAATCCATTTAAGGTCATGCTTGTTTAGTTTGAGCTTGCTGAATGTAGGTACGTACTTATCCTTTATGCTCAGCATTATAGCCTTAAAGGTGTGCCACTCATTTCTACTTGTGTTGAACAGCCTCCCCCAATCCATTTGCTTTACTTACTCCTTCATTTCTTTGAATTTAACCTTTTCAAAGTTACATACCTGGCTCCTGATCTGTTGTGGTTGCTGTCCCCCAGGGATTTCATAACTTTCATTTGTTGTATCTTGTCTGGGTCAATAACAAAATACCGAGTCAAGGTGAGTGTTGCCTTTCATGGCTTCCCTGCCTTTCATGAGGCACGTGTTTTTTTCAGTTAATATTTAGTTGATTGAAGTCCATGTTAAAATAATTGTTGTGTTCTTGCACACCCCTCATATCTTTCATAGAACAAACTATTCTCCTTATGCTGACCTGGTCATCTATAGCACACCCATAGTGCCAGCTTTGTTTTTTTAATATTGAAGATGTCTAACTAGAGTAGTTCATTTTGTACCTTTTCCCTCCCACAGGATTAATTTAATTTACCTTCCAGATATCCCTGACATACCAGGCTAAACCATTTTGTTTTCTGTGCACTCTGTCATGTTTGAACTATTTATACCCCTGGATGTTACATAAGAACAGGAGTAGGCCATTCAGCCCCTCGTGCCTGTTCCACCATTCAGTTAGATCATGGTTGTATCTTAACTCCAGTTACCCGCCTTGGTTCCGTAGCCCTTAATACTCTTGCCTAACAAAAATCTATCAATCTCGGTTCTGAAATTTTCAGTTGACCTAGCCTCAACAGCTTTTTGGGCGAGAGATTTCCATTACCCTTTGTGCGAAGAAGGGCTTTCTGACATCACTCCTAAATGGCCGAGCTCTAATTTTAAGGTTCTGCCCCCTTGTTTTGGACTCTCCCACCAGAGGAAGTAGTTTCTCTCTACCATATCAAAACCTATAATCATCTGAAACACTTAATTATAAACAATTATATCAACCCTTAATCTTAAAGGGAATACAAGCCTAGTCTATGCAACCTATCCTCATAATCTAACTCTTTCAGCCCGGGTATCATTCTGGTGAATCTATGCTGCACCCTGTCCAAGGTTAATATATCCTTCCTGAGGTGAGGTGGCCAGAACAACGGTATCCCAGATAGGGCTTAACCAGAGCTCTGAACAGCTGTAACATAACTTCCACCTATAGAATGATACAGCACAGAAGGAGGCCATTCGGCTCAGCGTGCCTGTGCTGGCTCTTTGATAGAGCTATCAAATTAATCCCACTCCCCTGCTCTTTCCCTGTAGCCCATAATTTTTTTCCCTTCAAGTATTTATGCAATTCTCTTTTGAATGTTGCTATTGAATCTGCTTCCACCACCCTTGCAGGCAGTGCATTCCAGATCACAACTCACTGTGTAAAAAAATGTTTCCTCATGTCGCCTCTGGTTCTTTTGCTTTGTGACCCGACCCTTCTGCTACTGGAAACAGTTTCTCCTTATTTACTGTATCAAAACCATTCATGATTTTGAACACCTATCAAATCTCCTCTTAACCTTCTCTGCTCTAAGGAGAACAATCCCAGCTTCTCCAGTCTCTCCACATAACTGAAGTTCCTCATCCCTGGTACCATTCTAGTAAGTCTCTTCTACACCCTCTCTAAGGCCTTGACATCCTTCCTAAAGTGTGGTGCCCAGAATTGAACACAATTGAATGTTTAGTGTAACTTACTTGGTTTTGTACTCTATTCCTCTATTAATAAAGCCAAGAATCCCATATGCTTTTTTAAGTCTTTCCAGCTTGTCCTGCCACCTTCAAGGATTTGTGTACATACACCCCCAGGTCTCTCTTTAAGATTGTACCATTTAGTTCATATTGCCTCTCCTCACTCTTCCTACCAAAATGTATCACTTTGCACTTCGCTGCATTAAATTTCATCTGCCAATGTCTGCCCATTTAACCAGTCTGTCTGTCCTCCTGAAGTTTGTTACTATCCTCCACATTTCTGAGTGTTGTATCATCTGCAAACTTTGAAATTATGCCCTGTATACCCAAGTCCAGGTCATTAATATATATCAAAAAGAGCAGCGGTCCTAATACCAACCCTTGGGAAACACCACTGTATGCTTCTCTCCAGTCTGCAAAACACCCGTTCACCACTACTTTCTGCTTTCTGTCCCTTAGCCAATTTTGTATCCATGCTGCCACTGTCCCTTTAATCCCATGGGCTTTAATTTTCCTAACAAGTCTATTATGTGGTACTTTGTCAAACGCCTTTTGAAAGTCCCTATACACAACATCAACCCCACTACCCTCATCAACCCTCTTCGGTACTTCTTCAAAGAACACAATCAAGTTGGTCAAATATGATTTGCCTTTAACAAATCCGTGCTGACTTTAATTTATTTGCCCATATTTTTCCAAATGCCAATTAATTTTGTCCTGGATTATTGTCTCTAAAGTTTCCCTACCACCGACGTTAGGCTGACTGGCCTGTTGTTACCTGGTTTATCCCCCTCCCCTTTTTTAAACAGGGGTGCAACATTTGCAATTCTTCAGTCCTCTGGCACCACCCCCATATCCAAGGAGGATTGGAAGATTGTGGCCTCCACAATTTCCACCCTTACTTCCCTCAGTAATCCAGGATGCATCCCATCTAGACCGGGTGACTTTTCTATTTTGAGAACTGCTAACTTTTTAAGTACATACTCTATCTATTTTTATCCTATCCAATATTGCTATTGTCTCCTCCATTACTGCTACATTGGCAGCATCCTCTTCTCTAGTGAAGACAGATGCAAAGTACTCATTTAGTACCTCAACCATGCCCACTGCCTCCACAAGAAGATCTCCTTTGTGGTCCCTAATCGGTCCCATGCTTCCTTTGACTGCCGTTTTGCAATTTATATGTTTATAAAAGACTTTTGGATTCCCTTTTATATTAGCTGCTAATCTATTCTCATACTCTCTCTTTGCCCCTCTTATTCCCTTTTTTAGATCTCCTCTGTACTTTCTATATTCAGCTTGGTGTTCTCACTGTATTATGAACCTTACAATTGTCATAAGCCTCCTTTTTCTGTCTCATTTTAACCTCTAGATCTTTAGGGAGCTGTACCTTTGTATGCTCTTCCTTTCCCCCTCATAGGAATGTGTCTACCCCTTTGTATTCCAGGCCTCTTGAGATAAAGGCCAACATTCCATTAGCCTTTTAATTATTTTTTGTCCCTGATCACTAGCTTTTAGTGATATCTGTACTTGGACACCTAAATCTCTCTGCTTATCCATAGTTCCTAGCTTCTTGCCATTTAGAAAATACTCTAATCTATCTTTCTTGGGTCCATAGTGGATGACCTCACACTTTCCCACATTAAACGCCATCTGCTACAGTTTTGACCCACTCACTTAATCTATCAATGTCCCATTGCAACTTTCTGCTCCCATCTACACTATTTACTGTGCTACCTAACTTAGTGTCGTCAGCAAATGTAGATATATGGCTCTCTATTCTGTCATCCGAGTCATTTATAAATATAGTGAAAAGCTGTAGCCCATTCAAAGCTGTGGTTACATTCATTTTCAAACTCTGGATTTAGCCATCTTTCTGATTCCCACTACATCATATTTCCCTCCTGCCACAACAACATCTGGTACTGTAATTTTATTTCTAATGTTTCTTGCATTTCTGTATTGTAAATTTAGCTTCTTCATATTCTCCAGTGTCTGCATTTCCCTGATCTTTGGTTTGTGTATGGATCTCGGGGTTTCTGTGTCCATAACCACAGTTTTTCCTGCAATCACAACCCATATATGTAAATGGGCTTTAAGTGCAAGTTGCCTTGGACAGGTCAACCAGTATAGAGCACAAGACATAACCTGTGAATAGTTCTGCAAGCAGGAAATTGCTTGTTTTCTGACTTCCTGTCATCTTAGACTTTATAGGGAATGTGGCAAGAATCTCTAACAAGGCCACCACATTATACTTTCACCATAAGTGGTTGCTCCCAGATATCCAAAGAGAGGCTGGCCAGCTGCTTTCATATTTGGTACACCGAATATTCAAGGATTCTATTAATGCTTCCCTGTCTTGAATGCTGCTTGGCATACGTCGTTCAAGGATATAGAATTGTGTAAGGGAAGGATTGTTCGTTTAGTGTCAACATAACACACAATAGCCAGCTATAAAATACAGCCAGACAAGAAATACCACCCTCTTCTAATTGATTAATTACGACAACTCTGAGCTTAGCGAAGCAGGAGCTAGAGCCCTTGTGATTGAAAGAACTGTATACTTTCCAGCCAACAATCTAATTCAAAAATAGGAATCATGAAAATGGGATTACTTTCTTCTTTGGAAATAAAAACTTGTGCATCTGTGCTTTGAGAGTTAATAACTGTGTTGCAACTATATTGGTAATAATATATTCCTAAAGTCATAAAGAATAAATGGAAAGCAGAAATCCAAGTGGTATTTAAATCTGTAGTGTAACCAGATGACAAAAACAAAATTCAATGCATATATCTCAAATTCAGTTATATAAAAATAAATCTGTTTAACATGTTGTCTTCTATTGCTGGCAACTATTACCTCATCCATAAAACATCAGTTGTGTGTGTACACTTAACTACTCATATTCATTTGAATGATGTAATATCAGGTAAATCTTATTTCTTAATGCTAAGGGTTAGCACTGGGATACTGACATGTACCTGAATTAATATTAATTTTTAAAAACATTTTATAACTGAGTGATAATACTATTGCTGGAGCAAAGAGGTGATGTGGAGCTCTGGTTCAGTCGAAACTAATAAAAACATAATTGCAGCGTAGAAAATAACTGATGCAAATAGCATCTGCACAGTTACAACAGGGGAAAAATTGAACCAATGATTAATTAACAAAAGTTAATTTTTATTTGAGTATTTCTGCTGTATTGTTTATCTACTAGAAGCATATTATAAAGCATTCCTCAATAATATTTCTCTAGTCACAGTTGTAAGTATTTAACACAGTCTTACCTACTACAAGTTCGCATTCTTTAGCAAGAGTTGGTGACACTACTTCACTGTAAATAGGAAGTGCAAGTCCCATTGCTTCCAAAACACTGCATCTATGTCTATCTGGAATTGCACCAAACATACCCATCTTATAGATTCAAAATTTTGCTGACAGCAAGATGTCTGTTTTGTATGGAGGTTAGCTTGGAATTCCAAAACCAACTATGATATGCTATGCAACACAGTTTGTAGCCGATAGAGGTCTTCTGTGTGATACATTCTGCAGTCTGCAAACTCTTCTATGTAATGCACTTGCATAAACGCTTGGAAGAAATACTGTCAGGAACACTTAAGATACATGGAAACAATACTTTGAGTACCTACAGAAAGGTCCTTCCAAGACTATGTAGTTAGCAGGTTATGTAATTTAAACTCAGAATTTTTCAGAATCTAGAGTGCTTTTTTACTGAGTTTGCACATAGCTAGAGGTTACTTTGGTCAGTATTTGCAGAATTCAATAACATTGCTACTTTATAAATGTGGAGCTCCTAAAATTGCACTGATTGCTGAGAACCTATGTAAATAGCATTACTGTATCACAAAGCCATGATCTTGTTGAAGCCACTGAACTTAGTTTTCCTCTTGTGATATGAAAATAAACAACTACAAATGTTGAAAACCAGAATTAAAACAGTTTGTGCTGAGCTTGTTTGGAACAGGTCAAAACTGAAAATTGTGAAGTGGGAATAGGAGGGAGGAGTTGAAATCACGAGCCACAGGGAGTCAGGATCATGTTTGAATGGAAAAGTCAGTCCTGACAGCTGTGAGAGGAGGGGAACATGTGCTTGGTGGTGGGGTCACATTGTAGTTGGCAGAAAAAACAGAAAATAACCTAGCTCAGGGATGGCCAACCTTTCAAAGCTGATGAGATGGAAAAAGGATTTCCCTATCAGCAAAGAGCTATTATTATGCTCAGTGATATTCTCACTAACTGTAATTATTGCCACGCAAAATTTTAAAATCTAGTCCTTCACTGTGACTTTGAGAATTTGTTTTTAAAATATTTTCTGGAAGTCTCGATTCTAATCTCTGCCATATTCTCTTTCCCTGCATTTAGTTTTCTTTTTGGTGGTTTTGTCCTTTGTTTTTGTTGTGTGTGGGTAGCACAGCGAAATGAATCATTCAAAGAGTCATATTTTAGCTACAGGAAATCTGCCTGGGGCTGGTGAGATGATGGTATCTAAAGGCACCAATGTGGGTAGGTAGAGACTGGACAAGAGGAGAGAGAATGGATTTGAGCTTAGAGGAAGTATATTTGGTGGGAGCAAGCTGTTGTAAATCTTTTGGAAGAGGTAGAAATAATGAAATTGGATGTAGTGGTGATTGGAAGAGATCAGATCAGTAACAGTCTGGGAAATGATGGTTTGGTGTTTGTTAGTGGTGTCATGGTCCAGAGGGCAATAGTTCTTAATTGGCCTCAGTCAGGAAAAGGTCTGTGCACCACACAACAGCAGGTTTAATGACAAAATCCGGGTTATATCTAAAAAAAAAAATTGAGAACAAGTTGTTCTGAGGGACAGCTTTTAGAGTGAGCAAAGAAAGTATAGACTCTCAGATGACCAATATTACTGTAGTGGCTCCCAATGAAAGAAAATGCAAAATATGAGAGGAAGGATCATAACGTATTCAAAGTCTATAGGCAGAAGAAATCATCGTACCTAGAAGGGAAACATCCTGAGCAAAGAAGAAAGCATTGAGACAATGACAACAAAAGAAGATTCCAGCATTGTGCTGAGCTTAGGATTCATTGCGGTGTGAGTGCAGGGGATGAAGCTGGGGCCCTTGCTGAGCACAGATTGTTCATAAAAAAACAAAGAGGAAGGTTTGGGGTTTGGTGAAAACCTGTTCAACGTACATCTGGACAGGTGTGAGATTAGGAAAGATAGAATTTTACAGCACGGAAGAGGCCATTCGGCCCTTCCCACCTGTGCCAGATCTTGGAAAAAGCTATCTGCTTCGTGTCATACTTTTGCCCTTTCTCAATGAATGCCCTTTCCAATATTGTTTTTAAATATTCACTTCCCTTGTAAAAGCTATTACGCATTCTGCTTCCACTACTGTCTCTGATAAGGAGTTCCATGTCCTAACAGAGCTCTGTGTTTAATCGCTCCTTTTATTATTTTGGTGATAATAAATTTATGCCCTCTACTTCCTGAGTCACTGACCAGCAAAATACTTTTTTCCAATTTTCCTTATCAAAAGCCTTCATAATTTTGAGTATCTCTATCAGATCCAGTGTAAAGAGCCCTAGTTTATCTAGTCTCTCTTTATAATTGCTGTCTCCTTCTTGCTGCAGCTTCCCTGCCCCAACCTCCAATCTCCAACCCCACCCAACCAAACCTCGAAGGCCCAAGGCCTCCCTTCCCACCCCTACCCTGGAGCACTAAAAGCCTCATTCCCAGCTGTTGTTAGAAACCAGCTGCAAGTTTTGCAGTGCTTTTAAAATCAATACTGATGTTGCAGGCAATGAAGACATGCAGTCAATTCTCGGCAATAACTGAACACTGCTTTAAACACTCCCCAGGTTTTTTTTGGGGGGGGGGGGTGGCGGGGGGGGCTTCAAGGTCATGTTGGGTCACAGTGGAGAGAGAGGAATCAGATTGTGTGAGGGAAGGTGATTGTCGCTAGAAGGGGAGGATTTGTTGAAAGGGTTACACCAGCTCTGGAGAAACCTGTACTATTTAAAATAAATGCTCAGCAGTTTGCCCTATCATTGCAGGGGAAAATCCTTTTTCGAAATCCCATGACCCTGTTGTCATGACTGAACCTGTTGTGGCTGCCCCGCCTCCCCCCCCGGTCCCCCCCCCCCCCGGCCAATCTGGCACTTGCCCCATGACCTGAGGTCTGGTTGCAGTAAGGGAAAAGGCTGTTTGTGGCAGAGTGGGTAGTGGGTTGATGAGTTTAGATTACTTAAAATGGTTTCCTTAGCAATGAACTGGGGAAACCTGTGTTCTTCAAAATACATGCTCAGCTGTATTTTACATAATACAAATTTCACAAAGTCACTGCTTGGGAAATTTACAGCTTGCCACCAGGACTGGACCCTATGTCAGCCATGCTACTTCCCCTTCCAATACTACCATATCCAGCAAATCCCTCCCCAATACTCCCAGAGTCTGCTACTGCCATGCCAAGAACCTCTCCAAATCATCTCACACCCAGGACTCTCTTCCTGCCTCCCATTGGCCATTACCATGACCCACCTCTCCCACTCCAACCGGAGTCTGGTACCCCCTTCCTTCACTGTGATCTCAAATAATATGATCATGCTTTCCAATGCTCCCACTCTAGAACCTTGCACCCCCCGCCCCCCCCCCACACCACACACAATGTCTTAACACTACCAACCACACTGTCCTCCAACTATCCACTGCTGGTACACACAGTTACTATAACCTAACTGTAAACCGGAACATTGTCCCTACTACCTTCCTCTGTTTGCTTGGCTTTTTTTAAAAAAAAGAGAAATTTTGCTCGATAGTTTAACTGACTTTAAAATTTGGGCCTGAAAATATCATGAACAATATTTTGAAAAATTTAAATTGTCTTCTTATTGCAATCAATGTAAATCAATGGTCTTGATAATATATTGTGCATTACATAGCATGAAACAATTTCCGGGGCCTATGACCGCGTACGTGGCCGTAAGTGCCCTGCAAGTTCCGGGTTTTCGCGTGTGATGCGCATGCGTGAAAACCCGGAACTTGTGATCTGTCAAGTTTCAGCTTGACAGATCATCACATCCCCGGGAAGTGGACATTCGCTGGCGGAGAGCTGGGCTATTTGCTCAACTACTGCCTAGCGAATGCCCGTGAAACTCTTACGCCTGGTAAAAGCAGGTGGAAGGCCGCCTTTTAGCAGCGTAAAAGTTTAAATAAATATAAATGTTAAAAAAATTATTGAAACATAACAAAACCTTTAAAATTAATTTAGGTTATTTTAGCTTTCAAACATTTAAATTTATTTTTCAAAAAATTAATTTTTTGTTTTAAATGTTTAATTAAATTGTATTTTAATTCATTTTGAACATGTAATGATTTATTTTTATTTAACTGGTGTGTAATTGTGTTTTTTAGGGGATACCTATTCATGCTTATGGGGATTCCGTATGTAAATGGAATCCCCAGCAGCATAATGGGGATCCCCCTTTTTGACTGGTTGGGCTGGCCCACATGATCCCAGGGACGCTTGCAAACTGCGTGCGCCCCTGGGATACGTGGGCCTTTACTCAGGCGTACACGTAGAGGCCCAGGAGCGCAAGTGTCCAAACCTCCAGGACCATAGTTAGGTTCATACTTTCCTTGCAGTTTGGAGGCATTCGCCTGCGGGAAGCCTCTGGGCCTGAATTTGCGGTCGATGTGTCCTTTAACCCTCTGTGAGCAACATGATTGAAGGCCTGCCAGTAATGTATGAAACAATGTAGTGTGCACCTCCTGCAAGTGTCATACTTCTTGTAACAATTTTTAGTCACAGAAATTCTGTTAACTTTTTTTTACATAGGCTATATGGCACAGAAACAGGCCATTCGACCCAACCAGTCCATGCCGGTGTTTATGCGCTACTCAAGCCTCCTCCTGTCTTTCCTCCTCTAATTCTATCAACATAACCCTCTATTCCCTTCTCCCTCATATGTTTGTCCAGCCTCCCCTTGAATGCATCTATACTATTTGCTTCAACCACTCCCTGTAGTAGCGAGTTCCACATTCTCACCACTCTTTGGGTAAAGAAGTTTCTTCTGAATTCCCTATTGGATTTCTTGGTGACTATCTTATATTGATGGCCTCTAGTTATGCTCTTCCCCACAAGTGGAAACATTCTCTCTCTATCCAAACCTTTTATAATTTTATAGACCTCTCGTAGGTCACCCCTCAGCCTTTTTTCAATTGAATTTTTCAATTCAATTTTGTCTGTGTTTAAATTGTGAATTCTGGGAGATTCTCTCACTGCTAACTTACCTGAGGAAGGAGCGACAGCTCCGAAAGCTTGTAAAATTAAATAAATCTGTTGGACTATAACCTGGTGTTGTGCGACTTCTCATTTTTTTCAATTGAAAAGAGACCCAGCCTGTTCATCCTTTCCTGATATGTATACCCTCGCATTTCTGATATCATCCTTGTAAATCTTCTCTGCACCCTCTCCAGTGCCTCTATATCCTTTTTATAATATGGTGACCAGAACTGCACGCAGTACTCCAAGTGTGGTGTAACCAAGGTTCGATACAGGTTTAGCATAACCTCCCTACTTTTCAATTCCAGCCCTCCAGAAATAAACCCTAGAGCTTGGTTTGCATTTTTAATGGCCTTGCTAACCTGTGACGCAACTTTTTGTGATTTGTGTATTTGTACTTGTGTATTTTGTTGATTAGCTCAAAGTAAAACAGCAGCAAATCAGGTTGTGTCAATTAAAAGTGAGTAAAATGACCAAAAAGTAACTTCTGATAATTTATGAAAACAACTGCATGACCAGTCTGGAGAAAGTACAAAGGAAAGAGATGGTGAACTAAACACATTGCTCAAGTCATTTTGGCTGCTACATACAGGAAACTTTCGTTTATCCGGCATCGACGGGACCGGCGTGGTGCCGGTTTATCGAAAGTACCGGATAACGGAGAGTTATATCTACAGAGGCTATTTTTAACCTAAAAAAATCAAGAAATGTGCAGTATACAGTATTTGGGTACTCACCTACAGAATGTTGTGTTAAATGGATGGTGGAAGATGCTTGATTAAGTACAGTACTGCCAGTTGAGGGTAATCCATAACTCTTTAATTACTTAACAGTAAAACAAAACTTATAAACGACTGTCTACAGTACTGTAGTTGACTGTACACTTATTCAGAGTCATCTGGTTCATCAGAAATATCCGTGCCAGCTGGGTCATCAGGATCACGCAGTTCCACCGATTCTTCAGGCACTTCCGCTGCTGCGACTCTTTTGGAAGCTTTCTTAAACATGTTGCGGATGTCGGTTTGCTTAGTGGACTCTTGCCTTTTCTGTAGAAAGGAGGAATGCAGAATATGGAGTTGCATAACTTCTTGTGCAGTGTAGCAATTCTGCCTTTCAGCAAATTTGAGGATTGTAGAAAATCCTTCTGCAGCTTTAGCCCAAGAAATCTTCTCTTCTTCAGAAATCTCATCCTCTTCACTTTCCATCTCGCTTTCCTTTTCTTTCTTTGGATTCAAAACATTCTGAATTATTTCATCATCACTTAGCATATGCACAACACCAACTTCTCTATCTGCATCAACCCACTGCTCGATATCACTTTCACTGAGGTGACGTAGAGGGTTTGCTGGGCCTGCATTTTTCACCATTCCAGCCATTTCCATTATTGTACTCTTCTTGGGACGAACACTGAACCCATGAAATTCCTCCTCTGAAGAAGAACCTTCAGCAAACATTACAGAAGGCCACAATTTGCGCCAGGCTTGCCTCAGAGTGTGACCTTTCACCAATTTCCAGGAACATGCAACATTATAGATGGCATCTTTAATATTGTATTCCTTCTGCAAATCTTGAATATTCTCATCTTGGCTTAGCAGTTTACGTAGGAAGTCTTTCTTGTAATGACACTTCAGATTTTGGATAACGCCCTGGTCCATGGGTTGGATGAGAGAAGTTACATTTGGTGGCAAATAAATGGTGAAAATATTTCCCGAAACCAACTGGGATTCATGCGGATGGGCTCTGCAATTATCAAGCAATAAAATGCATTTGCTATCTTCAGGTTTCCCTATTCTGCGGAAATGTTCCTTCACAGATGGAACAAAAATATGATGGAACCAATCGGAGAAGATTTCCTTATCCATCCAAGCATTTTTTTGAGCTTTGTACTCAACAGGTAAGTGCCTCACATTTTTAAATGCACGGGGATTTTTATACTTCCCGATAACAAGAAGTTTAACCCGGTGTGATCCAGCAGCGTTCGCACATGTTAGCACGGTTACACGATCTTTATTTTTCTTGTAACCTGAAGCATTAGCCTCACTAGCCCCAGCAAGCGTTGATTCTGGCAAAAACCTCCAAAACAAGCCAGTTTCATCGGCATTGTAGATCTGTGCTGGCGACAAATCATGTTGCTGCACAATCCGATTGAAATAATTGCAGTATTCTTCTGCGGCTTCGTGATCAGCTGATTTCTTCTCCCCGGAAATATCGAGTCGTCGTATCCCGTGCCGTAACTTGAAGCACGTTAGCCATCCATCGGAGAAAGCACACTTGTCAGTGAGCTCCATCCTATCGTAGAATTCCTTCGCTTTCTCGATGAGCATGGGTCCGGAAATTGGAACACCCTCTGAACGCTTAAGAGAAAACCATTCATAAAGCACGGTATCCAGCTCTTCAAGCTTAGGCTTACGAAGCGTACGCCGTTTCTCTACACTCTTGCATGTCTCCGAGCTTGAATAAAACTTGAGCAGCTTATCCTTCTGCGATTTGATGTCGTAGATTGTTGACGAACCGATTTTGAATTCATTCATAATGTTGATACGCTTCTCTCCCCTTTCTAGTCGTTGGCATATCTCGATTTTCTGTTTTAAAGTTAAGACCACTCTCTTCCTTTTGCTTGGACCAGCTTTTGGGAATTCCATAATGCAAGATGGAGGAGATAATTGCCGATGAAGATGGAAAGACACACAGAACAATGGTGGCTAGGAAGAGACTACCAGCAGCGTGGCAGACACACAGTAAAATGGTGTATCAGAAGAGACTACAGTACCAGCAGCGTGGGAGACACACAGCAAAATGGTGGATCAGAAGAGACTACCAGCATCGTGGGAGACACCCAGCAAAATGGCCGATCCGAAGAGACTCCAGGCAGCGCGGGAGAATCTACTCATGCTACTGCAATGTTTCGGACTTGCGACAGCGCCAGGAGGCCGAGTAGTGGCACTTTTGAAAAGTACCCCTACTGACTAAATCGGCGTTCGCGGACTCGGACTCGGACTCGGGATCGGCAACATTGCCGGTTATTTGAGAGGAGTTTTCGGAGCACTCGGCGTTCGCGGAGACTCGACTGCGACTCGGCAACATTGCCGGTTATTTGAGAGGAGTTTTCGGAGGATGATTTTTGCCGGTTAAGCGAGAATTCCGGTTATTTGGGTGCCGGATAAACGAAAGTTTCCTGTAATTTACATTTCTAATGTCCAAGGTTTTAAATAAAATAAAATGTGAAAAATTACACAACAATAAGATCAACTATATGAATTGTGTTGTCTTTTAATGACTATTAATACTATCATTTAAATTTTACTTCAAGGCCACAGCTTGTCTCAAATGCCTAGGGTTTGACTGTATTTTTTACCCCCTAGAATAGTTAGAGAGTTAACAATCGCACTTGCGCATTCTGGACGTGTGCAGTTTTAAAGAACTTGCCATCATTAAGGTTTATCTGAGTTAAAGTTGAAAGAAATCTCCTCTCATCCTGTAAAAATTGGAGAATTTCTTTGCTTTTCCCAAAAGATTTTGACACAAACTGTATTTTCAGATATTTATTTCAGGCAGGTTACACATTTAAAGTATTAAAAGCTACTTTTTTTCTATTACGGACTGTTCAAGTTTACCTCACAAAAAGTCAGGCATTACCTGTGATTTCTTTTGTTTACATTCAGAAAACAAAATAAAGATTGTTTATTAAGAATTTATTTTTCTTTGTGGAAAAGTGATTGAAACAAGATTAATTTTCTATTAATGTGTTCCTCCCAGATGGCTCATTTCAATCAATGTATTCGCTTTCCATCTTCCTTGGCTCCTAATCGGATTAAAACTATAGGGGAAGAAATTAGGTTGTGTAGCACCCATTTTTTAGGCGCTACGCGGCCTCCTAACGCTCAAAATTGCCGTCCAAGATGCGTGTGCACACTTCTAATGGAAAATGCGCTGGACACCATCTGGAGGCAAGGGTTTGCACATGCGCGCCTAACGAATGGGGCAAGCATGCAGAGTAGGCAGATTATGACGTCAATCGGTATGCAACACTGATTTGATGCCATGCTGCCATTTTCAAAAGCCACACTCCAGCCTACACCCTGGCTTAACCTCGCTCAACTGAACACGACATTAAATGGCATGAAGTACCCCCCACCAGCGCTACTTAAAGAATCATGAACTACTTGTAAGTTAGTTGCTCGATTATTTCTTCTGGCTGTTGGTGCACTTGCTTTTGGAGCATTCCTGTACTTGCCTAAAGTTTCAATAGTCTACAAGGAGTGGGTTGGCTGGTGCTGCAGTACTTTTTTGTTGATTTAAAAGCTTGTGCTGAAACAAGTTGCTTCCAGACATGGGTAGCCTGGTCGGCCTTCCTCTTGGAATTGAGCGTGACTTGGAGAATGAGGCCATGCAGAGCAGGACAGGTGCTAAAAGAGGGAGTAGGAGGAGGGAGAGGAGTGGGGCTCTCAGCAGGAAGCCATATCCACTGAGGGTCTTTAGGCAGTAATTTTCTTACCTTAACTTCAGTGAACATTATAGAGCACACCATCGGCGTCCTCAAGCAACTCTTCTGCTGCTTGGATCTCTCCGGATGAGCTCTGCAGTACTCAGCTGCACGGGTATCAAGATTTGTGGAAGTATGCTGTATGCTGCACAACCTGGCCATTATGAGGGAACAGCCCTTGCCACCACCTATGAGCAGGAAGTGGATGAACAGGAAGAGGAAGGAAAGTGCAATGTAGACGGCCCATTTCTGCCCAGGCTGTACGTGATGAAATGATTAATGAGCAATACCAGTAACCTCAACCACACCTCCCCATTCACCAACAGTCCCACATCCATACCTTTCCTCTATCACTGACCATCACATCGTCCTCTTTCCGATTACACAAAAATATGCACCACAAAATGCACATTCCAATCCAAATTTATAAATTCAATGACATAATGCATATAAACTAATCACCTTGGTGCATTTCCTTAGTGCCTGTCTTCCGTGTGCATTTGCCTCTCCCAGTGCTCCTATGAGGTGCTTCCCCAGTGGCTGCAGCATGAGTGGTGGAAGGCTGCTGACCTTAAATTGAGGAGACTATAGATGGCCTTGGCGGGTGACCTCGACCAGCTCTGGACGTAGAAGGCCCGGCTTCAGACTGCACCATCGCAGCCTGGGCTGGCTGGCTGACTGGCAACAGCAACGGCACTGGCGGAGTGGCAGGGGTGGAAGCAGGAATGCTGCCATCCTGAGAGAGGACAGCAGATTTGTGCTCCATGGAGCCATTGCCACTTTCCTGGGCGGCGCCTCAGCAATCCTACTGATTTGTTTGAGAACAGATTGATGGACTGCTGTGGAGCCCTGGAAGCCCCTTTGAACAGTGGTATCCAGACCCATGATGGCAGCAGTCTGAGCTTCCACTGCAGCACTCCGACCTTTGATGGAAGTTACTTGTGCTGCTATGGAAGCTATGGCATCGGCCATCAGATGCTGCATCATGGTGGGTTCTACAGGTGTGCAGATGGAGGTGACCACCCGTTTCATATTGGAAAGGATGGGCTTCAAGCTCTGCGCCAAGTTGGTGCTGGACTCTTCCATGCTCCTTGACATTGAGCTCAAGCCTTCTGGCAGACTTTCCAGTGCACCAAGAATTTGGTTATGTACACCCATCGGCCGCCTTCTGTAGCCTGACCCATTGAAGTCCTCATCTGACTCCTCTGCTGCAGAAATAGTGTGTGACCTTGCCCTCCGATGAGTTAGCACCTGCACTATCCTTTCTGTCCGCCCTGGCTCCTGCGCACTTGTACTCAATGTCTTACCACGTGCAGATCACTCCACTATCCTAGCCTCTAAAATACACGCAGTGTTAGTCACTGAGCTGGTTGCCGCGAGTGTAGGATCAAGTGACGGAGCCTCTTCTTCTTCACTGTCTTCTTCGTCTTCCTTCACTGACTGGAAGGCTCCAGTCCTTGGGTATCTGAAATGAAAAAGGAACAAGGGTTGGGTTGTGGTGAGGGGAGAGGAGAAAGTAAGAAGTGCGTGCTTACACAATCTGCAGCTTCCAAGTCAGAAGAGATTGCGGGATTAGGGAGAAGTGGGATAAGAGAAGGAGGTTTAGGTATGCAGATACCCTCCTCATCAGTTGCTTCAGCACTACCACTGGCCACGGCCTCAGCAATGCCCCTTCCCTGCACTGTCTCCTCCATGGGGGTTAAAACATGCAGGCGAGCTTGACCTCCTCCAGTTCGTTGCTGCTGCCTGCCGTTACGTGCCACCTTCCCCTGCAAGAAAGGCTGTCATGGTTGAACAGCTGCCAGTGTGCGCGAGCTGTGAGTTGTGGGTGCGAGGCTTTCAACAGTGTTAAGTATGCGAGGGTGAGGTAAAGGATATGAATTGTATGGTTGTGTGCTGATTGATAGAGATTGTTGGTAGGTGGGTGATGGGGATGTAGTGAATTGAGCTGTCGATGAGGCTAGTGGTTGGATATGCCATTTCAAAATGAACTCATTAACCCTGACAACTCGTGTCAGATCATTAAATTTCTTTCTGCACTATATCCAGGTTCTGGGAGCAACACTCCTGGCATTGACCTCTGCTACTACTTGTCCCCACTACCTCCTGACCATCTGTCTGGAGGGCCTCCTGCCCTCCCCTGCGGATACAGGACATGTCTCCTTCTTTCTACCTCTTCCACCAATGAATGGGCGCGGGTTAATCGCTTACCTTGATTCCATCACCATTTTTTGGGGGTTAGCCAATTTCTCCCCCTATATGTCTCCTGGGATTTATAGGTAAAAAAAAATGATAAACAATGAACTTTTATGTACATTCTAAGGCAATTAAAGATTGTATGAGTTGGCAAACACACGAATCATGCATCAAGTACTTAGGGAGGAGCTGGTTGATGAACGGAAATGGGGCTACTTGGTGGATTGACAAGTGGATTTGTGGATCATCAGTCTGCTTTATAAGGGATGCCTACATCAGTCGGCCAGGTAGCTGGTATGCCTATTTCTCCTGACATACCAGCCATCTGGAAGATCCTAGACTGAGGCTGAGGAAACTCCCTGCCCAGCTCAGAGATAGGATGAAAGGGGAGCATTTGACCGGCAAGTGAAAAAATGCCATCCCATGCAAACATGAAGCCAAGACAACAACTGCAGAATGAGAACTCTGTGTCAGTAACCGAGCTCCCAAGACGGAAACATATTCATTTCTTCACCCCACCTTACTTTGTGGAACCACAACCCTGCTGCAGCAGCAAGTGTACGTCGACAACATCAGCAACAGCAACTTGTAGCGATGCTATGTAAGTGGAAGTAAGATGTCTTGGTGATGGAGAAGATATGGGGTCAGAAGTTCAACTTGGGGTCAAATAGGGCGCCAAAGTTGCAGACAATCTGAGACAGTAGCCAGGAAGGGGGATCGAATCGATGGAGGGGTATCTAAGTTTGTGGTGGGGGTCGAAGACAATCACTTTGGTCTTCCCAATGTTTAATTGGAGGAAATTCGGCCTAACCAGGACTGGATGTTGGACAAGCAAGCTAACAATACAAAAGCAGTGGAGTGGTCAAGAGAGTTGGTGGTGAGGTAGAGCTGGGTGTCGCCAACATACATGTGGAACCTGAAGTCACATCTTCAGGTGACGTTGCTGAGGGGCAGCATGTAGATGAGAAATAGGAGGAGGCCAAAGATAGATTCTTGGGGGACTCCAGAGGTAACGATGCGGGGCAGGAAGTGAAACCATTGCAGGAGATTCTCTGGCTATGTCTGGATGGGTAAGAGTGAAACCATGTCAGTGCAGTTCAACTCAGGCGTTGGAGTCAGATGGCATGGTTGACCATGTCAAAAGCTGTAGAGATGTTGAGAAGGATGAGGAGGAATAGTGCACCACTGTCACATTCACAGAGGATGTCATCTGTGACTTTGATTAAGGCGGTTTCAGTGCTATGGCAGGAGTGAAACCTGATTGGAGAGGTTCAAACGTGGAGTTGCAGTAAAGACTGGCAAATATTTGGGAGGCCGAATTATGTTCAAGGACTTTTGAGAGGAAAGTGAAATTGGAGATGGGACAGTAGTTTACAAGCTTTTTTTTGAGGAAGGGGATGATGATGATAGAAAGGGAGAGGGGTGGGGGGAGTGCGGCGCAGGCGGAGTACATGAGGAGAGGGAACTGTTTGCAATGTCAGCTAGCATGGGGGCCATACTGTCCTCAACCCTTTCTCACCTCACGTTTCTCTCTTTTTACCCTTTCCATCTACTCCTGCCCCTGCCATTCCCTCCTCTCCTCTCCCACTCACCCTATCTCATTACCTGTTCCCTCTTCTCATCATCTCCCTCTCCTCTCTTCACCCTCCTCTCTTTCCTTTTCTGCCCTCCCCCTCACCATCTGCCTCATCTCACCTCCCTCATCTTGATTTAATTACCTCCCCACTCTCTCACCCTGCTTGACCCTAGAAGTGCCCTTGGTCTTGGACACCCCATGTGCAATAGCGTGGGAGATTGCCTCGTACTCGAAAATATTGGTACGTGTGTCATGTGCTCAGTTGAAATCTGCTATGTAAAAAAAAAAAAGTTCTGTGGGGAACCCCATGTTAAGATGTCCACACTTGTTATGTTTCCAGTATGTAACACATTAATAGGAATTCCCAGCTTAACTTGAGATCTTGGTAGAAACACCTTCCTGTCACACCAGGAGGCTGCTGATCCTCTGCCAGTCTCCTTGCATAAAGCTCCAGTTGCTTCTATGCGAGCTCTGTCTGTTCATTTTTTGTGTGCAAGAGGCCAGTGGAGTGAGAAAGGCAAGAAGGTCTGGAGTTTAGCCTCAGTGGGAGTTCAGCCTTGGGGGGGGGGGTGGGGGGGGGGGGGGAGACAGTGAGTAAGCAGACTTTGATTCTTGAGAGTTTTGTGCTGGTGAGATTTCAGACTTACTACCCACGTTTTTAAGTTAGACAGACACAGTCTGGAGTGTGATCTGTGGGCCAGTATAGATCCTCAATCAATCCAGTGGCAGTACATTTGCATTAAATGCAGGAAAATGGAGTCACTGAAGCAGAGGATTTCTGTGCTCGAGGAACAATTGGCCATATAGAATGTGGTTGCCAAGAGGCAGTACTAGAAAGTTGAGGAAGAGAATTGGGTGATTATCTTCAATGGGGCAACAAAGGGATAAAGGACTCTCAGGAGCAAGGAACCTCTGAGTTCCTGGAACTGTCCAAATGATGCATAGTGTTGGAAAACATGTACAGTAACTCAAAAGAGGGTGACCCTGAGCAATATTTTGGCACTGTGGAGCAAGAGACTGTCTTGGGGTAATAGACTACAAGAATAGGAGACTGGTAATAGTGGAGGATTCTATAATCCTTCTACAGATACTGTAGTTGAGCCTTCTTTGCAGTCGTGACCAGGAGTCCCAAATGGTATGTTGTTTCCTAGGTGCCAGAGTGAAGGCCTTCACAGGACAGATGGAAAAACTTCTAGGAAGGGAAGGAGAGCAGCTAAAAGTTGTGGTCCATGTTGGAACCAATGACATTGATAAAAGTACATTTGAGGACTTGCAGAGGCACTGGATTGGGAACAAGACCTCAAGGGTGATAATTTCTGGATTGATTCCTGTGCCAAGGAGAGGAAGATTAGGAAAGTCAAAGCATGGTTGCAGGGTTGGTGCAGGAAGGAATGGTACACACATTGGAGTGAGTTTTGGAATGAAGGAAGTCTATACCAAATCGACACCCTTCACCTGAACCAAAATAGGGATGGGGGGACCAAGAGCTGTGCAGGTCAGTGAGGACAGGAGTGATCGGTGAGCGGAATAGGATACGAGCAGCAGAGGTTTTTAAAAAAAAAAATTCATTCCGGTATCCTTCCGGAGAGCTTAAATCCCGGAGAGGGTAAATAGAACAATGGAGTGAGATTTAAACTGCAACAATAACAACTTGCATTTATACAGCATTTTGACGTAGAAAAAAATGTCCCAAGCGTTTCACAGAGGCATAGTCAGATAATAAATACCGAGCCAAAGGAGGACATATTAGGAAGAGTGACCAAGGTGGGTTTGAACGAGGGTGTTGAAGAGGAAGAGGGATTTAGGGAGGGAGTTCCATTGCATTAGACCTAAACAGCTGAAACCACGGCCACCAATGGTGGGGCAAAGGGAGGGTGGGATGCGCAAGAGGCCAGAATCGGAGAGTTCTGTAGGGAATTCAGGGCTGGAGGAGGTTACAGAGATAGGGAGGGGTGAGGTCATGAAAGGATTTAACTTTTAGTGAATGCAAATGTTAAATTTCAGGCATTGGGGGACAGGAGTGATCGGTGAACAGGACTTAGTGCGGGATAGGATACGAGCAGCAGAGGTTTTTTTCAAATTAATTCTTGGGATGTAGGCGTTGCTGGCAAGGCTGGCATTCATTGCCCATCCCTAATTGCGCTGAGAAGGTGGTGGTCGGACTTTTTTTGCTGCAGTCCTTGTGGTGGGCATGTTCTCACTGGTGAATAGGTTGTGAGGTGATATGATTGCTGTTTTTAGGATTCTAAATGAATTAGATAATATAGACCATGACCAGCTGTTTCACCTTGTCCAGAATAGTAAAACCACAAAACATGACTGTGCGTGAAGGGGGATAAATTGAAAACTAATCTGTGGAAATATTATTTCTGTGAGCGAGTGGTAAATCTGTGGAACACGTTCCCTAGGGAGACGGTGGAAGCAAATAGTATTGATGCATTCAAATGCAAATTATGTAGATATCTTTCAGAAAATAATATTTTGAGATACAGTATATAAGTAATTTAAAACATGACATATGGTAAGTGTAGCATGCTTGGGAGGAACAAGTGAGTTTGACCATATGGTTCCAAAAGCTTTCCACCACTGGGGGTTTCCTCGCCTCCTGTCTGGGTCTGTTGTAGACTAATTGATAGAGCTGGATTGTCATGATTAGTCAATAACTCCATTATTGTGCATTATGTGACTACCAGGATGGCCGAAGGTAAACTAGATGAACCTTGGTCTTTTTCGTCTAGTAGTTCCCATGGTGAAGGAGCTCCCACGATGCTATTAGGTAAGGAGTTCTAGGAATTTGACCCACGACGATGAAGGAACAGCAATATATGCCCAAGTCAGGATGGTGTGTGACTTGGAGTATAGGTGATAGTATTTGCATGCACCTCCTGCTCTTGTCCTTCTGAGTGGTAAAGGTCACATGTTTGGGAGGTGTTGCTGAAGAAGCCTTTGTGAGTTGCTGCGGTGCGTCCTGTAGATAGTACACACAGCAGCCATGGTACATGGGTGGGGTTGGATGTTTAGGCTAGTGGGTGAAGTACCGATCCAGCAGACTGCTTTTTCCTGGATGTTGAGCTTCTTGAGTGTTGCTGTAGATGTATCCATCCAGACAAATGAACAATATTCCATCACATTCTTGACTTGTGCCTTGTAGGTGGTGGAGAGGCTTTGGAAAAACATAGAAACATAGAAGATAGGAGCAGGAGTAGGCCATTCGGCCCCTCAAGCCTGTTCCGCCATTTAATGAGATCATGGCTGATCATCCAAATTCAGTACCCTGTCCCTGCTTTCTCCCCATATCCCTTGATCCCTTTAGCCTTAAGAAATATATCTAACTCCTTCTTGAAAATATTTAATGAATTGGCCTCAACTGCCTTCTGTGGTAGAGAATTCCACAGGTTCACCACTCTCTAGCGAATACAAGCCCAATCGACCCAATCTCTCTCCATACGTCATTCCTGCCATCCCAGGTATCAGTCTGGTGAATCTTTGCTGCACTCCCTCCATGGCAAGAACATCCTTCCTGAGATAAGGTGACCAAAACTGCACACAATACTCAAGGTGTGGTCTCACCAAGGCCCTGTACAACTGCAGCAAGACATCCTTGCTCCTGTACTCGAATCCTCTCGCTATGAAGGCCAACATACCATTTGCCTTCTTAACCGCCTGCTGCACCTGCATGTTTACCTTCAGCGACTGGTGCACAAGGACACCCAGGTCTCGTTGCACTTCCCCTTTTCCCAATCTATTGCCGTTCAGATAATAATCTGCCTTCCTGTTTTTGCCACCAAAGTGGATAACCTCGCATTTATCCACATTATACTGCATCTGCCATGCATCTGCCCAATCACCCAACCTGTCCAAATCATACTGGAGTTTCTCTGCATCCTCCTCACAGCACACACGCCCACCCAGCTTTGTGTCGTCTGCAAACTTGGAGATATTGCATCTAGTTCCCTCGTCTAGATCATTAATATATATTGTGAATAACTGGGGTCCTAGTACCGATCCCTGCGGTACCCCACTAGTCACTGCCTGCCACTCGGAAAAAGACCCATTTATTCCAACTCTTTGTTTCCTGTCTGCCAAGCAGTTCTCTATCCAAGTCAGTACCTTACCCCCAATCCCATGTGCTTTAACTTTGCATGCTAATCTCTTATGCGGGACCTTATCGAAAACCTTCTGAAAGTCCAAATACACCACATCCACTGGTTCTCCCTTATCTATTCTACCAGTTACATCCTCAAAAAATTCCAGTAGATTAGTCAAGCACGATTTACCTTTTGTAAATCCATGTTGACTTTGTCCGATCCTGTCACTGTTTTCCAAGTGCTCTGCTATTACATCTTTTATAATGGATTCTAGCATTTTCCCCACTACCGATGTCAGGCTTACCGGTCTATAATTCCCCGTTTTCTCTCTACCACCTTTTTTAAATAGTGGGGTTACATTAGCTACCCTCCAATCCATGGGAACTGTTCCAGAGTCTATAGAATTTTGGAAGATGACCAGCAATGCATCTACTATTTCTAGGGCCACTTCCTTAAGTACCCTAGGATGTAGATTATCAGGCCCTGGGGATTTATCGGCCTTCAATCCTGTCAATTTCCCTAACACCATTTCCCTACAAATACTGATTTCATTCAATTCCTCCCTCTCATTAGACCCTGTGTTCCCCGACATCTCTGGGAGGTTATTTGTGTCCTCCTTTGTAAAGACAGAACCAAAGTATGTATTTAATTGGTCTGCCATTTCTTTGTTCCCCATTATAAATTCCCCTGATTCTGACTGCAAGGGACCTGCACTTGACTTCACCAATCTTTTTCTCTTCACATATCTATAGAAGCTTTTACAGTCAGTTTTTATGTTCCCTGCAAGCTTACTCTCATATTCTATTTTCCCCTCTTAATTAATCCCTTTGTCCTCCTTTGCTGAATCCTAAACTGCTCCCAATCCTCAGGTTTACTGCTTTTTCTGGCCAATTTATATGTCCTCTCCTTGGATCTTATGCTATCCCTAATTTCCCTTGTTAGCCACGGTTGAGTCACCTTTTTTGTTTTATTTTTATGGCAGTTCATCCATGCGATCTTTAAATGATTGCCATTGCCTATCCACCGTCAACCCTTTAAGTAACGCTCCCCAATCCATCCTCGCCAACTCGCACTTCATACCATCGTAGTTTCCTTTATTTAAATTCAGGACCCTAGTCTCTGAGTCAACTACTTCACTCTCCATCTTAATGAAGAATTCTATCATATTATGATCGCTCCTCCCCAAGGGGCCTCGCACAACAAGATTGCTAATTAATCCTCTCTCATTACATAATACCCAGTCTAAGATGGCCTGATGTCTAGTTGGTTCCTCGACATATTGGTCCAGGAAACCATCCTGTATACACTCTAGGAATTCCTCCTCCACAGTATTGTTACTAATTTGGTTAGCCCAATTTATATGTAGATTAAAGTCACCCATGATAACTGCTGTGCCCTTATTGCGCACGTCTCTAATTTCCCATTTAATGCCATCCCCAACCTCAGCATTACTGTTTGGGGGTCTGTATACAACTCCCACTAACGTTTTCTGCCCCTTGGTATTTCTCAGCTCTACCCATACAGACTCCACATCATCAGAGCTAATATTCTTCCTTACTATTGTGTTAATCTCCTCTTTAACCAGCAATGCTACCCCACCTCCTTTTCCTTTTTGCCTGTCCTTCCTGAATATTGAATACCCTTGGATGTTGAATTCCCAGCCTTGGTTACCCTGGAGCCATGTCTCCGTAATCCCAATTATATCATATCCGTTTACATCTATTTGCGCAGCTAATTCATCCACCTTATTACAAATGCTCCTCGCATTAAGACACAAAGCCTTCAGGCTTGTTTTTTTTAACAAGTATTATTTACTGCAGCCCTGTTTGATTTACACCCTTGATTTCTCTGCCTTCCACTTTTGCTTTTCTCCTTCCTGTCTTTTGTTTCTATCCTTGCTTCCCTTTCCTCTGTCTCCCTGCACAGGTTCCCAACCCCCTGCCATTTTAGTTTAAACCCTCCCCAACAGCACTAGCAAACACTCCCCCTAGGACATCGGTCCCGGTCCAGCCCAGGTACAAACCGTTCAGTTTGTACTGGTCCCACCTTCCCCAGAACCAGTTCCAATGTCCCAGGAATCTGAATCCCTCCCCCTTGCACCATTCCTCTAGCCACGTATTCATCTGAAATATCCTTCTATTTCTACTCTGACTAGAACGTGGCACTGGTAGCAATCCTGAGATTACTTCCTTTGAGGTCCTATTTTTTAATTTACCTCCTAACTCCCTATATTCAGCTTTTAGGACCTCATCCCGTTTTTTACCTATATCGTTGGTACCTATATGCACCACGACAACTGGCTGTTCACCCTCCCCCTCCAGAATGCCCTGCAGCCGCCCCGAGACATCCTTGACCCTTGCACCAGGGAGGCAACATGCCATCCTGGAGTCTCGTTTGGGCCGCAGAAACGCCTATCTATTCCCCTTACAATAGAATCCCCTATCACTATAGCTCTCCCACTCTTTTTCCTCCCGTCCTCTGCAGCAGAACCACCCATGGTGCCAGGAAGTTGGCTGCTGCTGCCTTCTCCCGATAAGCCATCTCCCTCAACAATATCCAAAGTGGTATATCTGTTTGAGAGGGGGATGGCCACAGGGGACCCCTGCACTACCTGCCTGCGCCTACTACCCTGCCTGGCGGTCACCCATTCCCTTCCTGCCTGTGCAGCCTTTACCTGAGGTGTGACCAACTCATTAAACGTGCTATCCACGATGTCCTCAGCATCGCGAATGCTCCAGTATGTATCCATTCGCAGCTCCAGCGCCGCAATGCAGTCTGCCAGTAGCTGCAGCTGGATACACTTCCCGCACACATGGTCGTCAGGGACACAGGAAGTGTCCCTGATTTCCCACATAGTACAGGAGGAGCATGCCACGGGGCCGGACTGTGCTGCCATGACTTACCCTTTAATTAATTTAAATTAAATCAAATCAATACCACTAATTACACTACAATTAAATGATCTACTCAAGGGCCCTTGTTTACCAGCACTCCCCGCTACACAAGAGACCTTCGAAACTATAACCACAAAAATTAAGACCTTCTAAACTTTATAAACTATTAACCTTAACTGTCAAACTATAGAGTAGTTTTAATACTCACCTGGCCATACTCACCCAATCAGCTGCTTCCTCTTGCCCGCGTCACTTTTTGAATCATGACGTGGCTCTGGAATGCCGCCGCCGGTCTGTGAGATTGGTAAGCCTCTGTAAAAAAAAAAAAAGCCCGCGAAAGTGAGTTTAATTACTGTACCGCCGCTCTCTGCCGCTCCCGACACCGGCCTCTGGAAAAAAAAAAGCCCGCGTATGTGAGTTTAAATACTCACTGTTCTCTGCTGTTGCTCCTGACACCGGCCTCTGTATAAAAAAAAAAGCCAGAGAAAGTGAGTTTAAATACTCACTGTTCTCTCCTGTTACTCCCGACACCGGCCTCTGTATAAAAAAAAAAGCCAGAGGAAGTGAGTTTAAATACTCACTGTTCTCTCCTGTTACTCCCGACACCAGCCTCTGGATAAAAAAAAGCCCGAGGAAGTGAGTTTAAATACTCACTGTTCTCTCCTGTTACTCCCGACACCGGCCTCTGGGAAAAAAAAAAAAGCCCACAAGAAAAAGAGAGTCAGATGGTGAGCCACTCGCCGCAGAATTCTCAGCCTCTGACTTGCTTCAATCACCATGGCATTTATGTGGTCCAGTTGAGCTTCTGGTCACTGATGACCTCCTAGGATGTTGATGGTGAGGGACTTGCCATTGAATGTCAAGGGAAGAGGGTTAGACTCTCTCTTGTTGCAGCTGGTCATTGTCTGCCACTTGTGGTGCGAATGTTTGTTGTCACTTAAAAGCCCAAGGTTGGATTTTGTCCAGATCTTGCTGCATGCGGGTATGGACTGCTTCACTATCTAAGGAATTGTGAATAGGGCTGAAGACTGCAATCATGAGGGCACAGCCCCAAGTTTGACCGTATGATCGAAGGAAGATCATTGATGAAGCAGCTGAAATTTATTTGGGCCGAGGACACTGCCCTGAGGAACTCCTGCAGCGATGTCCTGGAGATGAGATGATTGGCCTCTAACAACTACACCATCTTCCTTTGTGCCAGGTATGACTTCAGCCACTGGAGAATATTCCCCCCTGATTCCCATTGACTTCAGTTTTAGTAAGTGTCACACTTGGTCGAATGCTGCCTTGATGTCAAGGGCAGTCACTTTCACCTCACCTCTGGAATTCAGTTCTTGTGTCCATGTTTGGACCAAGGCTTTAATGAGGTCTGGAGCCGAGTGGTCTTGGCGGAACCCAAGCTGAGCATCGGTAAACTGGTTATTGGTGAGCTATTATTGTATGCTGTAGGGCACCACATTCTTGTTCTAAAACAGCCCATCTTCCAACTCACTGTCAGCAAGGCCATGGGAGATCTATTAATTTACTAAAAATAATCCATATAACACTAACTTTCTGTAAGTGTCACACTTGCTGTAGCACTTTTATTTCCCTTCCATCAACCTCCTTCTGTTATTTTTTTTGTGTCTTTGTTGTCTCAAAGTAAAATAACAACAAATCAGAATTGGATGGGGAATGTAGAGATCAAAAGTGAAAACAACCAATGTTGAATAACCAGCCAATATAAAGAAGGCAAACCCATCAGATCGTTCAGAACCCTAAAAAAAAGTTTATTTTTCTCTTCAGTAACTGAAGTTTCTAGTATTCAAAATAAAGTATGTCACAAAAGAACAAACAATTACATATTTTACAATAGTGTGCCTTGAGTACCTTTATATTAATGTTCTTACTTGTAAGCCTCAGCTTTTTTCAGACTTAATATTTCTTTCCTGAGGCAAGATTTCGTAAGCTGAAGGCAGTACATACTGCTTCCCACGACGTATTAGTAGAATTTTGTGTGTTTAACTGCAATAAATAGGCTAATTTTCACCCCCATTTTCAGACAGGAATGGTAGTGCACGACTTACTGCCCCATTCCTGCTGATTCCCTGAGCCCATAAAAATCTTCCTACCCACTGCCAATCCCTCTATGCCCCACCCCCCTTAGGATTGCCTACCCCCTTAAGACTCCACTTCTGGCTCAGCTCTACAGAAGACCTGCTGGATTCCCCGCCCCCATCGGAGAGCTGCTTGTCATTATTCAAATAAGGCTCGACCATGAAAGTTATTCGGGACTTGCAACAATTTCATCCACTGGGCAGTGGGCTTGTGACCTTCGCCTCTTGCCTGTTGGAATCTGACGTGTGAAAAATTTATCCTTTAAGAAAGCTGGGTTCTAGCATCCTGACTAATATATGCCGAGGAACCAGACAAATCCATAACATCATTTAACTCCTCACTAAGGAACCATCAGGGGTTTTACCTCCCAGCATAGGTCTAGGCTTGCTGAACTGTCTTACATTTAATTTATTAAACCTCAATTAGTTTACCCTCAAGCTGCTGAGTGAACTCTTTCTTGCTGAATCATCAAGGAAGAAACCAGACCACAAGTCATGCACTAAACACTATTGGTTACAAATCACAATTTAAAGTTTAAGTTGGGTACATGAGTGCTTCATTGACGTGCATGATAAACAACATCCAGAGCTTATGTGACCTCATCTTCACGAGCGACTTGGTTGAGTCAGTCTCCTTCCTTTCCTGGAACTTGGGCATTAGCTTCTGGAGTGTTGAGTTGATGAGCTCCTTCACGGCAGGGTTATCTGTTTCACTTGGATCTTTGGTTGTGACTGAACATATCTTACACGAGTGATATCTGAGCTGGTTTCCATCTCACCTTTCTTGCTCTCAGACAGTCTCAATTAAGTGACATTCTTAGCTTTGGCTGAGCAGCTGGTGCAGCCAAAATTTAGTTTCTAACCTCTGATACTCTGCCCTTAAAGGTACCTTGTACTGGTAGGTACACCTCTTACACTTGCGAGGTAAAAGTTTTTACGGAAGAAGAATAGAGGAAATAAAAGTCGTCTTCTGCTTAACTCAGAAAAAAGAAGAACGTTTTTGTGACCTCTAGCAAAGACAAGGAAAAACTGTACTTTCTCGGTGACCCACATGCCAGAAGGGCTCCCCCTTTTGTATCAATCATCTCCAACAAGTCAGTACTGAAGCATGGACTTCTAGAGGGATCTGCACTACTTTTGCAACCCTCCCTACCTTTGCAGCTTTACTTTTAACAAAGGGACTCGCACAAATGAGCGGGCGTGACCTGTTTATGATTCACTAAGTGCTTCTTCCCTGGATCGGTGCCAGGGATAATGACTTTAAACTTCATTTCTTAAACGCCTGTATTCACTGTTTACTTCCCAGCACTTGATTCAACAGCTGAACCCCATGTTTTATTGGCATCTTCAGATAGTTTACAGGGTATTTCCCTTACAAATCTCGAGGGCAACCCTTTGGCAATTATACGCAGCACTGTTCCTAAAACGCTAATTTTCTTTTCAGCCTCTAATGGTATCTGGTTGTTTTAAAAATTATTTGAAGAGAAGCTAGTGGACCAATTTTAGCAGATAAATCTAATATTGAGTTTTTTTTTAAATGTGCTGCATATGAGAGCAAGAGAAACAGAAACCACTTCAAACGTGACAGGGCAGCACTGATTGCATACTTTGGCTATTTTTGCTATTAAATTTGAAACTATTACTTATTTTTCAGTAACAGCCAAATTGTATTTTCATGTACCAATATTTCAGTTTGTGTATTTTTGAAAATGATGTGAATATAAACTGGATATTGAATTTAGCAAGATTTTTTGGTTGAAGCTTTAAATAAAAATAATGAACAGTTTTTGCTTCAGAAATTGAGTCAGGCAGAGAGACACACACAACAACAATCTACGTTAGGCATTACAAAATATGAAATAAAAATTAAAATACATATAGGCTAAGGAATATAATAATACAAGCCATTAATTTACAGTTTTCATATACAACAGAGTTGTAGAATTTGATTCCCAAACACCAGTAAAAATTCCAGAATCCCATTTAATAAAAATCTGTTTTGACTTATTCAGTGCTCTCACTATAGGAAGGATATAGCTGAATTTGAAAAAGTGCAATGAAGAGCTACTAGAATTATTGGGAAACTAGAAAGTAAAACATATGAAGATAACTTTGTATAACTGGAACTCTTTTGGAACACGATTGAGATATTCAAATTAATAAGGCTTCCAGGATGTGGAAGATCAGTCTAGGCTTTTAGGTTTGGTACAGGATAACCGAAAAAGGAGACGTAAGTATAAGCGGTAAAGGAATAGATTCAAGATGGGACATAAGAAAGCATTACTTTTAATGAGGAAGATCAGTTACTGGAATAGCTTACCAAAGGAGGTTGTGGGGGCAAGTAGCTTAGATCTCTTCAGGGTCAGGCTGAACAAGTATTACAGGTTTCAACTACGAGGACCTTAGGTCTGCCTTCCTGTCATCTTTTTCAGCTGTGAAATTGTTCATGTTTCTTTTGCTCAATATCTTTAATTCCAGTTTATGGTCCCTTTTACAGTGTACAATTTGTCAGCTATAAGAATGAGCAGGTAATCTGTTTCTGTGCTTTTTCATTTGCCATTCTATAATCAGCTGCCGGGAAGATGTGTGTATAAATCTATATCCTACCACTCCGCACAATTGCGTGTTGATATACCTTTACCTTTAACCAAACAAGTCTAAATTCTTAAATCAAAACAATTGAAACTGAAGTTGCCAACATGTTGATATTTAAACTAGGAATGAAAAGAACAAAGAAAAATATATGCAGTCTTCTACAACCAAAATGATGGCTATGGAACCTGCTCCAAAGCTTCTGCAAATGCCATTGTGTAACTGGCTGGTAGGAAGCTTGTCAAAATGACCCACATTCACTATTACTCTGCTCCAACAAGTATCAAGACTCTGTTGTAATGACCTTGCTGAGAGTGGGAATTATGACTGCAAAGCCGAATTATATCTCCCTGTAATGCAGTGTGCTATAGTTATACTTGAATTTACATAGCATGTTTTTGAGTCAGAATGTCTCAAAGCATTTCACGCAATGAATTGCAATGTAGGCAAGTGCATGCATCCCACGTGAGTTAGCTTGCCTCAATTTGTAGTACTCTTGCCTGAGTCACTCCTGAACTTCATCCCATAATCGAGGCTGCTGCTTCTTTCAGTACTGAAGGAGTGCTCTGTCTGCCTGATGCGGAGATGCCGGTGTTGGACTGGGGTGGACAAAAGTGAGAAGTCGCACAACACCAGGTTATAGTCCAACAGCTTTATTTGAAATCACAAGCTTTCGGAGCGCTGCTCCTTCGTCAGGCCTGTGCAGCAGAAGGTGAAGATCTTAGAAGAGTGGTGAATTCTCCCAGTTTCCTGTACCATACCTCTCCCTCAACCAACATCACCAAAACCAGGTTAACAGGTCATTCATCTCGTTATTAGTATGATCTTGCTATGTTCAATATGATTACCATGTTTGCCTGCATAACCACAGTCACTGCACTTCAAAGTAGTTGATTGTATGTAAAATGCTTTGAAAAGTTTTGAGATGTGATGAGGTGCTGTATAAGTACAAATCTTTCTACTTTCAAATAACAATGAGATGAATGATCAGCTAATCTATTTTTGTTGGTATTAGTTGGAAGAGTAATTCTGTGCATGAAATTTGTTCTTGATGACTTCCGTGTAACGCCAGAAGAATTTCAGTGTTCACCTGAACCAGTAAAATATTTATACAGTAATATTCTAGGCTGATATATTTGGATTTTTCTATGTGAGATTAAGGGCCCTAATTTAATGAATAACATCGAAAGCACTTCTGTGCTGCGACTTCCTAGCTCCCTTATTTGCTTTTTTCAGTCCTAAGTGCTCCAACTAGCAGTTCTGGTTAAGAACCGATGCAGCTTGGCTGAGTATTAGCAGTCTGTAAGGAGTTGTGCCACACCACTGGAGTTACTCAGTCAATTATCATTTTCATGTGAGTAACAGTGATGGGAAAGTATTTTCAAATCAGTGTAACTAGACAAAAGTATATTAATAATTTACTTGAATAATTATGTCTGGATAGTGTTCTATTTGATAGTAACTTGGATCTTAGAATATGGAAAAATATCCTGAATGAAAGTTGAGGGAAAAATTAATATTAATACAGATGAATCACAAAGGAAAACCTTAATTCAATTTTACATATATCTGGCAGGAAGTTTCTCTTTCAAAAATGAAAACGAACCATGGATACTACGTGGCAAATATAGATAAAGGCATAATTGTGCAGGCAACCTATTTTTCCTTTCTTGTACTCGAAGTGTGAATCAGTAATGTTGCATGATGTTGGAGTAGTCACCCTGTTGATGAAACTGGTTTTGTTGAATCCAGTATTTGTTATTGCGCTATGTTTTTCTAGCATGACGCCTTAAAATAATCAAACATACCTTAGTGTGTTCCAGAGTAGAAACCCAGAACCCAAATGGTTTGAGCACTTGAATCCAGTTATTTTTTCACCTCAGAGGTTATTCTAGTATTTGTGTTTTATGAGTTACTTGTGTATAAAAACAAAAGGAATATGAAACATGCATTCTTAAGCACACTAACCTGTAATGTTAGTCCTGTGTGTTTAAATTTAGATTCATAGTTACTGCAAATGATCAAATCTGATGTGTGATCCTCAGCCCACATTTGCAGTGTAAACGTGAAATAGTTTATATTTATATTATTTGGATTATTTATACAAAATGTCTAAAAATAATCTAGATAATTAATTTTTGTGTATCAGCAAAAAATGGTGAAGTGCATCCTCATTGGTAACTAAAACATTCTGATTCGCTTAAATAGAGATCAGCAGAAATGCCACAGAAAAGGAACGGCTTGAAAAGGCTGCCATTTCAACCAAATACATCACTGCATTTGTTTTCCAAAGTGGTTTCAGCTGCTATTTTTGACGTAAGTGATTTTGGGGCCATGTAAACAATAGCCCTAAAGATCGGTGGGGTGGCACATCTCGATGTAAGTATCAAGATGTGGCTGCCTTGGATCTCCACCACTGACCTCGCCAAAAGTCAGGAGGACGTCATTGGTCCGTGCACAGGGGGTACAGTAGCATAGTGGTAATGTTACTGGACTAGTAATCCAGAGGCCTGGACTAATGATCTGGAGAAGTGAGTTCAAATCAATTAATTAAATAAATCTGGAATTAAAAAGCTAGTATCAGTAATTGTGACCATGAAACCACCGGATTATCGTAAAAACCCATCTGGTTCACTAATGTCCTTTAGGGAAGGAAATCTGTTGTCCTTACCTGGTCTGGCCTATATGTGACTCCAGACCCACAGCAATGTGGTTGACTCTTAACTGCCCCTCTGAAGTGGCCTAGCAAGTCACTCAGCTGTATTCAAAAAGGTGGCTCACCGCCACCTTCTCGAGGGTAATTAGGGATAGACAATAAATGCTGGCCTTGCTAGCAACACCCACATCCCATGAATTAATAAATAAAACCACGCCACTAGAAGCTCATTTGGGTGCCTGCCATTGCCAGTAGGCTGGAATGTCGAGCCGATGTGGATCCGGTTGCAGATTTTCGGGCTCAACATTCATCAGACAACAAACTCATAAGAAATGTTATAAAACCGTGGCAAAATAACCCCTGTAATCTTACTCCTAAAATCAGCCAGTGTATCCTGGAAATGAATCTCTCCTGCACAGTGCTGGCCCTCTCTGCAAAGCCTGTGCTTGAGTTCCGCTGCATTGCTCTGCTCCCTGAATAGAAAAAGCTCAACTGAGTGGCAGACTCCAAAATGTACTACTGTCATTCTGTACTGTCAGACTGATAGACTACAATTCCAGTGTCAATGTATGTGCCACTCTGATAGAGTGAACTTATGGAAGGCAGTTTAAGGCTATTTGTTTCTAATCTAGTTGAGTACTGGACATTTAGAATGGGACATACAAACAAAAATCATTGTATACTCTGTGAATGACCAGTTTTGCTGTCAATGATAAAATTCTGGTGATTTAGAGAGATATCCTGATCTAACAGGACAAAACAAAATTCCTACATTGAAAATCATACCTTAAGAAAAAGAAATTATCAACATCTGTCATCATAGTTTGCTGCATCTCTTCCACTATTAAACAAGTAAACCCCTACTCGTATCAGCCGTGGCTTTGTGGTAGCACTATCACCTCTGAGTCAGAAGGTTGTGGGTTCAAGTCCCACTCCAGAGACTCAAGCACATAATCTAGGTGAGTGGTTCTCAAACTTGTTTGGTTGAAGGACCCTTTTTCAAATCGATTAGTAATCACGGAACCCCACATAAATTATAATACAATATAATACTCATAATATGAAACTTCTGCATGTAAAGAGTGTTTTAATGATGCTTTTAAGAAAACAGGTATTTACTTACAGATATCAGTGAGATAGGTTCGTCTGCTTCTCACACCAATTCTGGGTACTTCACAGCAACAGAAGGTCACTATTAGCCACTTCGTGCTGGTCAAGTTTTAAAACCGTCAGCAGGTTGGCCAAGCTGCGTGAGGGCACGAGCACCCATACACATGCAGAGATGCTGCTGGACGCATGACTCACCGCCATACTGTCCCACTGGCATGTTCTGTAGCAGCTGCACTGTGGGATTGTATGTGTTCGTGTGAACACGTTCAGGCACATGCTTGAAGGGCTCCGCAGGCGCTCTGATCATGTGTTGGGAGGCTGGCACAGGGTCACGGCGCCAGGAAACATAGGAACAGGAGTAGGCCATTGAGCCCCTCAAGCCTGTTTCCCCATTCGATGAGATCATAGAAAGGTTACAGCACAGAAGGAGGCCATTCTGCCCGTCGAGCTCTTGCCGGCTCTCTGCAAGGGCACTTCGGCTAGTCCCACTCCCCCGTAGCCCTGCAAATTTTTTTCCTTCAGGTACTTATCCAATTCCCTTTTGAAAGCCATGATTGAGTCTGCCTCCACCACCCTTTCAGGCAGTGCATTCCAGATCCTAACCACTCATGGCTAATCTGCGACTTAACTCCATATATCCGCCTTTGGCCCATATCCCTTAATAACAGAAATCTAGCAATCTCCAATTTAAAATTAACAATTGATCTAGCATCAATTTCCGTTTGCGGAAGAGAGTTCTACCAAACTTTGTGTGTAGAATTATTTCCTAATTTCACTCCTGAAAGGTCTGGCTCTAATTTTTAGACTATGCCCCCTAGTCCAAGACTCCCCAACCAGCGGAAATAGTTTCTCTTTATCTACCCTATCTGTTCCCCTTAATATCTTGAAAACTTTGATCAAATCACCCCTTACCCTTCTAAATTCTAGGGAATACAAACCTAATTTGTGTAATCTCTCCTTGTAATTTAACCCTTGGAATCCGGGTATCATTCTGGTAAACCTACGCTGCACACCCTCCAAAGCCAATATATCCTTCCTAAAGTGTGGTGCCCTGCTCACTGTACACCAGGTGTGGTCTAACCAGGGTTTTGTATAGCTGTAGCATAACTTCTACCCCCTTGTATTCTAGTCCTCTAGATATAAAGGCCAGCATTCCATTAGCCCTTTGATTATTTTCTGTACTTGTTCATGACATTTTAATGATCTATGTACCTGGACTTCCAAGTCTCTTTGGACCTCCACTGTTTTTAGCTTTTCACCATTTAGAAAGTACCCTGTTCTATCCTTTTTAGGTCGAAAGTGGATGACCTCACATTTGCCTACATTGAAATCCATTTGCCACAGTTTTGGCCATTCACTTAATCTATCGATATCCCTTTGTAATTTTATGCTTCCAAATTTGGATATATGGCTTTCTATGCCGTCATCTAAGTCGATAATGAATACAGTGAATAGTTGAGGCCCCAACACAGAATCCTGCTGTATACCACTAGTCACATCCTGCCAGTTAGAGTACCTACTCATTGTCCCTACTCTCTGTCTGCTGCCGCTCAGCCAATTTTCTAACCAGGTCAATAATTTGCCTTCAATTCCATGGGCTTCTACCTTAGTTAACAGTCTCTTATGTGGGACTTTATCAAATGCATTCTGTAAATCCATATAAATAACATCCATAGACATTCCCCTGTCCACTACTTTAGGGGAGAGGCATCAGCTCGACCGGCAGAGAGCGTTTGTTGCAGACTGTGAGCGCGCTGTGGGCCTCTGTGAGGAGGCAATCCCAGCTGTTGAGAAGAATTCCCAAAAACTGAATTAGTGTCAGTTTTATAATGAGGAGCAGGCTTGAAATGACCTTATTCTATGATCACTGAAACTACTGAACAGTTTCACGAATCAGGCTGACTTTTGGGACCAACAACATATTGGATGAGACATACCGACCGTCACCGACAGAGGTTTACTTCTTCTCCCAGCACTACTCCTGATTAAGCAGGCAGGCACGCGACCTGCTCACGAACCTCTACCACTGGAGCCGGGCGTAAAAAGATATGCAAAGTGCAGCGTAGTTCATTCACCACCTGCTGCAGCCTCCACACTCAGGAGAAAGGATCTGGCTCAAATCAAGGGGGAGGGACAGGAGAAGAGCTGGCCCCCGGGGGAGGCCCGGCACACTGGCCATTCAGTGAGTTCCTCCTCCCCCCACCTCCAAGCAGCGGATGCGGCTCCTTTTCCACAGTCTCACCAACAACAAAGTGCGTGGTGTAGGACTGACCTGGTCCCGGAGCATGAGGAAAATCATGGCCCTGGCGGTGCGGGTCGGTACAGGTGTCATAGAGGCACAGAAGGAGGCTATTCGGCCCATCAAGTCCGTGCCGGCTCTCTGCAGAGCAATCCCATTAGTCCCATTCCCCTGCTCTATCCCCGTAGCCTTGCAAGTTTATTTCCCTCAAGTGCCTATCCAGTCTCCCCTTGAAAACATTGAGTGTCTCCGCTTCCACCACTTCCGTCAGCAGCGAGTTCCAGGTCCTCGCCACTCGCTGCGTAAAAAAGTTTTTCCTCACGTCCCCCCCTGTATCTCTTGCCCAAAACCTTAAATCTGTGTCCCCTAGTCATTGTACCATCAACTAGTGGGAACAGCCTTTCCCCATCTGGCCTATCCAAGCCCGTCATAATCTTGTACACCTCTGTCAAATCACCCCTCAACCTCCTTTGCTCTAATGAAAACAAATCCAGCTTCTCCAACCTGTCCATGTAGCTAAGAACCCCCATCCCCAGAACCATTCTGGTAAATCTCCTCTGCACCCTCTCGAGGGCCTTCACATCCTTCTTAAAGTGTGGTGACCAGAACTGGACACAATACTCCAGTTGTGGCCTAACCAGTGCTTTATAAAGATTCAGCATAACTTCTCTACTTTTGCACTCAAGACCTCTGTTTATGAAACCCAAGATCCCATATGCTTTGCTAACCACTCTCTCAATATGTCCTGCCACCTTCAGGGACCTATGCACATTAACTCCCAGGTCCCTCTGTCTCTGCACACTCTTTAAAACTGTGTCATTAAGTGTATATTGCCTCTCCCTGTTCCTTCTGCCAAAATGCATCACCTCACACTTCTCTGTATTAAATTCCGTCTGCCCATTCTGCTAGCCTTTCTATGTCCTGTTGCAGTCGATTGGTATCATCCTCACTGTTTGCCACACCCCCAAGTTTGGTGTCATCGGCAAATTTAGAAATTCTACTTTGTATTCCAATATCCAGGTCATTTATGTATCAAAAAAAGCAGTGGCCCCAGCACTGACTCTTGGGGAACACCACTGTCTACCATCTTCTAGTCTGAAAAACAGCCATTTACCACAGCTCATTGTTTTCTGTCCTTAAGCCAATTCCTTATCCAAGCTGCCACTGACCCACCTATTCCATGAGCCTCAATTTTGTTAACCAGTCTTCTATGTGGTACTTTGTCAAACGCCTTCCTAAAATCCATGTAAACAACATCCATTGCATTCCCTTCATCGATCCTCCCTGTTACTTCATCAAAAAATTCAATTGGATTAGTCAAACATGATCTGCCTTTTACAAATCCGTTGTCGGATAGGTTGTACCTGTAGGATTTAGTAAACATTATTAAGATTCTATAACCATTTTTATATAACTATAATATGTGAAATTGTATGTTAAAAGCCTAAAAGCCTGTATAAAATGGCGAATGGCTGAGAGCAAAGCAGGATGGGATATTATGCCAACCTGACTAAAAACCTCTGTTTTAAATTACTGAAGTAACAGAATGTAGTGCTAAGTTTATGGAGACGAGGAATTCAGCAATATTATGCTTAGAGATAAAAACTAGAGAGAGATAGGAGTTGGAGACATCCTTCATTGGTACAGCTAAAACACACATAACAGAATCTTTCTTTTAAAGACAGACTTTTCAGACAAAAGAAATACTGTAACTTCTTAAACATTCAGTCAGGAAAACTTTCACACTTTAACACACATTTTCATACAAACTGAAACTCCAGAATTTTTTTTTTTAAGGTTCCTTTCACTCAGCAAATCTTGTGTTTTATTTGTCTCGGCACAGACGTTAATAACTTCCATGTCGGTAAAACTTTAGATTTCTCTCTCTCTTTTTCCTCTTTTTAAATCGGCGTCTCAGCAACTTAGGGGTTACTTGAGTTCTAGTTAGGACAGTAACTGGTGTCTCAATGTATGCGGAACCGTCCAGCGGGGGTTTTTCCATGTCACTGCTGACCTCCTACGGAAGCCTCCGTAGCCTATGAGGTGGTAAGGGAGGATATAATTCTCCACTTACCTCCTCACATTCTTTATCATAACTCGCGGGGGGGGGGGTCTGCTCCCATGACTGCCACTATTTCAGCCCATTGTTTACCCAACTCTTTCTCTAATTGTTGTATAGTGATGTTACATTGCCGGTGGTCGGTCTCTCTTTGGGGACGCTGAAGAGCCTCTCATAGGGCTCCTCGTGCATCATTTAATTGGCTGGTAAGACGGTCATTGTCTTTTGTTAAGAAGGCTACTTGACTTTTAGCCTCCTCAAGATTCTGCATTGCAGCGCCGGCGTGAACGGTGTTATTACTCTGTTGCTACATTATTGCTGCCGAAGCACCGACCTGTCCCTGAAGAATTTCATTCTTGTTTTTTAACTCCATGGCTTCTTTCTCCCATTTTGACTTTTCACTCTGTAACGTTAGATTCTCCTCTACAAGCCGTGACTTTTCACCCGTTAATGTTAGATTCTCTTGTATCAACCGTAGTTTGTCTCTTTCTAATTTATCCTGATCATCTTCCATTTCCAGGAAGGTTTCTTTATCTTGTTCTACACAATATACTGCGGCATAGGTCATTAGCTGCGCTGCCCCATCCGGCTTCCATCTCTTCTCTTAACTTGCTTTTCAATGAACGCAACAACGTCCTCGAAAGATACTCTCACATCCTTTGTTAGACATTCTACTATAAACGTCTGCAACTGTGCATCATCGCATTTCTTCATTAACTTCGCTTTATAGTCTACAAAAAAATTCTCACTCGACATTCTTACTGTACGTTAAAGAGACACTATCTGTTAGATAACCTAACCTTCCACAAGAACTTTCGTTGATCAGACGAAAATCCAAGCGAAAATCCAAATGCCTGCCTAATGCACAATGGACCTGATTTCAGTTAATAGTCACTGCCCAACGTTGGGCGCCAATTTGTAGCTTTCAAAAGCTCTTATAATAATTTGTCCGTGACTACACAAACCACTCTGGGTACAGGTATATTGTGTATCAGTAAAACAGGTTTATTAAGCATTAAACATCCAGTACAAAGAAGTAATACTTAGCAAGAAGATAGTCACAGTCTGTTCGTTCGAACCCCGGCGTTCCTTCCGAGTGACTGCGGCGCAAGTCTCCTGATGTATGTTGCTGTGTTCTGTTGACCGAAGCTCGCGTCCTTGGGATCTTGCTGTGTTCTGTTGACCGAAGCTCCTATCAATCTCTGGTTACACGGTGCACTGCTTTCAATGTTCAAAACCTGTATCTTCATACCCTTTTTTCTCTCGTTTTGCCTACGTGGCAGTAATTAACCCTCTGACACCTGGTAAAAAGTCTTGCTTCCCTCGTTAGCCATCTTATGACCTTGCTGATCCCACTAGGTTTTTCTCTATGCATAACAAAGTACCCTTATCTCAGATGTTCACTTTTCACAGAACATTTCCTAGAATGTTTTCTAAATAGTCTGTCCATCCTATAGCTGTACCAATGAAGGATGTCTCCAACTCCTATCTCTCTCTCTAGTTTTTATCTCTTTAAGCATAATATTGCTGAATTCCTCATCTCCGTAAACTTAGCACTACATTCCGTTACTTCAGTAATTTAAAACAGGTTTTTAGTCAGGTTGGCATAATATCCCATCCTGCTTTGCTCTCAGCCATTCGCCATTTTATACAGGCTTATAGGCTTTTAACATACAATTTCACATATTATAGTTATATAAAAATGTTTATAGAATCTTAATAATGTTTACTAAATCCTACAGGTACACCCTATCCTACACCATGTTGGCTCTCCTTAATTAGCTTAAACCTCTCCAAGTGCCCGTTAATTTTTTCCTTGATTATTGTTCCTAAAACTTTACCCACCACTGATGTTAAACTGACCGGCCTGTAGTTACTAGGATTGTCCTTGCACCCTTTCTTGAACAATGGTGTCACATTTGCCACTTTCCAATCCTCAGGCACCTCCCCCGCATCTAGGGAAGATTGGAAAATTATGGCAAGCCCTTCCGCTATCTCCTCCCCCAATTCCCTTAGCAATCTGGGATGTAAGCCATCTGGACAGGCGACTTGTCCACTCTAAGCATACCCAGCCTTTCTAGTACATCCTGTCTATGAATTTTCACCCCTTCCATTGCTTCTACCTTTTCCGCTTCTACCAATATTTTGTCAGCATCCACCAAATCATTTTCCTTTTCCACCTTTGCCAATGACATCCCTTCATTATGTACAATATTTCATGTTTCTTTTTTGAATGTGTATTATTTCACATTGTAATCGATTTGCCCTTCCTTGTCTGCTTAATTGGTCCAGATACCTTTCAATGCTAGTGCCTGACCACATTTCTTGGTATCATTGACAAATTTTGTAATATCACTTAAGTACCCTTATCCATGCATGTATTTATGAATAGTTCATTCTATGTAGAAGTTTCTTCTATTTGTCCTCACCGCACTCAGCTATCAGACATCTCTTGTAGGTGATGGTTACACATCTGCTGTGTTGGAAGTGGCTCCAGAACCAAAGAGAGGAGAAAAAAACCTAAACAAATGAACCAGTGTAAAAGTCAGGAAAGAACCACAGATCAAGTGAGAGCACGGAAGATTAAGAGAGGGGATGTATCACCAAGTTGTTACAGTACACACAGTGCATTAAGGTTTATAAACTTGGAATGACTAATGCAGCAATTGGATATAAATACTTTGGATGGCAAAATCTTGTTCAATTATTCTGAAGTGATACAATTTCAGAGTTTCTTACTTTGATAGAAAGTGAGGTGGTGCCACATAATTGTTTTGGAAACTGAATCATATATTAATTTATTGTTTCTGATGAATTTTGAAATTGTAAGAATAAACATGTTCCTGGTTAAATGTGCAGTCATTATGTTGCAGGATTACTTGGTTATGAAATGCAACTTTTTTGGCTATTACATGCCAGCTATTAAAGTTCAGAAGCACACATCAATATTTGGTTTGTTTTCACAATAGTGTTTCAACAATTGGTTTAAATATGTGTACAATACAAGAGGAACTGCCTCAATATTATATTAGACATGTACCATCTGATTCAAGACTCATACCTCATGTATCCTACCTGTGCCAACTGCATTAACGATTGGTAGTTATTTTGCATGTGACATCTGCTACAGCTAGAGGAAGATGGGAATCAGCCAGAGGGGTGTGTTTTTGTGCTTAAAAATGTGAGTGGTATAATTCTCCATATGGCAGATTCCTAATTCTGATTGTCTTGTTTTCGTGATGTGAAACAGAGCTCACGTTCTTCTCTGAGAGGAAGGAAAAGTCAGTGATGTGTAGCCAACTGTTTTCTTGAAGTCTCGGAGGAAGTTGTCCGGTCACCCTTTGGTTGGGGAAGAGTGTAGGTTCAATAATGGGGAAGATATGTTTAGCTAAATTCACAAAAATGTAATTCATCATGCTGTGTTGTATAGCAGTATTAAAAGTCAGCATCTGTAAGAGTTTTTTTAATGTTTAAGATACTAATAGAAATATCAGACTTTGGGAGGAATCGTGGTGGCTTTGTTGCAAGTAATTATATTGGATTTTTTTTCCCAACTGAGGAAAAATTTGCGGCACTTTTGAGAAGCAAAATAGTGGCATGTGGGGAAAGCTTGCTTGCGAAAGAATATGTCAATGTGTGCAGCAAGCCCAACTATGATCAACCCTTTCTCATGACTAGTAAATAAAATGTATGATTAATTAATAATAAACTGATGGTAAGTGCAAATTACTGGTGTGCATATAGTCCCAAGGTTTTGTGCCAATAAATACAGAAGCCACATGAGGACAGCCAGGAGCATAGAAACATGCCACAAACAAAATAAAACACTCTCTAGATGTTAGTCAGTCATTGAAACCTAACCATCATCAATTTTACATTCCATTGTATCTCTCAGAATATTCAAATTCTATTGACTGGTGACCGCGGAAATAACTGAGCATATCTGAGCACGATTGCCTCATAGCTCAATGTGATTCATAATTCAGATAATTTCCCATTTCTGCTCTGTGATCAAAATCTGCACAGAATAGATTATCCCCTTAAAAAAAAATTCATTGTGAGGAAATGAATCAAATTCTTTTTATCTTTTTAAAAGTAGAACTGGGAAAACTTTACCACAGCTGAACTTCTGTAGTTTGCCAGACAATTTATTGTAAAATACTTCAATCTTTATGAGACAGAATATTTATCAAACTATTAAATTGATCAATGTTGAAATTTATCAGTGCACATCCAAATAAATAGTGATGAAATGGAATTGTGTAGTAATAATGAACTTAGTAATACTGTGAGAAGTGGTAGCAGGATGACAGCTACAACAATTCTAATGTGTTGTAGAGTATATGTGACCCAGCTGTCATTATTTATGTGTAGACATGGCCGCGTTTCTAAAATGACTTGTTTTATGTTGACTGAGTTGACCACATGATCATTAAAATGACTTGTAATAAAAATAGTGAGCATATGGCATATGAGATCCAACATCATAATTGTCCTGGCACAAGATTATGTCATTTGTTTTAGCAGGACAACATTGTGTAGTTAATTTGAAATAGTAAAACATTGTTAATAAACATTGACAAAAGTGGCAAAACAGTAGCCATATTTTTCCTGATTTTGTAATAAATTATTTGAACAGCAACTTGCATTTATATAAGCACCTTTAATGCAGTAAAACATCCTAAAGTGCTTCACAAATGCAAAATATATGGAGCATTAATATGAGAAGAGTTAGGGGAGCGAGGATTTGTGGAGTCGTTTGAAGGTGGAGGGAGAGGTAGCAAGGTGGACAGATAAAGAAGAGCATTCCAGAGTATTGGGTGAAGAAGGCAAGAGTATTGCCACTAAAGGTGGAGTAAATTCAAAATACTTCAGAGTTTGAAAAGGAGAGGATTGCTTCTGGCACATAGGGAGGTTGCTTACGTAGGGAGTGGCAAAGCTGTGGAAGGATCTAAAGTCAAAAGATCAACGATTCTGGTTACTGTATTGTTGCAGATCTTTGCATGTCAGAGTTTTTATAGAGGAATACTGAGATTTTTTTAAATCTGGAGTGTGAGGTCACAGGTTCAAGGTATACATAATCATATCGCCAGGCAACAGACATTTGACATCTATGGCGCAAAATTACAGGAAAATAATTAAATGTATGACCTACAGTTACAGGGGAAACTTCCCCGCTCTTCTTAGACATTCTTGGTTTAACGTCTCATCTGAAAGACAGCACCGCTGACAATGCAGCACTTCCTCTGTACTGCACTGAACTGTCAGCCTGGATTATGTGCTCAAGTACTGGACTGGGACTTGAATTAACAGACTTCATCCCTCAGTCAACATCACGGAAACAGATTAACTGTTCATTCATCTATAAAAATGCAAGTTTGTTCGTTCACTCTGTTTTCTTACTGTCAAGCTATTTCCCTGGTTTCCCTGGTTTTTAGCAAAAGCACTGTTTCAATACAATGGCCGTGAAATGATTCAATATTATACATGTGCATGAACACTTAATGGCATTCATCTAAATTTTCTCTCTTTATTTTAGCAAAGATGTTAACTTCCGTTAAAATAATGGGGAGTGCAATTTCAGTTGAATACATTGGCCCATAATTTGCGGTCACCGGCGAAGCGACGACGATTGCTGTTGACCTCGAAGAAAGCTGTCCACAGAGATCTCGCGATTTCTGTGCCGAGAACTTTAGCTTCTTCGACGTGAAATTGATTGTAGCGCTGTCAAAAGGGGGAACGCCAGCGAAAAGCAGCACTGATGTCGTCAAGATGTCTAAGCAGCCAATCACATTGAAGAATTCTCACAGACAGCAGACCAGGAAATGAAAAGCACTGATTATCTGCACTTTTTAAAAATGTTAGAGAGCAAAATACAGATTGGGACATACACATGGGGTTAAGGGAGAAGCTGAAATTTCATAAACAAGCTTCTAATTTTTTTTTAAATCTAGTAATTTTTATTATAATGAAGAAATTTGACATTCCAGAAATATAAAATTAGTTTTTCAGGGCCAGAATGGTTGTTTAGCAGTCAATACACTGTTAAAACCTCAGTTACACCTATTCCAACAAGGCTTAACCTTTAATGGAATGTTTAACAGCGATATTCGTGCTGCAAAGCTTAAGTTTTCGTCAGTTCCACTTATTTCACTGATTGGCGGCTATGGGCGGGGAGTCCACAATGCAGGCTGTGGCGGAGCAGTGATTGACTGACCGCAACTTCAGGATCTCCATGTTTATTTGCGCATGCGCTAAATCCTGACGTTACGGTCAGTTTCAGAGAGGTAATGATGGCGAACGTCATTACCCACCGTACAATCCGGGCCATTAAACATTTGTACATGAGTAGCTCGCAGTGTAATTTGAAGTCCAATGGCGTTTGATTTAAGAAATAGAGCTATTAAACAAAACTTTTGTGACAAACAAATTAGCAGGTTTCAGTGACTATTTACATTGAATTTCATTCCATTATACCTGCTGCCATCAATATCTGACAAACTACTTGCTGCCATCAATATTTGCAGATGCAGTGTCAGCAAACGTGGAACAAAATAAGAACAATTAAATAGTAGAGTCCAAATTTTCTCCTTCGAGCATATGAGAGTTTGCATTCTGGTACAACGTGTATAATTGTGCATATTGTGATGCCTCCCCTCTGACTTGGAAGGTTGCTCACCAGCAATTGTCAAATGGTGCTCAGTGGGGTGGAGATTGAACTTCCTGAAAAGCTGCTCTGTTGGGGGTGGGTGATGGGGTTTGGCTCGACTTGCTGCTTAGTGGGTGGGGGAGTGGCCAAGTGCTGCTTAAATGGAGGGTGGATCTGATAATCAGAATATCTGAAATGTTGCTCAAAGGAGCTGGGGGTTCTTGATATTCCACTCTGGGGGTGGGTGGGGGGAGGGGAGTGCTGGTCCACAATGACACTCAGTGGCCAGAGTAGGCAATTACATTGTGATTCAACCTGTTGTGTTTTTTTTTAACTCTCAATATACTATGTAACCGCTGCTGTTTTAGCAGCGAATGGTATGTGACATTCAACATTCAAAACCCTTATCACAGCACCATCTACAAGCGTAGTAAGTATTGCAGTAAAATGTTGACACTTCTGTTCTGGGTTTTCCCATTGAGATAGTATGACATAGGACTTTTCAATGCAATTTGAAATGGAGTGATATTACCCACTCAGTGATTTTGACATATTAACATATGGACATCAGTGAATAAAATAACAGTTTATGTGTATGATGTCAGTCGGGTGACTCTTCATAATTGATTTACTTGTATTTGGAAGTTAAGTGCTTGCAGGAGAGGTAAGAGTGTTTCGATAGCTTTATTTGATCATTTTTGCATTTATGGTAAAGTAGTGGTATGGAATTATTACAGTAAATACACAACGTGAAACAGTATTTTGGGAACAAATCTGTACAGGCTAAAATAGATAGCAATGACATTAAAATGACTAATGGAGGGGCTAAAAACATGCACAATATGATGTAAAAACTGATCGAATAGTAACCGTGTCAGACAGGAGAAGACCTTCAGTCCATACAGCACAACCTAGCCACAGTATTCCCTTGGTGCATTTCTAATAACCCTGATTCCCATTTATTGACGAGAGCCTGTGTAATTCCTTCTTGAAGCCCATTAAGGTTTCTGGTTCCATGTCTAGGTAATTAAAGCTTTAACTTCTATGTGTTTCTTTGAAGTTATTGAAACGGGTTGCTCAAGGACATGTCGTATCTTATTTACAATGCTTCCTTATTGTTTATGACAAGGGACAAAACTGGGGTTGGGGGTCGGGGGTGGGGTGATTAATCTTCGCCTTCTGCCCAAAACGGGTGTGAAGTCTGAAACAGGCGGGTGTGCTATTCACCCATTTACAGGCCTGCCTAAAAATTGCATCAGGCAAGGCGTGTCCAAGGGCAACCGCTATTTGCCTGACATTTTTAACTGCCAGATATCTCGTATATGGGGCAGCCAGCGGTTGAAATTTTGCCCCTATTAAATCTGTCATTAGCAGAGAAAAGATACGTGCCGTGCTTTTCTAATTGCCTCAGATAAGAAACTTAACCATAAAATGTTGCTGAAATCTGGATCAGGAAATATTTTACATAAGACAGCCAATTCAAATGCTGCAATTTGAAGAAATTGCATTGCTTGATTTATTCTTCAAAGTGGTTCCAGCTGCCATCTTGATTTCTGACTTGCTGAAAATGTATCTGTATAAATAACATTTCGAACTTGTTACATATAGAATTAAATAATTTGTGCTAAAATTACAATTAAATTAAGTACCTATTAAAAATCCTTTCTATAAATGTCTTCTAGAAAGGCCTGCCCCTCTCTCTAGGGCCAGTGGCCTCCGTTCCAGACTTGGAATTGTCACCCAAGCATTGGATCCTGGGATCTTGGAGTTGGAGCTTCTGTGGGCCTATAATACCCCTTGCACCAAGACAACTCAGAGCACATGGCAGTCAGATAAAAGAGGACTCTTTTACTAGGCTGGGGATTTCCAGCTCCTCATGATAAAATGTGTGAGACAGTAACATCAGAGTAGTTATAGTTTTCATTATTCTCCTGTGGAACTACAATATCCAGAGTGCACTAAGATAGGCTATGTTATATGACAACAAGACAGAGAATTTACAAATGACTGTGAGGTGAAAGTAGCAGAAAAGGAAGCAAGAAGATGTAATTCTTCTTCTGTGTTCTAAACAAAGTAAGTAATTTAAAAAAAATCTGAGCTACAAGGGTTTATTGGGATGAATATTTTGACCCCAAGAATGACTGATGTTTGCACTGGAGCAAGAAGGGGATGTTTAGAAGGCACTTTGATGCTGAGCTTTGACGTTGCAGGCAGAGTCAGTCACTCCGGTCCAAAACATGGTGAAAGACCAACCTGTTTAAAGTACTGGCCACTGATGACCGTGGAAAAAACCTCACTGGTACGATGCTACACAAATGACAGCTTCAGATGAACTGCATTAAATCGATCCATAAAATTAAGTCCTGTTGGAAGTAAGGTAAAAGGAGGAAGGATTTGAGAAGGAGGGAAGAATGAACAAATAAGTACCTGCATCTTATGGAAATACTGCAAATCAACTGAGCAAAAACAATGTAAATAGCTGAGAATAAGTAAGTTTTGCAAAAGAACAAACAAATTTACTTGCACCTTTAGGTATTACACACAGATCTGATAGGTCTGTATCCGTAAACTGTGTAATATTTTTATTGTGATGTATTGCTTCAGTGGGCCTGTAGCTGTGGCCTGTGTTACAGCTACAGGCCACAGTTGTCGCATTTAGACTGTCATAGGACTGCAATAAGCAGCAGAAACTGCACACTACAACCCCTATCTGTTAGTAATGGCACAGGAGGTCTAGTGTGGATAATAGATGGCTAGCAGTGAATTGAAAAGCAGCAATTAAAATGAAGTTCTGATAATAGTCTTCCAGTTTATAAATGTCAGCAAAACCCTGAGATTAAATTACAACTGAAAATAAATACACATAGTTCATTTTTAAAAGCTTGGTTGGATGCACTGAGTACAATTTAACTGATGTAGAGGTGAAAGGATATTAAAGACAGTGACATAGGACATGCAGATATACAGCATCATGTAATGAAAATGTAATAAAGCATTTTCAAAGTATACTTTTCATAAAATAAATATACAATCTATTAATTTATTTCCTCCAATGTAAAGAATTTCTAAAAAGCACTGGCGCAAAGAAATTAAAACAGAATTTCAGCGAAGGAGGAGCTGAATCTTACAGCCACAAGAAACTAAGTCCTGTGTGCTTGTTCTGTGGATGCGAAGCCATGATGGAGACAATTTTCAGCTGCAGCCGAACTATTTCTTGCCTGAAATATAGGCGGCTGATAGTGGAATATTAAAGGGGGTTGGTGAACCTTGGTTGCTGCATGAATGTTCCTAGCGGGTGGTGAATCTTTGGAATTCTCTACCCCAGAGGGCTGTGGAGGCTCAGTCGTTGAGTATATTCAAGACTGAGACTGATAGATTTTTGAATATTAAGGGAATCAAGGGATATGGGGATAGTGCAGGAAACTGGAGATGAGGTAGAAGATCAGGCATGATCTTATTGAATGGCGGAGCAGGCTCGAAGGGCCAAATGGCCTACTCCTGCTCCGATTTCTTATGTAGCTCGTCTGATGCAATTTTCTGGCAGGCTTAGCACTCCCGCCAAAACAGGCGGGAGCCTGTTTTTATAAGCAAATTGAGGCCTTATGCCAGTTGCAGTTTTCAGGTACCCTTGGGTGGCCTATCTAGCAGTCCAGAAAGGGATCGCTGGAGTATGTTCCAAAAACAGCCTGGAACATTTTTGGAGAGTCTTTTTCTGGAGTCAGCAGGAGAAGGGATGCTCTCCGAGTCCCACAAAAATACTGCGTCTCCCCTGGTGCACCTCTCCTCCCCACCCCTCCCCTTTGCTGCTGACTTCCAGCTTGGCTTGCTCATGGAGCCGTCAGATTTCTCGTCTCCCAGTTCGCAAGCTGCCCGCTAGCGCTCATTGAGCAGTGGGCATTTCGCCGACTGTATTCAAATGAGGCCTGAAACCGAAAATTACTCGAGCCTCCTGCTGAATCCATTGAGCGTGTGTTGCGGTTGCGGTTGCAACGCGAACTTTATGCCTCTTTTGGGCTCAATATTCAAAATAACCGCAGTGTGCTACCCAAATATTGGATGTGTAACATGATCCAGGCAAGACTTTTAAATAACAACAGAAAACGCTGGAAAAACTTTTAAATATATAGATATATAGGAAAGTGTAATGTGGATAGATACATACATAGAAATTGTAACATGGAAATAGGCCACTCGGCCCAATCAGTCCCTGTCGGCGTTTACTCTCCACACAAGCCAACAGTCAAAATCACATTTACCCACCCTGTTCCCATATCCCTTTACACTTCTTCCATCATCCACCTATCCAATGTAACCTTGAATGTTGACATAGTTTCTGCCTCAACCGCTGACCCTGGAAATGAATTCCCAGCCTCACAACTCCTGTGTAAAGAAGCTTCCCTTATTTAAATCTCATATATTCCAATTGTGTCTCTATGGCTCCTCGCTCTAGACCCTGAACTACTGGAAACAATCTACTTCCTTTTCTGGCTCCTATGTTAGCTGACATTGTTAACGGTTCTCTCTCCTCAGGTACTGTCCCTCTCTCCCTCAAAACTGCCGTCAGCACCCCTCTCAAAAAACCAACCCTTGACCCCTCCGTCCTTGCAAACTACCGCCCCATCTCCAACCTCCCTTTCCTCTCAAGTCCTTGAACGCGTTGTCGCCTCCCAAATCCGTGCTCATCTTTCCCACAACTCCATGTTTGAATCCCTCCAATCAGGTTTCCGCCCCTGCCACAGTACCGAAACGGCTCTCATCAAAGTCACAAATGACATCCTTTGTGACGGTGACAAAGGTAAACTATCACTCCTCGTTCTTCTTGACTTGTCTGCAGCCTTTGACATGGTGGACCACTCCATCCTTCTCCAACGCCTCTCCACCGTCGTCCAGCTGGGTGGGACTGCACTCGCCTGGTTCCATTCTTCTCTATCTAATCGTAGTCAGAGAATCACCTGCAACGGTTTCTCTTCCTGCTCCTGCATCGTTACCTCTGGTGTCCCCCAAGGATCTATCCTTGGCCCCCTCCTATTTCTCATCTACATGCTGCCCCTTGGCAACATCCTCTGAAAACACAGCGTCAGTTTCCACATGTATGCTGACGACACCCAGCTCTACCTCACTACAACCTCTCTCGAACCCTCCACGGTGTCTAAATTGTCAGACTGCTTGTCCGACATCCAGTACTGGATGAGCAGCAATTTTCTCCAATTAAATATTGCGAAGACCGAAGCCATTGTTTTCGGTCCCTGTCATAAACTCCATTCCCTAGCTACTGACTCCATCCCTCTCCCTAACATCTGTCTGAGGCTGAACCACACTGTTCGCAACCTTGGTGTCATATTTGACCCTGAAATGAGCTTCCGACCACATATCTGCGGCATAACTAAGACCGCCTATTTCCACCTCCGTAACATCACCCGTCTCCGCCCCTTGCCTTAGCTCATCTGCTGCTGAAACCCTCATCCACGCCTTTTGTTACCTCTAGACTTGACTATTCCAATGCACTCCTGGCTGGCCTCCCACATTCTACCCTATGTAAACTTGAGGCCAGCCAAAACTCGGTTGCCCATGTCCTAACTCGCACCAAGTCCCATTCACCCATCACCCCTGTGCTCGCTGACCTACATTGGCTCCCGGTTAAGCAACGCCTCAATCTCAAAATTCTCATCCTTGTTTTCAAATCCCTCTATGGCCTCACCCCTCCCTATCTCTGTAAACTCCTTCAGCCCCACAACCCCCCCCCCCCCCCCCGAGATATCTACACTCCTCTAATTCTGTCCTCTTGAGCATCCCTGATTATAATCGCTCAACCATTGGTGGCCGTGCCTTCTGTTGCCTAGGCCCTAAGCTCTGGAATTCCCTGCCTAAACCTCTCCGCCTCTCTACCTCTCTTTCTTTCTTTAAGACGCTCCTTAAAACCTACCTCTTTGACCAAGCTTTTGGTCACCTGCCCTAATTTCCTCTTATGTGGCTCGGTATCAAATTCTTTGTCTGATAATACTCCTGTGAAATGCCTTGGGATGTTTTACTATGTTAAAGGTGCTATATAAATACAAGTTGTTATTGCAAGGGGGTTGGAGTATAAGAGTAAGGAAGTCTTGCTTCAATTATATAGGGCTTTGGTGAGACCACACCTAAACTGTGTATGGTTTTGGTCTCCTTACCTAAAGAAGGATATACTTGCCTTAGAGGGGGTGCAACGAAGGTTCACTAGATTGATTCCTGTGATGAGAAGGCTGTCCTACGAGGAGAGATTGAGTAGAATGGGTCTGCATTCTCTGGAGTTTAGAAGAATGAGAGGTGATCTCATTTAAAAGTATAGAATTCTTCGAGGGCTTGCCAGGGTAGATTGTTAGAGGCTGTTTCCCCTGCCTGGAGAGTCTGGAGCTAGAGGTCATTGTCTCAGGATAAGAGGTCGGCCATTTGGGACTGAGATGAGGAGAAATGTCTTCACTCAAAGGGTTGTGAGCCTTTGAAATTCTCTACCCAGAGGGCTGTGGAGGCTCAGTCGATGAGTATATTCAAGACTGAGATTGATGGATTTTTGGGCACTAAGGGAATCAAGGGATATGGAGATAGGGCAGGAAAGTGGAGTTGATGTAGAAGTTCAGCCATGATCTTATTGAATGGCGGAGCAGGCTCGATGGGCCATTTAGCCTACTCCTATTTCTTATGTTCTTATTTTCTTTCTTGCTCGCTTCCCTCACATGTTAATACTCCCTTTTTTGAAGCAAGTATCTAACAGAGAACATCTGCTTTTTCTTAACTTCAATTTTTTATTGCTGGGAATTTCCTCATGGCTTCTCCTGCTCCGCTGCTGTAACTTTGCCGAAAGATCGGCTCAAACCTAATTTCAGAGAAGTCCTGAGGAAATTCCTGGTGCTTATCTCTAAGGAAAGCTCATTGTTTTTGTGGTTGTGTTAACCAATACAGCATATTCATCAAAGGTTGCTTAAGTAGGTTCTCTTAGTATCTATGCTTTTGTTCATTAAGTCAAAGTTATTGTTAGTGGCTAAAGCTACTTATAAGTGGTAAGTCAATGTAGGCAAACTGGAATAAATTAATTTAGTTTCTCTGATTGCTGAATCATTAAAGTGAGATGTTTGCAGGAAGATAGTAATGTCTAGACATTAACACTACACCTCACATGATATGAGAGCTACTTTAAAGCTCGGGCTGTAACATGAAAGAATTCCCGTGTCATGGGTCAAGGTGAGGATCGCTCATACCTTTGGTTTCAATGGGAGATCTGAACTCAGTGGGTTGACTGCCACAGCACCCATGTAAATATTGCGTCATGAAGATCTATGAAAGACTGCATCATCGAACTTCCTGCAATTATCAAGAAATTAATTTTAAGAAGGTTATGCCTTGTGGATTGATTCTGTCTTTATTCATCTCATCAAAACTGCTTTTTTGCTGTGAGTGCTAAACAAAAGTGTTGGGAGGAAGTCCAAAGCGTAATACCCTGCTGTTTCTTGATCTGTTCTGTTTCTGAATTCTTCTCTTCAGCTGCCTATTTTCTTATTTCTGTCACTTATTTTATAAAATGCCAGATCTCTCATTTATGTTGATTTCTCCAGTACATTCGCTATGAGAGAGGGAAAGAGAATGATGCTAACGCGCTATAATTGTCACCTTTCAGAAGTGCAGATCAGAACATGCACTGTAGGCCTTGATGCTCTTGCAACTTCAGATTTATGGCTCCATAGTAGTGGCAACTAACTGGCTAACATTATTGTGGAGAGGCAGTCTTGCAGATGGAGAGACAGTACAATAATTTGGCCTGCGCTGAAATGGAGAGCGATAGCTTGAGTGGCATGCGGATTATTGCTAATTAACACCAGTTAAATGGCATTGTGAGGGTGGGGAGGGAGAATAGAGAAAGCAGGAAAAATGGGACATTTTCTGTCCTATTTGAGCCAGCAGTTTGCAACACACCCACTCTCTATACTTCTGTTATACATATAACTATTTTTGTTTATGCAGCTGAAAGTCTAATACATGCGGAAACCCATAACCTGGGAGTCTCCAAAGCAAACTACTGAGAAATCCACATAGGTCCACAAGTCAGTTGACCTTTCAAGTATAAACCCTTCCTCAGATCTTTATGTGAGGTGCTTTGGCAAAGGGATATGCCTAACAAATTCTCTCTCCAATGTTGGCGTAAGCTGGAGGTCTTCCTTCACGGAATCATTTTTACATTTTGCCACAACTCCTACCTTTGTTCTGGACCTCACACATGTGCTGAAGCAAGCCTGTGTTTTGCATGCTTAGGTATTCCAAACATGACAGAGAATTGTTTGCACAGATATCTTGTACGCCATCTACTCAGACTGCATTGGGAGTTTGTTGTCATAGAAGAGTGGAAAGACCAATGCATTGTTTGCAGATAGTAAGTGACTTTTACATAGTTCAGGCTTGCAGTGTATTTATTTGACAATGGTGACAATGTATGCTCACGAGTAGTACTATTGCTTTGGAGTCAGAAGAGTGTAGGTTTAAACAGTAGAAGATTTGAGAATATAATCTAGGCTGACATTTCAGCCCAATATTAGGGGAGTTTGTATTGTTGGATTTGCCGTCTTTCAGATGACATGTTAAACCGAGGCCCCTGTTCAGTTGGACATTAAAGATGATGTGGCATTCTTTTATAGAAGAGCAGGGAGTTCTCACAGTGTCTTGGTCAACGTTCATCCTTCAATGAACATCAATAAAGCAGATTAAGTGGTGATCCATCTAATTTGCTGTGCACAAAATTGGCTGCTGTGTTTGCCTACAAAACAACATTGACGACACTTCAAATGTAATTTGTTTGTTGCGAATCACTTTGGAATGTCCTGAGGCCATGGAACGTGCTATATAAAAGCAAGTTCTTTCTTTATTAATATACTTGTAAAATAAATTATTACCTAAGAAAGCTTAACTTTGCATTAAAGCTTCATAGTTCAGTTGAAGTATTTTAGTTATCGCTCAGCCACTGTTAAGCTTCTGTGAAACAGGTCACATTAAATCCATTCACTATTTACAGTCTAAATGTTGTACAAGATTTTCACTAATGATCCTACAAAGAATCTGCTTGGATCATTACAGTTTGATCCTTGTAGATAGGTTCATCCTGCTGAGCAAGATGGGCCTAGCTACAGTGAAGGCTGAGAAAGTGAAAACTAGCATTAAAAAAAAATTTGCACCCAGACTGAAAGGAAGTTGAAGAACATTACAACTCGGTGCAATAGGTAAGATTTTGTCTAAATGAGTTGGATAGAGCCTTACTCAAGTAATTGTTGAGCTCCCAGGTGATGGGCTTATATGCCATTAGTAGTGTCTATCCCACATTGAATGTGCCAAGTGTTTAACAGGGGATTGGTACTAATTTCAGAGCTAATATTGAGTTGTTCCACATCAGTGATTTCAGCAGGTGGCTTGATCTGACAGCGAAAAGAAAAGTGGGAAAAATTATCATTGTACTATAGAATTTCTCTGATTGAATTGACTTATTATACTGGCTGAGGTGCTTTGGGAAATATGTTAGTGGTTAGATGAGGAGGGAATGATGATGGTACCTAGTCTTTTTACAGACATGTCTGTTAATTCACCTCAGCCAGCCATTAAAAAAAAATGACAGAACTGGTGCTGGATGGCTGTCGACTTCCCTGAGAAACATGAATTTTTGTGCTTAAGTCTTGTAAGTGAGACAGGAAGAATCCTGGTGAATCATAGGGGTTTGTTTATTCAGTGCTTATGCGACAGTAATAATTTTCAGTGCTGATCATAAACACATTCTACACTGTAAGATACATAAAGTAATATACAACCAGTAAGCATTTAAATAAATGAAACTAACTCACTTGTGCTGGTATTATAGTTAAAATTGAAGTGTTTATGCAAAAATAACTTGTTAATGTATTCTCCATTCAGAACATCAAACAGTAGGAAGCTGTATTCATTTAAGCTTCTTGACATTGTTTAAAGAGCAACCAGTTGTGGTTTAGCTTCAGGGTGTTTGTGTATATGCAGATACATATTTTTTCAAAAATAACTTGTTCACAAATTCTTTAGTGTACAATGAAACCAAATATTATGATTATCTGAAAATTAATAGGGTGATGAACAATACCTGAGTGTTGCACTGATACAGCCACCCGTGGTGCCTCACATAGGAAAATCTTGCACTACCTGCACAGAGAAAATTGGTTACAGGAGAATAGACCCAATAAAAATGACAGAAAGCAAATTGCAGACACAAAGAATTCTAAATCACAGGACAATTCTATCAAGTAAGGGTATGGTAGTGTAGTGGTTATGTTACTGAGCTGGTAATTCAGTGCCTTGGACGAATGATCCAGGAAACATGAATTCTAGTCCCACCATGGCAGTTTGAGAATTTGGAGAAAAAAATCTGGAAATAAAAAAAACTTGGATCAGTAAAAGTGACCATAGAGCTGTTAGATTGTCATTAAAAAACGAATTGGTTCACTAATGTCCTGCCTGGTCTGGCTTATATGTGACTCCAGTCCCATACCAACATGCTTGTCTCTTTACTGCCTTCTGAAGTGGACTAGCAAGCCACTCAAATTTGTATGAAAGCAGGGCAACTAGGGATGGGCAATAAATGCCAGCCTTGCTAGTGATGCCCACATCCCAAGAATGAAAAAAATCCCAGAATATTGCGCATACTAAATGCATACCTCTCTACAAATTGCCTTGAAGTGACTTTCATTTTGGTGTTGTCGCAATTCCTACGACACCTTTCATTCAAAACTCTTATTACCCACTGGAGAAGGTTTACACTGGAAAAAAAACATCTTATTGAAACGTTTAGATTTGTAAAAATAATTTTTACCTCATAAAATGGTATAGCGCTGAAGGAGGCCATTTGGTCGAGCTATCCAATTAATCGCACTCCCCTGCTCTTTCCTCATAGCCCTGCATTTTTTCCCTTCAAGTACTTATCTAATTTGCTTTTGAATGTTACTGTTGAATCTGCTTCCACCACCCTTTCAGGCAGTGCATTCCAGATCACAATAACTCGCTGGGTAAAAAAATGTTTCCTCATGTCGCCTCTGGTTCTTTTGACAATCACCTTAAATCTGTGTCCTCAGGTTATCGACCCTTGTGCCATTGGAAACAGTTTTTCCTTATTTATTCTATCAAAACCATTCATGATTTTGAACACCTCTATCAAATCTCCTCTTAACCATCTCTGCTCTAAGGAGAACAACCCCAACTTCTCCAGATTCTCTACATAACTGTAGTCCCTTGTCCCTTTCTAGTAAATTTCTTCTGCACCCTCTCCAAGGCCTTGACCTCCTTCCTAAAGTGTGGTGCCCAGAATTGAACACACTACTCCAGCTGAGGCCTAACTAGTGTTTTATAAAGGTTTAGCATAGCTTCCTTGGTTTTGATCTCTATTCCTCTATTAATAAAGCTAAGGATCCCATATGCTTTTTTAAGTCTTTTCAGCTTGTCCTGCCACCTTCAAGGATTTGTGTACATACACCCCCAGATCTCTCTGTTCTTGCACCCCTTTAAATTTGTACCATTTAGTTCATATTGCCTCTCCTCATTCTTCCTACCAAAATGTATCACTTTGCTGCATTAAATTTCATCTGCCAATGTCTGGCCATTTAACCAATCTGTCTGTCCTCCTGAAGTTTGTTACTATCCTCCACATTTCCGAGTGCTGTATCATCTGCAAACTTTGAAATTATGCCCTGTATTCCCAAGTCCAGGTCATTAATATATATCAAAAAGAGCAGTGGTCCTAATACTGAACAATGGGGAACAACACTGTATACCTCCTTCCAACCCGATAATATTTGCCCTATTATTGAAATCTGGGGAAAAAAAGTTAGGGAATCCGATAAATACAGGATAACATTTGGAATTTTGATAAGAACTTCTACTAGGAAATGAAGGAGCTGAAAATCCTTGGGCCCCCAATGGTGGTTGTGCAGTGTCAGTGGGCACAGGAAATCCAACAGAGGGGTAAATTCTGCTGAGACCCAGAAATGCTGGATCTCCACTCAGATTCTTGCTGGCTACAAATTCTCACAGGCTTGGGCAGATGGAATTTTCATTGGCCCTAAAAATGGTCCTTGATGTTAGAGGGTGTGGGGCTGAGGCAAAGGAATTCCCATGCCAGGAATTTCCTTTGCCCCGGCCTCCATATTACTAATTAAATTGGAAACTGGGTTAAAACCAGCGTTCAGGTCATTTCAGTCGTTGAGGTGAGACCCACGTGAAATCCAGGGCTGGGCACTGGTTTAGGCATCCATAAAAAATTTGACTCCATTATTCACATCAGACTCCTAATAAAGGGGGCTGATTAGGCTGAATTAAAAAAAATTCTCATAGCTGATTGTGCCAACTGCCAAACGAGCACTTGCGAATGCCACTTTTCCCATGCCCCTCCCTCTGGTGGGCGCCCAGGATTCACCTATGGTAGTGCAGGCATCCACTACATATTTTAGTAATGTGACCTGGACATGGTCCTGGCGGGGTCAGAAGGGAAAGTAACCGGTGCCTGTTGTGCCACATTTATGCCAGCAGATCAGAGCTGAGAATTTTTGGCTGTCAAGTGATTAGAAAGATTGACATCAAAGAAAATATACTAGAGACTTTATGAAGGGGGATAGATCTTGGTGAAGGGACAGCTTGGACTTCATACTTTATTTTTTAAATCCCCTACCCATTTTCTGTTTTTACGGTCTGTTCTACTGCTGGCAAATACTAGTAGAAGATCATCTTATTCCTGCCATGATAGATATTGGGCCGGAATTTGCGACCCCCTACGGGTGCGTACGAGGTGCATCCGCGCGAGAATCTTCTTGACAAATCCTCCGCATCCCCGGGAGAAGGGCCTCTGTGGGTGGAGAGTTGCGCTATTTACCCAACTTCCGCCCAGTGAATGCCTGCTTTTACCAGCATAAGAGTTTTAAAAAATAGAAAAATAAAATTTTATCACTCATTTATACATTAAAAACCTGTCCAATAAGGTAAGTTTATTTTTAGCCCCATTAAAACATACAAGAAATGTTTTTCAAAAAATTAAATTTTCATTTAAAATGTTTAATTAAATGGCATTTTAATTAATTTTAAATATCTAATTTTTATTTATTTATTTCATGTGTTCGTGCATTTTTTAAGTGATCCCCATTCATACTTATGGGAGTTCCGTACGTACAGAACTCCCATAAGTATGAATGGGGTTTCCCTTCTTTTAGTGGTTGGGCCGGTCCACGTGATGCATCCGCCCATGGGAAGCCTCCGATCCCAAATTTTGGGCCATTGTCAGCTCCCAATACACCTGTTGTGACCCAGAGTTCTGACCTTATTGGAGCATGGTTTGTAAGATATTATCAAGAATATATCACATGGCCAGAATGATTACCTAGTGATGCATGCATAAAATCCATAAGGGGAGAGGTCAGGTGAGGGGAAATTTAGAAATCTAAAGAGAAAGGTCAAGGCAATAGAGCAGTGTAGCGATTTGGGTATAAATAAGCAGAGTGTGACAGGAAAGGACAGAGAGTTTAATGGTAGCAGTGCAGCAGAGAATAAGGTCAAAAAAATTTAAATTAAAGGCTCTTTATCTGAATGCATGAAGCATTCGTAACAAGATAGACGAACTAGTGGCACAAATAGAGATAAATGGGTTTGATCTGATAGCCATTACAGAGACATGGTTGCAAGGTGGCCAAAGTTGGGAACTAAATGTTCCAGGATAGTTGATGTTTTGAAAAGACAGGCAGAATGGAAAAGGAGGGGGAGTAGCCCTGATAATAAAGGATGACATAATGACAGTAGCGAGAAAGGATCTCGGCTCGGAAGATCAGGAAGTAGAATCAGTATGGGTGGAGATAAGGAATAACAAGGGGCAGAAAACACTGGTAGGAGTAGTATACAGGCCCCCTAACAGTAGCTATGCCGTTGGACCAAATATTAATCAAGAAATCGTAAGAGCTTGCAACAAAGGTAATGCAATAATCTTGGGGGACTTTAATCTTCATATAGACTGGACAAATCAAATTGGCAAAGGTAGTCTGGAAGACGAGTTCTTGGAATGCTTTCGGGACAGTTTCCTCGAACAATATGTCATGGACCCAACCAGGGAACAGGATATTTTAGATCTTGTATTGTGTAATGAGACTGGGTTAATTAGCAATCTCATAGTAAAGGATCCTCTGGGCAGAGTGATCATAATATGATCGAATTTCACATTAATTTTGAGTGACTTGCCTAAGTCCGAAACTAGAATCTTAAACTTAAATAAAGCCAATTACATAGGTATGAGGGGCGAGTTGGCTAAGGTAGATTGGAAAAATAGATTAAAAGGTATGGCTGTAGAAATGCAGTGGCTAGCATTTAAAGAAATATTTCATAATTCTCAACAAAAATACATTCCATTGAGAAACAAAAACTCCACGGGAAAAGTGATCCAACCGTGGCTAACTAAAGAAGTTAAGGATATCATTAGATTGAAAGAAGAAGCTTATAATGTTGCAAAGCATAATAGTAAGCCTGAGGACTGGGAGAGTTTCAGAAACCAAAAAATTGATAAAAAGGGAAAAAACAGAATATGAGAGAAAACTAGCAAGAAATATAAAAGCAGATTGTAAGAGTTTCGACAAGTATGTAAAAAGGAAAAGAATAGCAAAAGTAAATGTTGGTCCCTTAGAGGCTGAGACAGGAGAAATTATTATGGGGAATAAGGAAATGGCAGAAACGTTAAACAAATATTTTGTATCTGTCTTCACAGTAGAAGACACAAAAAGCATACCAAAAATGGTGGGGAACCAAGGGTCTAATGAGGGTGAGGAACTTAACGTAATTAATATAAGTAGAGAGAAAGTACTAGAGAAACGAATCGGACTAAAAGCCGATAAATCCCCTGGACCTGACGGCCTACATCCTAGGGTTCTAAAAGAGGTGGCTGAAGAGATAGTGGATGCATTGGTTTTGATCTTCCAAAATTCCCTAGATTCTGGAATGATCCCAGTGGATTGGAAGGTCGCAAATGTAACGCCGCTTTTCAAAAAAGGAGGGAGAGAGAAAACAGGGAACTACAGGCCAGTTAGCCTGACATCAGTCATCGGGAAAATGCTGGAATCCATTGTTAAGGAAGTGGTATCAAGTCACTTAGAAAATCATAACATGATTAGGCAGAGTCAACATGGTTTTATGAAAGGGAAATCGTGTTTGACAAATTTATTAGAGTTTTTTGAGGATGTAACTAGCAGGGTAGATAAAGAGGAACCAGTGGATGTCGTATATTTGGATTCCAAAAGGCATTTGATAAGGTGCCACATAAAAGGTTATTACACAAGATTAGGGCTCATGGGGTTGGGGGTAATATAGTAGCATGGATAGAGGATTGGTTAACGGACAAAAAACAGATAATAGGGATAAACGGATCTTTTTCAGGTTGGCAGGCTGTAACTAGTGGGGTGCCGCAAGGATCAGTGTTGGGGCCTCAGCTATTTACAATCTATATTAATGACCTAGATGAAGGGACCGAGTGTAATGTATCCAAGTTTGCTGATGATACAAAGCAAGGTGGGACAGTAAGCTGTGAGGAGAACACAAAGAGTCTGCAAAGTGAGTGGGCAGTAAGGTGGCAGATGGAGTATAATGTAGGGAAATGTGAGGTTATTCACTTTGGTAGGAAGAATAGAAAAACAGAATATTTTTTAAATGGTGAGAAACTTTCTTTATTTCAAGGGGGTTGGAGTATAAGAGTAACGAAGTCTTGCTACAATTGTACAGGGTCTTGGTGAGACCACACCTGGAGTACTGTGCACAGTTTTGGTCTCCTTATCTAAAGGAAGGATATACTTGCCTTGGAGGCGGTGCAACGAAGATTCACTGGATTAATTCCTGGGATGAGAGGGCTGTCCTATGATGAGAGATTGTGTAGAATGGGCCTATACTCTCTGGAGTTTAGAAGAATGAGAGGTGATCTCATTGAAACATACAAGATTCTGAAGGGGATTGACAGGGTAGATGCTGAGAGGTTGTTTCCCCTGGCTGGAGTGTCTAGAACTAGGGGGCATAGTCTCAGGATAAGGGGTAGGCTACTTAAGACTGAGATGAGGAGGAATTTCTTCACTCAGAAGGTTGTGAATCTTTGGAATTCTCTGCCCCAGAGGGCTGTGGATGCTGAGTCTTTGAGTATATTCCAGGCTGAGATAGATAGATTTTTGGACTCTAGGGGAATCAAGGGATATGGAGATCGGGCAAGAAAGTGGAGTTGAGGTCGATGATCAGCCATGATCTTATTAAATGGCGGAGCAGGCTCGAGGGGCCTTATGGCCTACTCCTGCTCCTATTTCTTATGTTCGTATAAGCACATTTAAGTAACCTATCCTAATTTGTAAAGTCCAGTGTAATTTAGGCAACAAAAGTGAAGAAAGAGGGAAGCAGGTAGTTTTGATGTCTAACAATTGAGAAGTGGAATCGATAAGAGTAAAAAGAGACAAAAAGTACAGAAGGGGCTCTGACGTAACCTATGACCTTAAGCAACTTGGTCCAGAAATTGCTGGAGCTGCGCATCTCGTGGCGAGTGCCGTGAATTGGATTTTTTATTTCACCCTTCAGATCGTATTATTTTTGCGATGGAAATGCGAATTGATAATGCCACATCTAGGTCAAGGGGAATCTGGTACCTCATGAATGTCGGGTCCAATGGTCTACCCAATCTTAGCTTAAAAAAGATAGAAGTAATTTGCCTACGCTGAAGAGGTTCTCTCTGGTCATGGTCGACATTCCTGAAACTGTGTTGATGCTGAGCTTATGGCCGCGAATCAGAGGGCAGGTTTGGAGGCGGGTCCGGAGTTTAAATCAAAATGATTGATGGCAGGGGTCGTGAACCCGCCATCATCCCGCCTCCACGCAACTTTACAAAGTGTCAGGTCTGCGAGTCCCAATCAGACCCGACACCAAGCAGCGGGAGAGCCACTTCAGGCTGTTAACAGCTTGTTAACTGCCTAGATAATCCGATTTTTAAGAGGCTCTTCCCATTTTACTACATTTCCAGCGTGTTGCACATCATGCGACAAACATGCCAGCTGATTGTGCCGGATTCAGCAACTCGCTGAATACTTGACAGCTGCACCTGCTGCATAAAAGCGGACCTGTAACATGGCTCACTTTCAGATGCCAGAACTTTGTGTTTTGAGGTTTTGGAACACATTTTGCAGGTCTATTGAGCTTGTAAGTGTTTAAGCTGAGATCCATATGCACTGTGACCTCCTTGGAAAACCCTCTCCCCACATTGACTGAGCGCTTATAACATCTATTCCTCAACTGAGATATATACCAGCGGAATGGGAACCATTTATACCCTCTCATCCTAGTCCAAGGAATCGGAGGAAGAGCAGCCGCGGCAGCAGCAAAACCAGGCACAACAGCAGCAGCAACAACAGGAGCGCCAACCTTCTCCTCAGCCACCTGACACTGCACAGGGCAGAGGGCGTCAGCGCAGCTCCGCAGGAGATACCCCCAACACAGGGTTTACAGGCCAAGGATGAGCTTCTTCAGCATGAGTGAGCAGCAGTGCCAAAGAAGGTTGAGACTTTCGCGAGAGGTAGTCGCTGACATCTGCACAATGCTGCACCAACACCTGCAGCCCAGAGGAGCGGGTGGACACTCCTTATCAGTGGCTGTCTAAGTCACCACCGCACTCAACTTCTTTGCTTCAGGGTCTTTCCAGGGATCAGCAGCAGACATCAGCGGCATCTCCCAGTCGGCCGCACACACTTGCATCACGCAGGTTACCAATGCCCTCTTTGCAAAGTCGCACAATTACATCCACTTCTCCACGGATGAAGCAAGTGTAACCGCACGTGCGGTTGACTTTGCAAATATGGCAGGCTTCCCAAGGGTGCAGGGCGTCATAGACTGCACACATGTGGCCATTAGGGCACCCCATCACAACCCAGCTGTATTTGTCAATCGCAAGGGCTTCCACTCCCTTAACGTCCAGCTGGTGTGTAACCACAGGAAGAACATTATGCATGTTTGCACCAAGTTCCCTGGCAGTTGCCATGACTTGTTCATCCTGCGGCAGTCTACTGTGCCTCAGCTGTTCAATCCGCCAACCTAACTTTCCGGATGGCTACTTGGAGATAAGGGCTATCCCCTGAAAACGTGGCTAATGACACCGATGACGAGGCCATCAAACAAAGCTGAAGAGTGGTACAATGTGAGCCACATTTCCACCAGAAGCATCAGAGAGCAAACCATCAGCTTGCTGAAAATGCGATTCAGATGCCTCGACAGATCTGGTGGAGCCCTACAATACGCACCAGCCAGGGTCTCCAGAATCATCGTGGTCTGCCGTGCCCTGCACAACATCGCACAGCAGCGTGGCTTACTGCTGCCTGAGGAACAAGTGGCTCAGCGCACAGCCTCCTCAGAAGAGGAGGAGGAGGCGGCAGATGACACAGAACTTGTGGAGGCGGATGTGTCAATTCCACCAGCACGCGACCACTTTGCTGGCCGTGAGGCAAGGGTTACACTAATCCATGCTAGATTCGTGTAAGTTTACGAATCAACCACATGTGGCTGGCACATGGAAATGAGTGTCTGGTCGACCTTCTTAGCACACCATACAGCATCTGTACAATAAACTGTGGTTTCCTATCACTCTTACCACCATCATTACAGATGAAAGGTGCCCTGACCCCTCACTGTGCAACTTCCATTTCTGAGCACACATAGGCCAACTCTTTGAATCTTTGCCATTGCATTTCTTTAATACAATTGAAATAACGATGAGAAACGTAACTTTGTATGAGATCAAAACACCCAAGTGACTACCTTTGTGACTATTTGTGTGTTAACTTTCTCTTACACGTGCTTCTATGTGGTGCTTCCCCTGTGGCTTCAGCAGATGTAGAGGCACCTTGCTCACTTCCATGCTGCTCCTACTTCGACGCCTTTGGCGTGCGTCCTCTGGGTTTGGGAATCTGGGTGGGCTCCGTAACAGTCTGCTGCGGCTGTGCAGGGGCTGAGACGGCCATCTCAGTTGGGTGAGGAATCTGGGGCTCTGATTGAGGGCTCCGCAGTGGCATGGGAGTGTGAGCGCTTGGAGAGGAGCTCACACATCCTTGCTGTCGACCACCAACATCCCTCTCATGGGTCACCCACACTTCACTGCTAGCAAGTAGCTGGAGAGCACCTTGCTGCACATCAGTGGGGCCATGAGGACCCATCTCTATACTGACAGTCCTCTTAACGGGGACATCCATGTACCTCTGGTTCCTCTCCTCAATAGATGCCCATCAATCCTCCATAGCAGACCATCTATTTAGAAGAGTCACCATGTTCATTTGCGTCTGGCGATTTATCTCCTCCATGGAGGTTGCCATCCTTTCCATGGCGGCACCTACATTCGCCATTGCGTGCACCACGGCATTGCTCATGTTTGAGATGGACTCCTCCATTCTCTGCACCCTCGCAGTTACAGTGGTTGCAAACCCTGTCAGAGACTCCTGCACTTGTTCCTGAAGTTCCAGCACCGCTTTCTTTCTGGATGGCCCCAGAGGTACAGTGTCCACATGCAGCTGAGCAGAGCTCGGATCGTCCAGCGCCCTCCGACGAGGACTCTCCACTGCTGTCCCTGTTTCCACCATCTGCTGATGCTCACTTGTGAGCTGTGATACACCAGGTGACAACACTAATCTATCTCGCAAATGACCCACTGAGGTGTGCGTCTCTGCGCTGGTGCTGGGTGCGCTCAATTCTGCTGACGCTGCTCCCTCAGAAGCTGCAGTTTCCTCTGAGGAGTCTTCCGGCTCTTTCTCCTGGACAGTGGGGAGGGGGGCTCTCGATGGTCCTGTGGGGGAGTAAAGGCATGAATTAGACATGTGATATTAACATAGCAGACACATCCCATTGTGCAGATGATCAGAACTCAATCTGTATGAACAGAAGATGCCATATCAGTCACTCCTGAAATCTAAATGAGGGTTGCAAATCTATTCTGTCACCAGCTTGCTCTACTGCGCCCGATTCTTCGTCCCCCACTTCCAGCTCCTCTGCACCTCCGACGATGTCGATAGCAGCCTCCTCAGCGGTGGTTAAGTGCTCCATGGAAGGTGGCCCTCCTCCTGTCCCCCCCCTCTCCCTGATATTGTGGGCTCTCTTTTCCTGCAATGAGGGACACAAGTGGAGGTTGAGCAAGAATGTTGAAGTGAGTGTAGAGAATCCATAGCATAGATGCTTAGAGGGAGACAAAGGTGGAGTGAGGTGCAATACCAAGGGCCCTCCCTGTGCGTTGTTAGTTGTTGCCATTGCATAACAGTGATAGCGAGTGTGAGGGGTGCATCGTAGAATGGTGGAGTGAGTCTGTACATAGAGAGAGAAGGATGGTTAAGGGATGTAAGGGTAAGTTGGGATGTGCAGGAGTAGGTTGACAATGCAGAGTGCTGGTGATGAGAAGAGATGGGGAGCAGATTGAAGGTAAGTGATGTCATACTCACTTTTGCTGAGCGTACAGATCATTGAACCTTTTTCTGTACTGAACCCAGGTGTGTGAGCACAAAGACCTGGTGCTAACCTCCTCAACAATTTGCAGCCAGGCTGCCTTGGTTTGCTGAGGAGGCTTCCTACGCCCATTGGAGGGGAACAGAACCTTCTTGCGCCCTCTCACTCCCTCCATAAGAGCATGGAGGGAGTCATCATCGAATCTTGGAGAAACCTTGGCTTTTGAAGCATTTATCTCGCTATCAGTAACACTGAGAAGCAGCAGAATGTGAATGAAACACCACAAGGCTGCATGGGCCCCTTAAATGCAACTGAATCAAAGATGTCAGCAGAGGCGAGCAGCAGACCCGAACCCACTGATTGGGCCGGGTAACACGCACGGCGGGCTTAATAAGCCCATTTAAGGCTAAATAGTTATTTCAGTGCGGTCGAAACCGGCAGCGGGACCGGAACCTGCCAACCCGCCTCCTAAGGCAAAATCGGGGCCTATGTCTTTGAAAACAAACTATTGAATAAACTGCATTATTGAGTGATTTTTAAAGTTCGGAGGAACAAACAAGACAAAAGTTCTGCATTCTTCCTATACCTTCACTGAAAAAATAATGGCATGCGAACACACACCGTTATTAAGGTGCAAATCGGCCAGCAACTTGTGGTGAGGAAGAGATATCCGTGAATTGCAAATCGCCACAAGTTGCAAAAATGGCATCTCGCCCTTAACCTCCCCATGATTTTCATGAAGTTGCTGCATTTGCACATTAATTGCCCATTAAACTCGCACAGAAAATTAAGTCTAGCAATTAATTGTGTAAGTACCCTTTTAACAACGTGATAATTGTAAATGACTGCCAATCAACCTCTCTTGCCCAGAAAGTGAACAGCTAAAAGTGTGGAGTTTCATTCCTTCAGGTAGTGAATTGTTGGAATTTTTAAAATGTCAAAGTTAAAAAAAAAATTTTTACTTTTCCTTTCTGACTCTTTTTTCTCTCTTTTAATCCTATCTTTCTTTCTCTCTCTTTATTTCTCTTTCTGTACCTGATTTGACATTGAAATCACCCACTCTAATTCACCCCACTTCTCAGTCCTTCCTGTTTATTTCTCAGTTCTTTAATCTCATTGTTTAAGGAGACACACTGTTTGTCCCGTCGTTCACCAAGGTCCCAGGTAGCCTGTTGCCTTCGCTGTGATGTTATCATCTCACACTTCCAGAAACTGACCGGGCAAAAAAAGGTTTGAGCTGAAGGGTGCAGAAGCAAGTCTAACTAACCGGGCGGGCGCGAGACATCCTGCTTCAGAAACTTCTGTGCCAATATGTTTGGTGATAGTGATAGAATAGGTTTCTGCATTCACTTACTGACTTGACCATTGCCATTACCATTAAATGCAATTTTCCACCCAAAGTTGTCTGATTTAGAACATTTAAAAATACTGCAGTGGTGTAAATAAAGTTGTCTGAATGCTACGACTGAACTTGCTTGAAAGCTATCAAATTGAAGTTGTCTGAAAGGCGAAATTAGTAAAACAGGAGGCATTGGGTCTAAACTGATTATTAGGCAACTGGATCAGAAGATAGTGCTGCAGTTTCAGTAATCATTCATCCAGTGGCTGTGATGGATCCTGTTGCAGAAATTATAGTTCTAACAGCAGTTTATCCACTGCATACAGTGGTTTGAAGAACAGCTGCAGCAGTGGGGTGAATAGAAGCAGCAGGAAGCCAAGGAAACCACCAAGCGTGTTTGTGAGCACCACCTGTAATCACAGCAGCAAACAATCTATGTAAATATGCTGAGTGTTTTGAACATGGGCTTAACTAGGCAAAAGAGCAGCTAGTCAACAATGAAAAGCAACTGGGTGAGACAGGAGAGCAGTTGGGCTTCTTAAAGCATCTGGTGCATTGTACACACAGACTGTGCTGGAGATTATGCCTGAATTAGGTACAATCCAATATCTACTGGAAAAGAAGTGGAAAAAATCTAGCAGCATCTGGCTAATTCTCTTATAATGCTTCATTCCTAGAGGAGGACCAGATGTTGTTGGCAGACCTAGAAAATTCTAATCCAGGACCAACACCATTCCAGACTGCCTACAGAGAACAGTGGAGTGGAGTGCAGTGCAGCAACTGAGCAAGGCATGTCCATCATATATATTGAGATGGGGAAAGCCCAGCTATTAGAACATGGACTAATCTCCTCATTGAAGGTGAATAAATGTTGTCTGACAGATGCAGCCAAAAATGTCTGTGAATAATAGCTGCCACATTGGAAATCATCAATTTATTCCCATGCAGATTTTGTTGTACACTATTTTACCTTCCCCACGCCCAACCAGGAGGGAGGTAATTAAAAACTGACATTGGAAAGGGACCAAAAAGAAATTGGGCATAGGATTCGAGGACTAGGGGGACACAATTTATAGGTTCAGTGTATCAAAAGAAAATAGAAAATTTAGGCAACAATTTTTTTTTAAGTAAAAGGATAACAGAATTGTGGAACAGATTACCAGTGGCGAGGTAAACATAGAAAAAATAGGAGCAGGAGTAGGCCATTCGGCCCTTCGAGCCTGCTCCGCCATTCAATATGATCATGGCTATTCCTCTATCTCAATACCATATTCCCGCTCTCTCCCCATACCCCTTGATGCCTTTGAGATTTGTGTCTCAAAATCTATCTATCTCCTTCTTAAATATATTCAGTGACTTGGCCTCCACAGCCTTCTGTGGTAGAGAATTCCACAGGTTCACCACCCTCTGAGTGAAGAAATTTCTCATCTCAGTCCTAAATGTCCTACCCCGTATCCTGAGACTGTGACCCCTTGTTCTAGACCCCCCAGCCAAGGGAAACATCCTCCTTGCATCCAGTCTGTCTAGCCCTGTCAGAATGTTACACGTTTCAACGAGATCCCCTCTCATTCTTCTAAACTCTAGTGAATACAGGCCTAGTCAACCCAATCTTTCCTCGTACGACAGTCTTGCCATCCCAGGAATCAGTCTGGTGACCCTTTGCTGCACTCCCTCTATGGCAAGTATATCCTTTCTTAGGTAAGGAGACCAAAACTGCACACAGCACTCCAGGTATGGTCTCACCAAGGCCCTGTAAAACTGTAGTAAGACATCCTTGCTCCTGTACTCAAATCCTCTTGCAATGAAGGGCAACATACCATTTGCCTTCCTAACTGCTTGCTGCACCTGCATGTTTGCTTTCAGTGACTGGTGTACAAGGACACCCAGGTCCCTTTGTACATCAACATTTCCCAATCTATCATCATTTAAATAATACTCTGCTATTCTAAAACAAAAAACCATGGCAGATTTTTAAAAAGGACTAAATAAATTTCTATTAGGATAGGGATACACGAATACTGGGACTATCCAGATGAACTGCAATGGATGTTTTGAGTCCTCTGTGTTCCTTTGCTTTTAGCTCCAGAGTCACTCTATAGAAACTAATAGAAGGTTTGGAGGGTAGACTAGATGGACCAATGGTCTTCTGGCTAAAATGTTACTGTGTTACTATGTTTAAGAGGTGTCTGTAGAAGTATATATTTGTTTTACCCTCTCTCTCTGTGATAGGATCCTATTATCAAAGCTGCCCTCCCACAATTAATAGCTACATAACTCTCCACATATCCTATAAATCTCCTCTATGGTTAAATAAGAACCATGATTCTTTGCAGACTGACTTGTTTTTCAAATACCACTTGGAGGCAGGAGTGCTTGGTCAGTTGAACATATTGGCATCTGGTCTGCTTTGTACTTATTCCCATATTAATTATTTTTTTCTGTAAGCGCCGTAGGATGTTTTTCTACATTAAAGGTGTGTTGTTATTAAATTTGTTGTGGTGTAGTAGGAGTAGTAGTCGTTGTTGTTTCTATCCTGATAGTTATGCTGCTGTTGTACAGAGCTTTCTGGCAAAATAAATCTAAAAGTATCAAAAGAAAATGGGGGTGAAGTAGTCCATCGGAATTATTTGATGCAACATTGATTTGATTATTTGCTTATTTTAGCATGGCTGCACTCAATATGAAGGACAGATTTTCCTTTAGACTCCTGTTGTGCTGATGAGGATCTACAAATGTATAAACAAATTTGCCACAGCGACTTAGAACTTGTGAATATGAAAATTATGAAACATTCTGGTTTATATATTGTTCAAGAAAATTATCTAAACATCTTCCAGGTATTTTGTAAAGTAGAATATTCTTGCTCGTGAATGGAATTTAAATTTTGAGGAACTATTTTAAGTTATATGTCATAATGTATTGTAGTATTAGGTATATTGTGGTCCATTTATAAAAAAGTTTTCTTTAACATTACAATTTTGTAGGTAATAAAGGCATTGGCCTCGAAATTCAGTAAGGCCCGAAAAAGGGCGGAGGCACTACGGGGCGAGATTTGCTCACGCCCGTTTAAAAATCGCAGGCAGTATGTTATTTTGGTGCTGCCTGCTGATTTGAATTATTTTGGTGCATAGCCTAGCAACGAACGCACTGCTTCAGGCTGTGCGCTTAACAGAAGGCCCAATGTCGTGTCCTTGTAGCTTTCCTGGAGCGAGGCTGCATTTTCTTAAAGCAAGGCTGTCATTTTAGAAAGCAGTCTCGAGCCCTTAAATGTGAACTGCTTTCTGAACTTTTTTTTTAAATCATTCAAAAATAGGCAGTTTCTAGTCCTTAAAACTCAACTGCCTTCTGAAAAAAAATTAAGTATAATTCCAAACTAGGCAGTCTTCAGCTCTTAAAACTGAGCTACCTTCTGCACGTAAAAAATGGTAACATGCTTCAGCACTAACACAAATGGCTCAACAGGCCAGTGATAGGGCACCCAGGGTCTCACATGGATCACTCCAGCTTTATGCAGGGGGTCAACACTGGAAGAGAGGTCCTCTACCCACAGGGGACCAAGAGGCCTCCCAGAAAGAAGGATTTGGGACTAGATCGCCCCCTGGACCTGGCTCCAGTGCCCAAAGAAGTTTCATGACCTCAGACGAGTGGTCACGGTCAGTGAATGCATCCTCAAAAGCCGACTCCTACCAACTGCATCACTAGCCTCTCACACTACTCAATGCACAACCGACCACTGCCCCCCATCACTCGTCTACCAACAATCTCTACCAAACACGAGGCACACCTCGCATTCCAAGCTTCATCTCACCCCCTTGGAGGAGATGGTGCTGGCCATTCTTGGCAGGGGCATGGCTGAGCCCTTGGCCAGCGGCGGGGCTGAAAGACTACGAGATGCCCGTATCCTCATACATTATCCTCCTTCTCACATCCCACTTCCCCCTCATCCCACAATCTCTTCTGATTTACAAGTGCTTCTTGCTTTACGCCCCCCCCCCCCCCTCACCATAACCCTACCCTTGTGCCCTCCTCATTTCAGACACCCAAGAAATCTAGCCTGCCTAGCCAGTGGTTGACCAAGAAGAAGAAGAGGAAGTAGAAACATCATCACTCGATTTGACACTCCCAGCCACCAGCTCCTCGAGGTTGTCTGGCAAGGCCATCTGCAGTGTCCCCCACTGAAAGTCAGCAGCCTTCCACCAGTCATGCTGCAGCCACTGGGGTAGCACTGCATGACATCACGAGGACAGGCAAAGGCACATGCGAGATAGTCACTAAGGGAATGCACAAGGGTGATTAGTTGATTTTTTGATGTAATATTGGATGGATATATGGATAAAGTTGCATTGGAAAGTTTGCTTTGTGGTGGCTTTTATTTCAGCATTGTGGCCAAGAGGACGCTGTGATGGTCAGTAACAAAGGGAAGGTAAGGTGTGGGGCAAATGTTGAAAGGGGAATTGGGGTTGTGGTCACTGGTACCGCAGGCAGATGATTCAATCCCAGATATCCCGGCCAGATAGGGCCTGTCTGGGTTGCCTCCTTCCTTCCACTTCCTCCTTTTCTGCTTCTTCCTCCTCCTCTGCGAGCAGATTGTCCCCTTTGCTGTCGCTGCTTCATGTCCATGTCATGTTGCAGCCCAAGAGGAACTGCAACTAGAGTTCCCAGGACTGTGAGCAAGTGGTCTTCTCAGAGGCCTTCCTTTAACATGCAAAGCTTTGCAAGCGCCCCTGCACACTTGCAACTTTTGAAATGTATTGCCCAAGCCACTACTTCAATAAAGTATTTTTTAAAAGTCCAAAAGCTGAAATCAAAAGTCACTGAAAGATGTGTGTGTCCCTTTAAGAAGCGCTGACAGTGTCTCTCTACAACTGCTGCACGCACGTTCTTCCGTGCGTGGGTAGGAGAGAGCGTTATGGCGTATGGCGATATCCAAAATCGCAGTCGTGTGTCAAATAAGGCGTTGCACGCCGACTGATGTCATGATCTGCACATTTACATTGGAGAGGCAAGCGCGGGCATTGCTGCCGACGTCTCCCAAATGGCGGCCGCCATGTCCCGCGCCGGAAGCGGACGGAAGCAAGGCGTCCGCCATATTTTCAAGAAAACTGGCATTATCGACCGGTGCTACTACGGGGAATTTTGCGGCCATTATATATAATGTTCCTACATTACCACCACATGACTTAGGACTTGACAACCCTATTTTCTAAACACTGTGAATAGCTAGTGATGGAACGCTCGATATATGCAATACACATATGTATAGTTTTTTTTAAATAAATTTGTTTTTGTAATGTTATAGAAGCAAACCTATAGTGCTGTCTTAGAGTACACATATAATATATGACCATCTTAGTCGTCCACAGCCAGGTTTGACTTGACCACTTCAACCCGTACTGTCTCTCTGCAGCCAATTCCTATTATTCCAGAGTAATTCTGGAGAGCGACAAAAATCCCAAACTCCTCCATCACAAACCGCTGCTTACAATCTCATTCCTCCATGTTTGTCATCTTCACCTCTGATACTAAGGGCTGGATTTTGATACTGGGGCGGGTTGGGGTCGTCTCATCCGCATTTCGTGTTATCCACCCGACTGCAATTGGATGTGGGAGATTGATGCAATTTTCACTTAATTGGGCAATTGAGTTCCAGCATGTGGGAACCCATGAACCAATTAGTGGTTTCAGTCTGAAAGTCGCCTCTGATGATGTCATCATTGCTGCTGCATTGCAGGTCAGAGACTGCCTGGCCTTTGCTGTGAGAGGACCTGGATGCAAAATGAGCAGCATCTCAGAGAGAGAGAGAGAATTTTTTTTGCATCCAGGTCCTCTCACAGCAAAGGCCAGGCAGTCTCTGAAGACATTCAATGCAGCACCATCAGAGGCGACTTTCAGACCTAATACTACTACTACCTTCATCACACCTCCGTTGTAATAGTGGACCTACAGCTGATAGTCAGCTATCCACTTGTGCTCCCGCCAGGTTTCACTGGCGTGTTTCAGATCAGGCGTGCTTCAAGTGGGAAAAGGGTTAAACTAGCTAAAACGTTTCAAAATGGCATTACAGAGCCAATTTAGGGCTTTTTAAGGGCTTTAATGGCCTCTCCCGCCTCTTGGAGGCGGGACGGAGACGGGATCACTGCACACGATTTCATCAAAATTGCATGGAGGCGGGATCGGGTCCGCCCGCCACTTTTCGCAATTTTAACCCCCCACACGCCTCCAAATCCGCCTCCACGGGTCTATGAAAATCCAGCCCTAAATGTGAGGAACTCATTCCAAAATCAAGGTTGTTTGATCAAGGATTGTATTCTGTCAGGGGTGTAGGCCAGCGGATTGCAGGTGGCTTTCGGGTCAGTATGCAAGTCCATTTTATTTAAACAGTGAGCACAGCTGTTTAATTATACGCGTATTCTAAAGCAGGTAACTTCTGTAGGGAATCCACTAGCACACATCCCCACTACCGAAGTTCCCAAGCAGGCCCGCCATTGTCTTGTCAATTTCAAAAGTCTAGGCTTCAACTGTATTTTTTTCCCCCCCCAAGAACAGTTGCAGGGAGTTCTCAAACACTTCTGTGCATTCTGAGCATGTGCAGTTTGCACCATTTCCCAGAAAACTTTAGTAGATTTCTCTGGTTTGAAATAGAAGGATTTACCCCCTCATCCTTATGAGCATTTCTTTGCTTGTTCCAAAAAAAACTTCAAAACAAACTGGAGATTAAATTCGCAAAGCTTCATGTCAGACAAGTTTCATATTTAAAGTATTAACCGCTCTTTATGATGAATTGCTCAGTTTTTCCTCTTTCATGGTCCATTTAGCCAAAGAGGTTGACAGCACAGAAGGAGGCTATTTGGGCCATCGCACCTGTGCTGCTCTTTGCTAGATCAATTCAAAACTAAATCCAATGCCCTGCTGTCTCCCCATAGCCCTGTATTTTCATCTGCTTCAAATGTTTATCTGCTCTTCCCTTAAAAGATGTAATGGTATTTGCCTTAACCACTCCCTGTGGCAAAGGATTTCATCTAACAACTCTCTGCATAAAGAAATTTCTCCTAACCTCTCTTCTCACTCTTTTAGTGACAATTTTAAATTGATGACTACTCGTTATTGACCCGTCGACCACAGAAAATAATGTATCAAAATCCTTCATAATTATAAAAACTTGAATTAAATCTCCGCGTAACCTTCTGTGCTCCGTGGAAATAGCTTCAACATCTCAAGTGTCTCCTCATAACTATCAGGAGTGAAATTCAACTTGGCGGGGGTGCAAAATGGACGGTTGTGGACCGGCTGCCTTTTATACATCCTCGTCCGAATGTCCTTTCCACTGACATCATTGAAAATTGGGCTAGGTGTATAATGGGCAGCCAATGTGCTCCCGTTCATTATGCACCGCTGCCAAAGTTAAATTTGACCCTCGTAGTTTCTCATCCCTTATAACATCCTGTTCGATGTATACTGCATGTTCTCTATTGTTTTAATGTTCTTTCTAAAATGATTTGCCTAAACTGCACACAGTACTTTCATTGGGGCCTAACAATTGCCTTGTACAAATTTGTCCTTGTTCTTCTACTTACTCCTCTATTTGGAAAATGCAAACTACTACTTTTTTTTAATGGCTTTAAATAACTACACTTGCAGTTTCAAAGAATACTTTATTTGGATCCCTTGGACTCTCTGTTCCTCTGCAGGATGAAAAGGGATCTGGTAAAAATTAATTGGTCAGAAATGTTAACAAACAAGTCAATGAATCAGCTAGGGGAATCTTCAAATATGAGATGGCTAGAGGACAAAATAGATAGTCCAATAAAGCGAAAAAGGGGTGCATCAAAAAATAGAGTTCTGTGGATAGAGATTAAAAAAGAGACATCGAATAAAATTATGACAGCTAATACTAAAGAAAATGAGGAACATAGAAAGAGTAGGAGTGAGGTGAAAAGGGAGATTAGAAGTATTAAAAGGAAATATGTCAAAAGCCTAGCAGATATTATAAAGAAATAGTAAGGGCTTTTCTATGTATATAAAATGTTTTCAAAAAAGTGTTTGAGAGAGTCCGACCACTGATACATTAAGGGAGGAATCTAATTGTGGAAGATGAAGGTACGGCGGAGATATTAAATAAATATTTGTGTCAGTTTTTACAATGAGAGTGGAAGTGAAATTATAGGCTTATTAGAGGAGAGTATGGAACAAGAGATAATTATAGAAAAGGAACTGTTTCTGAAAAAATAGCAGTACTCACGGTGGATAAATCACCAGCCTCTGATGGCATGCATGGTTGATCTGCAGGATCCATGATCAGGCCCTAATTTTTGACCCTGCTGTTTTCCTCCATCCCCCACCATTTAGAGTGATAATTCTGAGGTTTTGAGAGTTTTTGCTGTTAACCAGAAGGGGTTCCTGGACTTAAGGTAGCATTTTGGAGCTTCTGGAAATCTTCATTAATAGGCACATTTGAGTTTGCTGGGACCTGGTTGTATTCTCTGATTATCGCATTATTGTGGACATAGAAAGTTATAGTCGAAAAAGATGACCGTGCACGCAGATGCACTCCACATGCTCGGATTGCAGAATCCAAATTCACAGCTCTGGGCAAATATATCAAATTGGATTAAAACATTTTTCAGAAAACATTTTGAGCAATTTGTGCGGAAAAGCCAGCCAATGTTCAAATTATACAATTAAAGCCTTGAATCACTGTAATCCTTGTGATGATGGTGCTCCCACAGTAGGGTTAGGTAGGGAGTTCCAGGATTCTGTCCCAGCAGCAATGAAGGAATAGCCATGTATGTACAAATCAGGATGTTGTGTGACTTTGGAGGGAAACTTGGAGGTGATAGTGTTCCTACAGCATTGCTACTCTTGTTCTTCTTGGTGGCAGAGGTCATAGGGGATGTGCTGACAAAGTAACCTTGGTAAGTTGCTGCAGTGCATTTTGAAGGTTGAACATACTGCTGCACAGTGCGTTTGTGGTGGAGGGGTTGGGTATTGAGTCCAGTGGCTGGGGCACCAATCAAATGAACATCCCACATGTTTGTATCATATTAAAGCACAAATGCTGGAAATACAGAGCAAGCCTGTCAATAACAATCAAGAACTATGGTTTTACACTCAAAAGTTTGGACTGCAATTTGTAGATTTAATTACAGATTTTGGAACTACAGCATGTTGATTGCCTGAATGGTCTATGTTTGAGTGAGGAGAGATTTGGCTGATGACCGAATAAGTGATGAGTTGAAACCCAATCATCTAGTTTGACCAATAACAGAGAAAAGTGTTTTGAAACCTGCAAACTAGAAAAAAAAGTAGACGTACCAATAGCAGCAGAAAATTGTGACTTAATAGGAGTAATGGAAGCTTGTCTATATTGGAAAATTGAAAGTAGCAGTCCAGTTGAATCACTCAATATGAAGTCTTGTCCATTAGATTGGCCTGCGTATCCTTGATTTTGTAGTGCTGTACAGGCAGTGATCCATTATTAAGTGGATTATGTTTTAGAATGGTGTATAAATTACCATCTTTTGTTTGAAATTGGCCTTTCAAAAGTTGAAATTGAATTTTCAAAATAGACAAGAATTATTTAGTTACAGTATGATATCTCATGACTGTTGCATGATCAACTCCATATATGCTCTGTACAGTTATAACCTTGGAATAATCAAGTTTCTAGATGCCTTTTCTAAAACACAATCTTCAAACTGATTTATTTTAGATTAAAACATACAAATCATTTTAGTTCCACTTAGCAATAATGCATGTGTTCACCCTGTAAGTTATAAAGTAACATTGTTAAGATAAATCTTATATCTGCACTGTAAATTATTTAAATGCAATTACAACTGAAAATTATTAAATATTTAACAAATTTAATTTTTAATTTTGGTCTATAGTAATTAGTCATTTACATTTTTTTCTTAAGCCATGTCATCTGTGAACTTGAGTTCTCCGCCAGTGTAGGAGGAACTGACAAAGAGGAAATGAGTTTTAGAATAGGTCTCTGAGCTCCTTCTTTCTTTTGTTGCGAAAAATGGTACTGTGGATAATATACTGAAATGAAATCTTTCTCATTTCCAAGCTATGCATTGTAAAATTTAATGGGCCGGATTTTGTGACCTCTATGGGTGCGTACGAGATGTGTATGCACCCATTGGGGCCGCGCAAGTGCTGGGTTTAGGCATGCGAAGCGCACGCGCTAAAACCCGGCACTTGCAATCGGTCAAGAACCTCTTGACAGATTGCACGCATGCCCAGGAGAAGGGCCTCCGCGGGCCGAGTGTTCCGCTTTCTGCACAACTTCCGCCCACTGAAAGCCTTTAAAAATCTTACGCCTGGTAAAAGCGTAAGGCCTGCTTTTACCAGCATAAGAGTTTAAAAAAAATAAAAAAATAATTTTTTTTCACTCATTTATAATTTAAAATACTTTTAAAAAAGGTAAGTTTATTTTTAGCCCTGTAAAAAAAACTTTAATTATTTTTTCCAAAAATTAAAATTTAATGTAATTTTAATTAATTTTAAATGTGATTTAAAAACATTAAATTAATGTTTAAATGTGTTTTTTTAAGTGATCCCCATTGATACTTTTGACAGATCTGTGCGTAGAGAAGTCAAAAGTGTGAAGGGGGTTCCCTTCTTTGACTGGTTCCCCATGGCCCACGTGATCCCAGGGACGCTTGCGAACCGCATGCGCCCCTGGGATACCTGGGCCTCTGCGCATTTCGTAGAGCCGAGGCCCAGGATCGCAAGTCTCGGGACCTATGGAGCCAGCAGGTAAGTGCGTAGATTTTTTCTGATCGGAGGTATCCGCCTGCAGGAAGCCTCCGATCGGAAATTCAGGCCCATTGTAGTTCATTTCAAATGTACTGTGGCAAAAGCCAAAAATCTTTGAAAACATATTATGCCAATGCATGAACAGTCTTTTATATTTACACAGATTATCTTTTGGTGTAAATAAGTTATTTTAAGAAAGTTGGCAATAAAGTAATAGCCCAGGAAAGCCTTCCTTAATATCTGTCGGTTTCTTAGGGTAAAAAATATAAATGTTCCTTAGTTATTTTATTTTTCGAATCCCAAAAAATTATGCAGCACGTTGGGACCGTTCATTTATTATACTGTTCATATCCTTCCTTTTGGAATCTTGCAGCGCTAAAGAGGAACAGTGGGACATCAAAGGGTGATTCTCAAATTCATCACTTTGGCGGTAACATAGTGGAGTGTTATCACCATCCCATTGTAGAACCCGCTTGATTTGCATTTCATTGAACAATGGGTGGGTTCGATGAAGGGCTCCACTCTGCTCGGTTACTGTTCAGGTGGCAAAGTTGAAAATTACCCACCAAGTCTCATCAAATTCTGAAAGGATTGCTTGCTGCACAATAGCATGCTGCCAATATAAAACATTCCTGTGTCAACTGTGCGTGCTGTAGTGTTCTGAGAATGAACATGGGAACAACATAGGCCCAAAAATTGTGGTCAACGGCATAGCTATGGAGTACGCGTCGACATCAGAAAAGAATACGAACTTACCTTGTGCAAGGCCCAGAACGTAGATTTGCTCTTCGGCGCTGCAGAGTTGTGCGCTGCGTATTACCTCACGAAGGCCAGGAGCGCAGCGTACAGTCTGTGTAAGGAAAGGCAGGCCCACAAAATCTGTCAAAACTGCCACGTCCACAGAAACTTCTTTCAGTCTCTTTCATTGAAATATCATTTTTAAAACGTTTAAAAACGTTTAAAAAAATTATTAAACTGGTACTTGGACTTAGAAACATAGAAACATAGAATCTAGGAGCAGGAGTAGGCCATTCGGCCCGTCGAGCCTGCTCCACCATTCAATACGATCATGGCTGATCATTCAAATCCAGTACCCTGTCCCTGCTTTAATCCCCACAGTACACATATCCCACCCTACCCCCGTAACCCCACGTATTTAATTCCCCCTAACATATCCCATCCTATCCCCATAACCCCACATATTTAATCCCCCCCTAAAACTAAGGGTCAATTTATCATAGCCAAATCAACCTAACCCGCACATTTTTGGACTGTGGGAGGAAACCGGAGCACCCGGAGGAAACCCACGCAGACACGGGGAGAATGTGCAAACTCCACACAGACAGTCACCCGAGGTCAGATTCGAACCCGGGTCCCTGGCGCTGTGAGGCACCAGTGCTAACCACTATGCCACCGTGTTGCCCTATTATTTCATATATCAGCATTTTGTTAAAATGATGTAACAAAATACCAACAATAATTTGGCATCTGTTTTCCATTTGAAGGTTGAAAAAGATAATTTAAGGTCAGTGGCAAGATTCTCGTCCTTTGACCGTTTACGAAAGTGAAATAAATCGTTTAGCTGTTCAACCTTCTATTGAGGTTGAAACAGTTTCTGTCACTTGGGAAGTGTATTAAATATTATGTTATTTATATTTTATACTAAGAAACATGTTCCTTTTCTTATTTGCACTAAGGAGTATTGTAGAGTGTTTTGCTAGCCCAAGGAATTACCTGTGCTGTACTTCAAACATCACAGCTTATCAAATTAAGGTTATGTTCTGATATTTATTTTATGTAAATCAGGTAAGTTTTATATTCTTTTAAGGCTAGCATTTAATATCCTGTCAAAGGTCTATTACGACGGATTGCGATTCAACAGCACTGAAAGGCGTTGGCAATGGTCTTTTTGATTTACTATACACCATGCTGGTAGCACACCAGCTGTGGGCAGCTTTAAATATATTATATAAAATAATTAAATAGCAAAATGGTTTTATTTCATACATTTGAGGAAGTATAAATGATCTGTGCCGAATGCCCAGTTCTTGATCATACAATTGGAGTGCAAAAAACATTGATAATTTTAAACATTAATTGACATATTTCATATTTTTAATGTTTCTAAATGTTGCCACTAGGTACATATATTTTATTGTGAAGTGATACCAGAACGGTTAACAATCCGTTCAGATGCACTCAAATGGGTTCCTTTCACAGTGAAGCAGGCTCCTGCGCCTGCTTTCACTAACCATAAGAAAAACGTCCGTAATTGCTGGGCAGTTGGTGGGCAAATAGCCCAACTCTGCACCAGCAATGAGTATTTCTCCGTTGGGGGTGCAGATCATCTGTCAAGGCGAACTTTGGCAGATCACAAGTTCGGGATTTAGCGCATGCGCAAGCGTATTCTATTGCATTTAACATTTAGTGTTCCTAGTTTAAATGTAAATGCGGATCATATAAAATATATATATATATATATATATAATAAAGTTTACAGTTTAATCATTGTATGTTAACTGAATTAAATGCCACAGTTTATGTCTAAAGTATGATGTGAGTAAATTCTGGGCTAAAGGGTAAAATTTGGCTTCAGAATGCTAAATTTATTCTGGAAATTTGAGTTTGGATTAGGTCTGATAATATTTTTGATAAATTATGATTACAGATATTTATAGTCTCAGTGGGTTTATTTTATAGGATTTTATGCAAACACTGGCTGTGTTCCTCCACTCTCATGTATTTATTTTACTGTTTGCAGTTTTGGTCTTGCTTGTTTCAACCGTGATCGTGCTTATTCCATCACTACTGATCCCACTGCCTGTGGTACTGATTTTGAACACTGTGCTCCTCTTTCTACTTATTCTGGTACTGATCTTGCTCAATAGGATGGAGTTTGAATTTGCTGTGATTTTCCTTCGTCTCACTCTTATCCTGATCTCTGTCTCTGTAGCTCTGATCTAATTCTCTTGTACGGACCTTCAACCTATGCCTTTAATTCCATTTTTCTTGGAGTTAGCACTGTTCTTGCTTGATCTAACCGTTAACCAATGGTGCAAATTTTGTGCACTTTAAAATTGATCTGGTTCTCTCCGTGTTATTGATCACACTCGCTCTAATTGATCATCTTGTGACACTGACTTTGATCATGCTCCTCCAGGTTTATTTTCCTCCCATGGGCCTGCTTTTACTGGTTCAATCTTAGATCTTACTCACTGCAATTCTGATCTCTGTTGCTGTCTGTGGTACTGTTCTTGCTCACTGTCTCTATTCTCACTCACTTTGGCCCTTATCTCACTACCTTGGCCTGCTTTTATTCACTTGAGCCAAGATTTTCTTCCCTCGGTCCAAAACATACCTACCATCTGAGGCTTTGCTATTTTGAGGTTAGCACAGCTGAGATTATGTATAATGCATTGCTTGTGCGATTCTTCAGAGTGCAATTCTATGGTGCAACACCCCAGTACACAGCAGTATAAACTGCTGTTTTATTACTTTATGTGCACAGGAGATACTTGAATAGCAATCAACCATTTTCTGTTTGTAATATCAAAGGGCTAGTAAAAGGGATAGACAATATCCATATTTACCATAATGGTATGCAGGAATGTCATTGGTGAACCTTGAAAGGTAGTGAAATAAATGGAATTGTCCAAAAGATTTGGAAATTTCATATGTGGTGAATATTTGCTCTGGAATTGTTTTAGACTAACCTAAATGCAATAACTGTACCTTTCAAAGGAGCAGATATCTATTGGATATCTGGTGGCATCCCTCCACCATTGTTATATGACCCATTCTTCTGGACTCATCTGTAGATAAAGAAGGACGGAGTAAAATAAAGTGGTAACTGAAATACATGTTTATAATGATAGTGCTTATCTGTTTCCCATTAGATTACAGTGTGGCGCGAGGAACAGCGACATATCGCTTTGACCATATATCATCTCGCAACACAAAATGAAGAGCTGGACAAATGGATATTTTAAAGATTATAACCATTTATTCGAATGCATAACAGTAACCATTTTATTTTTCATATTCTTCATAGGTTTGTAAACGATACTCTTTGCTTTCGAGATCAATATTTAGGAGCATGCTGGTAATTGTTTGAGTGCTTGTTAGTAAGGGCTACAGCTGTGCAGATTAAAGGAGGAGATACTGTTAGTTTCCAAAAAATTGTTGTACTGAAGCTAGTGAGAGCTTTTATGTGTTTGCAAGAGTTTGTTTTGATTAGGAAAATACTGCAATTAAAGTACATTGGGGGCAGTTTACATCTGCCTACTGCACCGTTCACACTGAAAAACAGGGCAGTAGCAAACGAACATTATTCAAAAAACCTACTGCTCAATTGCCACCCGAGGCCCACCCATCTTGATTTTTGAGTGGGCCTTGAAATGGCCTCCCGACTGAAACAGGCTATTTAAATTGGAATCCTACACTGGCTATCCTGATGCAATTTTCAGGTACTAGTGGTACCAGACATAGCGAGGGACCACTGTAGGCTGCTCTGAAAACAGGGCCAAAATCTCAGTGCCCTTGATTTTTATGGGGCCGGGAGGAGCAGGCCACCCTCTGCCAGCTGCTCATTGTCCTCTCCCTTGCCCCAGGTTTAACTTGTGGCTCGGGGCCGCAGAGGAACCGAAGAATTTTCTGCCCTGTCTTTTTGATTGGCGAACTGACTATTAGCTATAATAAAACCATCCGCATTGTTTCTGCTAATTTACTGCAGGTGTACTTTGAGGCTCAGTGACACTGTCTGAAAAATTATTTCCCATGGTGTTTCATTTTATAAGTAACAAGTTCAGAAAATTCCATTTGGTAATATCAAGAATTCTTCTAACAAAATAAACCTCATATTACTCCTTTACTCTTAATATTAGCACGCATAGTTAGTTATAATTAATTTCAAGAACATGCTCCTTGTGTTTAGCTATGATGGTTTGTCTCCTTGTGTGGCCACTAGTTAGGTTCATGAGGTTAATCAAAGTCTGTGTACTTCCAACACAATTATATGGTGTTTTGTAATTTGAAACAGAATTCAGTAATTGGGCATACAACAATTTATAGTATATAGAGTGCAGTTCTATGAGTATCAGCAGCTCTCCAATACCTCACTGTCCTGCATTCTTAACGTGTGCTTATCAGCAGGCCATTTAACGCAGGGAAAGTGGTGGGAATCAGAGCTGAACCTTGCCTGATTCCCACCTGTGTACTTTCCAGCAGGGATCGTGAGAGAGTGAAATGGGAACCTTGGTTTATTTTCCATCCCCCTACCCCATAGGTCAGGGACACTGAGGCCAGTTGTGCCTTCTTGATCTTAAGACCATCTTGATCTGTATCATTCATTACTACACTAGCATTACTGTTACATACTAAGCCACTGAGGTGGGGAGGGGTGAAGCTTGATTTAATGGTCAATATAATCTTAAACAGATTGCCACAGCCTGCAATAGTAATGAATGAATCAATAAGCAGAAACCAGCAAGGGAAAAAATAATAATTCAAAATGACCAATTGTAACCATTGCTTTAGAGATCTGTGCACTTTATATTTGAGTGGATGATAAAATAAAAGCATCCATAATAAAAATATAGCATGTGACATTGAGTGGATTCTTTGCCACTAAAATTGTCACTTATCAGCTAACCTCATTATATTAACATTAGTAATACCTTCCACTAATCAAATGACACAACGCTATATAGGAAAATGTACCATTTGTAATCATGCTGCTTAGATGTGGCAAGGAAAAATGGTTAGTGGTAACAGAAAATTCAAATTCCCAATGGTAAAACTCAAACCGGAAATTTGAAATATAAGAAATAAATTAACCCCCATCAGAAAACCATGCATTATAAAGACAATACTCAGAGGTTTGGGTGACTATTATTAGATTTAGCATTGATATGCATGCTGTTGTGTCTGTTAAATCATTTATACCAGTTGAGTGTGTTACACTCTTGTAACTATTTACTTCACGAGCCACCAAACAGGATCAGGGTAGCACCACTTCGCCACAATGTTGAGTTTCTGCCCTTTTTAAATTTTCAGCCATTATTTCTGCACACCCGCCTCACCCCTTTGCAAAGGCTAAAATTTTGACTGAATCCTTTTTGAGTCTTCAGAAAGGCTCGACAATTTTAAACACTATATATGCAACCATTTACCATTAAATGGTTAATGACACTTACTTTTTAAAGATTGCTGCTCAAAATGAACATCCTTTTGATACGCTGCAGGGTCCCCTTCATCGCACTCCCTGTGTCAGGCTCAAGCTGCGCGCTGAGCATACTTAAAAAATGATATTTGTGAGCTGGACTCGTGGCATCCAATGAGGGTGGCATGCTCCTCAGACCTTGTGGGAGTTTTTTAGCCCAAATTTCTCATTTGACTCAACAGTGGCAGATACTGAAGTCACTTTCATGGTATAAGTAGAGGATATCTCTTCAGTGACATTCAGCTTCTGGCACGTTGTGATCAACTTGTAATTGGTTGTCAAGATAGTCTTTAAAACAAGTTAAAGAACTCCAGCTATTTACCGTCAACGCTGAGATATACTATTTACTCTGTAGTTGAGAACGGTACCTGGATCCATCAGTGGACTTAAAATTAATTCCAGAATGTTGTGCCAACTATCAAAGGATAATTCATACATGCATATTATTTTGTTTATTTTCTGCTTATGAAAATTATCACTCCAGTAGGCAATGTAATTATTATTTACTTTCATTGAAAAATGTACAAAAGCACTTGTGATCTGAGGAATAGAAATATAAAAGATCAAATTATGGTATCACTATAAGAATGTGACTTGAATATCTAATTCAAAGTACTTATACACGTATAACCACAACAGTAGAACAGTGTTAATGGGATTGATAACCACTATATCAAACTGCAATATTTTACATTGTTCCAGAGAAAGTCATGGTAATTATTTTAAATATTTACGAAGTAATTGCAATAAAAGATGCAAGTCCAACAGTGGTAAATTATAGAGAATAAACCAGCTAGTGGTACAGGACAGTATTGCAAATGGGTTATTTTCTGTCTTTCACTGTTATTCCGCTGTGTACAGTAAACTCTTGTTTAAGCGGCACTTAATCATCTGGAATTCTTTAATAACCGGCAAAATAGATAACCGGTAATCTTGCTGAATCCATCCATTTTTCGTTTTTCTGAGTCCGAGTTTCCCGCGGTGGCCGAGTTAGTCAGTGGTTTTTATTTTTTTTCTGTTACAAATTGCCTACCTCTCTGTTATCCAGAATTTTTCATCAACCGGCACCATCCTGGTCCCATAGATGCCGGATACGAAAGAGTTTACTGTATTTTGTTTACAATGTATGCTTTGGACATTCTGTAAGAAAAGTTTCTCCTTCATGTCAATATATGAGTGATGATGCAATTGTTGGTTATCAGTGTTACTAAAAGATATACCTGGGGTTACAGGTTCCCTTACTCAGAAGAGCAGCTCTGTAAAAATAAAAAAGAGAATGGAGAACAGTGGAGAGGAAGCTGAGCCAAGAAAATGTAGCAGAGAAGTGAGAGTGATAGAAGGCAACTCTTAAAAAATAATGCAGGAGAGGAACAAACAAGAGAGTGAGAACACTTCGAGAAAGAGCAACTTACAGTATGGGAATGGGCAGGCAGAAGAATCTAATAACTGGAGATATAGCAATGGTTCGAAATACTAGTTGATACTATTGATAATAAATGGTAATTAAATGTTTATTTCTCCCTTCTCAATTTATAGATTCTATTTAGCATATTTTTAAATGAGGCGGAGAAAGCTGCTCTGCGATATTATTTTGTCACGGTAATATCATTCCTCGTTAGTCATATGGTTACCAAGGATGAACAAGCATTGATCACCATGAACCAGATAAGATTTTTCAGTCATATTGGCCAGAATTTTCCCCGCTGCCAGGTATACGGGTTTGGGGACAGGTCGGCAGTAAAAATTGCTGAAATTGCGAGCGCGTTGAGAACTCGTCGTCATCCTGCCACCTTGCGCATTTAACTCATGCGCGTTTCCTAGCACGCCACGGACCCGAACGGCAGAGGTGACCTAATTGAAGTAATTAAGTTGCTTGTTGCGAGACCCTTAACAGGGTTTTTATCCAGCGCTTTTGATTTCTACTGGATGACCACGAAAATCACGCAGCTCGGGAACCTCATCTGTCAATGTGAGGCGGAAGCTCAGTGGCCATTGTGCGAGGTCATTAATGGAGAGCATGGAAATCCACATAAGTGCTCCCACATTACACCTCATTACTTGCCTAAGGGAAAGGCTCTTGCTGACTCCATTTTATGCACATATTTAGGTGTCTAGCATTTGCAGGTCTTTTCTGCAACCTCAGAAGCCACTCTCGCCACATTGCTAGTCAGTATCACAACATTGACAAATTGGTCCGCTGATCTCGACTTGACATGTCATCTATTACATCAGCAGGGGTGCCGTTTATACTGTCTCACCTTGGTCCTCAGAATCGGACCAAGATGAGCCCCAACACCAGCAGCAGCAGCAACCTTCTCCTCAACGACCTGATGCGCCACAGGAGAGAGGGCATTAGCGCAGGGCTGCACCGCACCGGAAGTTATACCCCCAACACAGGGTATACAGGCAGGGGATGAGCTTCCTCAACATGACTGAGCAGCAGTGCCAAAGGAGGCTCAGGCTATCGCGCCAGGTCATTGCAGACATTTGCAGCTTATTGGAGCCAGACCTGCAGCCCAGAGGACCTGGTGGACACTCCTTACCAGTGGCTGTCAAAGTCACCTCCACCCTCAACTTCTTCGCCTCAGGCTCCTTCCAGGGATCTGCAGCAGACATTTGCAGCATCTCGCAGTCGGCCACAGATGCATCACACAGGTCACCGATGTCACGTTTAAGAAGGCAGCCAATTATGTGAACTTTGCCACTGATGAAGCCAGTGCTACTGAGCGGCCGCTCGGCTTTTTCACTCTGGCTGGCTTCCCACGGGTGCTGGTCATTATCGACTGCATACATGTGCAAGAGCTTCCACTCCCTCAATGTGCAGCTAGTCTGCAACTGTAGGGAGATCATCATGTGTGCGCCAAATTCCCCGGCAGCTGTCATGCCTTTTTCGTGCTGCGCCAGTCCATCCTCCCTCAGCTTTTCGCACCACCAGACACACTTACCAGCTGGCTGCTTGGAGACAAGGGCTATCCACTAAAGACGTGGCTCATGACACCCTTGATGAGGCCAAGCAATGAGGCCGAGGACCATTATAATGAAAGCCACATGTCCACCACATGCCCCCCAGATGTGTCATAGAGCAAACAGTAGGCATGCTGAAGATGCGCTTCAGATGCCTTGACAGATCTGGAGGAGCTCTTCAGTACACACCAGTCAGGGTCTCCAGAATTGTCGTCGTATAATGCGCACTGCACAACATAACTCAGCAGCGAGGATTGGGGCTGCATGAAGAGCAAGGCGCACATCCCAGAGCCTCTTTAGAGGAGGAGGAGGAGCAACAGCTGGAAGATGAGGAGGAGCAGGAGGAACCTGAGGTCCAGATGGCACGTGCAGCAGAGCACATTGCTGCCCGGGAGGCCAGATTTACTTAACTTCCTGCAATGTACCCATATGGCTGCCACATGCTGTGCCAAGTCTCCGCCCCCCCCCCACACCCCCGCCCCTCAACAACACCATAAAGCATCCCTACAATGAGTAAGCCATTCATTTCACACAAACCCTCATTGCTGGAGGTTATGTAATATCTCACCATTCACTCCAACTCACAAAGCCACTTCCAAGGTAGCAGACAAAAATGGGCATGACTGGAAAGTGGTGAAAATAAATACATTTATGTGTGTGATAACAGTAACGACCCTTTAACAATAACACTTCTTTATACAACCATGTGCATGCCCTTGTGCATTTAGGATTGTGGCTTTTTTCTTTGACGCATCCTTCTACGAGGTGCAACCCCTGTGGCTTCAGCAGAGGTAGAGGCAGGCTGTGACTGCTTAGACACTTTTGGCGGACGTCCTCTGGGTTTTGGAGCTTGTGAGGGCCCCCCCCCTGCAAAGACTGCTCCTCCTGCGACTGTGCAGGGGCAGACTCTGCCATCGGGATCCGAGGAAGCATCTGGGGCGTTGACTGAGGGGGAGGCAACGGGGGAGATGTGGGCGCGCCTTTGAGAGGAGCCCCCACTTCCATGTCCCTTTTCACCATCATTCCTCTCATGGGCCACCCGCACTTCCCTGCTAGCAAGGAGCTGGAGAGCACCTTGCTGCACAGCAGTGGGGCCATGAGGCTCCAAGTCTAAGTTTAGATCCTTCCTAGAGAGGAAGTCTATGAGCCTCTGCCATCTGTGCTCCACAGCTAGCATGTGCTCATGTGAGTGGCGCATTAGCTGCTCCATGCAGGTGGCCATGCTTTCCATGGAAGATCACATCGTCGCCATCTCCTGCAACATGGTGGTACTCATGTTGGAGATAGAATCCTCTATTCTCTGCATACTTGCAGACATCGCAGCTGCAAAACCTGCCTGAGCCTCCTGCATTTCTTGCTGCCCCTCCAGGATCGCCCTCTTTCTCGATGGCCCCCGAGGCTCAGCGTCTGCAGCTGAGCAGAGCTTGGTGCGTCCTGCGCCCTCCAGCGAGGAGTCTCCACTGCTGTCTCTGTCAACACCATCTGCTCTTGCTCACTTGTCAAGTGTGAGACACCAGGTGACAACACTCTTCTATCTCGCATAGGACCCACCGAGGTGTGTGTATCTGGGTTGGTGCTGGGTGCGCTTGGGTCTGGTGACGGTGCACCCTCAGAGGCTGGAGGGTCCTCTGAGGAGTCGTCGTCCTCCTCCGGCTGGAGAGTGGGATGGGGCGGGCTTGCTCTTGATGGACCTGTGTGAGAGTAAAGAGATGATTTAGAAATGTTACATTAAGAATGGGTAACGATGCCATTATGCACATGATGAACATTCACTGACTGCTGACATCATGTATGCCATCTGGCTGTATGAGATGTAATTCTGTCACCAGGTTGCTGAGAGGGCCACATCTCTCCATCTCCCACTGCCAGCTCTCCAACTCTGGAAACCGCCAGGGGCCCCTCCTCTGCTGGAGTCAAATTACAGAAGACTGGAGGGCCACCTCCGGTTCTCTGTCTTTCCCTGTTATTGTTTGCTCTTTTCTCCTGCAAGGAGGGAAAGAAGAGAAGTTTGAGTGAGAAAGATGGAATGAGTGTAAGGAATGGATGGGTTACATCTGTAGAGGGTGACTATGAGGGAGTGGGGTGCCAATGCCAAATGGCCTCCTTGTGTGGTGTTAGTTGATATGAGTGCATTAGGATGAGGGTGAGTGTGAGGGGTGGTTAGACAGATGGGGATGTGAGTATGTACATAGAGAGAGAGAAATGGGTGGACCTGGAAGGCATGTTGGTGTGAGTATTGATGTGCAGGAGTAAGCTTGGGAAGGCAGAGTGATGGGGATGTGGTGGGCAGCACATAAGGATGAAGGTGAGTGTGGCTTTGCACTCACCTTTCCTGACCTCATCAGATCATTGAATCTCTTCCTTCACTGTACCCATGTCCTCCTGACGACATCCCTGCTGCTGACCTCCTCAGCAATTTCGAGCCATGCCCTTTTGGTCTCTTGGGGAGGTCTCTTCTGCCCATCAGCAGGGAAGAGGACCTCCCTGCATGCTCTGACTCCCTCCACCAGATTATGTAGCGAGGCATCCAAAAAGCGGGTGCAGCCCTCTGTCTTTGGGAACTCATTTTATAACTTGCAGCAATAACTCAATCCTCTACAATACTTCCTCCACACTCCTACATCAACCTTCAATTGCGATGTGCTTTAAATATTCCCACTGGAAATGAGTCATCGACTACATCATCAGACCGCTACCAATTAATAGGGCCGCAAATGCGCATGACTTGTTTAATGGGGCCATTAACTAAAAGTCGCAGTGGAGAACGTGCTGTTCACATCATCAGGCTCCCGACCCGCTACGTGGCCCGCACCCACGCAGCCCGTCTCGAAGGTCAAAATTCCAGCCATTGTTCCCACAGACCAACCACAGGGCTCAAATTCATTAAGATCAGTTACTACAGAAACAGTCACATGGGTACCAAACATCAATGAGGCATGACTGTATAAATAGAAACTAGCTGAATCCCATTTCCACCTACCTATCTTTAATGTCAGTGGTCCAGAGCCTTGTCAATAAAATACAGAACAATCAGTTTTGTCAGATAAGTAGATGTAGCCAGTGAGATTTTTTAGAAAGCATCGACCAATTGGGAAAGTCACGTGATTGCTAATGGTCGATGACATTGCTCAAAAGGGAGATCTTAATTGTCTTATACGCATATCCTGCTGCACAACCTGACTTATTGATATATTACTGTACGTTGCATGGTATGAAATACCATATCCTCCAATTTGCCCTGAGCAATACTATGGATGGTTTTGTATATGTGTGCGTTTTCTGTAACTTCAGGTTTCTCGTTGTGTCAAATTCTGTCACACATGTCTTGTCTATGTTAACGCCTGTGTGCCATGCTAGTCGTTGCTTTTTAGGATTGTTCAAGTGTACTTTTTAGATATCCCTCTGATTAGCTTATTCTTCCCGCATGACACACTCGTAACTGCATCTCCCAGCTCCATTCACTAGAAGACCTCGCCCTGCTTAATAACTCAGAACAATACCAGGTATTTTTGCTACTAGAATAATAATTAATTTTCTTTTCTGTTTCTCTTGCTTCTTGTTCTTTTATATTTTATAAATCAGAAGTACATAAATATATACTCCTGGTGTCGTTGACAGGAGACTGGCCAGGAACAATATAATGAATTCTCCCGAACCCAACCTGTAAATAATTAATATATTCAATGAGATTCATGTGTTGAAAGAAAAATCTGAAGTATAATGTGTCCAAAAGAGTAGCTGAGGATATTTTTTGCCTTCCTCACAGTTGTTATCTGGAGTACCTTCTCCGAGTTGGGCTGCAGCCAAGGCTTTACAGAGCCCCACTTATCCTAGATGATGGGGTTGATCCTCACCCGTCAGACACAAGTACCCTTGCTGGATGTCAACCCAGTGATCTGGTCTCTGCTCTCTGGGGCTGTCTGGAGTGGGGCCTGAACCCAACCCTTCTGACTGCGCCAGTTGTCACACCACATACAATGTGTAATGCCCTGTAAATATTTTTCATTCCTGTGTCCCTAATCCCAATAACCATTTCAGCATGTACATACATAGCACACTGGATAATAGCCTCTAAATAATAAATAAATTCTGCCTGACCTGTTAATAATTAATTAATTATTTTTCCCAAGCTCAACTTGTAAATAATTCATGAATGATCCCAAACTCAGTCTGTGAGTAATTAATGAATTCTCCCGTCCCTGACCTTTAACATCAGTTGTGGGGAAACTACTAGAATTTGTCATTAGGGATAGAGTGACTGAGCACTTGAACAAATATGAGCTGATCAGAGTGAGCCAGCATAGCTTTGTTAAGGGCAAGTCACGTCTGACTAATCTAGTTTCATTTTTTGAGGAGGTCAATGTTAAGGTAAATAAGGGAGTGTCTATAGATGTTATCTATATTGACTTCCAGAAGGCATTCAATAATGTTCGACTTGAGATTATTAGCAAAAATGAGAGTGTACGGAATTGGGGGAAGCTTTTTGACTTTGATTGGAAATTGATTGGGAGGTGGGACACAGTGTGGATAAAGGGTACATACTCTGATTGGCGGGATGTGACGAGCGGTGTTCCTCAGGGATCTGTTCTGGGGCTTCAACTTTTCTTCATATTTATTAGTGACTTGGATGAAGGAATAGAGAGTTGTGTATCCAAGTTTGCAGATTACAATGCGTTAAGAGGAACAGTAAGTAGTGCAGATGGGAGCAGGAAGTTGCAAAGGGACATAGATTAAGTGAATGAGCAAAAGTGTGGCAAATGGAGTTTAATGTGGGCAAGTATAAAATCATCCACTTTGGACCCAAGAAAGATAAATCGTGAGTATTTTCTAAATGGTGAGACTAGGAACTGTAGAGGAGCAAAGAGATTTGGGAGTCCAAGTACACAAATCATTAAAAGCCAGTAGACAGGTACAAAAAGCAATTAAAAAGGCTAATAGAATGTTGGCCTTTATCTCAAGGTGTTGGATTACAAAGGGGAGGAACTTATGTTTCAGTTGTACAGAGCCTTGGTCAGACCCATCTTGGATACTGCACCTCAGGAAGGATATATTGGCCTTGGAGTGTGTGCAGTGCAGATTCGCCAGGATGATATCTGGACTTAGAGGGTTAAATTACGAGGATAGGTTGCATAATCTTGTTTTGTATTCCTTGAATATAGAAGATTGAAGGGTGATCTGATCGAGGTGTTTAAAATGTTAAAAGGATTTGATAGGGTAGATAGAAAGGAACTATTTCCTCAGGAGTGAAATCAGGAAACACTTTTACACACAAGTGTAGCAGAAATCCGTAACTCTCTCCCCCAAAAGGCTGTTGCTGGAGCTTTCAAGATTAAGATAGATAGATTTTCGTTAGGTAAGGGTAGCGAGGAATATAGAGCAAAGGCAGGTAAATGAAATTGAGGTGGAGATCAGTCATGATCTAATTGAATGGTGGAGCAGGCTCGAGTGGCTGAATGGCCTACTCCTGTTCCCACGTTCCTAAATAATTGATGATTTTTTCCACCCTGGAGCAATAAATAATTGAAGAATTCTGTGAACCCCAACCTTAAAATAATGTATTAATTGTGCCTGACCTCAACCTGCAGATAATGAATGGATTGTATGAGTTTGATGTGATGCAAGATAAACTTCAAACACACTCTGTAGGGCACTGTATATTTCATTGCGGTACTGCTGTTTCCACTGACTATTTCAGTATATAAATAAATAATGCCCTGCTACATGACCATTTCTTAAGGCAGGCTGACCAATTAAAAAAAAAAGAATGGGTCACATTGATGACCTGCAAAAAATATATGAAATAAAAATGTGCATGACTGAATTAATATATTTCATTCCAATGCTGCTGCTTCCGATAGCCATTTTGAAATATATAATTAAATAAATATGTGGGAGGCCAAGGTCTAAATAATTATTGCATTCTTGGAATTATTAAATACTTGTAATTCATCAATGAATTGAGTCACATTCATGTGTTGCAAGAAAAACATGAAATAAAATTGCAATCAAGATGATTGATTTACATTTTTCATGGAAAAAGGTATAGTATCATGCCATTCAATTCTCAAAGCACCAATAAAAGTTCCAGTATACCATTTAATCAAAATTCAATTTGACGTATTTAATTATTATAATAATACATTGTACATTATAATGACATAAATGTGTGGGTTAGGTTGATTTGGCTATGATAAATTGACCCTTAGTGTTAGGGGGGATTAAATATGTGGGGTTATGGGGATAGGATGGGATATGTTAGGGGGAATTAAATATGTGGGGTTACGGGGGTAGGGTGGGATATGTGTACTGTGGGGATTAAAGCAGGGACAGGGTACTGGATTTGGATGATCAGCCATGATCGTATTGAATGGCGGAGCAGGCTCGACGGGCCGAATGGCCTACTCCTGCTCCTAGATTCTATGTTTCTATGTTTCTATGTTTCTATAACAGCTCTACTGTTATATTATTACAGTTACAGAACCAGTACCGTCACCTGAAACTTTATTGCAATTCCTGGGTCCATGGTAAGCACTTCCTCGGGATTCAACTTGTCGATAACCTTAAAAATCTAGAATACCTGAATAAGATTGCCTCTCAATCTTCTCAGAGTAAATAAACTGAGCTTCAGTCGTCTCTCTTTGTAGCTCACTTATCTGATCTGATACCAGATATCAGATGGGTAGCCCTTTGCTGTACCTTTGCCACTGCCACAATATCCCTCTTGTAAAATGGCAATCAGAAATGCAACCTGTACTCCAGATGGCGATGAATCAGTGTCCCACTTAAGCTTAATATCACATTCTGTGTTCTATTCAACGTGCTACACAACCTAAGATCCTATTTGCATTAGTTACCATTGCCAAGTTAACTCCAACTGCAAAGAGCCAATGTAACCATTTTTGGAAAAAATAACTTTGTTGGAAATCCAGTTCAGAGAGAACTTCTCTTGGGCATCAGCATGATTCTAAAACTTTCCTTGATGTATTATCTACAATGTTTAGCAATTCCAGGTATATGAGACCTTAGAGAAGTATGAATTGTTGTGCTTGAAATGGTGTCATAGTCAAGAAGCTTCATTATGTTTTTGAACCTGGCTTGCTTGACAGCTGTGCTTACAGGCATCTAAGGCTGTAGTCAGTGTTTTAGTTTACTTGTTCAATTTGCATATCTAATTCACCGCAGTGAGATAAAACTCAATTGCACTGGAAACCCCTGTGTTATGGATTTCTAAGATGTAATAAGGATTTTGACTTTCAAAATGTTGATTTCAGAAAATGGTTCAAAATACCTGTGAAAGCAAGTATTATTCTTATTCAACTTTCAGCTTTCTTCTGTTTAAATTTACCTCTCATAATCAAGACAGATTTGTAGCTTAGCCTGATATATACAGTCCTCAATGTTGTATTTTTCTACTAATTGAAGAAACAAGGAATGTGCAGTGAGCATTCTGCACTATTTCTGGAATAGCATAGTGGTGTAAGGGTAGATTGTTAGTCTTGAGGAACACTGTATATTATTCACCACATTCTTAAGGTTAGGTTTTGGTTTGTAGGCTCACAGGCTTGTCTACAGAAGGTGGCTTTAGCAGCAAACCTGAGTAAACTGCATTAGGAGAGAGTCTAAATTGAAATACAGCATATGAAGATACAAAAAATGTAAATCCTTGATAGGATATAACATACCTGCTAGACTCTGGCAGAAATTTGGAGTAGATTTGTTGGAGTTTGATGCAGAGTAGTATCTAATCATAGTAGAATACAAATAAACTGCTTTAAATCAACAAACTGTGAAATACAAACAAATCACCTGCCCTCGATTGCTGCAAGCAACAGTTCAGTAGACATGGTATTCTTGATGAAGTACAATAACAACTTGCATTTATATAGCACCGTTAACATAGGAAATGTTCCAAGACGCTTCACAGAGGCATAATCAGACAAAAATTGACACTGAGCTGAAGAAGGTGATATTAGTAGGGGTAAATAAAAGCTTGGTCAAAGAGATGAGTTTTAAGGAGAATCTTAAAGGAAGACAGGGAAGTGGAGAGGATAAGAGGTTTAGGGAGGGTAGTTCCAGAGGGTAGGGCCTGAAGACGCATTCGGCAATGCAGGGGCGAGAATATTGGGGTTGCATAAGAAGCCAGTAGTTTCTGATAATGTAGATATGATACAGTATGTCTCCAAAAAGTTTAATTAGTTAAGTAGAGCATGAATTCCATCATAAATACCTTTCTCAAAATGCCTTCAGTCTAATGAGAAGTCTGAGGGAGCAGTGCAAATTACAAAGAGTTTGCTGCAGATAGCAAGAGCCAATTGTTAAATTCACATTTTGCCTTAGTTGACTATCACATTGTGATCCTAATGGATTTCCACCTCCTGTTGAGCTGCTTGTGGCTTATAGAACCAAAACAAGACTTTCATATTCACAGAAACGACTCCAACCAGAAGTAATGACAAAGGAAACTGAAAGCAAAGCAAAACAAGTCAAGATTCATAAACCACTTAATAGAATTAATTTTAAAAAGTGAATGTACAGTATTTGAGATAATTTCACTCAAAGATTGTTACAGAGGTCATAGTTATCTTTAGCAAAAGGAACATGTAGCTTCTTCACTAAATGTACTGTTAGCCAGTTTTGTTTGCCTTTGTTAGATGTTGTATAAAGTTGTTGATAAAACCAGATGTGCAAGTGTGATCATTAAAGTCATGTCCAATGAGATTTCGGAAGATGAACAGGGATGCATGTGGACAGACAATTGTTATATAGACATGATGGGCTGGATTTTCCTCTGCTATACTGTGGTGGAAAATGAAAGGAAATAGGGTGGTGAGGTCCATTGGCAGATTCCTGCCCCTACCAGCGCTGCCAGGAATCTTTCACCACCCCCTGCAGCAGGGAAATCAGCCACCTGTCCCTTGACAAGTCTCTCAATGTAAATGACAACACGAAGGCAAAGACCAGGAACCCAATTTCCCTGCCTCCCGTCTCGGCTATCCCTGATCTTAGGGACTGCCTGCCAGGAGAGGGGTGACAGTAGACCTGGTGCTGCAGCAGCAAGCCTGCTGGTGCAAATGTTGGAGGGGGAAGGCCTAGTAGCGTGCAACTCTTCCTCTCCTCAGGCTCAGGCCTCTTGGAAGAAAAATCTTTGGCACACCTCTATCCTGATTGGATATGACTTCTCTTTCTCTGGTGCTACAGCAAGTGTCAGCGTGATGGACAGAAGTCCTAACCCACCCATCTACTGCCAGCAAACCCACCCGGAAGAAAATCCAGCACGGTGACTCTCAGAAATTGCGCAGTTGAACCTTTAATTTAAAATATATTCTCTAGTTTCCATATCTATCATTCCTACTCATTTCCCAATGCAAAATCTGTTTGTTTATCAATTTGTGATACAAGCTGTATGAACTTGTTTTGTTATTAAGACAGGAACGTAGAGATTTACTAAAGGTATGAGTCAGAGATAAGTTGTGTTAATATATTTGCTGGGGGGGAAAAAAAGTTTTGTTGCCATAGGAAGTTTTGATGATGTCAAGGAATGGAGGCTGAAAAATAATAGTGAGGTAAACAGCTTCTTTAGGAATTTATGATCATGAAAAAGGTATTGATAGCTGAAAAATTCTCTGATCTTTGGTTTCTAATGAAAAGACTCCTGAGGCATTACACAACAATACTGATGGCTCTTATTCTGGTATAGGTTTGCTCACAAGAAGGTAACTGCTGCTCCAATTGTAGTTGCTGTAACAAGTGATTTTTCTATTCTTATAATATTCAGTGACTCCAGAACTGAGATTGCCAAAGGAAATTTTGAATGAATTTCAAATAAAATAATATTTCCCAGTTAGTAAAGAATAGAACAAAACTTGGTTGGGATATTTTAAGATATAAACCTTAATAACTATATTCAAATTTTGATCCCTAGGGGCAAAGGGTAGTGCTCTGCAAGAAATGCCTTAAAATGTGTGTGTATAGAGAGGGATTATAGCAAGTAATCTTTCAAGTTAAAAAATATATGTTTGACCCAGAGTAAAAAAAAATGGTGCTGCAGTAAAATAGTATAAATGCAGAGTCAGATCAATGGACTGACTCCTCTGTGGATTTGGGATCCCAGAGGTTTCATATCAAAAGCATAAATTCCTTTGCCTAATGTAAATGCAATATTCAGGAGTTTGGGTTCCCAATTAAAATTTCTTTAAATGCAGAGTGTTGTGATGTCATTATGCCCATGTTGGGAATGTCCTAGGAGCTGAAAACCATCTTCAGAATCATGCACTGAAATCAGGTTTGGAGTGCCAGTACATGGCTTTACATGCCTGTGCAAAACTAGAGAGCAAATTACACGCCGTTCCCTTTTGCAGAATAACTTCATCCTAAATTTGTCTAATGAGATTTAATTACTCTGTGGATTTGGTGGTAACATAGATTAAGTATTCATTAATATTAATGTTGAAGATCCATCAATTTAACATTAGTGAAAAGGGCAGAATTGTGCAGATGAGGTCTGCTTTAAGTATGAAGTACTTAGCTACTTTTATGCCTCACTGTTGAAAATAATCTGCAGTGGAATGACTCCTACTTGGAGAAGATGGGTGCTACACATAAGTAGAAATGAAGCAGATATGCTCTGCTGACTCGAGGCATCGTTGCTCACCAATCTAGTACAGGACACACACATGTAATTGAAGAGGATGTGAAATGGACACACTGGAGTATAAATTAATCTTTGGAAAAAGAAATCGGGCCGAGTGCAAGATTGGCTGCCAATTCACTATCGGTCATTTTGCACTGCCGCCCAAAATGAATTTATACCCCAGTAATGTCAGGATGGAGAAAATTGTCCTACAGCAGGCATTGAGCTGCATTTAACTGTGATGAGTACGCTTTAATAGGGAAGTGACACTCACTGCTTTGGTTCACACATGCAGAATGTTCACAGGGGGAGTTACCAGAGGGTGGGTGGTGCCTTTGCAACTGTATAGCAGCAAGAGCAAGTGCTTCTAGGAGAGGGAAAAAAAGGAATTAAAAAAAAATTGCAAACAGAACTGCAATTGAAATAAAGACTCCAAGGATGAAGTGTTAGGTAGCATTAAACATGTCGGAACTTTGTCAGTTTTGATGCATTGGCTTTGGAAGATAACTTGTTGTGCCCCCTCTTCTATTTGCATCTAATTCATGTAAATGCAATTTTTCTAATTAGAGTCGATGAGATTGGGTTGATGCATTACAAAAGTTTGGGGTGGACAGCAGATTGAAGAGTTTGAGTAAAATGTAGGACTGCAATAGCAAATGTGTTTTCTTTTAAGAAAGTAAATTTAGATATAAGATATAAGATGGGATTTTTGCCCAGGTAAAGTCAAGGCTGAAGACTCTAACCCCAGGGTTGTTTAGACAGGAAACTCTAGATTATATCCTTGCACTTAAATAAGGTTTTCAACATGTTTCTTTGCTTATTATAAACATGATGTGAAATAAATTAATGTCATTGTAATGTGTAAAGCTCATTTTTTCAACAAGTAAATATTCTCTTATATTAATATCGATAATACTATGGCCAGCTCATTCAGCTTCCTGTGGGACTGTGATAGACTAGTCAGAGACTGGAGAATTTGAGATGCCCATTTAGATACATGTGAATGCTATGATTACCCTTCCATACTGCTGATTGGAACTTTTCAGCAGTCTGCCCCACATTTTAAGTGCAAGTCTCCCAGTAGATATGCAAATATAGTATTATTAGCAAAAACAGCTGATATTACATGTACCTCTTGGTAAGCTACTCTCAATTTTCTGAGAGTTCCTGGCATGAATAGCCTTGGGGATTTGCAGGTGACATTCATATTCAATGTAAGCCATATGAAAGGAGAGCCATTCCTTTGGTGCTAAGATTGGCAACATATCAAAATGAACATTGCACAAGTATTAGCTGTTTATTTTTTTACTTTTCCTTTAATTAAAAATTCTCCAGCCCCGGTCTTGCCTCTACCTTCTAGCGTTAGTAGTTTTCAAATTGCCCCAGCGCTAACTTTATACCAGGTCCCTTGGGTCCCCGGAAGCGTCGGGCTCTCACCCACCAACCCTGATGTCATTCCTGCTGGTTTCGGGTGGGAGACAGCTCTGCCAAATGCTAATAAAGTCTGGGAGTTTAAATGGCCTGAACCTCACGTTCAACTCTCTGCAGGGGATTTCAGACCTCCCCGTACCCTGCTGTCCCAAACATGCCCCAAGTTAAAATTGGGCCTTCTGTCGTTTCCTCAAAAATTCAATTAAATTACTCAAGCTCGACTTGCCCCATAACATATACTCTCTGGTTGTCCCTGATTAGCCCATGCCTTTTTAAGTGTTCACCAATTTCACCCCATATTGTGGACTCTACAGGGTAAAAATTTGTCAGGCCCATAATATTGGTCAATGCATATCAGATAATTGTAGGCATGCTGCTCACTGTTTTACATCCATTGACATCAATGGATGGAAAATCACAGGCAGTGTGCTCCCCATTATCCAGTATATGTTGACTGCATGTCCCGTCAGTTGAGACAATAACTTGGAATAACTTTAAAAGCATACTGCTAAACATGCAGGATAAATACATATCTAGGATTTACAAATGTGAGAAGTCGCACAACACCAGGTTATAGTCCAACAGTTTTATTTGAAACTGGTGTTGGACTATAACCTGGTGTTGTGCGACTTCTCACATTTGTCCACCCCAGTCCAACACCGGCATCTCCACATCATTAGGATTAACAAGCATAGGATAAAGAAATGTGACCCTAAATTGATATGTGGCTTCTCGCCTTTGGTGTTTCTGAATGCCAGATTATGTTGAATGTGATTATTTTATGGTCACTATTCCCCAGAGTTTCCCATATATCATCTGCATCAGTTACCATTACCAAGCCAAGATGTGCTTCCCTGAAGCTTTGGATCAAGATGTACTTATGCATTATATTCACCAACTTACATACTGGACCACTAAGGTATTCCCAATTTATATTCAGTTAGTTGAAATCCCTCATTAAAAAGCTTCTTGATTTCACATATTCTTTCTATCTCTCAATTGAGTAAATTTTTCTGTATTATTCTGATCTGGCAGTTTGATGCATTCATTGCTATTATTTGGGTTTAGTCACGTTTCACATATTCCTTACTGTATTCCAGTTCTCCATTGTCACACCAGCTGAAACTTCAGGCATATTATTCCTAATTAATACAGAAATGAAATAGTGGGAAAGTTGTCTCCTAGAACTTGGAAAAATTTAAATTGAAATATAACATTTTATGTTACAAAAATAAATATATAATTTTTTCTATATAATTAAGTCTTTTGTATAATTAGATCGTTCATCGGACCTCATTTGGAATACTGTGTTCAGTTTCTCACATCAGGAAGGATATAATGGCCTTGGAAAATGTCCAGTGATGATTCAACAGTATGATACCTGGGCTGAGGGGACTCAGCTATAATGGGAGACTGGGTAAATTTGAGTTATGGTCCCTGGAGCTGAGGTTAAGCGTGATCTAATTAAGGTGTTTAAAATAACTTCTACAGCAGAGGGAAAATCTAAAGTACATAAAAGTGCAGCAGTAGTGGATTTATAAATTACTGAAGAGGGATATGAGTTCTGAGGACATGTCATTTATTGTCTGGTGTGGGGGAAGGGAATGCCGAACCCCCCAAAAATGGAGACCATTGTGATTCTGCCTTTCAAGCCAAAAATAACATCGTGGAAAGTCATAGATGTAGTTTTGCAACATTCAATACCACTTTATTGGGTCCAGTTCCTTGGCAATCTAATCTTAGATGCATCATGCTAATTTGTGAACTAAAACCTTTTGCAAACACTCACACCTATGATACTTCCAGCCAACAGTTCAATTAATGCTGACTCTCTATCACATGTATCTTGAACCCCACGGCATTCCTGAGGCAGGAATTACTTGAATTCACCTGGTAATTTAACAATTTTATTTCTTAGGTAACTTCCGGAGGGATAAGGATAAATCAGAACCATGAAAATGTGGCCCTGATTTTAACCCAACCCACCTGGCAGGAACATGGCGGGTGAGCAGTTAAAATAATGAAAATTGACTTCCTGCCTCGTTCCTGCCGGAAATCCGCCCGCCGCCATTTTAACTGGGAGCTGACTCGGGTGGGTGCCTCATTAATAAATTAAAATTGGGGCCCTGCTGGTGGTTGCCTGTGAAGGGAGCAAGGAAGAGGTGAGTGTTCCTTTTGGAATGAGAATGAGAGGTGGTATTGTGATGGATGGTGATGGAGGGGAGGGAATTGTTCAGCGTTCTGAGAGAGGGGAGAAAAGACTGTTGGTATGTGTTCTTGAACGAGATGGAGAAATAGAGAGCTGTACTGACCTTTGCTACGCTTGTGAGATTATTGAAGCATTTTCTGCACTGCTTCCAGGTCCTAGGGGTAATGCTCCTGGGACTGGCAGTCCCTGCAGTCTCTCTCCATGCCTGCTGCACATTATGTTTTGGGCTCCTCCTCCCACTGGTTGGAAAGAGAACTTCTATCCTCGACCTCACATCTTCTATGAGGACCTCCAGGCAGACTTTAGAGATGTTTGGGGCTTGCTTGCAACTCACTTTTCAGCACTTTCTTCCTCCACCACTCCAACAGCAAAATCAGCCAATAGGGAATACAACCTTGCTTTAAGAGGTGCATTCCCACTTTAAATAGACCTCTGCAGGCCCACCAGAAATTGGGCCCTGAAAGTGAGTGGGTGTCCCCTTGTGTCAGTAAATCAGGTGGGAAATCCATTAGATATTACAATGAAGCCCAGGAGTTAAAATAGCCCAGATCTCAAATTTCTTGCAGTAGATGAGTTTTTCACTCACCTTGCCACCCACCTGCCCAAAACACACCAGAGTTAAAATTGGGGCCAGCCTTGGAACCAGGTTCTGATGGCGGGTCACACTAAACCATTAACCTGAATTTTCCTGTTTTCAGGTACATTTATAATAGAACTTTAAATTCACTATGAAATGGAAACAATTCTAAAGTTGTGGTATAAATCCAGGGAAATGTGTTGGGAGTCTCCCAGTAGGAGATAGTCTCACAGTGCTTTGGTTTGAAGTCGAATCGAGAGTAACTCCAGTATGACATAAGTCCAGGTTGAAGAAGTGCTAGTACTTCCAGACACATTGCCCATGATTTTGATGACCGAGGTGGGTCCAGGGCGGCCGGGGTCAGTATCGTGGTCCCAGCCCTCTGCTTACTGCAGCCCGCACTCTCCAAGCAATTTTACGTTGATTGGGCTTGTTAAGCCTGACCTGCGAGGTTCCCAGCAAATTAATAGGAAGCGGGTCTGATGACGTCATTTGATGATGTGTCATCAGCCGGTTTCCTTAAAAGGCCATGTCCAAATTGATTTTGACATGGCCTTTTAGGGCAACACGGTGGCATAGTGGTTAGCACTGGTGCCTCACAGCGCCAGGGACCCGGGTTCGAATCTGACCTCGGGTGACTGTCTGTGTGGAGTTTGCACATTCTCCCCGTGTCTGCGTGGGTTTCCTCCGGGTGCTCCGGTTTCCTCCCACAGTCCAAAAATGTGCGGGTTAGGTTGATTTGGCTATGATAAATTGACCCTTAGTGTTAGGGGGGATTAAATATGTGGGGTTATGGGGATAGGATGGGATAGGATGGGATATGTTAGGGGGAATTAAATACGTGGGGTTACGGGGGTAGGGTGGGATATGTGTACTGTGGGGATTAAAGCAGGGATAGGGTACTGGATTTGGATGATCAGCCATGATCGTATTGAATGGTGGAGCAGGCTCGACGGGCCGAATGGCCTACTCCTGCTCCTAGATTCTATGTTTTTATGTTTGACAGTTCTGCTGTCCGTATTCTACAGCATTGAGATGCTGCAAGCACTGCACAAAGGTGCACGGCTGCACCCAGGTTCTCCCACGACTCCCTCCATATGCTTATGGAGGGAGTCACAGCATGCAGGGAGGTCCTCTTCCCTTCCCATGGGTGAAAGAGACCTCCCCAGGAGATCAACACAGCCTTGTTGTATATTGCACAGGAGGGCACAAGCAGGGATGTCGCCAGGAGGACCAGGCTGCAGTGGCGCAAGCCTTTCAATGATCTCAGTAGATCACAAAACGTTACTGCCAAGCCACACTCAACCTCATCCTGCTGTGCCACTCATCACATCCACATCACTCTGCCTTCCCTACCCTACTCCTGCACATCCTTACACCAACTTACCTTGCACCTCCACCCATCCCTCTCTATCTACATTATCACTTCCCCATCTCACTAGCCACCCCTCACACTCACCCTCAACCTACTGCAAGCATACAAACTAACATCACACAAGGATAGGCACTTGGGTGATTTAGCCAATGTTCATGTGAAGTTTCTGTTAATGTGTTGTCAAACATTGAAATCTTTATTTTCAACACTACCTTATTGGATAGATCTGTGCTCGCCTTTGGAAGTGTCTTAGTGAGTTCCAGTGAATATTGAGATATAACTCCCTCGCCCCCCCCAAATTGTGATGAGTGTGAAAGCATTGGCTTAGACATTGTAGGGATGCTTTATGGTGCTGGTGTGGGGTGGTGGCAACCTGGCACATCATGTGGCAGCCAGGGTGTATAGCATCAAGTGAAGTAAATCTGGCTATGGTGAGGCTATCCCTGGCGTCCCGGGCAGCAATATGGTCAGGTACTGATGTCCTGTGCAGCATCAGGTGATTGCGGAGAAGGTTGGTATTGTTGTTGGTGATGTTGGTGTGCCTGGTGATGCTGGGGCTGATCGTGGAGGGATTCTGAGGACCAAGGTGAGATTTTTTGAAGGGCACCGATGTTGCTGGAATAGATGGCAGCTGAAGTTGAGATGACAGAAGTGATCTGTCAATGGTGAGAGAGCACCAAGGAGGTGACAGTGGATAGAGAGTTTACTCCAAACACTTCCAAACTGCATACAGCTCAAAATTGTCTTCCAAGTCCTGAAGACTCACGCTTCTGACATTGGAAAGTGAACAGCTGTGAAATGGTAGCTTTCATACCACTTTTGCAGTTGTCACCTATTCACAGCAATGGGGAGACATAGAGACCCTGACCTACTTACCTGACGTGATCTCCGAACGATGTGAACCTCATAAAAAAAAAAGTGGTAAAATAGAAATAGGCTGGCAAAATAGTAGTTAACAAGCATTTAACTATCTTAAATGCCTCCCCTGCCGTTTGGTGTTGGGTCTGTTCTGAAACCGCAGACCCGACACTTTGGAAACTTACATGGAGGCGGGTTCAGAGCGGGCTCCCAACCCACTGTCAATCATTTTGATTTTGACAGCGGACCCGCCTCCAAACCCGCACACTGAGCGCCGGCAAAATTGCGGCCATTTTCTTTACATTTGCTTGGAATTGATTTAATGGTTTAGAATGCTGGAGAAGAGCTTTGTGCATGAGAGTAACCAAGTATGCATAGGGCTCTCTTCTGGGCAGGAGAATTGGAGTTCCAGCCTGGAACTTATATTGCAGCCACTGGTCTTAACTGCAGTATAAATGCACCATTAGATGCTCATCATCCTTACCTGCATTTCACACATTTTCTGATTTTTAAGAGTGCTGTTTGATACATTAGTGGATGAATGCTTATTACATTTGCATGATGTTCTCTGTTATGTTAAGAGCACAGTAGCCAATTTAGAATAAATAGGTAAACATTTCTGTTAAAATAGCAAAGAGAAGAATGTCACATGGATGTATTAAACATTCTGTGCACTGCTTTCAAAGTTACAAAACAGAACCAGGTGAAAGAGCTGAAAAATGGGCCAACGATCCATGACAAGCATTACCGTACTATATACTATAGTAAAATCCTAGATATCAATGTCACTTTTTTTAATATGTGAAACTTATCATGATGCTAAACTCGCTTCATAATTTACTTCCAAGCTCTGGCAATTACACAAGTGATAAGAATAGTCAAATAAAGCCAGTTGATATATTCACTAGGAAATGTCCTGATGCCCCCCAAACAAGACTGAAACAAGCCTTGAAGAAAATAAGCATTTAAGTAAATTAACACCTGAGCACCCTCTGTGGAAGCACAAATTAGAAATTTGGGTACAGCTAGAGCATGATTTTGCAATTATTAAAATAAATAGTCAGAAAATTATCCCTATAAAGCTAAAAAAAAATTATGTAACCGTCATATTTTTGCATTCAAATGGTAGATAATTTCTTGGGATTAACATCACTTGCCACTCATAAGAAGACCCGACATCCCCTATAATCGAAATGGATCTTTTTCGGCTCAATATTTAGGTACACTATAGTGAGATCTAGTGATTGGGCCCTTACTCTGTAAACTGGCTACTGGAATATATTACGTACCGACATGTGATTCTCCTCAATTTGAAAGTGTACTGGATATGCACTTTTACTAGATTTAAACTCAAGTTTTGAACCAACAAGTGGTTTCTTTACATAAAACAGATTATTAATGAACAGTTAACAATATTTTGTGAGACATATATTACTCTGTCTTACGTGATACATAAAATAATAAATGCCGTTTGCTTTCTCTGCAACTCTAATTTTAACTTGTAGTTTGCATTGCCAGAAATTGCATGTAAGGGGTTAGCACCTAAGGTCTCACAATGTGGGGGGAATTTTTTGGGGGGTCAGCTTGTGCCATCGGTGGTGGGTCAGGTGGGCAAAATTTTTTTTGACAGCGGGTAGGGAACCTGCTGTCAACCCGCCTCCACACTAGTCTCCCAGATGTCGGGTCTCAGCGCTGAACACACCCAACACCTGGCGGCGGGGGAGGCAGTTTAGATCATTAAGAGATTGTTAAGAGGCACTTAAATACTATTTTAAGCTTACCTTTCAATTTTACGAGTTCTCCCACGGGTTATACGCTGCTCGGGGATCACGTCAGCTCAGCAGGTCGTGAGTGGATTCAGCATTGAATTATCTGATTACTTGACAGCTGCAAAAGTGGTATAAAAGCTCCCATCTCACAGCTGTTCACTTTTCAAGCTCAGAAACTGTTGCTTACTGCATTTGGAATACAGATTGAGCTTTATGCAGCTTGCAAGTGTTTGGAGCCTACTCTCTATCCAGTGACACATCATTGGAACAACCTCTCTGACCATTGACAGATTTTCTTCTGTCATCTCAACTTCACCTGCCATCTATTACATCAGCATCGGTGCCCTTGAAACTATCTCACCTTGGTCCTCAGAATCCCACCACAATCAGACCCAACACCAGCAGCACCAGGCACACCAGCAGCACCAACAACCACACCAACCTTCTCCACAATCAACTGATGCTACACAGGACATCAGTACCTGATCATATTGCTGCCCGGGACGCCAGGGATGGCCTCACCATAGCCAGATTTACTTCACTTGATGCTGTACACCCTGGCTGCCACATGATGCACCAGGTTGGCACCACCCCCACACCAACACCATAAAACATCCCTACAATGCCCAAGCCATTGCTTTCACACTCATTGCCATTGCGGGGTGGGTACCATTATGTCTCACCATTCACTGCAACTCACTAAGCCACTTCCAAAGGTGTACACAAATCTGTCCAAGAATGCAAATTGTTGAAAATAAAGATTTCAATATTTGACAACACATTAACAGAAACTTCACATGAACATTGGCTAAAATACCCAAGTGCCTACTCTTGTGTGTTAGTTGGTATGATTGGACTAGGATGAGGGTGAGTGTGAAGGGTGACTAGTGAGATGGGGAAGTGATAATGTAGATAGAGAGGGATGGGTGGAGGTGCAAGGTAAGTTGGTGTGAGAAAGGATGTGCAGGAGTAGGGTAGGGAAGGCAGAGTGATGGGGATGTGATGAGTGGCACAGCAGGGTGAGTTTGAGTGTGGCTTTGCAGTAACGTTTTGTGATCCACTGAGATCATTGAAAGGTTTGCGCCATTGCAGCCTGGTCTTCCTAACGACATCCCTGCTTGTGCCCTCCTCTGCAGTGTGCAACCAGGTGCTGTTGATCTCCTGGGGAGGTGTCTTCCGCCCATGGGAAGGGAAGAGGACCCCCCTGCGTGCTGTGACTCCCTCCATAAGCATATGGAGGGAGTCATGGGAGAGCCTGGGTGCAGCCGTGCACCTCTGTGCAGTGCTTGTCAGTGTTTGCAGCACCTCAATGCTGTAGAACGCTGACAGCACAACTGTCAAATTCAATTTGCACATGGTCACTTTAAGGAAACCGGCTGATGACGTGTCACCAAATGACATCACCAGACCCGCTTCCTTCAATTGGCTGGGAAACGAGCTGGGTGGGCTTAACAAGCCTGATCAACGTAAGATCACTCTACAGAGCGGGCTGGAGCCAGCAGCGGGGTCGCACCCCGCCACCAACCCTGGCCGCACCGGACATGCCTCGGTAGGCGAAATCGCGGCCTGTATTGCTCAAGAGAAAGCTATCGGCTCAGTGCAGACAGTTTAAACATAAATTTTGAAATATACACCTCTGTTGTTATCCTGTAGAATACACTACTATTTGAAATTTAGTTCAGCTATACTGCTAGCTGGCCCCAACATTTAAAAAGCACTGAGCGCTCAGGCAGCATTTGCAGAATTTCAACACTGACTGTAGCCTGTCACCTGAATAATACATGAAGTCAGAAATAATTTGTAATTGCAAAATTACAGTTCTAAGCTTTCAGAGAGGAATGCAGCCAGTCAATGACCCTGTTCCTTTTTCAAAGTTTGCAGATTTAGCTCACATCATCCTCACTACCTCAGGTTGGAGCATGATTCTTTGTTCTTTCCCAAGGTGGCATGGGACTAGCAGGGCTACCTCTGTACCTGTCCTGAAACAAAAGCACTTGATAGCTGTATCTTTCATAATTACATTAGATCAAAGTGCCATTCAATCATATTGAATGCATAGCCAATCTTTGACTATAGCAGTAATGTTTGTGATTCAGTGTAATGGCACTGAGGCGATTAAACAGTTAAACACCACAGACAACTATTGTGTGGGCCTTAGAATCTTGCACCATGTGGAAACCCTTGCAGCCAAGTTGTTTGGGCTAAGCTGAAAGCTTTCTGTTGAGAAATAGATGATGAGACTTTAGGTGTTAACCCCTTACATGCTGTTTCCAGTAATGCAAAACACAAGTTGAAAATTCAAGACAGACAAAAGTAAATTTTTTGTCACAGTAACATAATTAACACACAAATAAATTACACAATTTTCCAAAAAAATAAGCTTGCACATAAAATTAATGATTTTATATTTGAAATTTGTGCAAGAATGCTCTCTGCACATGTCTGCCATTATTTTTGAAGCATGGTGCTTAAGTCCTGCCCTTCTGGAAATTTTACCGAGGCTCAGGGTGCTCTGGCCTTCCAACTCCTTTGACAAATTCTGCATATGTGAGCGAGATGGATGAATGGATTTGTATTTTTCATTATGCTCCTGTAGAACTACAGCATCTAGAGTGCATCATGACAACTTGTGTCACATGATACCAACCAGAAAATTATAAGAACATAAGAAATAGGAGCAGGAATAGGCCACTTGGCCCCTCGAGCCTGCTCCGCCATTCAATAAGATCATGGCTGATCTTGGGCTCAAAGCCACTTCCCTGCCCGCTCCCCATAACCCTTCACTCCCTTATCTTGCAAAATTTGTCTATCTCCACTTTAAATGTATTTAATGACCCAGTCTCCACAGCTCTCTGGGGCGGAGAATTCCACAAATTTACAACCCTCTGAGAGAAGAAATTCCTCCTCATCTCAGTTCTAAAAGGGCGACCCTTTATTCTAAAACTGTGCCCCCGAGTTCTAGATTTCCCCATGAGGGGAAACATCCTCTCTGCATCTACCCTGTCGAGCCCCCTCAGTATCTTATATGTTTCAATAAGATCACCTCTCATTCTTCTAAATTCCAATGAGTATAGGCCCAGCCTGCTCAACCTTTCCTCATAAGTCAAACCCCTCATCTCTGGAATTAACCTAGTGAATCGTCTCTGAACTGCCTCCAATGCAAGTATATCCTTCCATAAATAAGGAGACCAAAACTGTACGCAGTACTCAAGGTGTGGTCTCACCAATACCTTGTACAGTTGTAGCAGGACTTCCCTGCTTTTATACTCCAACCCCCTTGAAATAAAGGCCAACATTCCATTTGCCTTTTTGATTGCTTGCTGTACCTGCATGCTAACTTTTTGTGTTTCATGCACAAGGACCCCCAGGTCCTTCTGAACTGTAGCATTTTGTAATCTCTCTCCATTTAAATAATAGTTTGCTTTTTTATTTTTCCTGCCAAAGTGGATAACCTCGCACTTTCCCACATTATACTCCATCTGCCAAATGTTTGCCCACTCACCTAGCCTGTCTATATCCCTTTGCAGATTCTTTGAGTCCTCTGCACAACTTGCTTTCCCACCCATCTTTGTATCATCCGTAAACTTGGCTACATTACACTCGGTCCCTTCATCCAAGTCATTAATGTAGATTGTAAATAGTTGGGGCCCCAGCACTGATCCTTGTGGCACCCCACTAGTTACCGTTTGCCAACCAGAAAATGACCCATTTATCCCGACTCTCTGCTTTCTGTTAGTTAGCCAATTCTCTATCCATGCTAATATATTACCCCCAACTCCGTGAGCTCTTATCTTATGCAGTAATCTTTTATGTGGCACCTTATCGAATGCCTTCTGGAAATCCAAATACACCACATCCACTGGTTCACCCTTGTCCACCCTGCTTGTTGCATCCTCAAAGAACTCCAGCAAATTTGTTAAACATGATTTCCCTTTCCTAAAACCATGCTGACTCTGTTTGACTGCAGTATGTTTTTCTAAATGCCCTGCTACTGCTTCCTTAATGAAGGACTCCAGCATTTTCTTAACGACAGATGTTAGGCTAACTGGTCTATAGATTCCTGCTTTCTGTCTCCCACCTTTCTTAAATAGGGGTGTTATATTAGCAGTTTTCCAATCTGCTGGGACCTCTCCAGAGTCCAGGGAATTTTGGTATATTGCAACCAATGCATCCACTATCTCTGCAGCCACTTCTTTTAAGACCCTGGGATGCAGGCCATCTGGTCCAGGGGACTTGTCGTCTTTTAGTCCCATTATTTTACCGAGTACTATTTCCTTAGTGATAGTGATGTCTTTAGTTCCCCACTCCCTGTGGCCCCTTGATTATCCATTATTGGGATGTTGTTAGTGTCTTCTACAGTGAAGACAGATGCAAAATATTTGTTCAGCGTCTCTGCCATTTCCCCATTCCCCATTATTAATTCCCCAGTCTCATCCTCTAAGGGACCAACGTTTACTTTAGCTACCCTCTTCCTTTTTATATACCTGTAGAAGCTCTTACTATCTGTTTTAATGTTTCTTGTCAGCTTACTCTCATAATTCATCTCTCTTTATTTTTTTAGTCATCCTTTGCTGGTTTTTAAAAATTTCCCAATCCTCTGGTCTCCCACCAATCTTGGCAACATTGTATGCCTTCGTTTTCAATTTGATATCATCCTTTACTTCCTTAGTTAGCCACGGATAGTGCTCCCTTCTCTTAAAATCTTTCTTTCTCACTGGAATATATTTTTGTTGAGAGTTATGAAATATCTCCTTAAATGTCCGCCACTGCATTTCAACTTTCTTTCTTACCCTTTAATTTGTTTTTCAGTCCACTTTAGCCAGTTCTGCCCTCATGCCATTATAATTGCCTTTGTTTAAGATCAGGACACTGGTTTGGGATACAACTTTCTCACCCTCCAACTGAATTTGAAATTCAACCATGCTATGATCACTCTTTCCTAGAGGATCCTTTACTATGAGATCATTTATTAATTCTGTCTCATTACATAGTACCAGATCTGAGATAGCCTGCTCCCTGGTTGGTTCCATTACGTACTGTTCTACACCTGTTTTGCCACTCACAAATTACCAGGTGTGAGTGGCAAAAATAACCCATCATATGAATATATCGCAATGACAGACAGGAAAAGACCCTCTGGTCCATCCAGCCTATCCCACACAACTGTAGTGCCTTGTTCATCAGAATATATACACTCCCCAGCCCCCCGAAAGCCATGTAATCTCCTGGAAGAGACAAAATACCTAATAAAAAGCAAGGTCAATTAGGGGGAAAAACTGTAAAATTCCTCTACAACCCCTTTGGGTGATCAAAACTAGTCTAAGAGATCACTCTGGCCCTAATAATTCTATGCAGCATCTACCTTTTCCACAAGGTGATCTCCGCCCCAGCCAGAAACATCCAGCTATTGCTTGAAGGAATTTAGTGAATCAGTGTTCATTGCACAAGCCGGCAGCCTGTTCGATAGGTACACTATTCTCTGGGAAAAGAACCATCTTCTAACATCTAATCTAGTTCTGGCCTTACATAACTTGGCATTGTGACCCCTCGTCCTCCCTAACCTATTTAGTTGAAACGTGCTGTGTACACAAACACAATATATTCCCTTTATCATTTTATGAACCTCAATCAAATCACCCATAGTCTCGCTTCTCTAAATTTTACAGCTCCACCTCTTTTAGCCTATCTTGGTAAGTAAGATGCTTTAAAGTGGGAATTAATCTAGTGACACTCTGCAACCTACCAAAGCCTCAATATCACCCACCATGTGAGGAGATCAAAATTGGACATAGTAGTCTAACTGAGACCTAAGCAAGGTCTCGCACAAGGACAAAATAATATGCTTTGTCTTATAGTCATTGACCATGAAGCTTTATGCACTGGAATGCCCAGATCTCCTTCTTTTTCCACCAGCTTTAATACTTTTCCTTGAAGGGTGTACGTATGTTGAGCATTCACCCTGCCCACATGCATAACACTGCACTTTTCAAAGTTAAACATCACTTGCCAGTCATAAGCCCAATCCCCCAGCACATCTAGATCTGTCTGTAGTAGTTGAGCATCGTCTACAGTCCTAACTCTGGCATATAACTTGGTATCATCTGCAAACTTGTAGATTGTTCCCCCAACACCTACATTAAGATCATTAATAAAACTAGTAATGGTCCCAACGCTGATCCCTGCAGGACACCACTGGTGACAGGTCTCCAAGCAGATCCAAATCCATCTGCAACCACTTTCTGCCTGTGGTCTTCCTTAAGCATAGTTTTGCTATCACCTTTGCATTGGTGCATAGTGGTTTCGGGGATGCTTAGTTGCAGAAAACATGGCAAAACTTGGGAACTGACTCCCGAGCCCTAAAGCAAGAGTTGTGAAATCAGTCCCACTAGGTTTCAATTCTGCACCAGATACGATATAACTGCAGCTGATTTTAAAAGTGATTGGGTGGATAATCGAAATTTATTTTTCAATGTTTTTAACCAGGAGAAAGTGGCCATTCTTGCTCATGTTCTTGTAACAACAAAAAATAGCTAGCCAGAGGATGGATCTCTGTGCACCCATCCAAGCATGCATGCATGTTGTTACAGACTCAGTACGAGGCAGTCAGTAGTATAACTCAGGCTTGCTGATTGAGCTTCACACAGCACAGGTACCAATCTCAGCTGTAGTATAAGTGCGCACTAAAATATCATTTTTTGATTCCACTAATTATAGTGCTTGTTTTGCTTTTACATTCAAAAGATACGAGTTATGAATAACTACCTTTGTTAACACTGCAACTACAAGAGCTTAGAGTTTTCATTTGTGTTTATTGAAAGAAGAGTTATATATTGCCTTTGTTATCAAACATTAACTGCTGTTGCTGTATTGTTACTTTTTTTATTTGTACTATAATAACAGAAGCTATCAGGATTTACACATCAGCTGTCACAAACTCAATTCATTCATCTGTAAGATCATCTAGAAACTTGACCGTGGTTGACAAAATATATGGTTTGAACAGATTGAAAGCAGTCATTTTACAAAAAATGGTTTTATGTTCTACCAGCAGAGTATAATAGAAAGGCACTTAGTTGTATTATTTCAAAATTTGTCAACATCAAATTGTTTCAAAAATAGTTTTTCTGATATTTGGCTGAAGTTTTGATTTGTTTTTCACTTTAAATACGAAAGACATTTGTTCAACTACCTAGTAATTGCTCCATTAGAAGTGGTTGGCAGTTTTCATTCTGTGTAAATGAAATCTAGAGCTAAATATACATTTTAATTGTATCTATTGACAAATTTAAATGATCATTTATTATAGAATCTTACAGCACAGAAGGAGGCCATTCGACCCGTAGTGCCTGTGCCGGCTCTTTGAAAGAGCGATCCAATTTAGTCCCACTGCCCAGCTTTTTCCCCCATAACCCTGCAAATTAGTTCTCTTCAAGTAGATGTCCAATTGCCTTTTGAAAGTTACTATGGAATCTGATTCTACCACCCTTTCAGGTAGTCTATTCCAGATCTTAACAACCCTTTGTGCGAAGAAATTTCTTCTAATTTCCTCTCTAGCTCTTTTGCCAATTATTTTAAATCTGTGACCTCTGGTTACCGACCCACTTGCTAGACGAAACAGTTTCTCTCTACTTGCTAAATCAAATCCCTCATAATTTTGAATACCTCCAATAGGTCTGTCCTTAACCTTCTCTGCTCTAAGGAGAACAATCTCACCGTCTCCAATCTCTCCACATAACTGAAGTCCCTCAACCCTGGTATAATCCTGGTAACCTACTCTGTACCCTCTCCAAGGCCTTGACATTCTTCCTAAATTGTGATATCCAGAATTGTACACAATACTGCAGCTGAGGCCTAACCAGTGATTTGTAAAGCATGACTTTCTTGTTTTTGTATTCAATGCCCCTATTTACAAAGCCAGGTATCTCATACACTTTCTTAACCGCCTTATCAACTTGCCCTGCCCCCTTCAAAGATTTGTGAATATGCATCCCAGGTCCTTCTGCTCATGTACCCCCTCAAAATAGTACCATTCAGATTATATTGCCTCTCCATGTTGTTTCTCCCAAAGTGCATCACTTCACACTTAGCTGCATTAAATTGCATCAGCCATGTGTCTGCCCATTTCACCAGTCTGTCCATGTTCTCCTGAAGTCTACTATTATCCTGCTTACTATTTACTATGTTTCCAAGTTTTGTATTATCCTCAAACTTTGAAACTGAACACCCTATACCCAAGTCCATGTCATTTATATATAACAAGAAAAGCAATGGTCCTAATACTGACCCCACTGCATACTTCTCTCCAGTTAGAAAAACATCTGTTCACCACTACTCTCTGCCTCCTATCCATTATCGAATTACGAACACAAGTTATCACCGTCCCTTTAATACCATGTGCTTCTATTTTCTGAACAAGTTTATTATGTGGTACATTATCAAATGCTTTTGAAAGTCCATATATACAACATCTGCACTATCTTCATTAACCCTCTCTGTTACTTCATCAAAGAACTCAATCAGGTTAGTCAGACTTGACTTGCCTGTAACAAATCTGTGCTGGCTGTCCTTTATTAACCCATGCTTCTCCAAGTGAGAATTCCACCACCCACCCCCACTTCCCCGCCCAGCAACCAAAGCTGTGAGGCCCATGCCCTTCCCATTATCACACTGTTAACAAACACCAGGGGGGGCGAAATTGGGAGCCTTTGTGCCTCCCAGGGGGTGCTAACGGGGCGCAAGTGGCTTTGCAACCGGGCGCAGCGCTGACATTAACTCCTGCCATATTCGGCGGGAGTTTTGCGGTGGCGCTACAGCATTGCGCCCTGATCTCCTCCGCCCGGCGATCATGAAGTCATCGGTGTGCGCATCGCCCCAGACCCGAAATTGACTTCTGCCCCCTGCAGCAGCGCCAGTCAAAAACACCGACAGCTGCAGGAGGCGTGCATCGGGCGGCCGACTGCTTTGGGGGCGATGATTAAAGGCGAGGTGGCCAAGGTAAGTAAATAAGATCTTACCTTTGTTGTTCCAGGTTTTTTCGTGGGTTCCTGCTCGCGATCGATCAGCCCGGCACTCTGCTTGAGTGATGGGCTGACCGCGCAGGATCACGGCTGACTTGGTGGTCCAGGTAGGTACTTTTTATATTGCAGAGCCTGCAGCGATGGCCCTCCCTTAGAGGAGGGAATTGGTGCTGCTGAAGTCTCCGCCCCCCCGCCTTCTTGGAGCGCAAACGGCAAATTTTTCAAAAGTTTGACATCGTTAGCGCCTGGTGCTAACTTTTCAAACTTTTAAAAATTAACACCCCAAATGGGACGATAGTGAATTTCTCCCCCCAGGAATCCAGCCATGCCTCATTGCACCATTCATTGAAACAAACCTCAGGATCACTTTCCACAGTGCTGCCAAACTTCAGGTTCCTCCTCTCTACAGTGATGCCAGATCAAAGGACCCACCACAGAAATATAAATAAAGGCCACACATTCACAGTTTTCACAGAATAAAGGACAGAGTAATGGAATTCAATCCTTAAAGCACTGGCCTTGATGTTATCCCCTAAATGGTATAAACACCTTAAAATGATAAAATAGCCTGTTCTCTGAATTACATGAGCACCGTAATGGGGAATCTACTAGTATTAATTAACATCATAGCAGTAGATTCTTTAAAGTAGAAATAGTGGTTGAATAAACTAAACAACAATTAAAATCAGCTGTTGAAAAAATAGTATGGCTTCATAGCCATGAAACGATTCATGAGCTGATTTTTCTTTGGTGGCCATAAATGTTTGTAAGAAAAATCAGTAACATTTTTCAGGGCACAACCAGCAGTTAAGGTTTTGTTGACCTTTACACGTGATTTCAGTCTTGAAAATTGACTTCTATGGAAATTATTTACTGATGTGACTTGTGCCAGAGAAGTTTTTGTGTAAATTACTGCTGAGTATTTCATCCTGCTTATTACGGTTATTTTGTTGAAGTGGAATCGTACACGAGTGATTGTACACCACGTGCTGTAATATGTCAATCATTAGCATACCCCCAACCATATCATTTCTACAGAATTACTTGCATTCCTTTTAGGAAATCTAGAATGCATCATTATTTTAAACAGAACAGAGCTCTCTACTATACTGTCATCAGTGGATTTACAGATAATGCCAAACAAGATGAATAGGTACCACTTATTATCCATTTCTGAGCAAGTCACATTCATTTTTCAATATCATTTTTGAATATTTAAAATACACATATTTAATGTTTCTATCCATGGTATGAATAGAAATGTTAAAATACAAGTGCATTACCCATGGCCTTACTCACGGTGGGTCAGAGGATCGGCTTTATTATTACCAATAAAGTGTAATGGGGAATGTGTTACAGGAAGTAAATGTGACACTAACACAAGACTTTTAATACATTACAGATATAATGTATGCTTGTTTGATAGTTTATTTATACTTTAATTAAAATATGTAAAGTGCTGTAAATTTTTCACTGGGTGCTCTCCATTTCATCAACATCCTTTTGAAGATATGATGCCCAAAATTGCCTGCTGTATTCCAAATGTGGCTTCACCAGTGATCTGTCCAAAGTTGGAACAACTTGTTTTGACTTCAGGTCAAATGATTCCCAAATGCATCCTAGTAGTTGATTAGCTTTGTTGAAAATAGTTTAACATTGTCTGGAAACTTGATTAATGATCACAAACCAATTTTTTTCCTCCTTTGCTAATGAATGCGCCTTCACTATGTGCAGATGTCATATGTGTTTGCTGTTTTCTCTTTCAATATGCATTGCATCGCACTTATGCACATTGAAATCCATCTGCCACTGTTAAGCACATCTGTTTAATTGAGCTAGATATTTTTAAATGCTGTTTATATCCCATATATTTGTCACTTGGTCACATAGCTTGATATCAGCAAATTTTATACTATTACAAGAGGTACTTTCCTCCAAAATAACAACAGAAAATGCTGGAAACACTCAGCAGGCCAGGCAGCATCCGTGGAGAGAGAAACAGAGTTAACGTTTCAGGTCTGTGACACTTCGTCAGAACTGGAAAAAGTTAGGGATGTAACAGGTTTTAAGCAGGTGCAGAGGCAGGGAAAGAGGGGGGCAGGGGAGGAAGGAACTAAAGGGATGGTCTGTGCTAGGGTGGAAGGCAGGAGAGGTTAAATGTTGCAAATGGGGATGGCAGAATCATCAACAGCTGCCGCCTGAAAAAATGGGGGCAGGCGTTATAGTCTGAAATTGTTGAACTCAATGTTGAGTCCAGAAGGCTGTAAAGTGCCTAATCGAAAGATACAGAACGTGACTTGACATCATGGCCGGTCTTCCCAGGTGTTTTTTTTTTTTTTTTTTTTTGTTTTTTTTTTTAAAAACACAAGAACACAAATTGACAGGATATGCAGCCAGCAGGTGGTTTGACACGCTGGACCCCCTGAGACACATCTCATTGTCTTGGCTGTGCTCTTTGTTGTAGCGAATAATGTGAATAGATTTTGTCTGGGTTTAAATTGTGAATTCTGGGAGATTCTCTCATTGCTAACTTACCTGACGAAGGAGCGATAGCTCCGAAAGCTTGTAAAATTAAATAAATCTGTTGGACTATAACCTGGTGTTGTGCGACTTCTCATTTTAATCGAAAGATGAGGTGCTGTTCCTCGAGCTTACATTGAGCTTCATTGGAACCGTGTAAGAGGCCGAGGACAGAGAGGTCAGAGTGGGAGTGGAGCGGAAAATTAAAGTGACAAGCGACCGGAAGCTCGGGGTCACCCTTACGGACTGAACGGAGGTGTTCCACAAAGCGGTCACCCAATCTGCGTTTAATCTCCCCAATGTAGAGGAGACCGCATCGTGAGCAGTGAATACAATATACTAAATTGCAAAAAGTACAAGCAAATCGCTGTTTCACCTGGAAGGGGTGTTTGGGGCCGTGGACAATGGGAAGGGAGGAGGTAAAAGGGCAGGTGTTGCATCTCCTGCGCTTGCACGGGAAGGTGCCATGGGGAGGAGAGGGGCTGTTGGGGGTGATTGAGGAGTGGACCAGGGTGTTGCGGAGGGAGCGGTCCCTTCGGAATGCTGAAAGGGGAGGGGTATATGCGTTTGGTGGTGGGATCACGTTGGAGGTGGATCATCCTCCGCCATTTCCGCCACCTCCAGGAGAGTTAACAGTAGACGTGAAATTGCTGCTCAGTGGGGAAGGAGTGTGTTTGAGTTCAAGGATGTGATTGTTGCTGCCTGGGGGGAAGGGGGAGATTGGACTCGATGGCCAAATTTGATTAGTTGGAGATTTGGTGTGTAGATCCAGTCCTCCTCCATTGCTGGCCATATCTCAGGTCAGTTGTTTCTAGTTGAAAGGCACCATCCACTTAATAGAATACTGATCAGCAAGCAAAAGACTACATATATTAACAGCCATGTTGAGTTCAACATAAGAAGTAAGAGCAGGAGTAGCCATACGGCCCCTCAAGCCTGCTCCGCCATTCAATAAGATCATGGCTGATCATCGACCTCACCTCCACTTTCCCACCTGATCTCCATATCCCTTGATTCCCCATGAATCCAAAAATCTATCTATCTCAGCCTTGAATATACTCAAAGACTCAGCATTCGCAGCCCTCTGGGGCAGAGAATTCTAAAGATTCACAACCCTCTGAGTAAAGAAATTCCTCCTCATCTCAGTCTTAAGTAGCCTACCCCTTATCCTGCGACTATGCCCCCTAGTTCTAGACACTCCAGCCAGGGGAAACAACCTCTCAACATCTACCCTGTCAATCCCCTTCAGAATCTTGTATGTTTCAATGAGATCACCTCTCATTCTTCTAAACTCCAGAGAGTATAGGCCCATTCTACACAATCTCTCATCATAGGACAGCCCTCTCATCCCAGGAATCAATCTAGTGAACCTTCATTGCACCGCCTCCAAGGCAAGTATATCCTTCCTTAGATAAGGAGACCAAAACTGTGCACAGTACTCCAGGTGTGGTCTCACCAAGGCCCTGTACAATTGTAGTAAGACTTCCTTACTCTTATACTCCAACCCCCTTGCAATAAAGGCCAACATGCCATTTGCCTTCCTTATTGCTTGCTGTACCTGCATGCGAGCTTTCTGTGTTTCTTGCACGAGGACACCCAAATCTCTCTGAACACCAACATTTGAAAGTTTCTCATCATTTAAAACATTATCTGTTTTTCTATTCTTCCTACCAAAGTGGTCATGATGCGGAGATGCCGGTGTTGGACTGGGGTGGACAAAAATGAGAAGTCGCACAACACCAGGTTATAGTCCAACAGTTTTATTTGAAATTACGAGCTTTCGGAGCTCTGCTCCTTCGTCAGGTACAGTGACTGTTTGACTATAACCTGGTGTTGTGTGACTTCTCATTTTTGTCCTAATAACCTCACATTTCCCTACATTATACTCCATCTGCCACCTTACTGCCCACTCACTCAGTCTATCTATATTCCTTTGCAGATTCTCTGTGTTCTCCTCACAGCTTACTGTCCCACCTAGCTTTGTATCATCAGTAAACTTGGATACATTACACTCAGTCCCTTCATCTAGGTCATTAATATAGATTGTAAATAGCTGAGGCCTCAACACTGATTCTTGCGGCACCCCACTAGTTACGGACTGCCAACCTGAAAAAGATCCATTTATCCCTACTCTCTGTTTTCTGTCCGTTAACCAATCCTCTATCCATGCTACTATATTACCCCCAACCCCATGAGCCCTAATCTTGTGTAATAATCTTTTATGTGGCACCTTATCGAATGCCTTTTGGAAATCCAAATATACTACATCCACTGGTTCCCCTTTATCTGTCAGTTGTGCTACATCACTGTTTAAAGGGAAAATGTTATGAGAAGGAAGGGATATTAAGATTTTACTGCTCCTTTCTTTCATTTAGTAAATACTGGTGGACTGAGGTTGATGCGCAGTTTATAATCTAATTCGTATACCTTGTAAAGATTACATGGAGGGTAGAGTTTCCACCTTGGGTGCAATCGGGAAATTGTGCCCAAAATGCGCTTGATATTGCACTGGTTAGATTATGTTTCAAGTTTTCGCTAAACTTTATTTGCATAATCTAAAACGTAAAATATTCCACCAACCAGCACAGTCGGGCAGTATAATAGAACATCATTATTTTTTTTTTCTTTCCATTTAGAAGTATTCCTTGATGTATTTAAGAGTGGTAACCTGGTGCAGTTTTAATAATACAGCTGAAAATGGGTTCTCACCAAAAATAACCTGAGTAACCTGATTTAAAATCACTGAAAGTGACTTAAAGAACTATACTGAACCATTTAATAGTTTCATTGGTGTACACTATTCAGTTTCTTAGTAAATTAAATATTTTTCAATGCGTAATAACTTTTTAAAATGTGCCTACTATTGCCTGTGCAACTAAGAAAATGAGCGCAATTTGAAGACCCTTCCAGAACCAGCGCAATCTCACAATTTCGACCTGGGGGCATGGACTGTTATGTGGGCGGGGGCCTGATTTGGGCGAATTGAATCTTGAACTAGTGTAAATGATCACGGAAAACATGAGCGTAACTCACCCACATTTTAAATTCCCCAATTTTTTGCGCTGGTTCGACTGATTCTGCCCAGGCGCAAAAGTAGCGGAAACTTCCCCCTACACATTGTGTTGAGATTAACTTATCTCTGGTCTTTCAAATAATCAGGATCGAGTGCAAACCAATATGGTGGGTATATTGTGTTTAATTGGAGTTTTGGACGGAATATAACACACTAGTTATACAGCAAAAACATACGACCGTGACAAATAGCTGGTACCGGACCTGATCGGACAGACGGCTGGCGTGCACGAACAACTCTCCTTATTCCTCCCTCTTCCTGAACTGCCCAAGAGTGTTAGACTGAATGGAAGAAACATAGGTTGCGCCATGGTTGGCCATATTAAAGATACATTAAACAAAGTTAAAATCCTAACTTACAAACAGCAGACAGCTAGCCTGGGAGGCAAGACCATATGTGCTGGCTCCTGTGTGGAATGTTATGCATCATCTAATCTAACTAGTTTGAAGACACTTTGGGCTGGATTTTGTCAATGGGGACGTGATGGAGGCGGGACTCCCACTTTTTGGGTTGTACTCCCACTTTTTGGGTTGTCGTCCCACCTCCATCGACTTGTGGCCAACCCACTCGATTTTCCCTTGATTCACCTTGTTGAGCCCGCCCAGCATGCTCAGCAGGCCAATTAAGGGTCACCCGGCAACAGGTGACATCACAGATTGACATTTCATCTGTCAAGAGCTTTTGACAGATGAAATATCAGCGTTTGACAGCTCCTTGAAGCTGTCAAACACTGACGATCTGTCCTCTAAGTTAATTCCTTCCTCTCAGGCTGATTTAGAGATCTCTGCAGAACAAAAAGCAGAGGCTGCAGCTTTTGACAGCTCAACGGCCATTCTGCTTTCTGTGCCGGTGAGATTTCTGACTCCCGAGACCTGAAGGGCTGACACCTGCAGGAGGAAGTTAAGGTAAGTAAAACTTTTTTCCACACTTTACACTTACTTTACACACTTACCTCTGCATACATGCACCCATCACTCACCTGCCCACCGGACATATCGACCCCTCCAACCCCTGCAGACCCATGGGCCGCCTCGCTAAAACGGCGTGGTTCGGATCTGTCGGGAAGCCCACACTTCAGGGCTAAAAATAGGGATTAGGCAAAAAACTGCCTGTTAACTACCTGTTAACAGGCAGTTTATTGGCACTAATCCCCTTCCCGCCTCGGGGAGGCGGGTCCCAGCACAGGTCGGGTACCCGCCTCCTGTGAAACTGGCATGGAGGCGGGTTGGGGGCGGGATGGGTTCGGGACCCCCGAATCTGCAATTTTAACCCCCCACACGCCTCCAAACCCGCCTCCACGGGTCAATGAAAATTCTGCCCTTTGTCTCAAGCTCTAATACAAGTTTCCAGGAAACCGAAACTTAAGCAGTTCCTGTAAAACGCAACTTATATATTAACCCTTTACTTGTCTCGAGCTCTAATACAATTATTTAAACACAGTATTATTCGCGTCACAATTGCATTCGCATAGCCATATATATTTTAGGTACCCCTAATTTCTAACAGTTGGATGTTGGGGGAGTTAAAGCTAATTAGAGCAAGACTGCCACAGTAACATTAGGTCACATAATATGATCCTCTCAGCATTGATTATAAACGCAATGCCTATGGAATATTGCTCACTTACCATTTTTAATTCGGATCATCTTGGAGAGCAAAGATAATTCTCGGCATCTTTTCCCTACTACCAACTATCTTCTTAAACTCCTCTCCTGCCCCCTCCACCCTCACCTCCCACAACAAGTACAAGGAGCTCATGAACTTCTTTGTCACTAAGATTGAGACCATCTGTTCAGTTGCCTTTGCTGCTAATCCCTTTCCCATTACCCACCAAGCCAAACCTTCACAGCTTCCCCTGCCATAGCCCGAAGACCGCGTCTCTAGTTTCTCACCTATCTCCCTCGTGTTCTCGGCAAGCTGATCTAGTACATGTGAGTGCCTATTCACATGGTCCTATTGTCACTAAACTGCTGACCAACCAACTTCCCTTCTGGCCCCTATGCTAACTGACATTGTAAATGGTTCCCTCTCCTTAGGTACTGTCCCCTTCCCTTTCAAAATGGATGTTGTCACTCCTTTCTTCAAAAAAACAACCCCCGACCTCTCTGTCCTTGGAAACTACCATCTCATCTCAAACCTTTGTTTCCTCTCCAAGATTCTTGAACGTCTTGTCACCTCCCAAGTCCGTGCCCATCTTTTCCACACCATCTCTGTTTGAATCTCTCTCGTCAGGTTTCTATCCCTGCCACAGTACCGAAACAACCCTAACCAAAAACACAATTTACATCCGCTATGATTGTGACCATGATGCATTATCCCTCCTCGACCTCTCTACAGCCTTTGTTAGGCTCCTCGATCTCTCTGCAGCATTTGCATGGCTTCTCTTCCCGCTCCGCACCATGACCTCCAGTCTCCCCCAAGGATCTATGCTTGCAGCTCTCCTCTACCTCAACTACATGCTACCCTTTGGCAACATCATCTGCAGACATGGGGGTCAGCTCCCACATGTATAGTGACGATATCCAGTTCTATCTCTCCAGCTCCTCTCTCAATCACTCAACTGCCTCTGTCGTCAGACTACTTGTCTGATATCCAATCGTGATGAGCTCCAATTGAACATTGGGAAGATTGAAGCCATTGCCTTCAACTCTCGCCACAGACTCCTTACCCTCGCCACCGATTCCATCCAGCTCCACTGAAGCAGATTGTTCGCAATCTCGGTGTTCTATTACAACCGGAGCTGAGCTCATGATCCTATAACATTGCCCGCCTCCGCACCTGTGTCAGACCATTTGTCGCTGAAAGCCTCATCCATACCTTTGTCACCTCCAAACTTCAATGCTCTTCTGCTGGCCTCCCATCCTCCATCCTCTGTAAACTTCAGCTTATCCAAAATTCTGCTGGCCACATTTATCCTATGCTAGGTCCTGCCCGCTTATCACTCATGTCCTTGTTGACCTGTATGGGCTCTCGTTCCTGCAATACATCAAATTTATCACTCTCATCCTCGTGTTGCAGAGATAGGCAGGGACAGAGCCATAAATTAATAGTCGTAGAGTTATACAGCACAGAAAGAGGCCCTTCGGCCCATCGTGTCCGCGCCGGCCATCAAGCCCTGTCTATTCTAATCCCATTTTCCAGCACTTGGTCCGTAGCCTTGTATGCTATGGCGTTTCAAGTGCTCATCTAAATGCTTCTTGAATGTTGTGAGGGTTCCTGCCTCTACCACCCTTTCAGGCAGCGAGTTCCAGATTCCAACCACCCTCTGGGTGAAAAAGTTTTTCCTCAAATCCCCTCTAAACCTCCTGCCCCTTACCTTGAAACTATGCCCCCTGGTTATTGACCCCTCTACTGAGGGGAAAAGTTCCTTTCTATCTACCCTATCTATGCCCCTCATAATTTTGTACACCTCAATCAGGTCCCCCCTCAGCCTTCTCTGCTCTAAAGAAAACAACCCCAGCCTGTCCAGTCTCTCTTCATAGCTGAAGCGCTCCAGCCCAGGTAACATCCTGGTGAATCTCCTCTGCACCCTCTCCAATGCAATCACATCCCTCCTATAGTGTGGCGACCAGAACTGCACACAGTATTCCAGCTGTGGCCTAACTAGCGTTTTGTACAGCTCCATCATAACCTCCCTGCTCTTATATTCTATGCCTCGGCTAATGAAGGCAAGTATCCCATATGTCCTTTTAACCACCTTATCTACCTGTCCTGCTGCCTTCAGGGATCTATGTACATGCATACCAAGGTCTCTCTGATCCTCTGTCCTTCCTAGGGTCCTACTATTCATGGAGTTTTGGGAAAGATGAGTACGCATTTAAATACAAGGATGATCATTTTAATTTTGAAGTGTTGGGGGACCAGGCACCAATGTAGGTCAGCAAGGACGGGGTGATGGATGAGCGGGAGTTGATGCAGGATAGGATTCATGGAGTAGAGAGTTTACAGGGGATGGAAGATAGGAGGCTGGCCAGGTTAGAATTGGAATAGTCGAGTATGGAGGTGACCGACGCATGGATTAGAGTTTCAGCAGCAGATGGGCTGAGGAAGGGGTGGGAGTGGAAGTAGGTGGTCTTTGTGATAGAGAGGATATAGAGTCGGGAAATATACACGAGGTCGAAGAGGATGCCAAGGTTCCAAACAGTCCGGTTCAGTCTGAGAGAGTGGTCAGGGAGGGGGATATAATCAGTGGCTATGGAGCGGAGTTTGTGGCGGGTGCCTTACCAAGCTTTAGCCTTACCAATGTTTAATGAGGAAATTATGCCTCAGCCATGACTGGATGTGGGACAAGCAGTCTGACAGCACAGAAGCAGTAGAGGAGTTGGGCGAGGTGGTGGAGACAGTTGTTAAGGGACAGCAATTACATCAGAAAGAAGCGAGGGCTAAGGGTAGATCATTGAGGGACTGCAGAGTTAGTGATTTGGGGGCAGGATGAAAAGCTATTTCTGGAGATACTCTGGCTATGATTGGATAGGTAAGAGTGGAAGTAAGCGAGGATAGTCCCACTGACCTGGACAACACAGGAGAGGTATTGTAGGAGGATGATGTGGTCAATCAAGACAAAAACTGCAGAGGGGACAAGGAGGGGGGATGCATCATGGTCACACTCACAGAAGATGTCATTTGTCACTTTGGTTACGACTATTTTGGTCCTGTGCCAGGGGCTGAAACCTGATTGGAGAGATTCAAACATGGAGTTTTGGGAAAGATGAGTACGCATTTGGGAAGTGACAGTGCGTTCAAGGATTTTGGAGAGGAAAGGGAAACTGGAGATGGGACAGTAGTTTACAAGGACAGGGTGTGGGGGGAGGGGGATGGGTGCGGTGGTGATGATGGCCGGTTTGAAAGGGAGGGGGACAGTACCTGAGGAAAGGGAACTATTTACAATATCATCGTGCAAGGAGGCCAGGAAGAGTTGGTTAGCAGTTTAGTGGGAATGGGGTTAAGGGCGCAGCAGGTTGGTCTCAAGGATGAGATGAGCTAGGAGAGGGCATGAGAGATATAAGAGTGAAGCTAGGGAGAGCCATGGGTTCAGGACTAGGGCTAGACTCTCCTGTCAACTGATTACATTTAATCCTCGTGTTAAGCTGACAGCATTTTTTTTCAAAAACATCTATTGTTGGGACAATACTCTTAAGACGGAATTTATGAAAAATGGAATTATGTTACCAAGGAGATAACATTTAGAATAATGAAGAGTAGATCCTAGAAAATGGACTATTTTACTGCAGCTCAGGGCAGAGCCACAAAAGCAATTGATTGGTCTTGGCATTTAGTCTTATATCAGCTGTGTCATCCATGGCTTCAGGAGAGAGAACACTAATCTAAAGTGACGTATGTGTTCTGGCGAGCTATTCTTCCCTTGATGAAAGCAATTACTCCGTTCTTAAATGATAATTTGCAGGGGTTCCAGCCACTTTAATTGATAATTTTTTGTTCTCAGAAGTTCAATTGTAGAATGATTGGTTGAACTGGTAAATAGAAATCCAGAGTGTTAAATGCAGAAGTTGTTTCACCTTGACAGTGTTGTAACTTATTGCTTGCACAGTATGATACTTTTCTTAGTTTGAAGTCACTGGAATGGTCTCTTAGAGATGAACAACAACAAAATAACTAGTGCAGCTATTTATGGTGCCAAAATGTTTAACTCCATGGACAGAATGAAGGTCAAAAATCATTTCATAACTCAGAATTCTAATCTTTCAACCTAATTCAACTTGAGTTTCTGGAACAAATAACATTTTGCCTTTGTGTCACACTTTGCTTCCCAACATGCATTATAACTGATAACATATATTGTTTGCATATCAGACCATCTATTGGTGCATTTTGCTGATGTATTGTTGGTACAATCTACAACAGGAGGTTGCCGCTTTGATGTGAATCAAAAATAATAAAACATTTTTAAGTGGAACTATCTTAAATGTGGAACTTTGTATAAATAGCACATTTTTAATAATGTGCAAAACTGGTAAATACCAGTGACTGATGTCTGTTGCAATTGTTTAAAAATGTTATTTATTTCTGTTAACATTGTTAGTATCTTTATGGTGCCATTTTGATATACCGTTGAAAACATAAATAATATTACACACGCCTTACTCTGACAGAATTTGAAGATATTGGACTGAAGGCTGATTTTCTTTAATCCATACACAGCATGTGAGAGCACTGCTGGTATATTTGTGTGACTGAAAATATTGTAGAGAAGCTAGTTCCAATTTCTCTGTCTCTTCCTGTGGCAAAGGACAAAGTTCCAACCAAGTGCGTCCCAAGAGACATAGCTGGGATTAGTAAATTGCTGCATCTGGAATTGTGGGCACAAACCCATGTCCTCCCCCTTTTGTGCCATATTTTGTAGAAGCAGCAACACATTTAGCCTTTACATCTGTTAAAATATGCACACCTTTTGCATCTCATTTCATTTGGAAAGGTGATTTTTTTTGAGAAATTCTACTTGGATATAATCTAGATTCAGAGAACAGTCCTCAGTAAAAAAAAAGATTAGGTAATCTGCGTTATGATACTCTACAAATTATTAAATTGTTATTTTTGTTTGGACCATAAACAAACATTTTTAACCATCTCAGGACTGTTACATTTTAAAATTTTACTTCTGTTGCACTGAACTTGGTTTGTTTTCTTCTCTTAGTTTACAAGCCTTGCGAAAGGAGAAATCTCGAGATGCTGCTCGATCCCGCCGAGGAAAGGAAAACTTTGAGTTCTATGAATTGGCAAAACTACTGCCACTCCCAGCAGCCATCACAAGCCAGTTAGATAAGGCATCAATAATTCGCCTCACCATTAGTTATCTGAAAATGAGGGACTTTGCGAACCTCGGTGACCCGCCCTGGAATTTGAGGATGGAGGGACCCCCACCTAATACATCTGTGAAAGGTAAGAAAATGAGTTCAGATTAGAATAGTTGCACTGCTTTACTATTACTGTGCTTTGACTGTAAATAAAGTGATCCTTACCTGAATGTCTGAAAGCAATTTGAACAGATGCTTTGTGTTTTCTTGGTAACTTAAGACAAATGTGTGCATTTTTAGTCTTTCTCTTTCACAAGTGCAGACATTTTTGGGGGTGGCTGTACAGGAGGAGGTATTTTTATTCCTTATTTTCAGTTCTCCTGCATACATCATTCCCCAGCTAAGAGGATAGGTAGAAGACCCTCTTGATCCAGTTGCTTGGTGGTGTGCAGGAACAGACCAGATTGATTTTTCTTTTGTGGCCTTCCTCCCTGTTGAAAAGCACTTGGTCACCACTCAGTGCCTTGCCATGATGGTGCAGCTGAGATCAGAAAATCAAATGGTTTAAGAAGGAAATTATAACTATGATCCTATGCCCTTTAATAATGTTACACGGTGTTACAAATATTGGCAAATGGTGTTACACGCAAAGCAGAAAATGTGTGCCAACATGTTAATGCCAACTTCATTGTATTTGTTTGTCGGATAACTGTGCTTTTAGGAGAAGCATCAAACAAAATACTAATTCAAAATGTATTGAAAACATACATAAACATGAAGAGCAGCCTTAATTAACATTTGCTTAGAGTAGTACTTTTCCAATCTCCACAAGATTCAAAATCAAATTTTGATGAGGTGTTGTGCAGCACCAGCAGCTGTTTCAAAAGGCAGAGTGTTGCTGCATGAATATAGGAAAATTGTGTGAGACGGAAGTGCATATAACTTTGGGAAATAGTGAGAATTGATTAGACTATGTTATTTAATTTTCAGTAAAGATGAATGAAAATTAGTCTTGTACGTCAAATATATACTGTACTGTACTACAGTTCTAATGCTTGCATTTGACACAGTTAGCCATTGCCAAAAACATGACACAACAATAGTTTATGTTCTATTCAGCTTCAAGGTAGTGCATACTTTTTTTATATATATATAAAAAAAAAAATCTTTATAAGTGCGCACTTGCCATTCACAAACCTTACTTCCTACTGTCACGATATTTGGTAATGATTTTACCATTTACCATTGAAACTGCCTATGTAAACATTTTAGAATGGCATTTCATTCCATAAGCAGTTACAGGTCATATTTTCTTGAGGAATTAACTGAATCACTCAAAGTGATTTTTGTAAAAGAATCATTGGACATTTATCCTCAGTAATAGGAATTTATGATGTCTAAAATAAGATTTGAAACAAAATAAAAACATCAAAAAATTTCAGAATTTACAATAGCATAGTTGCATTTACCACTGAATTATCTTCTGTGTCTTTTATTGCCTTCCTGGAAGTTTTTACTTCAAGGTCTCAGCCTTTATCAAAATCCCTGGCTTCAACTGGATATTTTTACTTCTGAATAGTTGAATAGAACTTCCAACTACCTGTACATTCTGAGTATGATAATTTTGCTGAATTTCCCAGCATGCAATCTGCATATCAGCATGAATTCATGATAGTGTGTCTCCTCGTGCTGTGAATATTTAGGCTTCTTTGCATTTTCCAAAAATATTTAAAACAAAATGGAGATTGAATTGTTAAAGCTTTCATTTCAGGAAAGAGATGACACTTTTAATAATTGCTTATCTGTTATCAACTGCTCAAAGACAGAGAGCACCTGTGATAAACAACACCTATGATTGTAGTTTCTTTGTTAATGGTTAGAAATGAAGGCAAAGAGATGGATTTATTTTTTAGTTACTTGCCTCTTTATTTCTGTGAAATATACCGAAAAAATTTCTTCGGAACCATTTTTGAGGCTTACAGTTTTTTATATCAAGACTTGGAAACTGTGTAAACAAGGAATTTTTGAGCATTGTAGGAGATAAATTTTATTTATTTTTGGAACTTTATGTATTAAAGACTGCATAAGTTGTCAAACTCAATAATAGTGCACTAAATGGTAGATTTTCCACCCCACACATGCCAGGAGTGTAGGATAAGGAAATTGTGCAACACCAGCCATGATTTCCCGACTATTTTGGGTGAATTTCTGACATATGGAAGGATTGGAGAAGCAGAAAGTTTATGTTCACATGCTTTAATTAAGGAATGTAAAGATAGGAATCACTGATGATAAAGGAAGGGAGCGTTACCTGAGAGTATAAAAGAGGGTGTGGGAAGGACGTGGATGGAGGCTGATGGACAGGAGAACAATGGGGCTGGAATGCCTTACATCAGAAATGAGGCAAGGGCAGCTAATTAACCTGGGCTGCACCTTCACAAGGCTACTGGAACTGCCCTCCCTCCTTCCTTTCCCCATCGGTCAATTACCCTAATCAGACTAATCAAAGCATTAGAATCCGCCCTCCCACCTTTCCCAGTGGAGCACCTGACCCGTCAATCACCTCAATAGGGCGGAATGTAAAACCACAAAATGGCGGCTGAGTGGCTCCGAGCTGAAGTTTTGGTGGATTGAAGGCAGGAGTGTGATCCTGCTCCTGCTCCTGCTCCCTCCCTCTCAGACAGAAAGCAGAGAGTAGGGGTAAAGGGTAGCTATTCAGAGTGGCAGAAGGTGGGAAGTGGGGTCCCACAAGGATCAGTGCTGGGACCACTGTTGTTCACAATTTATATGAATGATTTAGAATTTAGAATCAAAAACACGATTTCTAAATTTGTGGATGCACCAAATTGGGGGGGATAGTCAACATTAAGGAGGACTGCTTCAAATTACAAGAAGACATTGGCCCAAAAATTAGTGCCGCTACGCGAGAGTACGCACTGCGTACTCTCGCGTATTCTGTCTCCAATTGCCGGTTTTTTGCATGCACTGCGCATGCGCTGAAAACCGGCACTTGGTGAATGGAAAAGGGGGCGGTTCCTAGGTGAACCGCGTGCGCGCTACAGGCTGCGCGCATGCAGTGCACTTAGTGGTTTCAACGCGCAGGTAAGTATGGAAGATTTTACACATAAAAAAAGGAGTAAGACCCACTTTTAACAAGGTAAGTAGTGAATTAAGTATTATTTTGAATTTTTTTTAACAGGTATATCTTTTTTAGAGACTTTAAAGACAGGTAAGTTTATTTTTATAACTTTTTAAAAGATTTTAAATTTTTTCAAAAATTTAATTTTTTATTTAAAATGGTTAATTTATTTAACTATACTTATTTTATTAATGTGATGGTTTTAAAAAAAAATTTAATTGAGGTTTAGCTGTACTTTTGGGGGGCTATAGTATTCATAGCTTTCACAGCACTTATGTGAAAGTTATGAATGGAAGATGGTGTGCTGCCATTGGCTCTAACTGAGTCACGTGATCCCACAGCTCGCACGAATTAACTACGCCTGTGGGATACGCAAGCCCAGCACAGCAGCTGTCCAGAACATCAAGTTCGTGCGAGCTGGAACTGAAAAAGCCAACGCGCAGTGAGAGATCGCGGGGAAGCCTTACCCTCACACGAAGGCTTCCTCACGAATTTTTGGGCCATTAATAAACTTGCATAATGCACATATAATTGGCAAATGAATTTCAACACCGATAAGTGTGAGGTATTACATTTTGGTAAGAAAAGTAAGGAGGTCACATATTACTTGGAAAATAAGAATCTAAATGGGGTAGAGGAGCAGAGAGATCTGGGCGTACAAATACACAAATCACTAAAAGTAGCAACGCAGGTATATAAGGCCATGACAAAACAAGCCAAGAATAAAGTAAGGGAGGACATTAATGGCCAGGCCATAAAAAAAGCAAACCAAGCACTAGGGTTTATTTCTAGAGGGATAGAATTGAAAAGTAGTGAAGTTATGCTAAACTTGTATCGAACCTTGGTTAGACCACACTTGGAGTAGTGTGTACAGTTCTTGTCGCCATATTATAAAAAGGATATAGAGGCATTGGAGAGGGTGCAGAGAAGATTTACAAGGATGATACCAGAACTGTGAGGTTATACCTATCAGGAAAGGATGAACAGGCTGGTTCTCTTTTCTCTTGAAAAGAAAAGGCTGAGGGGTGACCTAATAGAGGTCTTTAAGATTATGAAAGGTTTTGATAGAGTAGATACAGAGAGAGTGTTTCCACTTGTGGAGAAGAGCAAAACTAGAGGCCATCAATATAAAATAGTCACCAAGAAATCAAATGGGAAATTCAGAAGAAACTTCTTTCCCCAGAGAGTGGTGAGAATGTGGAACTCGCTACCACAGGGAGTAGTTGAGGCGAATAGTATAGATGCATTTAAGGGGAAGCTAGATAAGCATATGAGGGAGAAGGGAATTGAGGGTTATGCTGATCGAGTTAGATGAGAAAGGATGGGAGGAGGCTTAAGTGGAGCATAAATGCTGGCATGGACTGGTTGGACCGAATGGCCTGCTTCTGCACTGTATATCCTATGTAATTCTATGTAATACTGCCAGATCCCAGCTTATCTCCAATACTGTCAGACTCTGCCTTCAACCCTGCCCCCACCCCCATCGTGTTTCAAAACCTCCTCCTCAGTTTGCTAGATTCTAGGATCCACCTCTTCAGATTCCTCCTCCAACTCCCAGATCCCAAGAACCCTTTTCTGCTCACAAAACTCTCAACTGCATGTCAGTGTTCCCTGATTCCAGGAACACCTCCAATGTTCCCAGACACTAAAATTCCTTTTACCAATGCTCCCAAATCCCAGAATTCATTTCCTAGTGATCCCAAAACCTTCCTCTCCAATATAACTGAAAGCCCCTTCCCAAACCCTGGGACCCCCCCCGCAAAATACTGCTAGACTCCAAGAAACAAAGGGAGAGAAATTCGGTACCTTAGCACCTCCCGTTATCGCCTCCGGGGGGCGATAACGGGGCGCTAACGACTTACCGACCGGGCACAGCAAAATGAACGACTTCTGCTAAATTGGCCAAGAGGTTTGTGGCGGCGGTATCACTTTGCGCTACGATCTCCTGCGATCGGAGATCATGACGTCATTGCCATGCACATCGCCCCGGTAGTGCCCCGGACCGGAACTTTGGTTCCGCCCCCTGCAGCATCGCCGGCGACAATACCAGCATCTGCAGAAGGCATTGTTTGGGATGCCAGGAGCTTCGGCAACGCAAATAAAAGGGGATGTTGGCGCGGGTAGGAGAAAAATTTTAACAGTGCTTCAAGTGATTTTTTTCGATTGCTCAGCCCGGTACTCTGCTGGAGTGCATGGGGTTGATCGGGCAGGATCGCGGCTGCTCTCGGGGACCAGCTAACTGGTCCCAGTGCAGAGCCTGCAGCGATGGCCCTTCCCTTTAAGGGAGGGAAGTAGTCTCGGATCGTGGCAGCGCTGCACGGGATATTGTGCAGCGCTGCACCACTACTGCCCCACCTGCATTCTTTAGCGCTCCAGGCGGGAGCACTCCACTTCCTTCCTGGAGTGCAAACTTGAATTTTGAAAAAGCTGGGAATCATTAGCGCCTGACGCTAAGATTCCCAGCTTTCAAGAGTTAGCGCCCCAAACGGGGCGATACTGAATTTCTCTCCCAAAGACATTACAATATTGCCAGATCCCAGCCTCCTTCACAGTGCTCCCAGATCCCAGGGCTACCCCTTTTTCAGTTTTCTTGGTTATACTACTTGACATAACATCCTTGTTCTTATGTATCCTCCAGCTCACTGTGTGCAATGCCACGTGACATCCGTTAATAACATGAAAATATTTTAAGGCTTTGGTGTGCAGATGTGTAACCAAGGATGATGTCTGGGCCAGCAAGGAGCAGGAGTGCTCTCTGATGCCATTGCTGTCAATGTACTTGCCAGCTTCACTGCAGAGATCATCTAATGAAACATGTAAAGTGCCATTTTAACACCCACATTTACATTTTTTTTCTGTGTGGGGATTGAGGAGAGAATGGCAATCGTGTGTGGTCACACATTGACCAAAATCATTTTGTTGAATGTGACAACTTAGGAGAGCAAAAGATATTTCAGAAAGTGTTTATTCAACCTCAAACAGACTATTTACTAAATTGTTGCTTGAAACCTAAATCTTGAAGGATTTTTTGGTGTCATGAATGAGGAAAGAAGATAGTGAACATTTGCAAAGTCTGTCCTCAGAAAAATGTTCTTCAGTGGATCTTTCTAATTGCCAGCTAATTGAACCAACTTGATCCAACATCTGAAGAAGCATCTTGGCTAATTGCCTCTATTTAAAAAAGCTGTTAACATTATTATTTGAATTAATGCAATGTAAAATGACAGCAGCTGCTAACCAACTGCTCATTTAGCCAGGGCCTTCCTGATTATGTGGTTCATCGGAACAGTTAAATCGGTTTCTGTTAGAAAATTCTCTTTTTTTGAAGCCTTAGCATTGGTTACTCTGAAAGTGAAATTCCTCTTTTCCTGAATAATGTGAACAAGACCTGTTTAATTTCAATATTCCTAAACTACTAAAAAAAAATGGAAATGCATAATTTTGTAATGTACAGTACAGTTGCCGCAAGTAAGATTTTAGTAGCGGAACAAAATAGCAGCTAATCACAAACCACCTGTAACAATTTTCCTTTAACATTTCTGAGGCCGCTTACAAGCCCACCCAGCCAGTATAAAATTCCTAAACCGAATATGAAAGTCTTAATTTACCATAAGGCAATGCATGTGTTCAGGCTTCTAATGGTAGTCCTCACTTTCTGAAGAATGCTTTGAAGTGCAGTGCAGATAAATATGTTAATAATTGACATTTGCAGTAGCTTTTATATAGCATTCTTATCAAATTATTTTGATGCGCTATTTTTTTAGTTAATATTTCAAGTTGCATAATTAAATTTGCAATATAAAACTGTCATGTGTCTTTTATATATGCAGTGCTGGTAACTTTAGAATATTATGGCACAGTTGCAGATTAAAGGAAAAATTATTTTCAAAACTGAGGACCTTAATAAAAATTGTCATTTGCCATCATCCTACTTATTAAAGGACCATACCTTGACTCATCGGCAATAAGCTTCCACCACTTGATGGCATAATGGAGAGACCAGAGTTCAAAGTATTGACCATCTTCAAATTGTCAAGAATTTTGTTCATAAAGGAATTTATATGAGACAATGTTACATTGTTAAAATACCAAAGGTTTTACATATTATTATAACTTTGGAACTGAGTAAAGTACTCAGTACAGAACCCATATTGCAGTTTCCTGTTGAGTATCCTGTGCAGTGCCTCACATTGTGATCAATCTTCACTTGTATTCTACAGCGGTTTTGATCGTAAACTACTTTAAAAAGTACAACTCATAACACAACAGAAATGCAGAAGAATGAAATCCCATTTCACAAGTCCTAATAATTTCCTTAATCTTTAACTTCTCATATGTATTTACCATCCCTAATTGACATCCTGTATTGAATCACGATGGCCCAGAATTTGCGGTGGATAATAACAGCGAACTAACGGCGTTCGCTTTTATTACCCCGTGGAAACTGACCGCAATTTCAGGATGTAGCACATGCGCAACTGAAGGCGGAAATCCTGAAGTTGTGGTCAGTCAGTTACTGCTCCGACACTGGCTGCACTGTGCACCTTCCCCCCCCATAGCCGGCAATCGGTGTAACCAGTGAAACTGACAAAAACTTGGGCTTTTCTGCGGTATTATCGCTGTTAAATACCCCATTAAAAGTTAGGCCTTGTTGGATTAGGTATAACGGGTTTTAACAGTGTGTTGACTGCTAAACAATGTTATAGCCCTGCGAAACTAAATTTAATGTTGTGGAGTGTCAAATTTCTCCATGATAATAAAAAATTACAATTTGTAAGGAACTTTAAAAAAAAATTATATTTTTTAAAAGTTTGTTCATATTTATTTCAGGTTTACTTTTCCCCATGTGAGAGCCCCAATCCTTGTTTTGCTCTCTATAACATTTTTTAAAAGTCCGAATAAAAGCAGCATCTTCACTTCCTGGTTCCCTGTCTGTGAGAATTCTGCATTGTGATTGGCTGCTTAGACAGCTTGTTGACATCACTGCAGCTCGCACTAGGAATTCCCCACTATTCCACACTGATCTCACATACGTGCCAAACATCTCGCCACAGAGATCATGAGATCTTTGTGGGCAGCTTTATTCAGGGCCAGTGGCAAACGCCTTTGCTTTGCTGCTGACCGGAAATTCCGGGCCCAGATTTAGTATTAAAACGCCATCATTGCACCTTAATATTGCACTGTGGCTTGCACCACTTGTCTCAATGTACTAATACTAGAATATAGAAAAGTGATGTTTGGTCCATCAAGGCAGTTATTCCAACATGTGTAAGTTCATGGTCTATTTAATCACATCTTGAAACACAACAGAACCATGACGAGCTGAAGAGATACGTGGGATGAATCTGTCATTTCCTTTACAATTTTTATATATGGTTGAAATGTATAAAATATATGTCATATTTCAGTAAGACTAGTGGATCTCTCTTGGATTGGTTATGATAAATTAAAGCATCGGCTGTTTAATACAACAGGAGCATTCTAGCACATAAGATGAAATATAACCCTTTCCTTTGGCAATCCCTCAATAAATGAGTAAAAACATTTCTCAGCACAAAAAGAAAAAATAGAAGAATTGCGTTTTAAGATTGGCCACGTCTTTAGTGAGCATTTAGATGGCTTTGTAGACCAGTCCTAGAGAGTTATGTTTTACCACAAAACTGACATATGAAAGACAACCCAGTTGATGGTATAGTAGCAGCAGACTGACAGTCTTTCTTCTGCGTAGTTTCTTTTCTTTGGCAATCTTATATAATATTAGCAGATGTCTCACAGTAAGTCAGAATATATCAGCATCATATCATGTAATATAGAAGATATTATTCTGCTGCTACAATTTAACTTTGTGTAATTAATTTGCCCCTTTAAGGCCACAAGATTTAATTGCTGTAACAAGATATAACCTGAGGTCAGTTAGAGGCTAGCAACTCTTAGGCAGATACTAAAGTCAATTATAGTATTTTCTGTTGGAAACTTCTGGGAAACTTTCTCTGTAAATCAGCTGGCACGTTTAAATTCTGGATCCTTCCCAAGGTCAGGAGAAACTTCATTTTATTTTTAAGTTTGACATAAACATGTGCATGTGTGATGCCTAAAGTGGATATTTATATATATATATGTGTGTGTTTTTTTATAATTTCTGTCTGCAAAACCTTACTCCCCGTTATTATGTTTGTCACACATTTGTGCCAACTGTTTCCCATTATAAATTCTTATGTTCAATATTATAATGGGAACTGCCTATGAAAACTTGCCTTACTGTAATTACACCCTCCCACCAGTGGGGGTGCGATAACACCTCGGTTTTATATCCCTGAGTGCCTCAGTCTAGAATCATAGAATGATACAGCACAGACAGAGGCCATTTGGCCCATCGTGCCTGTGCCAGCTCTTTGGTAGAGCAATCCAATTAATCCTACTCCCCTGCTCTTTCCCCATAGCCCTGTAAAATGTTTCCCTTCAAGTATTTATCCAATTCTCTTTTGAATGTTATTATTGAATCTGCTTCCAATGCATTCCAGATCACAATAACTCGCTGGGTAAAAAAATGTTTCCTCATGTCGCCTCTGGTTCTTTTGACAATCACCTTAAATCTGTGTCCTCTGGTTACCAAACCTTCTGCCACTGGAAACAGTTTCTCCTTATTTACTGTATCAAAACCATTCATGATTTTGAACACCTCTATCAAATCTCCTCTTAACCATCTCTGCTCTAAGGAGAACAACCCCAGTTTCTCCAGTCTTTCCACATAATTGATGTACCTCATCCCTAGTACCATTCCAGTAAATCTCTTCTGCACCCTCTCCAAGGCCTTGACATCCTTTCCAACGTGTGGTGCCCAGAATTGAACACAATCCTCCAGCAGAAGTCTAACCAGTGTTTTATAAAGATTTAGCATAACTTCCTTGCTTTTGTACTCTCTTCCTTCAACTTGTCCTGCTACCTTCAAAGATTTGTGTACCTACATTCCCAGATCTCTATGTTCTCCACCCACTTTAAAATTGTACCATTTAGTTCATATTGCCTTTCCTCATTCTTCCTACCAAAGTGCATCACTTCACACTTATCTGCATTAAATTTCATCTGTCATGTGTCTACCCATTTCACCAGTCTGTCTATGTCCTCCTGAAGTCTGTTACTATCCTCTTCATTGTTTACTATATTACCAAGTTTCATATCATCTGCAAACTTTGAAATTATGCAATGTATACCCAAGTCAAGGTCATTAATATTTATCAAAAAGAGCAGTGGTCCTAATACTGACCCCTGGGGAGCACCACTGTTTGCCTCCATCCAGTCTGAAAAATAACCATTCATTATTACTCTCTGCTTTCTGTCCCTTAGCCAATTTTGTACCCACGCTGCCACTGTCCCTTTAATCCCATGACTTAAATTTTGCTAACCAGTCTATTATGTGGTACTTTATCAAACACCTTTTGTAAGTCATATATATATATATATATCAACCACGCTACCCTCATCAACCCTGTCTGTTACTTCATCAAAGAACTTGATCAAGTTAATCAAACACGATTTGCCTTTAACAAATCCATGCTGACTTTCATTTATTAGCCCATATTTTTCCAAATGTCAATTAATTTTGATCCAGATTATTGTCTCTCAAAGTTTCTCCACCACTGACGTTAGGATGACTGGCCTGTAATTGCTGGGTATATCCCTCCCCTTTATTGAACAGGGGTGTAACATTTGCAATCCTCCAGTCTTCCAGCACAACCCCCACCCAAAGAGGATTGGAAGATTGTGGCCAGATCCTCCACAATTTCCACCCTTACTTCCCTCCGTAACCTAGGATGCATCCCATCTGGACCGGGTGACTTTTCTACTTTGAGGACTGCCAACCTTTTAAGTACATCCTCTTTATCTATTGTTATCCTATCCAATATTGCTACTGTCTTCTCCTTTACTGCTACATTGGCAGCATCCTCTTCTCTAGTGAAGACAGATGCAAAGTACTTATTTAGTACCTCAGCCATGCCCTTTGCCTCCACAAGATGATCTCCTTTTTGGTCCCTAATCTGCCCCACCCTTCCTTTAACTACCCTTTTACTATTTATATGTTTATAAAAGACTTTTAGGTTCCCCTTTTTGTTAGCCACTAATCTATTCTCATACTTTTTTTAATTAGCTGATGGGATGTGACCATGCAACTTTCAAAGAGTTTTTCAACAAATGAAGACATAGATTATTACTTCAATCTTAATTTTTTTTTTTATTCGTTCATGGGATGTGGGCATCGCTGGCAAGGCCAGCATTTATTACCCATCCCTAGTTGCCCTTGAGAAGGTGGTAGTGAGCCGCCTTCTTGAACCGCTGCAGTCCGTGTGGTGAAGGTCCTCCCACAGTGCTGTTAGGGAGGGATTTCCAGGATTTGGACCCAGCGACAATGAAGGAGCGGCGATATACTTCCAAGTTAGGATGTGTAAGGGGTTTTGTCGTGCTTGTATCACAGACGGTGCTGGTGCGAGGTTAGGCCTTCGTTGCCTAATACTATTGCTTGCTCTGGTCTCCAGCCAGCCTTGTTGCAATAAGCACCTGTGAGTGGTTCGACCCACTCGCCCTTACGGTTCTAACACTGGACTTAGGTGCGAGAGCAGTAATGCAGAGAAAAACTCAAATAGACTCGGTTGAATAGTACGAAATGGAAATCTTTATTGCATAGCGTCCAAGATCATGAAGTACATGTCATAGGCGCAAATTAACGAGAGTACAAGTATACATACATTCATAAAGCTTGGTCTATGGTAATGAAGAACGCACGGCACATCGTAAAAAGGGGAACACATTATACTTTATCCTTAATAAAACCACCCTCCCTTATCAATACCTACACTACGTCTAGATTTGTAGGATCGGGAAACATGCTCACCACTCGTGATACTTCGGAGAATTTTAAAGTGAGGCACTCGGCTCGTTCGCTGCAGCGCCTGACTGTCACGTGTTTGGAGGGGTCTCTGTACCCCACTTGTTTATCTTTGCTGCTGCGACAAGCAGGCCGGGCTCCCCGTTGTCATGAAGAACTCGGCAGAACTCGGGCCCAGGTTGTAGAACTCAAAGAAGAGTCTTCCTGTACTGACACCAGTTGTCGGTAGAATTCAATGAAGAGTCGATGGACCCAAACCGGTTCGTGCAATAACCCGTAGAATTCAAGAAATGAGTTCTATATTTTCGGGCACGGTCGGGGTTTACTGACCGTGGCGGCACGTGGATTCTTCTTCTTTTCTTGTCATTTCGTCTTGTCTTTTTGGGCCTTCGGGTCCAGACACCGTTTACCGACTCTCGGAATGGTGCACCCGGTCACTTGCCCTTGTCGAGGCGGCTCGTCCCGATTGAGCTCCACCCAACATTCGAATAACCGACCAGTACGGCTAAAAGTCAAGAGTCAACAAAGTCCAGAGAAACACAGAAGGCTGCTCGTCCAGCAGAGCGATACCCGAGGATCAGAATAAGAGAATAAGAGAGCGATGGACATTTGTTCACTATAGTTATAGTGCTGTGTTCCCTTATCTCCCGCTCAAATCTTAATGTTTGTCCTTTGTGTAATATTGGCGCTCAAAACTCCCAGCATGGGGCGATTCTTTCCTTAACGGGTTTCGGTAGCACCTGAAACTGGCCAACTACCCGTTAATGTTTTCCCCATTGTTGAACCGGCTAGGAGCCTCCCTGGCTGGGTTTTTGGGGGCCCCCGAATGCTTGCTTAATCACCCGTCGATGTCTCTCTCATTGTAGAGCCGTGGGGGTATTTGTGTATTGATGTGTCTGGATGGGCCTTCGATTGCCCAGTACAATGGTCCTTACTTGTGCATGGAAAACGATTCCAGCACTTATATCTTTTGCTATTGTTTCGAATGCAAACAGGTTGCATCCTGTCTTTATCAGTGTTTATCGAGTATGATCCCGTCTTATATTGAAGTGTTTATTCGAACGCCATCTTGTCTGCCCACTGTGATTCTGGAAGCTTCTGCCACGATGCGCGGCAGCCATTTTACAGGCTTCTGTGTCCTTTATATCATGACAGCATTTCGTTTAATAAAACTGATCAAACGAATCTGCTTCTATCTAGTTATTTTGAATCGCGATAATTGCGAAACTTTACAGATGGTGTGTGACTTGGAGGGGAACTTGGAGGTGGTGGTGTTCCCATGCGCCTGCTGCCCTTGTCCTTCTAGGTGGTAGAGGTCGTGGATTTGGGAGGTGCTGCCGAAGAAGCCTTGACGAGTTGCTACAGTGCAACTTGTAGATGGTACACACTGCAGCCACGGTACGTCGGTGGTGGAGAGAGTGAATGTTTAAAGTGGTGGATGAGGTGCCAATCAAGCAGGCTGCTTTGTCTTGGATGGTGTCGAGCTTCTTGAGTGTTGTTGGAGCTGCACTCATCCAGGCAAGTGGAGAGTATTCCATCACACTCCTGACTTGTGCCTTATAGATGGTGGAAAGGTTTTGGGGAGTCAGGAGGTGAGATACTCGCTGCAGAATACCCAACCTCTGAACTGCTCTTGTTGCCACACTATTTATCTGGCTGGTCCAGTTAAGTTTCTGGTCAATGGTGACCCCCAGGATATTGATGGTGGGGGATTCGGCGATGGTAATGCTGTTGAATGTCAAGGGGCGGTGGTTAGATGCTCGCTTGTTGGAGATAGACATTTCCTGGCACTTGTGTGGCACAAATGTTACCTGCACTTATCAGCCCAAGCCTGAATGTCATCCAGGTCTTGCTGCATGCGGGCATGGACTGCTTCATTATCTGAGGAGTTGTGAATGGCACTGAACACTGCGGAGTCATCAGCGAACATCCCCACTTCTGACCTTATGATGGAGGGAAGGTCATTGATGAAGCAGCTGAAGATTGTTGGGCCTAAGACACTGCCCTGAGGAACTCCTGCAGCGATGTCCTGGGGCTGTGATGATTGATCTCCAACCACCACCCTTTGTGCTCGGTATGACTCCAGCCAGTGGAGAGTTTTTCTCCCGATTCCCATTGACTTCAGTTTTACTGGGGCTCCTTGATGCCACACTTGGTCAAATGCTGCCTTGATGTCAAGGGCAGTCACTCTCACCTCACCTCTGGAATTCAACTCCTTTGTCCATGTTTGGACCAAGGCTGTAATGAGGTCTGGAGCCGAATGGTCCTGGCGGAACCCAAACTGAGCATCGGTGAGCAGGTTATTGGTGAGTAAGTGCCGCTTGATAGCACTGTCGATGACACCTTCCATCACTTTGCTGATGATTGAGAGTAGACTGATGGGGCGGTAATTGGCCGGGTTGGATTTGTCCTGCTTTTTGTGGACAGGGCATACCTGGGCAGTTTTCCACATTGTCGGATCGATACAGTGTTGTAGCTGTACTGGAACAGCTTGGCTAGAGGCGCGGCTAGTTCTGGAGCACAAGTGTTCAGCACGACAGCCGGGATGTTGTCGGGGCCCAGAGCCTTTGCTGTATCCAGTGCACTCAGCAGTTTCTTGATATCACGTGGAGTGAATCGAAATGGCTGAAGACTGGCTTCTATGGTGGTGGGGACCTCAGGAGGAGGCCGATATGGACCATCCACTCGGCACTTCTGGCTGAAGATGGTTGCAAACGCTTCAGCTTTGTCTTTTGCACTCACGAGCTGGGCTGCACCATCATTGAGGATGGGGATATTCATGGAGCCTCCTCCTCCCGTTAGTTGTTTAATGGTCCACCACCATTCACGACTGAATGTGGCAGGACTGCAGAGCTTTGATCTGATCCATTGATTGTGGGATCGCTTAGTATGCTGCTTCCGCTTTTTAGCACGCATGTAGTCCTGTGTTGCGGCTTCCCTAGGTTGGCACGGCATTTTTAGGTACACCTGGCATGCTCTTCTACACTCCTTATTGAATCAGGGTTGGTCCCCTGGTTTGATAGTAATGGTAGAGTGAGGGATATATCGGGCCATGAGGTTACAAATTGTGGTGGAATACAATTCTGCTGCTGCTGATGACCCACAGCGCCTCATGGATGCCCAGTTTTGAGCTGCTAGATCTGTTTTGAATCTATCCCATTTAGCACGGTGGTAGTGCCACACAACACGATGGAGGGTGTCCTCAGTGTGAAGACGGGACTTTGTCTCCACAATGACTGGTCACTGCTACCATGGACAGGATGCATCTGCGACAGGTAGATTGGTGAGGACGAGGTCAAGGAGGTTTTTCCCTCGTGTTGGTTCTTTCACCACCTGTCGCAGGCCCAGACTGGCAGCTATGTCCTTGAGGACTTGGCCAGCTCAATCTGTAGTGGTGCTACCGAGCCCGTCTTGGTGGTGAACATTGAAGTCCCCCAGAGTACATTCTGTGCCCTTGCTATTCTCAGTGCTTCTTCCAAGTGGTGTTCAACATGGAGGAGTACTGATTCATCAGCTGAGGGAGGGCGGTAGGTGGTAATCAGCAGGAGGTTTCCTTGCCCATGCTTGACCTGAAGCCATGAGACTTCGTGGGGTCCGGAGTCAATGTTGAGGACTCCCAGGGCCACTCCTTCCCGATTGTATACCACTGTGCCGCCACCCCTGGTGGGTCTGTCCTGCCGGTGGGACAGGACATACCCAGGGATGGTGATGGAGGAGTTCGGGACATTGGCTGAAGGGTAGCTAACGTTACCCCACTATTCAAAAAGGGGGGTAGGGAAAAAGCAGGTAATTACAGACCTGTAAGCCTTACATCAGTTGTGGGCAAAATGCTGGAGTCCATCATTAAGGATGAAATAGCGGAGCACTTAGCAAATGGGGACAGGATAGGACAGAGTCAACATGGATTTACAAAGGGTAAATTGTGCTTGACTAATCTATTGGAATTTTTTGAGGGAGTAACTGGTAAAATAGATGGGGGAGAGCCAGTAGATGTGGTGTACCTGGACTTCCAAAAGGCCTTCGATAAGGTCCCACATAAAAGATTAGCAGGGAAAATTGAAGCTCATGGGATAAAGGGGAAAGTATTGACGTGGATAGAGAACTGGCTGTCAGATAGAAAACAGAGAGTTGGAATAAACGGCTCATTTTCTGAATGGCTGGCAGTAACAAGTGGGGTACCACAGGGATCTGTCCTGGGTCCCCAGCTGTTCACAATTTACATTAATGACCTGGATCAGGGAGTCGGATGCAGCATTTCCAAATTTGCAGACGACACTAAACTAGGAGGAGGGGTGGGCTCAGAGGAGGAGACCAGGAAGCTCCAGAGCGATTTGGACAGACTGGGTGATTGGGCGGATAAATGGCAGATGCACTATAACGTGGACAAGTGCGAAGTTATCCACCTTGGGTGCAGGAACGGGAGGGCAAATTATTATTTAAATGGCAATAAATTGGGAGAGGGGGAAGTACAGAGAGACCTGGGTGTGCTTGTACACCAGTCACTGAAGGCGAGCATGCAGGTGCAACAGGCGATCAAGAAGGCAAACGGTATGCTGGCCTTCATAGCAAAAGGGTTGGAATACAGGAACAGGGATACCTTGCTGCAGCTGTACAGGGCACTGGTGAGACCACAGCTCGAGTACTGTGTACAGTTTTGGTCGCCTCATCTGAGGAAAGATGTTCTTGCCATGGAGGGGGTGCAGCGGCGATTCACCAGGCTGATACCAGGAATGGCGGGATTGACCTATGAGGAGAGACTATGTAGTTTAGGGATGTACACACTGGAGTTTAGAAGATTGAGAGGGGACCTCATAGAAGTGTATAAAATTCTGACAGGTCTAGACAGACTAGATGCAGAAGGAATGTTTCCCTTGGCGGGTGAGAACAGAACTAGAGGACATAATTTAAGGATAAGGGCTAAACCATTTAGGACAGAAATGAGGGGGAATTTCTTCACTCAGAGGGTGGTGAACCTGTGGAACTCATTGCCACAGAGGGCAGTGTACGCCAGCTCATTAAATATATTTAAGAGGGAATTAGATATATTTCTACAGGCAAAAGGGGTTAAGGGTTACGGAGAGAAGGCGGGGACGGGATACTGAATTGGAGGATCAGCCATGATCTCATTAAATGGCGGAGCAGGCTCGAAGGGCCGGATGGCCTACTCCTGCTCCTATCTTCTATGTATCTATGTATCTATGTATGATTCTGTGAGTATGTGGACAGCTCTCCCAATTTTGGCTTTGCAGGGTGTGCCGTTGTTGTGTCCATAGCCGGTGCCAAGGTCGATGTCGGGTGGTCCATCCGGTTTTCTTCTTATTGTTTTTCGTAGCAGTTTTTTACAACTGAATGGTTTGCTAGGCCATTTCAGAGGGCAGTTAAGAGTCAACCACATTGCTGTGGGTCCGGAGTCACATATAGGCCAGACCAGGTAAGGATGGCAGATTTCCTTCCCTAAAGGACATTTGTAAACCAGATGGGTTTTTAACGACAATCCGATAGTTTCATGGTCACCATTACTGATACTAACTATTTATTCTAGAATTATTTAATTAACTGAATTTAAATTCTCCAGCTGCCGTGGTGGGATTTGAACCCACGTTTCCGGATGATTAGTCCAGGGATACTAGTCCAGTAACATAGCCACTATGCTATTGTTCCCAACTCACTTTGCCTCTCTCATTCCCTTTTTTAGAACTCCTTTTTTAGACTGCAGAGAAACTCTTGTACGCTAACCAACTCTACTTCTCTGCTTCCCAAATTGCCATAAGTTTTGCTATTTAATTATAAGTAATATAAAATCAAAGCATTATATCAAAATAAGGACAGAAACAATGGGGGAGAAATTCGGTACCTTAGTGCCTCCAGTTAGCGCCTAGCGGAGGCGCTAACGGGGCGCTGAGGCAGCGGCACCGCACGCCAAATCCGGCTTCCCCCCCCCACCCCCGTAGCGCCGCCGCTACGAGTTGGCGCCGGGGACTGTAGCGCCAGGCAGATCATGACATCAGTGAGCGCCCAATCTGCCAAATTGAGTATTGCCCCCTGCCTTAGCACCTCGCCCCAACAGCGACAGGGAAAGGAGGCATGAAGCAGTCGGTAGCCGGCTCTCGGGGCGCTACTTAAAGTGATCATGAGTAATGAGTCGTAGCTGTCAGGTTAGAAACATAGAAGATAGGAGCAGGAGTAGGCCATTCGGCCCCTCGAGCCTGCTCCGCCATTCGATGAGATCATGGCTGATCATCCAAACTCAGTACCCTGTCCCTGCCTTCTCCCCATATCCCTTGATACCTTTAGCCTTAAGGTTAGTGCTGTTTCACTGCTTCCTTGTCAGTTTGACATTGTGCAACAGTTTAATTCGGTCATTTAAAAGTTGTTTAGTTTCCGGAGTGTTGCGGCTACTAAAAATTAGTTACATTTATTCTCACAAAATATCAAAGTGGTGCACTTCCTTACATTAATGGGGTCTGTACCGACAGTTGACCTCGCCCTCCAGGATCTGCGGCAGTGGGAGCGCAGGCAGCGAGAAAGATTGGAACCTGTGGCCAGAGGGAGGAGGAGGGCCATCATGGCTCTCAAGAGGAGGCCTTACCCTCCAAGGGTCTTCCGACAGCAAATCTCCTACCTCCAATTAAGCCAAGAGCAGTGTATTAGAAGGCTCCGCTTTACCAAGGAGGTGGTCACAGAACTCTGCCACCTCCTGCAACCAGACCTCCAGCCTCAGATCAGGGCGACCATGGCGCTCTCAGTGGCAGTCAAGGTCACCGTCACCCTCAATTTCTCCGCCAGCGGATCCTTCCAGTCTGCAACAGGAGAAATAGGTAACATCTCGAAGTTTGCTGTCCATTGCTGCATCGGGAGGTCACAGAGGCTCTCTATAGTAGGAGAAGAGACTTCATTTCCTTCCCCATCACCAGAGAGAAGCAGGACAAGCGGCATATGGCTTTGCTGGGATAGCGGGATTCCCCATGGTGCAGGGCGCCATTGACTGCACCCACATGGCTTTGCGGGCACCACATAACAATCTTGAGGTCTTCCGTAACAGCAAAGACTACCACTCTCTTAATGTCCGGTTGGTGTGCGACCACAGACAGCGAATCCTCAATGTGAATGCCTGCTATCCTGGCAGCAGCCACGATGCCTTCATCCTGCGCCAGACCAGTGTTCCAGCACTCTTCCAGCCACCATATCAAGCTCGCGGCTGGCTGGTCGGAGACAAGGATTATCCGCTCTCCACCTGGCTCATGACTCCCCTCCGCGACCCCAACACGCCTGCCCAGCAGTCTTATAATGAGAGCCATGCTGCCACCAGGAACATCATTGAGCTGACTATCGGGGTGCTCAAGCAACGGTTCCGCTGCCTTGACCACTCGGGAGGAGCTCTCCAGTACTCGCCGGAGCAGGGTGTCCCATTTCGTCGTGGTGTGCTGCATGCTCCACAATCTGGCCATCATGAGGGCCCAGCCATTGCCAGCAGGGATTGTGGGACGACCTCAGGAGGAGGAACAGGAGCGAGGGAGGAGGCAGCAACTCAATCAGCCTTCCAGAAGAGCGGTCTGTGACTGCCTCATCAGACTGTGGTTCCAGTAAATTCAACCCCAGATCCCCGTTGCTCACCACATCTCCATCATTCCATCCCTGTTGCAGGCCATATCACAGCGCACAGCTGAAATGAGAGGCAGTACAAAATTATCCGAAGTGAATTAATAAATTTATCAATAATCAGTGAACACATCTTTACAACAACAATATTTACTATTCACCCTTGTGCAATCCCTTAGTGCCTCGCGTTACTTTGCCTTTGCCTACTCTAGTGCTCCTACGAAGTGTTGGCCCAGTGGCTGCAGCAGGGCTGGTGGAAGGCTGCTGAGTGTCCGTGCGGGAGACTTCAGATGGCCTTGCAGGATGCCCTCGACTAGCTCTGGACCTGGAAGGCCCGGCTGTAGACTGCAGCACCTCAGCCTTGGCGGCAGCAGTCTGGACTGACTTGATCATGGGCAGCGACAAGGGCAATGGCGGAGTGCCAGTGGTGGGAGCAGGAATGCTGTCATCCTAAGAAAGGACATCAGCTTCCTGCTCCACTTGCTGGGTAGAGCACCGCCCTCCGTCTCTCCACTGCGGACACCAACTGCTGCAGTGCTTGGTCTGAAAATCTGCGGGCTCTCTCCCTGGGGCGTGGATCTGCCATCATGAAACCTGCTTGAGTCTTCTGGCTCCTTGGGCTTAGCCTGCTCTTGCTTGCTGACACAGGTTCACAGCCAGCAATGCAGCATGAATGAACCTCCCCTTTAAGAACTGGAAAGAGCCTGTGGCAATGATGACTTGCGATTAGAATGTACCTGATATTAGTTCGCGCTTTGAGTGTAACGCCACTGAGCTAGGCCTTTAGCGCTCCCATCTTTTCTTTGAGTGATGACAATGAATTTTGTGTGCAGCAAGATTCATTAGCGCCTGGCGCTAAATCTCAAACTTTTCCAAAGTTAGCGCCCATTCCTGGGCGATAATGAATTTCTCGCCTTATGACTTCAAAATGGGGACTGAATGACATCTGAATTATATCTGTGCATCCTGATAGTTCCTGTGATGTTGGAGATTTGAGTGTTCTGTGGTTGGGGCCTGCACATGTCTGTGTCTGTCTGTCTGTTTCTCTCTGTCTCACAGCTGTCACTAATTAGAATGTTTACATTTTACCAACAAGACACAGGCAATTCTAATCGCATTCTGTTTACTTTAGAAGCTTTCAAATTCAGTTCATGCCAATATCTATAGCTGAAGAAAAATCTTATGTCTGTGTGCACTTCCTGCCGACAATGCCTTACTCTTATCATTACTTCCTGGTGTAACACTTTTTGTCACACTTATGTGTCAACTTTCAATTATAAATGCCTGTGCAGCCCTGTGTAAACTGGCTGTTATCACAGTGTAGTTATAGGTGCTGACCACTAAGTGGCACTATATTATCTTTATCACCCAAATTGCTCAAAATGCTTTCTGAAAATTTTCCAGTGCTATTTTTTCTCAGTAACTAAAATTTCTAATGTTCAAAATAAGGTTTTAAACAAAAAATGAAATATTTATGTATTTCACAATAAATTATTACATTTATTAATTTGTACTTTTTAATGTATTGGTTAAAGACTTTTCAGAGTCTCCTGTTCGCCTGAGCTTGGACTTGGTTAACATTGTGATTCTGTTAGTTGAATATAGGTTGAGGGTGAGGAGCTTCTCATCTCTCCCTACCCACTCTTGCAGGGAGTGAAGGGTAGTAGATGGTCAGTTAAGAATGAGGTGAGTGACAGCAATGAAAAGGGAAAGTGAGGATGCAGGGGATGATTGGGTAGATCAAAGGGGGTAAAATAGCGATAGTGTTTGGAGTGAGTAGGAGTAGAAATGGAGGGTGGTAGGAAGGGAAGGGGCAGTGGGAAAATGAAAGGTTATGGTACTCAGATGCGAGGGGGTTGGAGGAAGCAGGAGGAAGTGATGGAGAGAAGGAATGGGATGGGAGCTGCTGAGGATCACATTTTCCATGCAACCCCCACCAGAAAATGCAGTTCGCAACTGTCAGAGGCCTCTTTTCCCCCTCACATTTCACCATGCCAGACCATCTGCCACCTGACACTGAAAAGTAAAGAAGAAAAAGACAGAGAAAGGCAGAAGAGACCTGGGAGAAAAACAAGAAAAGTTAGGGAGAGAAAAGCCAAAGAGAAGAGAAAGAGAGTTACAGAAACAAAAGAGAAGAGACAGAGAAGCAACAACAGAAAGACAACAGAGATAAGTAAGAGAGAGACCATATTCTCTAACTTATTGTGTGCCATACCGTGGGATATCCACTAGTACTATTTCAAAATTCTTGAGTATTTCACTTGGTAATACTTATTTCTGTTGTCACAATTTTCCATTTTCAGAAAAAGTTATAAACTGATAAATTGGTAATGTATTATGATGACATTGCATTTAAGCAGCAGGAACTGAAGAGACGTGTAGTGGAGTTTGCTGACTAACTTGTAGCTAGCACTTCCCCATCTATTTCCTTATCTCTCATTGCTGGGCAACACGGTGGCATAGTGGTTAGCACTGGTGCCTCACAGCGCCAGAGACCCGGGTTCGAATCTGACCTCGGGTGACTGTCTGTGTGGAGTTTGCACATTCTCCCCGTGTCTGCGTGGGTTTCCTCCGGGTGCTCCGGTTTCCTCCCACAGTCCAAAAATGTGTGGGTTAGGTTGATTTGGCTATGATAAATTGACCCTTAGTGTTAGGGGGGATTAAATATGTGGGGTTATGGGGATAGGATGGGATATGTTAGGGGGAATTAAATACGTGGGGTTACGGGGGTCGGGTGGGATATGTGTACTGTGGGGATTAAAGCAGGGACAGGGTACTGGATTTGGATGATCAGCCATGATCGTATTGAATGGCGGAGCAGGCTCGACGGGCCGAATGGCCTACTCCTGCTCCTAGATTCTATGTTTCTATGTTTCTATGCTTCTCCCTTTTCTCCTTCTAGCAGCTCAGGCTTCCTCCTTGTACAAGGTGAGAGGCTTAGAGTTCATCCCCCAGTTACAGATCTTTGTCTTAGGTTTGCTTTAAGAATAAAATAGAATGTGCAGTCCTTACAATTACATGGAAAGCAACTCAAGTGTGAGTAAGCATTCCTTAATTGGGGGATGGGGGAGGTGGGGGGGAGAATTGAAACAAGAAACTCGTAAATATGTATGTGAGTCTTTCATTGTTTCCCTATTTGTTCAGCTGTGATCTAAGGAGCACTTGAGGGGAAGGAAATGAGTGTGAAGGGTCTTGCGGTCCCTTATGGACATTTCAGGGAAGTAGTGCACAATGTGCAAGGCAAGTAGGGAAAAGTGAATGGGAATGTGAAAGATATTTATAATATTTCATTTATTCAAGTTATGCCTGCTGGCTAACCCGCTGAGGTTATTGAACTTCTTCCAGCATTGAGCAGATCTGTGACGAGGGGTTGCTGGAGCTGGCACTCATGCCCCAGGTGATAAATGTGCACAGTTCAAATTTTGTTTTTGTACATCCCTGATAATAAGCAGAAATCTAATAATTAGCCACAGCTAATTCTTGCTGTACTAGTTGAGATCTTGCCAGAGTCAAGTGAAAAATATTGTATCAGAAAAGTAACAAAAAGTTTCAATCGTAAATTGGTGGAAATCTAAATTACTGAGAATTAACCACCAGTAAATATAAAATGTGTACTGACTAGAATAAAATATAAGGGTTTCTACACACAGCAAATTCCTAATCCTGGCTAGATCATTGGGAGAGGCTGGTTGCATCATCACAAGGGAAAAGAGAAAAACTCATGCGTCCTAATAGCTTGGTCAAGGGCAGCTTTGGCAGTGGCGTGAGCACAAGCTGCTTACCTGGTTCCTCAGTTGGCGCCTGATCCTGTCTTCACCTAATGTCCCCACATATGCTTTCCAGCAGGGTCACCAGATAACAATCAGAAGAGAGAAATCTGGGCGATTTTCCTCCCCAAGCCAGTACCTGGAAGCTAATTGTAGCATGCCAGTGCCAACCTAACTTAGATCAGCTAACTCAGAATCAGGGCAGGGATCAATCTTAGGACCTTCCTGATCTGTACAGCTCAGTTGTCACCTCACATATTGATTTTACCAATGCTTTATCAGGGAGCCCCTCTCCCCCACCCTGTAACATTCTTCACAATTAAATCACCAGTGAATACACAAGATGAAAATTGAGCCATAAGACCGAGACCAAACAAAATTCCTTTTTATTTGCAGGTATAAAGAGATAGCTATGGATAGAATGCTTAAAACTCTGTATTAATGTCTGGTAGGATACATAAATGCAAAAAAACTCTCTTCATTGAGGACTTGCTATAAATACAAAACTGAGATCCTAATGTCGTAATGCTGGCTGAGAAAGCTCAAATTACACATATTGAAAGAGATTGATATTTTTTATTGACTGCTATTTTATGTTTGTCTCAAGCAATCAATCGGATTTTAAGTTGCTAAAGAAGCATTCCCCTTTTGCTATTTTATCCATAAATGGTGAGAAGTGGTCACACGAGATGATATGCATTTTATAGTTGTGCAGTGGGATTGTTAGGTAAGGAGCAATACAGTGGCTAATGTTAATTACTTTGGATGCTGAAGGCATCACTTGGGTGTTAGCAATGCACTTTTACTTGGGAAAAAATGTGCCTAAAAATTCACAGATTACTACATGTAAATGAATTGTTATTTAAGCAGCTGTGGATATGGGATGCTCATTCCCAAACCATGTTGTAACAAAAATTGAATGACAGTAAGCAAAACGGCAGTAATTATAAAACTAATTACTAAAGGCTTACTATGCCCATAGGCATTCCATAACGAAAATAAGTCGGGAAATTGCCTTTAGTTTCTTCCAAACTGCTGATTTCCTTGTAGAACCAATCTTCCTCCCTAAACAAGACAACAATTCCCACCAAACATAATTACATCCATTTAGGTTTGGTTTGTAATTCACAGTGACTTGTGTGGTCTCCGAGCTGTGCAAATAAAAACAGAATATTTATATTTCAGCGCAATAGTTGCATTTATGTTATTCTGTAATCCTAAACAACAAAAAATCGAATTTCTTTAAAACATTAATGCAGTTTTCTAAAAAATATACTAGATGGCAGGTTGTACAATGTGGATATCATCTCCATTTGTAAATTTAGCCATAAATCATTCACAATTTTAGGTCTTCTGAGATGGACAAACCAGCCATATTAATTGAAATAAAATAGCAAAATACTGCGGATGCTGGAAATCTGAAATAACAACAGAAAATGCTGGAAACACTCAGCTGCTCACGATGCGGTCTCCTCTACATTGGGGAGACCAAACGCAGATTGGGTGACCGCTTTGCAGAACACCTCCGTTCAGTCCGCAAGCGTGACCCCAAGCTTCCAGTCGCCTGTCACTTTAATTCTCCCCTCCACTCCCACTCTGATCTCTCCATCCTCAGCCTCTTACACTGTTCCAACGAAGCTCAACATAAGCTCGAGGAACAGCACCTCATCTTTCTATTAGGCACTTTACAACCTTCTGGACGTAACATCGAGTTCAACAATTTCAGATAGTAGCCATGATGTTGAGATGCCGGTGTTGGACTGGGGTGGACAAATGTGAGAAGTCGCACAACACCAGGTTCTTGTCCAACAGCTTTATTTGAAATCACAAGCTTTCGGAGCGCTGCTCCTTCGTCAGGTGAAGTGAAGAGATGCATATAGGCACAGCATATATAGTCAGAGAACACTGCCAGATGATTACAGTTAATCTTTCTAACTGCCCTTTATCACACCTCGGCAGAGAGATAATCACGGCAATCAAAGGTGTGGATGGTGTCCAAACAGGTCAGTCAGGAAAACATTACATCAAAGACAATGAGGTGGGGTCACAAGGGGTCAAATGTGGCAGATGCTGGGGTCTGTATGGAAAACAAAAGACTTTTTTTGCTGGAAATCACAGCAGGTCCGGCCGCATCTGTGTAGAGAGAACAAGCCAACGACGACTCGAGTCTGGATGACTCTACGTCAGGTGGGGTTACATGTAGCGTGACATGAACCCAAGATCCGGTTGAGGCTGTCATGGGTGCGGAACTTGGCTATCAGTTTCTGCTCGACGATTTTGCGTTGTCGTGTGTCTCGAAGGCCGCCTTGGAGAACGCTTACCCGAAGATCGGAGGCTAAATGTCCTTGACTGCTGAAGTGTTCCCCGACTGGGAGGGAACACTCCTGCCTGGCGATTGTTGCGTGGTGTCCGTTCATACGTTGTCGCAGTGTCTGCATGGTCTCGCCGATGTACCATGCTCCGGGGCATCCTTTCCTGCAACGTATGAGGTAGACAACGTTGGCCGAGTCACATGAGTATGTACCATGTACCTGGTGGGTGGTGTCCTCACGTGTGATGATGGTATCTGTGTTGATGATCTGGCATGTCTTGCAGAGGTTGCCGTGGCAGGGTTGTGTGGTGTCGTGGTCGCTGTTCTCCTGAAAGCTGGGTAATTTGCTGCGAACGATGGTCTGTTTGAGGTTAGGCGGCTGTTTGAAGGCGAGTAGTGGAGGCGTGGGGATGGCCTTAGCGAGGTGTTCGTCGTCATCGATGACATGTTGAAGGCTGCGAAGAACATGGCGTAGTTTCTCCGCTCCGGGGAAGTACTGGACGACGTAGGGTACTCTGTTGGTTGTGTCCCGTGTTTGTCTTCTGAGGAGGTCTATGCGATTTTTCGCTGTGGCCCGTCGGAACTGTCGATCGACGAGTTGAGCGTCATATCCCGTTCTTACGAGGGCGTCTTTCAGCGTCTGTAGGTGTCCATCGCGTTCCTCCTCGTCTGAGCAGATCCTGTGTATTCGCAGGGCTTGTCCATAGGGGATGGCTTCTTTAACGTGGTTAGGGTGGAAGCTGGAGAAGTGGAGCATCGTGAGGTTGTCCGTGGGCTTGCGGTAGAGTGAAGTGCTGAGGTGTCCGTCTTTGATGGAGATTCGTGTGTCCAAGAATGAAACCGATTCTGAGGAGTAGTCCATGGTGAGTTTGATGGTGGGATGGAACTTGTTGATGTTATCGTGTAGTCTTTTCAGTGATTCTTCGCCGTGGGTCCATAGGAAGAAAATGTCGTCGATGTATCTGGTGTATAGCGTTGGTTGGAGGTCCTGTGCAGCGAAGAAGTCTTGCTCGAACTTGTGCATGAAGATGTTGGCGTATTGGGGTGCGAATTTGGTTCCCATGGCTGGTCCGTGTGTTTGGGTAAAAAACTGGTTGTCGAAGGTGAAGACATTGTGGTCAAGGATGAAGCGGATGAGTGGTAGGATGGCGGCTGAAGATTGGCTGTTGTTGGTGTTGAGTACTGAGGCTGTCGCAGCGATGCCGTCATCGTGGGGGATACTGGTGTAGAGTGCCGAGACGTCCATCGTGGGGAGGAGTGTTCCTGGTTCAACTGGTCTGTGGGTGCTGAGTTTCTGTAAGAAGTCTGTAGTGTCGCGACAGAAGCTGGGGGTTCCCTGTACGATGGGTTTCAGGATGCCCTCGACGTATCCAGAGAGGTTCTCACACAGGGTTCCATTGCCTGATACGATAGGACGTCCGGGTGTGTTGGCTTTGTGTATCTTTGGGAGGCAGTAGAAGTCTCCCACGCGGGGAGTACGTGGGATGAGAGCGCGTAGGATGTTTTGAAGGTCTGGATCGAAGGTCTTGATCAGTCTATTGAGTTGGCGGGTGTGTTCTTTGGTCGGATCTGCGGGTAACTGTCTGTAGTGTTCCTGGTTGTCCAGTTGTCGGTATGCTTCTTTGCAATAGTCCATTCTGTTCTGTCTGACGATGGCTCCTCCTTTGTCCGCTGGTTTGATGACGATGTTGCGGTTGGTCTTGAGAGCGTGGATGGCGTTGCCTTGTGCTCGGGTGACATTCTGGACTGTCTTGTGAGTGCGGCTGATGAATCTGGCGTTGATGCATCTCCTGACAGCTTGAGCATACATGTCAAGCTTAGGGCAGCGACCCTCCGGAGGAGTCCAATTTGACTCCTTCTTCTTCGGTTGCTGCACTGCGGGTCCCTCTGTCTGCTGTTCCGGATCATTGATTGTCTCATTGGGTTCGCTGCTGACATCTTGGGATTCGTGGAAGAATTCCCGGAGCCTCATTCTCCTGATGAATTCCTCTGTGTCTTGGTTGCTGCTGGTGGTGATGCCAAGTTTCTCAAGCTTCCTGTTCTTGGTGTGCATGTAGGCAGCGTAGTTCTGTTGCCTCGTCTGTTTGGCAGTGTCTCGTAGCTGGTCTGCTGTGTCCTGAGCACAGGCTGAGAACATGGACTCTATCTTGGTTTCAAGGTTGCGGCGTCTGCTGTAGAGTTGGTGTACGAAATGGACACCGTATGAACGGACACCGCGCAATAATCGCCAGGCAGGAGTGTTCCCTCCAGTCGGGGAACACTTCAGCAGTCAAGGACATTCAGCCTCCGATCTTCGGGTAAGCGTTCTCCAAGGCGGCCTTCGAGACACACGACAACGCAAAATCGTCGAGCAGAAACTGATAGCCAAGTTCCTCACCCATGAGGACGGCCTCAACCGGGATCTTGGGTTCATGTCACGCTACATGTAACCCCACCTGACGTAGAGTCATCCAGACTCGAGCCGTCATTGGCTTGTTCTCTCTACACAGATGCAGCTGGACCTGCTGTGATTTCCAGCAAAAAAAGTATTTTGTTTTCCATACAGACCCCAGCATCTGCCACATTTGACCCCTTGTGACCCCACCTCATTGTCTTTGATGTAATGTTTTCCTGACTGACCTGTTTGGACACTATCCACACCTTTGATTGCCGTGATTATCTCTCTGCCGAGGTGTGATAAAGGGCAGTTAGAAAGATTAACTGTAATCATCTGGCAGTGTTCTCTGACTATATATGCTGTGCCTATATGCATCTCTTCACTTCACCTGACGAAGGAGCAGCGCTCCGAAAGCTTGTGATTTCAAATAAAGCTGTTGGACTATAACCTGGTGTTGTGCAACTTCTAACAATTTCAGACTATAACCTCGGCCCCTGTATTTCTTCATATTTTTTTCTCTTGTTTTCTCTTGCCATCATCATTCACACCTCATCCAGAGTCATCTTTTGTTTCTTAACTTGACCTATTTACCTCTCCTTTGCCTTGCACCATCATCCCTTTTGTCAGTCAATCTCTCCTGCCTTCCATCCTATCATCGACCTTCCCTTTGTTCTTTCCTCCCCTCCTGTCTGCCCCTGCTTAAAAATCTCTCTTCTCTAACCTTTTCCAGTTCTGACGAAGGGCCCCCAACTCGAAACGTTGACTCTGTTTCTCTCTCCTCGATGCTGCCTGACCTGCTGAGTGTTTCCAGCATTTTCTGTTGTTATTTCATTGAAATAAACATGCATTAATTGAATTGATATTCAATATTCTATACAAGAGTGAAGCGTTGATATTGAATACAGCATTTTCTATCTGACTAGGTAGAAATGAGCCCCATGATGGGGGGAGGTGGTGGTGGTTCAGACTAGGGAAGTGGCACAGACCCCCGCAGACTGAGCTGCATGGTGCAAGTGGGCAGCAGAGATGCCCTCTTGCTGATCCCGGAAACTTTGGAATCAGTGCTGGAGGACACCAGTGGGCTTAATACGAACATAATTGCTGGAATCACAGCCCTCAGGTTTTGGGAGCTAGTTTTCCTCCATAGCTAAATGGCTCAAATTCATAACCCAGTCATTTGGCTCCAACACATCAATGGATTTAAACTTTGAAAAGTACAATTACTCGTACTACATTTTCAGGCTTTGATGTGGAACTAGTCAATGCATGTCTAGAGAGACAACAGAGAGTATTCTAGCATATCAACAAAGAGGCGTTGATTTTGATTGCCTTCGCCTGGCCTTAATGGCCTCAAAATGGGGTCGGTTGCCTTACTGCCTCATTTACACTAGTGATGGGGCAGGCAACATTTTGAAAGGGGACTACCGCCAGGTGTCCAAAGCACCTGCCTGTTTCTTGTGATAGGCCCCTTTTAATATGGATATTGGGGTCCTATGACATAAATAGTGGAATTTGGTAGGCATCCCAGAATTGGTTCCTTATCTCAGCATTGCTGCCATTGGAAAGGTACAGAGTGGTCTCAGAGTTTTTTGCCATAGAGAGGAAGAGACAACACAGGATAATTCACAATGGACCACTTTTGCTTATCTCCTGGCAGACAGGTCAAGTGTGGTGTTGGAAAAGACTTCAAAACAGGTTGGATGTAGACATGCAAAATCTATCAATTTTAAGGTTCTGAACAATTAACAACTTTGCTTCTGATCTCGGTGTTATAAATAAGATTATAATCTTGCTATTTTTATTCTCGATTGCACTTTTTGCTAAAAGGAGGAAAATATACTTTTGCTCCTATTGGAAAGCTAGATAGCATTTAAATGATTCATAGATGATCACCATATTGAAATACATCTGTATCATGATATTGTTTAGTTGTATTATATCCATTGTAATATTTTATAGCAACCATGTTGTATTTTGTTTTGGTTAGATTGTTATTAATTATGCATATCCTGATCTTGCTTGCAAAAGCTGATTATAAACAAGCTGTTTTCAGATAGCTTGAGTAAAGATTATAACAGTATGTATGTACATTTGGCAGGAGCGATGTTTGCCAGTTATACTGTATACAAATTATTTTAACATAAAAAAAATGGTCATTCTGTTGTAACTTTTGGGTTGCCTTAGTTCAAATTGAAAATTAATTTGAAAGGAGAAGAGCACAATCCTATTATGATGTGTGTTACTTGCTAGGATTATTGGATAATATTCCCACCAGTCTCTCATGGAATACAAGTTTGGGAGTTGTTAATCTTTGAATAGGCTCCTCCTGCTATGTATAGCATACTAGCTGAGTTATTTTGGCTTGTGTAGCAAGCATGACAAGTCTTTTGATCTAAAAGGAATATCAACTCAGTGAAAGGGTTAAAAGGGGCTAAAATGAGGGAATTGAGGAACCGAGCATATATCCAACCATATAAGGAGTTGTTATGTACATGTCCCAAAGGGAAGTATGGTGGAATGTGGTCAAACGGTCAAACCGTCAGGTATTAATTGAATAATGTGCACAAACCGTCAGTTACTATTTGAGGAATGTATTAAGATAACTTATGGAGTCAAAGGACTAATGTAAACGGTCAAAATGTGCACACGGATCACAAGAATTTGCACCCGAAATCAACTGTATGATGTAAGCCACGACTTAGAACAAAAAACTGTACATAAGGGAAGGGATTCTAGCGATCGGAGAGCATTCGTCCCAGGATGAATGTCTCCCCTGTCGACTTGTAATGAAGTTGATTTACTGAACGAACCTCCGGACTCCGAGTGATTGATTGGGAATAAGGCGGACGTCGACCCTTTATATCAGAGGATCCGTCTCGGGCAGAAGCAGCTCTCCCGGTTATCCTTACACTCAGTAAAGCTCCACGAGTTCTGGTTTCATTCCAGATTCATTAAGACCTAAAAATCCAGTATGACTGAAGCCAGGTCATTAAACAAGAGGGTTCTGTATTAATTTTCATGAATGAGCTGTTTTAATTTTAGTTTTTATTATTAATTTTAAATGGTGTGCACCATCCTGAACTAGACTGAATTGTTTGTTTTCAATTGGGTCCACAATTGAATGTTAAGATTTTACATGCCAACATAGAAAACCAGCAGGAGCTGACAAACGGCTTCAAAAAAGCTGATCACTCAGAAACAGCCCCGAAAGTAGGTTTTATGACACACAAAGACATGTAGTTGCACTGCAAGTGCACTGCGACAGGAGCTTGTCGCAAATTAAGCTGTGGGTGTACCCAACAATTAATCACTTTTGTTGTGGAGGAATAAACCTAAATAACACAAATACACAGTTTTGCAGCAGTGGTCGGTTTAGAAATGACTGAAGTGGGTGCAAGTGCTGAAAACTTGAGATTCATTTTCTGGGGGACTCTGAGGGCATGCATCCTGAGTATATTTTGATTGTTGACACTTGAATGCATTTTACAGCAGTTTGGAGCCTATTTTGATTCTGTCTTCCAAAAATAATTTCTCCTGGAAGGGTTGCAGATATTTTGAATGCTAAAATAAAAATACTTTTATGAACTTCAGTACAACTTTATAAGGCCCATTTCATTTTATTGGGAATCTAATCCCAGATTTATCATATTAATTTTGTGAATTGAGACCCTTTACAACATGTACATACAGTAATCCCAACCACAGTACATTCTACATACACAAGATAAAACTGGCTCAGCATTGCATCTGTCCCTGCCCCAGACCATATGGCAGCCCAGAGCAGGTGAGGGATTTTCAGGATTGAAGGTTGCTGACTTAATTTTTAAACAAACAACTTTTATTTCAAAATAGCTTCAGGGAGATATTGTTAAGATTATGTTATCAAAACAAAATCTTAGAACTGAGTTTGAGCAAAAGTTACACCCAAATATTAACCTGTCTTTTCTTTTTTAGATGGGGATTAACCTGCTTTCAATTTCAAACATTTTCTAGCTTTATCACTTTAGCATACACAAAACTAGAAATGACTGCCTGGCAATAATAGTGAACACTTAATGCATGGTATGGCATGCCTCTATCAGATCTTGTAATGGAGGTGTTAACATATTTAAGATAACCAGCTGATCTGATTGGTTCTGGCAGCCACCAGTCCTGCCCTCCAACTAATATGATTGCTAGAAAACTTCCAATCCCGGTGAAAAAGCTGATTTTTCTTCTGAAATGCTAACAAGCTAACACATGGATTGAAACACTATTAGTTTTAAAAACTGGCAGTTGGCATGTATATTTGGAAACTATGGTGCAGAATATATGAATTATGAAAATTTATATACAAAGGCAGTGGGTTTTAATGATCAAGGTTTCTAGTTAATAAATACTCCTCCTATCACATATTTTCAATATTGAGTATTCCCTACAGAAATAATATTTTAAAAGTTCTGTAAATATAAGTGCACCATGAGGAGAGAGATTTCTATTTGTATAAGTCCATAGGTAGATTCCTAGCAAGGAAAGACCAGTCTGGGTGACAAATTGGGCTCTGTTTTTAGCTGGCTGCCATTGAGGTGAATAGAATCCTTTTGGGGCCTGCTGCCAATCTTGCCACTTGAATGGAACTCTAAACCTTGTTTTTAGCCAGGACATTTGACCTGCATTCAAGTGTTTATTTTGGCATCCAAAATGAGTGGGGAGAGACTGCAGACACAACATTGGGCAGCATCATCATAGTCCTTTTGTTTTATTTATTTTACTCTGTGAGTAATAACTGTCAGTGTTCGGAGGGAACGTGAATGAAATTTCTGTATCCCATCAAAACTGGACAGGATATTTGTGTCTTTCGCATGACTGCTTCTTTAAGCTCTCGGAAAGTGGACCAAACAATTATTTGGTGAGTTGAAATTTGATACAAAGAAATTGCTGCCTTATTTCACAGTAAGGTGAACACAGAACGACAGTCAGTCAGACTCCATTAATTCAAACAGTACAACATAGCTTTGCGTAATAATACACGCCATGCTCCCCCACATCAGTGGGTCCTCTTACTTGACTTAAAACAAGATGTTGTTTAACTGTTACTCCATCATATTTGACTTTCTGAGCCTGCTAAAGCTTTCACAGCTCTCTATTTAAATAACTGACTACCTGTGCAGCATGCTGTTTCAAAATGCCTTTCTGCTGGCATGTGTCCTAGCTTCTGTTCACAGATAGACAACAAAGGACGTTGCAAAACAATGAGGCCAATTTAAAGTGCCTCCACCAAGCGTAAAAGGGAAGGGAGTAGCCTGAAAATGGTGTTTGGTCACCTACTGCCCCGTTTACGCTGGCGCTCCAGCCACAGCAATTTTGGTTGGAGTCCTGATAGGGGTGACTGGAGATCCCTCTCTTTTAGCAGTAGGACATATAATATGCAAATTGTGATCCTATGAGGTACATAGTTTTAGGGAATGAAGCTGGGCAGGTAGAAGGCGTATCAGTGGTGCTAGTGGCATTTTGGTGCTAGTGACCATAATTCTGTTAGATTTAAGGTAGTTATGTAAAAGGACAAGGATAGACCAGGAATAAAAATTCTAAATTGGGGAAAAGCAAATTTTGCTCAGCTCAGAGGGGATTTAGCCATAGTGGACTGGAAACAGCTACTTGAAGATAAATCAGTGTCGGAGCAGTGGGAGGCATTCAAGGAGGAGATCCAGAGGGTTCAGACCAAATATGTGCCCTTAAAGAAAAAAAGTGGGACTAACAAAGCTAGAGTCCCCTGGATGTCTACAGACATACGGGGTAGGATAAAGAAAAAAAGGGAGGCGTATGACAGATACCAAGGGCTAAATACTCCAGAATCTTTAGAGGAGTACAGAAAGTGCAGGGGTGCAGTTAAAAATTATATTAGGAAAGCAAAGAGAGAGCATGAAAAATTCTTGGCAACTAAAATCGAGGAAAACCCAAAGATGTTTTATAAATATATTAAGAGTAAGAGGATAACTAAAGAAAGGGTAGGACCTATTAGAGATCATGAGGGTAATCTGTGTGTCAAGGCGGGAGATGTCGGTAGGGTTCTTAATGAATACTTTGTGTCTGTTTTCACAAAGGAGAGGGGCGAAGCAGACATTGCTATCAGGGGGAAGGAGTGTGAAATATTAGGTGAAATAAACATAGTGAGAGAGGAAGTATTAAGGGGTTTAGCAGCTTTAAAAGTGGATAAATCCCCAGGCCCAGATGAAATGTATCCCAGGCTGTTAAGCGAAGCAGAAGAGGAAATAGCAGAGGCCCTGACCATCATTTTTCAATCCTCTCTGGCTTCAGGTGTGGTGCCGGAGGACTGGAGGACTGCTAATGTGGTACCCTTGTTTAAAAAGGGAGAAAAGGATAGACCAAGTAATTACAGGCCAGTCAGCCTAACCTCGGTGGTGGGAAAATTATTGGAAAGAATTCTGAAGGACAGGATAAATCTTCATTTAGAAAGACACGGATTAATCAAGGATAGTCAGCACGGATTTGTTAAGGGAAGGTCGTGTCTGACAAACTTGATTGAATTTTTTGAGGAGGTAACAAAGAGGGTAGATGAGGGTAGTGCGTCTGATGTCGTTTATATGGACTTTAGCAAGGCCTTTTGATAAGGTTCCACATGGCAGACTGGTCATGAAGTTAAAAGCCCATGGGATCCAGGGCAAAGTGTCAAGTTAGATTCAAAACTGACTCGGAGACAGGAAGCAGAGGGTAATGGTTGATTGGTGTTTTTGTGACTGGAAGGCTGTTTCCAGTGGGGTTCCGCAGGGCTCAGTACTAGGTCCTTTGCTTTTTGTGGTATATATCAATGATCTAGACTTGAATATAGGGGGCATGATTAAGAAGTTTGCATAAAATACTAAAATCGGCTGTGTGGTTGATACTGAAGAAGGAAGCTGTAGACTGCAGGAAGATAGCAATAAATTGGTCAGGTGGGCAGAACAGTGGCAAATGGAATTCAATCCGGAGAATTGTGAGGCAATGCATTTGGGGAGGGCTAACAAGGAAAGGGAATACACATTAAATGGTAGGACACTGTGAGTAGTGTAGAGGAACAAAGGGACCTTGGAGTGCATGTCCACAGATCCCTGAAGGTAGCAGGCCAAGTAGATAAGGTGGTTAAGAAGGCATACGGAATGCTTGCCTTTATTAGCCGTGGCATAGAATATAAGAGCAGGGGGGTTATGCTTCAACTGTATAAAACACTAGTTAGGCCTCAGCTAGAGTACTGTGTGCAGTTCTGGTCACCACATTACAGGAAAGATGTGATTGCACGAGAGAGGGTACAGAGGAGATTTACAAGGATGTTGCCAGGAGTAGAGAATCTTGGCTATGAGGAAAGACTGGATAGGCTAGGTCTGTTTTCCTTGGAACAGAGGAGGCTGAGGGGAGACCTTATTGAGGTGTATAAAATTATGAGGGGCATAGATAAAGTGGATAGAAAGGACCTATTTCCCTTAGCAGAAGGGTCAAAAACCAGGAGGCACAGATTTAAAGTAATTGGTGGAAGGTTTAGAGGGGATTTGAGGGGAAATTTCTTCACCCAAAGGGTTGTGGGTGTCTGGAACTCACTGCCTGAAAGGGTGGTAGAGGCAGGAACCCTAACCACATTTAAAAAGTACTTGGATGTGCACTTGGGATGCTCTAACCTGCAGGGCTACGGACCAAGAGCTGGGAAGTGGGATTAGGCTAGATAGCTCTTTGTTGGCCGGCGCGGACACGATGGGCCGAAATTGCCTCCTTCCGTGCTGTAACTTTCTATGATTCTATGATAGGACCCCGATTGCAATTTTGAGGTACAAATGGGCAGAGCATGCTCCACCCTTTTGAACTTTGGAGTAGCATAACCGATGGTCCATAAAGAGATCGCTGGAGGCCATTCAAAAAATGGCCGAATATATTTTTAACTTCTATTTTTGAGTGCTTCGCCTGGGCACACAAAAATAAATCCAGCCTGTGTGAGGTGTCTATCTGCCTCTCTTGGTATTTGTTGTGTCCATTTTATGGGCATAAAATGGGTGCAAAGCATATCGATTTAGCAGGTGTTGGACCCACTGCCAAATTTGTGGGGCCTATTTTTTAGGTGTCCTGGACGTTTGGGGTATGTAATATGTAAATTAGGGGCAAAATGTCTGATTTAGGATCCCTTTGAGAAATTGGTCACCTCATGAGCGGGGCAGACACCGGGGCCTGACCTGCTTAGGCTTCTTAAGCTGAAAACAAATGTTTGAAATTGTTTTTTCAAAAACACTTTTTCTATGGAGCCAGGAGGAGCAGGAATGTTGCCCTGACTCCACAGGAGTCACAATCACGCCCTTCCCCCCAGCAACTGTAGCCCGCTCCGACTGCATTCCTGGGTTTACCTGAAGAACACTGCCGGCAAACAGGCGGGCCAAAATTGGTTTTGCCTATGGGGTGAGTTTCCTGTGGAAGTGCAACTCGCCTCGAGTATGCAGATAAGGCTTGAGGACCAATTTCTATTTATTGTGGGGCCTCTCGCTTCGGGTGTGCTTCCACAGCACAGAGTCTGGCCCGAAAACGGGACTAGACTAATTTCTACACAAATGTGTTCTATAAAGAGCCAGGAAAGAAATGGTGAAGAATAGGTTTCTGTTAACCACCACAGATCTAGATTTTAACTTACAATGTTTTACTGATTTTATACAGGCCAGGTGTTGTGTAATTGTTATAAAAATTGTTGAGTGAGAGTGAACCTATTCCTAGGTTTTTTTGTACATTTTATGATGTAATGACATTTATTGTCTACTGAAAAGATTGAAATTACTTTGAAATTGTACTGTGGATCAAATTTCCTTTCCCACTAAGTTTCTGCCATTCCCTCCTTCTCCCTAGAAAATATTTACTAGGATATGCTTCCAACTTCCTTCTTGTACCCCACTGAAGTGGCCATTCTTTATGTGTGAGTTTGAATAATCCGTGTCAGTAGGCTACTTGACCTTGGGAGAGATCTAAGCCAAGACCAATCCAGTTCTTCTTTGATGTCTGCGTATCTGCTCTGCCAGCAGGCATGGCTAGATAGTGATTAGGAGAAGGAATCATGGCCAATTTTCCTTTGCCTAATCTGGCTCTGAAAAACAACTGTGTTCCTGACTGCTCGCCTTAGGGTCTTCTGGCTTCTGCGAGTGAGCAGTAGCCAGGAAGACCCTAAAGCTTGAAGATCTTGTGAGTAACTTGAAAAAATATTAAACTTAGCTTGAAGCACGTCTTCTTCTTCTTGCTGGCCCCACTCAGATCATCTAGTCTCAGTGCAAGCCCTCCCCACATGAACTGGTATCTGGGCACCTCTTGGCCATGACAGAAAAAAGAGACAAAAGACTGGGAATGCTGCTTCCTGTCTAATTAACATGATAGTGATGGGCCTGCCTATTACAGGCACAGGCCCAGTTGCAAATCCCATGGAAGCCCCACTAATCTTTGTGCCTGCGAAATGGGCAGTATCCGGGTCAAAGGTAGGAAAATTCGGCCCCTTTGCCTTTCTTTTGGTGGTGCCAGTAGTGTTTGAAAAATAAATTAATGAATGGAGTAATACCCATCTCATCTCTGTATTGGGCTGAAAAGCAGGGTAGTCAACAATAACAGGTAAGAAGGTAAACAATAGGGGAGAAAATCTATTCTATTAATTATTTTATGGCAGTAAGCAAAAATGATTGTATAATGAGGAGTAGTATAACAGATGATTTTAATAAAAATGATTTATTTTTATGAATAGCGATTAAAATAGCAGATTTCCATCACCTGAGTAAATGTACAAAATTACACATGAATTCATAACCACATTCCAATTTCCTCTATTATTAATATTCATGAGAGCGATTCCTCTCTTTAGATTTAAATGTTGATTCATGGTGTTCAGCACAGAATTTAATTGGTTAATAAGCTAGTTCTAATTTACATGATTAATAATAATGTCAGTATATGGATTATTACATTTTGAAGCCATTTACATGATATTGTTTTGTACAAGTATCTTTTTTTAAGGTCCAACTGTACCCCAGATTGCCCATACAGCATCTTCAATCTTCCGTCTGATAGTTTTTTTAATGTTAAATAATTTGTTAAACTTTCAAAAATTCTAGCAACAGTTTAGAAAATTGAGTTGTGAGGAAAACAATAGCTACCTAAAACTAAAATTAAACCACCCCGACACAAACATTTCATATCCTTGCAAGAATTTATTTTCTCCCAGTAGTATAAAGATTCATGCTTAGTAAATAGCCCACGTGTACAGTTTACCGCTGATAATTCAACATGTATTTTTTAACTAAAAATTTGAATTATACAATTATTTGAATTGAGAAATATAAATAATACAGCAAAGTGGGACTTTTATGCTAAAAATTAAATTATCAAGTAAATTGCATCATCAGATAATTTGAAGAAAGTGACTTTGGGGAGGCTGGGAACTGCCTCAAATCCAACTTGTTTAACTGATGTGGTGAAGAGCAACAGAATTCACTCACCGCTTGCAACCCTTAACCAAAGCAGTATAATAGTAAATGAGAAGATGTTTACATATCTCTGTGAAGTAATGAAGCTATACATTAATACTTGCCCCATGTATCACTGTCAAATCAAGTTGTACTTGGGGCTAAGACTGCCTCACAAATTTAACATTTAATCCTCATGTGAGTGATTTCAAGATAGCAGTCAGAGACTTCTGGAAGGAGATGAGAGGCAGTTCACATGACTATAATATGGAGTATTAAAGTGTCCTTCAGGTATACTGTAGCCTCCATAAAATGAGTAAATCGTTATCCAACATATGTTGACGCGGTATAAACAATGATAAATGTCTGATGATGTAATTTGTTAGACTTTTTGCTAAAGAAATTAAGGGGGAAAAATTGGGTTGCTTTGTGCCTCCCATTAGTGCCCGGGCGCAGCACCGCTAACGCCTCCCACGGAGGTTAGCAGCGGCGGTAGCGCCCTGCGCCTCCGGCAATGACGTCATCACCATGCGCAGCACCCTGCTCACACCTCGGCCGCAAACTTCGGTCGCGCCCCCTGACCTACCGCTGGACGATATGTCCGACAGGGTCAGGGTGCCGTTTTTGCGGCCGCGCCAGCGTTAATTAAAGGGCAGGTGCAAGGCGGGTTTTTTTGTGGCACCTGCCCCCTCCCCCTTCTTCACGCGGGGTGCCGGCCTTGATCGGTCAGCCCGGCACTCCTTGAGTGCCGGGCTGTTTTCCCGGCACCCCACTCCCTGGTGGTCTTGCAGGGCCCCGATGTGTACTGCGCTAGGCCCCTCCCCTTTAATCAGGGGAGGGAGGCCTGTAATACCGCGGCGCTACGTGCCGCCGCACGTGGCGCGGTTGCACGTAGCACTGTGATATTGAATGGTAGCGCCCCAAGAGGGAGGCGGAGCGCTTCCAGTAGCATCCCGCCTCCTGCTTGGGGCGCTACCACTCAAATTACGGCTCGGGGCGCTAAAAGTAGCGTTCCGGCGAAGTTAGCGCCCCAAAGGGGGCGCAACTGAATTTTTTCCCCTATCTTTCTTATTCTTTGAGTAAAGTTTAACTCTATATTAGAAAATAGGATGTGTTGGCACTTGGAGGAGGAGAGCATGTACACTTTGGCTAATAGATGGTGCTAATTTTTGTTTGGAAAGTTCAACAATAATTTTGTTGTGTTTTCACAATGGTTCAGTTGTAAATGTTACTGACACTTTTTTGGCCAATTCATGCTTTTTATTAGGTTTATGCCTCAATGTTAGCAATACGAGCTATACATGTGGCAGTAATCTTTATCTTCCAGTTGATTTCAATTTTTTCTTATTTTTAACCCTTACTGGTCAACTTGAAAACAAGCTTTTGTTTTTCTCTTCTGTTCAGAGAGAAGAAACTGAATTGCAGCATTTAAAATATCTCTGTTCAAGCACATTATTTATGTCAACAAAAATAAATCCAATTTCCTCCCCCCCCCGCCCCCAACTCTCTCCTGAAGAAGTTAACTCCTTTCTGGGGTAAAGCTGCACATGCCGCTTCAGCACTTATCTAAGTGGCCTTGTTTTTGCTCACTGGTACAGCTGTAACTATTTCCAGTGGCAGATTGCTGTAGTGATGCCTTTCTTTGTCCATGTTTTTGTATGATGGTGTAGTGGTTTTTTTTTATTCGTTCATGGGATGTGGGCATTGCTGGCAAGGCCAGCATTTATTGAATGCTGCATATGAAGCCAGTGGAAAAGAAAATCTCTCAGTGTAAAACAAGCTGCTGATTTGCTATCACCTGTTTTGTGCTACCGCCCAAGACAAACTTATACCCCAATAAGTTTCATCGGTGTTTCGGTAAATGAAACGTCAGTTACATTTCATAAGCTATGTATGTCAATTCTTTAGGTTACTTTTTGCCACAACCTGTGGCCTCTTAAAATAATGGCCCTGATTTTACGGGGCCGAACGTATAACGTACACCGTCGTGAGTGCTCAGAATGGCCCCGCAAGTTCCGGGTTTCCGCATGCGCAAAAACCTGGAACTTTCGATCTGTTAAGTTTCGCATTGACAGGTCCTTTGCATCCGCTGCAAAAATACTTTTGCTGGTTCAGAGTTGAAGTACTGCCCAGTGAATGCCCACGAAACCCTTACGCCTGGCATAAGGCCTTCTTTAACCTACTCCCAGGTCTCTTCCAATTTTACTCTTGAAGTGGCTAGAGGAGATATGCAAGAAAGGTCCAGGATGACTTGTCTTCTAAGTTCCGTTCTTTGCAAATATCTGTTATTCACTCTGCTGCTGATTTTAAATATACGCCCAAAACCAGCACAACGTTTTGGGTATAGGCCTCATTATAATACAGTTGGTAAGCTGCTTAGCACTGAATAAGTGCTAATGGGCAGCTCGCCAAACTGGGGACCAAATATCTGGCAGGCGTAAGGCCTTCTTTTACCAGCATAAGGATTAAAATAAATGTTAAAATAACATTTTTAAAATGTTAAAAAAAACATACACATGCATTTAAAATTAGTTTAGGTAAATTTTGGCCAGTTTACAAGTGTTTAAATTGATTTTTCAAAAAAATTAGTTTTTATTTTAAATGCTTAATTAAAGGGTATTTTAATTAATTTTGAACATGTGATCATTTATTTTTATTTAAATGGTATGAATTCTTATTTATTTGGGGATTTCTAATATGCTTATGGGGATTCTGTACATAAATAGAATCCCCTTTTTGATTGGTTGACTGGGCCCACGTGATCCCAGGGATGCTTACCCAATATGGTGGGTAAAAATAGGGGGAAATGAAATCAAAAATTAATTCTATATATAAAAAGATAGTGGTTCAGTGCTGTAAGAGTCAGGAACTTTTCTGCAGTTTGGACACATTTGATCTGCTAAAGTAAACTATAACAAGACAGATGATAAAATAAGCAAAGCTCTGTGGGCTATGATTGCACTGTTCGGTTGTACAAATCTTCTCCAGATAAACCTCACAAGAAGTTTTAAACATCTGACGTTTTGCTTTATCCTTGCTTTTTTGAGAACATTATTCTGGACATGTTCTGACTGGCTAAATGATCTGAATACTGGATTTTTAGGGGGCCATCCTTGTCTTGCAGAAATGCAACTTCTAAGTTAATAATTATTTGCCAATTGTGAAGTTTTTCTCTGTGAAAATCAAGCAGCACCACTGAAATTAGTTTGCATGTTTGTTACATTAAAATTAGTCCTTGTACCGATGTAGATAGTCAGTAGAGTGACACACCAAATGAATATGGAAAGTGTTGCTTCTTGTGCACTGCTTGACCATTTATTCAGATGTAACTAATTTGCACACAATATGTGTACAAAGCAGACAAGATTATTGATTAATAGAAATAATGATGGTTCTTGAAGATGGTTAATTACACAGTCAAAAGAACCTTCTGTCTGCAACTGAGCAAAGAATCATAAGTATTGGACTAAGGAAGGCCTTCTCAGATTTTTTGCATGAAGGAAGTGTTGGTGTTTTATATTCTCCCTTTTCTTTCTGTCTCCCTAATACACACACCATTTGGTTAGCCGAGTGTAAGCAGGAAACCTACTGCCAGGCCTCTTCCAATTTTACTCTTGAAGTGGCTAGAGGAGATATGCAAGAAAGGTCCAAAATGACTTGTCTTCTAAGTTCCCTTCTTTTCAAATATTTATTATTCACTCTGCTGATGATTTTAAATATACGCCCAAAACCAGCACAACGTTTTTGGGTATAGGCCTTATTATAATACAGTTGGTAAGCTGCTTAGCATTGAATAATTGCTAATGGGCAGCTCGCCGAACTGGGGACCAAATATCTGGCAGCTCCATGAGCGAGCCGAGCCAGAAGTTGGCACTAAAAGGGGGTGGAGAGGGGCACACTCCACCCATTTGTAATTGAAAATTGCAGTTGGATCCCGATTTGTGCAAGCAAGCAGTCTTCCGCCTGTTTCAAGTGGGAGAGCTTGGGCGTTCATTTACAGGGCCGCCTGAAAATTACATCAGACAGGCCTTGGGCATGCAAGGGGTAGCCGCTGTTTCCCTGACATTTTGAACTGCCGGCGCCTCATAAACGAAGCAGCCAGCAGTTGAAAATTGCCCCATAATATCTCACTATGATGCCAGTGTCAAGGCTGGTAATTCACTGTGTGGATTCGTGGGTATGAGCCTAATACTGCACAGAAAGTGCAAAATCTGTGTGCCATGAGGAATGGGGAGATAATCTGTGGCACAGTAACTGCCTTTTTGTCATGACTCACTTCAAGCCTTCCTATCTGTGACGCTTGAGCAAGGTATATAACTCGTGTAAAACCCAATTTTGTTGTGTTTTAAATCAAATCTATCTGTAATTATGAAGTCCCTAAACCAAAATGTAGAATAACTTAAATAAAACTAAAACTGGTTATAAAGCAATCTTTGAGTTCTATTCACTAGATAAACTGCTCTCGTTTGGCTCCTGCATTTTAATTGCATTACACTTACTGATAGAATTATTAGTAGGGGAAAACCTACTTGACCTCGTTCTCACCAATCTACCTGTCGCAGATGCATCTGTCCATGACAGCATTGGTATCAGTGACCATCGCACGGCCATTGTGGAGACGAAGTCCCATCTTCACACTGAGGACACTCTCCATCGTGTTGTGTGGCACTACCACCGTGCCAAATGGGACAGATTCAGAACAGATCGAGCAGCTCAAAACTGGGCATCCATGAGGCGCTGTGGACCATCAGCAGCAACAGAATTGTATTCCACCACAATCTGTAACCTCATGGCCTGGCATATCCCACACTCTACCATTACCATCAAGCCAGGGGACCAATCCTGGTTCAATAAGGAGTGTAGAAGAGCAGCACCAGGCGAACCTAAAAATGCGGAAGCTGCAACACAGGACTACATGCATGCTAAAAAAGCGGAAGCAACATGCTATAGACAGAGCTAAGCGATCTCACAATCAACGGAGCAGATCAAAGCTCTGCAGTCCTGCCACATCCAGTTGTGAATGGTGGTGGACCATTAAACAACTAACGGGAGGAGGAGGTTCCATGAATATCCCCATCCTCAATGATGGTGGAGCCCAGCACGTGAGTGCAAAAGACAAAGCTGAAGCGTTTGCAACCATCTAGTGTTGACTGACTGATCCATATCGGCCTCCTCCTGAGGTCCCCACCACCACAGAAGCCAGTCTTAATTCGATTCACTCCACGTGATATCAAGAAACGGCTGAGCGCACTGGATACAGTGAAGGCTGTGGGCCCCGACAACATCCCGGCTGTCGTGCTGAAGACATCTGCCCCAGAACTGGCCACGCCTCTAGCCAAGCTGTTCCAGTACAGCTATAACACTGGCATCTATCCAACAATGTGGAAACCCGTGTCATCAGTCTACTCTCAATCATCAGCAGAGTGATGGAAGGTGTCATCGACAGTGCTATCAAGCAGCACTTACTCACCGATAGCCTGCCCATTGATGCCCAGTTTGGGTTCCGCCAAGACCACTCAGCTTCAGAGCTCATTACAGCCTTAGCCCAAACATGGACAAAAGAGCTGAATTCCAGAGGTGAGGTGAGAGTGACTGCCCTTGACAATAAGGCTCATTTGACCGCGTGTGGCATCAAGGAGCCTGAGTAAAACTGAAGTTAATGGGAATCGGGGAAAACTCTCCACTGGCTGGAGTCATACCTAGCACAAAGGAAGATGGTTGTGGTGGTTGGAGGTCAATCATCACAGCCCCAGGACATCGCTGCAGGAGTTCCTCAGGACCGTGTCCTAGGCCCAACCATCTTCAGCTGCTTCGTCAATGACCTTCCCTCCATCATAAGGTCAGAAGTGGGGATGTTTGCTGATGACTGCACAGTGTTCAGTGCCATTCGCAACTCCTCAGGTAATGAAGCAGTCCATGCCCGCATGCAGCGAGACCTGGACGACATTCAGGCTTGGGCTGATAAGTGGCAGGTAATGTTCGCGCCACACAAGTGCCAGGCAATGAGTATCTCCAACAAGTGAGAGTCTAAACACCGCCCCTTGACATTCAATGGCATTACCATCTCCGAATCCCCCACCATCAACATCCTGGCATCACCATTGACCAGAAACCTAACTGGCCCCGCTTGCGCCCAGGCCGCAAACTTCTCTTGCGCCCCCTGACCTATTGCTGGACGATATGTCCGACAGGATCAGGGGGTGTTTTTGCAGCGGCGGCGGCGCAACTGAAATGGCAGGTGTCAGGTGGCCATTTTTATTTAGGCCGACTGCCAGCACCTGCCCCCTTTCACTTTTTTATGCAGGGTGCTGGCCGCGATTACTCAGCCAGGCACTGCTCTTGAGTGCCGGGCTGTTTTCACGGCACCCCACTCCCCGGTGGTGCAGCAGGGCCCCGGTGTGCGCAGCACTAGGCCCCTCCCCTTTAATCAGGGGCCTGTGCGTCGTGAAATTTAGTAGTAGCGTCCAAAGCAGGAGGTGGAGCGCTCTACAGTAGCGCCCTACCTCCTGAATTTATGGCGGAGGGGCACTAACTTTTTTGGGGCACTAAAATTAGCACCCCAGCGACGTTAGCTCCCCAAGATGGGTGCCACCTAATTTTTCCCCCTATGTCTTCATTTGTTGAAAACCTCTTTGAAAGTTGCATGGTTGTATTCTGTACCCATTAGATTCTGATACAGATTTTCTGTGAAGTAACATTACATTTTTCAAGTTTGCTGTCACTTATACAATAATATAAGTTAATGTATTCAAAAGTTAACACATGCAAATGTCTTTGCATTAGTTTCTTAAGAATATGCTCTTCATATGTGTGAAAATGTATCACATATTCAGTAAAATGACAGTTTTTCTAACCAAATACCTCTTCAATACATTCCCATACCATTCCCATTCACGGGAACGGTAGCATAATGGTTGTGAGTTCAAATCCCATGACGGCAGCTGGGGAATTTAAATTCAGTTAAATAAATCTTGAATAAAAAGCTAGTATTAGTCATGGGGATCATGAAAGTATCGGATTGTTGTAAAAACCCATCTGATTCACTAATGTCCTTTAGGGAAGGAAATCTGCCGTCCTTACCTGGTCTGGCCTATATGTGACTCCAGACCCACAGCAATGTGGTTGACCCTTAACTGCCCTCTGAAATGGCCGAGTAAGCCACTCAGTTGTAACAAACCACTATAAAAAGAATGAAACCGGATGGACCACCTGGCATCGACCCTGCAAGTCCTCCTCACCATCATCTGGGGAATTGTGCCAAAATTGGGAGAGTTGTCCAACAGACGAGCTCAGCCAATGTCCCAGACTCCTCCATCACCATCCCTGTGTATGTGGGAAATCAGGGACACTTCCTGTGTCCCTGACGACCATGTGTGCGGGAAGTGTATCCAGCTGCAGCTGCTGGCAGACCGCATTGCGGCACTGGAGCTGCGAATGGATACATACTGGAGCATTCGCAATGCTGAGGACATCGTGGATAGCACGTTTAGGGAGTTGGTCACACCGCAGGTAAAGACTGCACAAGCAGGAAGGGAATGGGTGACCGCCAGGCAGAGTAGTAGGCGCAGGCAGGTAGTGCAGGGGTCCCCTGTGGCCAACCCCCTCTCAAAAAGATATACCGCTTTGGATATTGTTGAGGGAATGGCTTATCGGGGGAAGGCAGCAGCAGCCAACTTCCTGGCACCATGGGTGGTTCTGCTGCACAGGACGGGAGGAAAAAGAGAGGGAGAGCTATTGTGATAGGGGATTCTATTGGAAGGGGAATAGATAGGCGTTTCTGCGGCCGCAAACGAGACTCCAGGATGGTATGTTGCCTCCCAGGTGCAAGGGTCAAGGATGTCTCGGAGTGGCTGCAGGGCATTCTGGAAGGGGAGGGTGAACAGCCAGCTGTCGTGGTGCATATAGGTATCAACGATATAGGTAAAAAACGGGGTGAGGTCCTAAAAGCTGAATATAGGGAGTTAGGAGGTAAATTAAAAAATAGGACCTCAAAGGTAGTAATCTCAGGATTGTTACCAGTGCCACGTGCTCGTCAGTGTAGAAATAGAAGGATATTTCAGATGAATACGTGGCTAGAGGAATGGTGCAAGGGGGAGGGATTCAAATTCCTGGGACACTGGAACCGGTTCTGGGGACCGATGTTATGGGGGGAGTGTTTGCTAGTGCTGTTGGGGAGGGTTTAAACTAAAATGGCAGGGGGTTGGGAACCTGTGCAGGGAGACAGAGGAAAGGGAAGCAAGGATAGAAGCAAAAGACAGGAAGGAGAAAAGCAAAAGTGGAAGGCAGAGAAATCAAGTGTGTAAATCAAACAGGGCCACAGTAAATAATAATTCTAAAAGGACTAAGAGTGTTAAAAAAACAAGTCTGAAGGCTCTGTGTCTTAATGCGAGGAGCATTCATAATAAGGTGGATGAATTAGCTGCGCAAATAGATGTAAACGGATATGATATAATTGGGATTATGGCGACATGGCTCCAGGGTGACCAAGGCTGGGAATTCAACATCCAGGGGTATTCAATATTCAGGAAGGACAGGCAAAAAGGAAAAGGAGGTGGGGTAGCATTGCTGGTTAAAGAGGAGATTAACACAATAGTAAGGAAGGATATTAGCTCTGATGATGTGGAATCTGTATGGGTAGAGCTGAGAAATACCAAGGGGCAGAAAATGTTAGTGGGAGTTGTATACAGACCCCCAAACAGTAATGCTGAGGTTGGGGATGGCATTAAACAGGAAATTAGAGATGCGTGCAATAAGGGCACAGCAGTTATCATGGGTGACTTTAATCTACATATAGATTGGGCTAACCAAATTAGTAACAATACTGTGGAGGAGGAATTCCTAGAGTGTATACGGGATGGTTTCCTGGACCAATATTTCGAGGAACCAACTAGAGATCAGGCCATCTTAGACTGGGTATTATGTAATGAGAAAGGATTGATTAGCAATCTTGTTGTGCGAGGCCCCTTGGGGAGGAGCGATCATAATATGATGGAATTCTTCATTAAGATGGAGAGTGAAGTAGTTGACTCAGAGACTAGGGTCCTGAATTTAAATAAAGGAAACTACGATGGTATGAGGCGCGAGTTGGCTAGAATGGATTGGGGAACGTTACTTAAAGGGTTGACGGTGGATAGGCAATGGCAAACATTTAAAGATCGCTGAATGAACTACATAATTTGTTCATCCCTGTCTGGCATAAAAATGAAACAAAAAAGGTGGCGCAACTGTGGCTAACAAGGGAAATTAGAGACAGCATAAGATCCAAGGAGAGGACATATAAATTGGCCAGAAAAAGCAGCAAACCTGAGGATTGGGAGCAGTTTAGGATTCAGCAAAGGAGGACAAAAGGATTAATTAAGAGGGCAAAAATAGAGTATGAGAGTAAGCTTACAGGGAACATAAAAACTGGCTGTAAAAGCTTCTATGGATATGTGAAGAGAAAAATATTGGTGAAGTCAAGTGCAGGTCCCTTGCAGTCAGAATCAAGGGAATTTATAATGGGAAACAAAGAAATGGCTGACCAATTTAATACATACTTTGGTTCTGTCTTCACAAAGGAGGACACAAATAACCTCCTAGAGATGTCGGGGAACATAGGGTCTAATGAGAGGGAGGAACTGAATGAAATCAGTATTTGTAGGGAAATGGTGTTAGGGAAATTGACGGGATTGAAGGTCGATAAATCCCCAGGGCCTGATAATCTACATCCTAGGGTACTTAAGGAAGTGGCCCTAGAAATAGTAGATGCATTGCTGGTCATCTTCCAAAATTCTATAGACTCTGGCACAGTTCCCATGGATTGGAGGGTAGCTAATGTAAAAGGTGGTAGAGAGAAAACGGGGAATTATAGACCGGTAAGCCTGACATCGGTAGTGGGGAAAATGCTAGAGTCCATTATAAAAGATGTAATAGCAGAGCACTTGGAAAACAGTGACAGGATCAGACAAAGTCAACATGGATTTACAAAAGGTAAATCGTGCTTGACTAATCCACTGGAATATTTTGAGGATGTAACTGGTAGAATAGATAAGGGAGATCCAGTGGATGTGGTGTATTTGGACTTTCAGAAGGCTTTCGATAAGGTCCCGCATAAGAGATTAGCATGTAAAATTAAAGCACATGGGATTGGGGGGAAGATATTGACTTGGATAGAGAACTGGTTGGCAGACAGGAAGCAAAGAGTTGGAATAAACGGGTCTTTTTCTGAGTGGCAGGCAGTGACTAGTGGGGTACCGCAGGGATCGGTGCTAGGACCCCAGCTATTCACAATATATATTAATGATCTAGACGAGGGAACTAGATGTAATATCTCCAAGTTTGCAGATGACACAATGCTGGGTGGGCGTGTGTGCTGTGAGGAGGATGTAGAGAAACTCCAGTATGATTTGGACAGGTTGGGTGATTGGGCAGATGCATGGCAGATGCAGTATAATGTGGATAAATGCGAGGTTAGCCACTTTGGTGGCAAAAACAGGAAGGCAGATTATCTGAACAGCAATAGATTGGGAAAAGGGGAAGTGCAACAAGACCTGGGTGTCCTTGTGCACCAGTCGCTGAAGGTAAGCATGCAGGTGCAGCAGACGGATAAGAAGGCAAATGGTATGTTGGCCTTCATAGCGAGAGGATTCGAGTACAGGAGCAAGAATGTCTTGCTGCAGTTGTACAGGGCCTTGGTGAGACCACACCTTGAGTATTGTGTGCAGTTTTGGTCGCCTTATCTGAGGAAGGATGTTCTTGCCATGGAGGGAGTGCAGCGAAGATTCACCAGACTGATACCTGGGATGGCAGGAATGACGTATGAGGAGAGATTGCATCGATTGGGCTTATATTCGCTAGAGTTTAGAAGAGTGAGAGGGGATCTCATTGAAACTTATAAAATTCTAACAGGACTAGATAGACTAGATGCAGGAAGAATGTTCCCGATGGCGGGGGAGTCCAGAACCAGAGGTCACAGTCTAAGGATAAGGGGTAAGCCATTTAGGACTGAGATGAGGAGGAATTTCTTCACCCAGAGAGTGGTGAACCTGTGGAATTCTCTACCACAAAAGGCAGTTGAGGCCAATTCATTAAATATATTCAAGAAGGAGTTAGATATATTTCTTAAGGCTAAAGGGATCAAGGGATATCGGGAGAAAGCAGGGACAGGGTACTGAATTTGGATGATCAGCCATGATCTCATTAAATGGCGGAGCAGGCTCGAGGGGCCGAATGGCCTACTCCTGCTCCTATCTTCTCTGTTTCTATGTCCTGTCCAGACCCACCAGAGGTGGTGGCACAGTGGTATACAGTTGGGAGGGATTGGCCCTGGGAGTCCACAACATTGACCCCATGAAGTCTCATGGACTCATGTCAATCATGGGCAAGGAAACCTCCTGCTGATTACCACCTACTGCCCTCCCTCAGCTGATGAATCAGTACTTCTCCATGTTGAACACCACTTGGAAAAAGCACTGAGGGTAGCAAGGTCACAGAATGTTCTCTGGGTGGGGGACTTCAATGTCCATCACCAAGACTGGCTCGGTAGCACTGCTACTGGCTGAGTCCTGAAGGACATAGCTGCCAGACTGGGCTTGCGGCTGGTGATGAGACAACACGCGGGAAAAGCCTACTTGACCTCGTCCTCACCAATCTACCTGTTGCAGATGCATCTGTCCATGACATTTTTGGTAGCAGTGACCACCGCTCAGTCCTTGTGGAGGTGAAGTCCCGTCTTCACACTGAGGACATCCTCCATCAGTTGTGTGGCACTATCACTGTGCTAAATGGGATAGATTGAGAACAGATCTAGCAGCTCAAAACTAGGCATCCATGAGGGGCTGTGAGCCGTCAGCAGCAGCAGAATTGTATTCCACCACAATCGGCAACCTCATGGCCCGGCATATCCCTCACTCTACCATTATCATCAAGCCAGGGGATCAGATTACATTTTACTTTGCCACCCAAGTCATATATGTAGTTTAGCAACAACGAGGGTTCAGGTTTTGGTTGTATATTTAAAATCATCAGCAGAGTGAATAACAGATATTTCCAAAGAAGGGAACCTAGAAGACAAGTCATCCTGGACCTTTCTTACATATTTCCTCAAGCAACGACCTATTCATTCAACAATTTCACCTTCCCCTCAACACTTTCTCTTCAACCCTCCGCCGAAAGACTGGCATTGCTCCTCTTCGGAATTCTCTGTTTCTTATTCTTATTTTTTAACCAGTTTCTTATCCATGCCCATGTTCTACTCTGCATTCCTGTGACTCTTAGCTTAATTCAAAGTCCCTAATAAGTGATTTAAAGTTTTTTTTTTAAGGCACAATCTTCTTCTAAGTCAAAGCTGGTTGTTTTTATTTGGTTATAACTACTTGTCCAATCTGCCTCTTAGCATAGACTTTATTATTTTATCGCCAGTTTTAGCACCCCTTTTAAAATAGTACATTTGACTGTTTACATTCCAAACCTCACCAGTGCTTAGCGAATCTTTGATGATGATAGCTGGTGCCCCACAAATTTCATCCCTAGAATTTAGCACCATAGAATATACCATCTCTCTCAGGGTACTTGTTAGTCTTAACTTCCCTTAACTTGTCAATTACCTCTGCCATAATGATTTCTAAATCAGCTGGAATACTGGGTGCATATTCTCAACTATGCCCATCTATTCAGGTCAATTTCAAACCTGTCTTGCTGCCCCAACTTCAGAGTGGCATTCTTGAATTTTAAAATATTACTGGGATTATTGCAACCTTCAAGGCTATTTTTGGAGTTACACAAATTGGATACCTCAGTTCAGTAATCCATTGTTAAATTTGAACTAAAAAATATAGCTGCCACAAGGCAAACTATCACCATTGTTAAAAATATTTTTGTGACACTAACTGTGTTTAGCTGATCCATATTTTAATCAGTTGTCTCCCACTGATTTTACTGAGTCCAATTTTATATGTATTCTGGCTGTATTTTCTAATTTACGTAGATTACCTGCATAACCTTTGTTTTCTGTCAGTGATGTAGTATTGAAGGTTTCATTTTTTCCAGCAAAGTATCTGTATGTCTTGGTTTGAAAGCTACTTCAGTGTAGTAGGGATGTTGAGGCTGGGAAAATTATGTGTAGCTCAATAATGTACTGTGGTGATGAGATCTTCTTTCGGGATCCAACAGAATGACTTGGGTCACTAGACATGCTTTTGTCTGCCAACCTTTTCAGTCCACTGCCTGCATAATCACGACTAGTACAAAGGCAAGTAAGAAATCATTCAGATCAGTGCTCAGATGGCTGAATGAAAAACATCTTGTTTGAAGTCCTTTCTGAAAGCACAGCATGAAGCTCAAATAAAGTGAAGGACATTCACCATCACAAGTAATGTCCTTAATAATCTTGTTAGGCTAGTCTTTCTCTATATGAGACAAATGGAACATTATTGGCTTATAGGCTGTTGTAAATAATTTAGTTTCCAATATGCAGGCTGGGCTGACAGTAAATTAAAATGACATGAAAAAGGCTGGTTCAATAAAGTAACTAACCAATCAAATTTAATTGGCACAGGTGAGGTTGTAGAAAATATGGTTTACAATTAGACCATGTTATCTTAGGGTTTTATAAATGCACATGAATCAAATTGCCTAGAATTAATCTCTTGATGTTATGCTTTTAAAATGGCAATGTTAAGATCACGGCAGGAGACAGATATTGGCTGGTATTTCAGTTCTGGAGAATGGACTTGATGCTTACTGTTTCATTAGCAAAACCTAAAATATCTGCAATTTGAAGAAGCACATCTTGCCATTAGATGAAACCCTTTATTGTTTGTTCTCTGTGTGGTTCTATAGCCATATTGTACTGTACATCAAAGTTACAATTTGTATCACTCTCAGATGAATTTGTTTTGTTTTTGTGTGACTGCTGGCTGAAATACAATGTATTTCAATTCATTTTTTTGGTAACAGAAACGTCAGATAATTAACCAAATTAATTTTCTAAAGAATTAACATTTTTTCAAAATTTCTGAGACATCCAAGTTGAACCCAGTCCTGTTTTCATCTGACATCCACATACACATACTTCCAGCAGCAGTTGCTGGATAGTAATTAGGAGTTGTAGTGGGCTAACACATTGGCCCTTCACTTCTGGGATCTTGGTTTGAATCTAGTCAAGACTGATGCGATGAAACTTTCTTCTCCCTGCTGTGGTCCTATGTGAAATGTATTTGAGCAGACTCAGTCTTGTTTGGAGTGGACATGTGATTCTGATACAAAACTGCCCCATATCAATCACTAATTGGAAAATTCATTTAAAAAGGCCACAGAATGACTTGTGTGGGGAAATAAAAAATGTCACACTGGTGTCAACAATGGTGTTCTTCTCAGATGAGGCTGATTTAATTGTTGGAGCAGACCAGAGATAGCTTTACTCTGCATCTAACCTAACCTGAAAATTTTCCATTTCTTGATACTAACATCCCTCACTTCGATATGAAAGAAAAGAAGAAAGAAAGCCTTGCATTTCTATAGCGCCTTTCACGACTGTTGCGGGCTATTTACAGTGAGGAGGGGACATTCCAGCTTAGCTCACTCTTGCCATTACCCATTGTACAAGCACTCACTTTCAAGCAGCAATCACTGGATTAAGATCCAGAGGAGGTTATAGTGCCCCCACTGCTGCCCTAGCTTAACACCGAGATTGAACATAGCACCTTCTTGGTGAGTAATATTTCAACAGAGGAGGCTAGTGTGAATTTTCTTTCCCAGTCTGTCTAATATACAGAAAATAATCTTCTTAAACCTGGCTATTTGAAACTTCTCTTCAACATAAACTGCTGCATCTATGCTCAGAGTCCTTTTCCACCTGTACAATGTCCACTTCTATGTAAGTAGAAGTCGTTATAGTCACAACTTATAATCAATTGTGTTACCCTTTCAGATGGATCAACACTTCCAGGAATCGCCTAGACATTAGGATACAATATGATGCATTCAGCACCTTAATACCATATTGTCTAACTCCCATGCAGTGTATCTTCTGAAATGTCTTGCAATTTGCTCAGGTTTTTTTTAATAGTATTAGGCAGAATCTGGCATTGCCAGTAGCTCAAAGAATCCTACCACAACTGTTCTTCCTCATCCCTCTCCTGAATACACATTTATCCAGTTATACTAGTTTGGCATTTTACCTGTTTTGGTTGGCTTTAACAGCAGTCTTTATGTGTTCTCCAAAAGATCAGTAGGTCACTTCAGAAAAGTAATTTATTTCTTTTTTTACAACTATCCTAAAACTGATTCTTTCTAAGATCAGGCAGCCAGAAACACCTGTCTAACATGGGATAATAGAGAGGTGACCAGTACATTTTATGGCACTTTCTCTCCAAGCAAACCAGATGATCCAACTATCTAACAAATTCCAAAGATGCCACAAACCCACCAAGTGCAGAAGATAATTCACCTGGAGTATTATCTTCAGAGCAATAGTTTATGCCTCACAGAATGAAAGGAAGGGATTATCATTTAAAAAAAAGAAAATCATTGTAAGAATTTTTTGCATAAAAGAGTGAGGCTTAGTTTGTTGGCTCTGTACAAAATATATGACCATATTTACCCTGGGGAGAGCAGACAATGCACTGTCAGAAACTCTAGCATATCATCTGCTTGAATAAAAGTTTTATGGATCCTGGCTGTGTTACTGTGCCTGGAGCTCCACTATGGTCACAGGCAGTGCAAATGTAAGGGAGAGGTGAAAAGGAGCAGGCATGGCAGCTTCCTCTTGAAGATGAAAAGAAGCCAAGGTACGACAGGCTGCAGTTACTTTTGTTGTGGCAGTAATGCTTGTTCAGATTCAGACTGTAAAGTTGTAGGTTATATATCAGGTTTCCCTGTTCTGGCTGATAAAATACATGCTCAATGTGAGAAGGGATTTTAGTGGATAGATGCTACAACTGTCACTACCATGTGACCAATAAATCTGGGAAACACTGAGCATTTGTGGAGAATATGATTTCAACAAATCCATCAGGATTAGAGAAGGAAGCATCCCATCTAATCTCAATGCCAGGATTTAGGCGATCCACATAGAGAAAGTTGGGTTGGTAGCTTTCACAAAGGCAAAGATTCTTACTTTATTTCAGGAGGACAGCGATCAAGAATGTTTGTAGAATCTCTCATTAGGAGCACATGTTTTGCAGCGATTTTAAGCCTGTCATTTTTCAAGAAGCAGAAAGGTAAAGTTGGATGGGAAATTCTTCTGAACCCATTGGAAACCTCATAGGTTTTCACAGGATTCCCTAAAATCCTTTGGATCTGCTCCAATTGAGCCACACTCCCTTTTTAATATGGTACCTGGAATTGACCGTCCAGCTTTCATTTTACACAACATATGTGCCCTTTTGCACTGCTTCTATGTTCAAAGGAACATATCATGGTACTCCTAAAGGAATTAAATTTTTCTGAGGCCAATGAGCTGGTTTCTATTTTCTTTCCTTTGGCACCTTGAGTGCTCAGGGGAAGGAGTATTTAGCTTCGGCTAGTTTCAACTGTTTATTTCAATTTTCAGATTTAGCATGGTATTGTGGTTCTGCTTCCTGCGAGGTGAGGTACAGAAGATTAATCTTCCTTGGCAATATGCTTTCTCAGCCTCTGAGTTAAGCATCACTGACCTCCAAGGTATCATTTAATGACAGTTAAAGAGGAAATGCATGCCTCTGGATTGCTCTATAATCATCAATATATTAACGGTAGATACCTATACATTTATTACAATGTCTCAGTCACCTCCTGTTGCTATATTTTATGATTTAGAACTGGTGGTTAGAGACAGCCCAAAAGCAGACAATTTGTACACCAGATCCTGGGGTAAATATTGCTCTCATCACTATGTGTGGCAACACTATAAATGCATTAGTGCAAATTTCTCTGATCAATATTTCTAGTGAAATTGCAAACATATTCTAAAAGGATCAAATAGAGGAAATCTTCATGAGCATATTTACTATTTTACTACTCATAGTGACCAGAGGAATTGTTATCCCCCACCCCACCCCCCAACTTTGACATCATGGATTTCTGTCTAGGGATATGAATATCCACTGCCCCTATTCATGACGGTCATGATGCGGAGATGCCGGTGTTGGACTGGGGTGGACAAAATTGAGAGGTCGCACAACACCAGGTTATAGTCCAACAGTTTTCTTTGAAATCACAAGCTTTCGGAGCTATCGATCGCCCCTTCCCCTCACCTGAGGAAGGGGCGATCGATAGCTCCGAAAGCTTGTGATTTCAAATAAAACTGTTGGACTATAACCTGGTGTTGTGCGACCTCTCAATCCTATTCATGACGCCAGTGGGGCAGAACTTGATACTGTAATGGATTGAAGCATTACTGTGTGTAATTTGTTTGAACAGATTTATTGTTTTGAAAAAAATAAGATTTTTTTTCAGCCTATTAATTATCAATTTTATTCTGGTTAAGTATGAAACAGTTAACTGATGATAGTTATCTCATGTATTGTCTCTAGAGGAATAGAATTGAATTCTAGAGAAATAGAATTGAAAAGTAGAGAAGCCTTGTTACACTTACATAGAACCTTGGTTAGACCACACTTGGATTACTGTGCACAGTTCTGGTCTCCATATTACAAAAAGGATATAGAAGCACTAGAGAAGGTGTAAAAAAGATTTACAAGGGTGATACCAGAACTGAGAGGTTATGACTATCAGGAAAGATTGAACAGGCTGGGGCTATTTTATCTAGAAAAGAAAAGGCTGAGGGGTGACCTAAAAGAGCTCTTTAAAATCATGAAGGGGTTTGACGGGTTAGATGTAGAGAAGATGTTAACACTTGTGGAGGAGTCCAAAACTAGGGGTAATAAATATGAGATAGTCACTAATATATCCAATAAGGAATCCAAGAAAAGCTTCTTTAACCAGAGAATGGTTAGGATTACATAGGGTATACGGCCCAGAAACAGGCCATTCGGCCCAACCAGTCCATGCCGGCGTTTATACTCCATATGAGCCTCCTCCTGTCTTTCCTCATCTAAACCTATCAGCATAACCTTCTATTCCCTTTTCCCTCATATGCTTTTCTAGCCTCCCCTTAAATGCATCTATATTATTCGCTTCAACCACTCCCTGTGGTAGCGAGTTCCACATTCTCACCACTCTTTGGGTAAAGAAGTTTCTTCTGAATTCCCTGTTGGATTTCTTGGTGACTATCTTATATTGATGGCCTCCAGTTATGCTCTTCCCCACAAGTGGAACATTCTTTCTGTATCCACTCTATCAAAACCTTTCATAATTTTAAAGACCTCTATTAGGTCACCCCTCAGCCTTTTTTCAAGAGAAAAGAGACCCAGCTTGTTCATTCCTTCCTGATAGGTATACCCTCGCATTTCTGGTATCATCCTTATAAATCTTCTCTGCACCCTCTCCAGTGCCTCTATATCCTTTTTATAATATGGCGACCAGAACTGTACTCAGTACTCTTAAGTGTGGTCTAACCAAGGTTCGATACAGGCTTTCAATTCTAGACCTCGAGAAATAAACCCTAGTGCTTGGTTTGCTTTTTTCATGGCCTTACTAACCTGTGTTGCAACTTTTAGTGATTTGTGTATTTGTACTCTGAGATCCCTTTGTTCCTCTACCCCACCTAGACTCGCATCCTCCAAGTGATAAGTGACCTCCCTATTCTTCCTATCAAAATGTAATACCTCACATTTATAAGTGTTGAACTTCATTTGCCAATTATATGCCCATTCTGCAAGTTTATTAATGTCCTCCTGTAATTTGTTGCCGTCCTCCTCAGTATTGACTATCCCCCCTCCCCAATTTGGTGTCATCTGTAAATTTAGAAATTATGGGCTGGATTTTGCCAGTGGGGAGCTTTTGGAGGCGGGACTCCCACTTGTCGGGTTTCAGTCCCGCCTCCATCAACTTCTGGCCAACCCACGCTATTTTCCCTTGATTGGCCTTGTTAAGTCCGCCCAACAGGTTTAGCAGGCCAATTAAGGGAAAGCCGGTTACAGAGAATGTCAGCATATGACGTTTCATCTGTCAAAATTTTTTGACAGATGAATTGTCATCGTTTGACAGCTCTGTGAAGCTGTCAAACACTGACATTCTCTGTAGTTTGATGAATTCTTGAATTCAAGACTCATCAAGCCTCTTTATTTTGCAGAAATTAGATGGTTGCTGCATTGGAGAATGCAACGGCCATCTCTCATCTCTGCCGCGGAGGTGCGAGACTCTCTGCATCCCCAACTCTTGAAGCCTGCAGGAAGAAACAAAGGTAAGTAAACTTTTTCTAACACTTTCCACTTACCTCACATACTCACCTCTCCACACTTGCACCCATCACTTACCTTCACAGCTCACTTTTGCACCCCTCCGACCCACTACTCGCCTCGGTGACCCTGGCGGGGTTCGGAGCCTTTGAGAAGCCCGCACTTGTGTGGGCAAAATGGGGATAATCCTCTTATCTGCCTGTTAACTACCTGTTAACAGGCAGTTAAGTGGCACTAATCCCCTTCTCGCCTCCAAGGAGCCGGGACCCAGCGCGGGTTGGCTACCCGCCTCCTGGCAAGATGGCACGGAGGCGGGTCGGGGGCGGGTAGGGCACCCGCCCCCAAATTCTGCCATTTTCCCGGCAGTCCCGCCTCCATACCCGTCCCCCCCCGCCCCCATACCTGTCCCCCCCCGCCCCCCGCCAAGGCTGGCAAGATGGCGCCCTGTGTTTTTGATTCCAAAGTCTAAATTGTTAAAGTCAATTGTGAACCGCAGTGGTCCCAGCACTACCCATCTTCTACCACTGTGAATAGCAACCCTTTATACCTACTCTCTGCTTTCTGTCCTGAAGCCAGCCAGCAATCCCTTCTGCTACTTATCCCCTGACTCTGCATTCTCTGACCTTGTTCATTAGTCTATTCTGGGGTACCTTATCGAAGGCTTTTTGAAAATCCAGATAAATTACATCTACTGCATTACCATTGTCTACTCTCTCTGTTCCCTCTCCAAAAAATTCAATAAGGTTGGTGAAGCAAGACTTTCCCTTTTGAAATCCATGCTGACTATTCATTATTATATTTTTGGTTTCTAGATGTTCTTCTATTTTCTCCTTTAGTCGGGATTCCATTATTTTTCCTACCACTGATGTTAAGCTGACTGGTCTATAATTCCCTGGACATGTTCTAATCCCCCTTCTTAAATATCGGTATTACGTTAGCTATCCACCAGTTCTCTGGCACTACACCTTTTTCTAACGAATTATTAAATATGCATAGTAATGCCTCTGCTATCTCTTCCCTAGATTCTTTTAAAATGCGTGGATGCACAACAGGGGTTTTATCCTCTTTGAGTTTGATTAGTTTATTTAATATATCCCCTTTTTATTTTTAATGCACTTATCTCATTACTAATCTCATCATCCAATGTCATGTCCACCTTTTCTATCTCCCTGGTAAATACTGAAGCAAAATAATTATTTAATATTTCTGCCATTTCTCTATCGTTACCTGTAGTATTATCCTGTCTATCCCTTAGAATGTGGAACTCGCTACCACATGGAGTAGTTGAGGCGAATAGCAGAGATACATTTAAGGGGAAGTTAGATAAGTACATGAAGGAGAATGGAATAGAAGGATATGCTGATGGGGTTAGATGAGTCATAGAGTCATAACGGCACAGAAGGAAGCCATTCGGCCTATCAAGTCCATGCTGGCTCTCTGTAGAGCAATCCAGTCAGTCCCATTCCCCCACTCTATCCCCGTAGCCCTGCAAGTTTATTCCCCTCAAGTGCCTATCCAGTCTCCCCTTGAAAACATTGGGTGTCTCCGCTTCCACCACTTCCGTTGGCAGCGAATTCCAGGTCATCACCACTCGCTGCGTAAAAAAGTTTTTCCTCACATCCCCCCTATATCTCTTGCCCAAAACCTTAAATCTGTGTCACTTGACCTTGTACCATCGACTAGTGGGAACAGCCTTTCCCCGTCTAGCCTATCCAAACCCGTCATAATCTTGTATACCTCTATCAGATCACCCCTCAACCTCCTTTGCTCTAATGAAAACAAATCCAGCTTCTCCAACCTGTCCTTGTCGCTAAGATTCCCCATCCCCGGAACCATTCTGGTAAATCTCCTCTGCACCCTCTCAAGGGCCTTCACATCCTTCTTAAAGTGTAGTGACCAGAACTGGACACAATACTCCAGTTGTGGCCTAACCAGCGCTTTATAAAGGTTCAGCATAACTTCTCTACTTTTGTGCTCGTGTGAAGCATAAACACTGACATCAACCAGTTGGGCCAAATGGCCTGTTTCTGTGCTGTAAAGTCTATTTATAATTCTATTTATGAAGGCAGGCTTGATTACTTTATTTACGTGAAGTCATGGAACAACAAATTTGGTTTCAACCTGTTTTACTGTTTCTTTTTAAGGCATTTATAGTAACTTTGCAAGTTCAACAGTCAAGTCATAATAAATAATAATTTTAGTGACTGATTATTTAAATTACATAATGTGATGGTAGAGGGTGGTTTAATCACTGTTTATTTGCCAAGAGTGGGCATTTGTTTACTGATTCTGAAAATAATTCAAAAATTTGCAGATAACTGGTTTCTTGTGCTTACATTGTGTCAACAATTTATGGAAGCGATTCAACAATGTTTTTATTGTAGCAATCGTTAATTGTAACTTTCCTGATTTTGTATGTAAATACATATTTCCAGTTTAATTGATATTCTGAGCTTTGTCGTCAATTCCAATATATCAACTACATCTAAATAGACACAAATATATTTTTTCACATTTATTAATAAGACCTAATCTATTCAATAAATATATTAATATAATAACTTCTTGTAAATTTAACCATGATATATTGTGGAGTTATAGATATGACAGCTTTCACCTTTAGCAACAAGTGTTCTGGGTAAGATTTATGGATGGTTTCCCATGGTTGCTAAGTGTTACGACATCTTGCTTTATCGGCATAATTGGAGGACAGTAGCAGTTGGTTTCGAAGACGGGCCAGAGTCTGGGAAACTTAAGTTCACAGAAAAGCTTGAGCATGGTTATGTTAAATGGAAGAAAGTAGAGGGAATTTCTCAGATTTTGTTCACCTCACTAAAAATACGCTGAAAAGCATGTGGGAGCCAAAAAGTTAACAGCCGTTCCGGCGACACTGGATCCTAGCATTAAATTTGAGATTCGAGGATGGTGTGGTGGGATTGGAGCTTTTACTCTCCCCCAACATTGTCATCGTTGTAAAGGGTGTGGCGTTGGGAGTGGAGACTTCCTATGTTAGGAGTTCCCACTTTCCTGACCCTCTGAGGGTCTGCAGCGTCATGCCTGGCCAGACTAGTGGTGTAAGTGAAGCCCACGTGGCAACCAAGCCAAAATCGTGGCCCAGACCCCCAAAGAAAAGGCCAGTAAATTCCTGCAAGTTCAACAGTCAAGTCATAATAAATAATAATTTTAGTGACTGATTATTTAAATTGCATAATGTGATGGTAGAGGGTGGTTTAATCACTGTTTATTTGCCATCAATGTTCCCTTTAACTTTTTTTTGGGAGCGCGGCCCATTCAAAATACCGCGTATGCGCGTTTTTTCCTGTTTAAAAGCTGGTGAGCCGGTTCAGCGGGAGCTGCAGAGTGCTGTGCGTCTGCACAGCTTAAAGGGAACATTGCTGAGTATGCCGCACCATGGGTTTTTGGGGCCTTGGTGTCTACTATGAAAGGGCTATTAAATATATAACTGTTGTATCAATAAGCCTTTGGACTTTATACTATCTGTGGACTTTTTAAAATTTGTTTACAGTCAAAATATACATTATATTTGACAGTAGTAAGATAGAGACACTATTTGTGTTTTCCAGTCTCTATAGCCTCGGTTGCAATTTCCTGTATATTTTGATATGGGATACATTTGAATATTATAGCCCCACATCAGTTGAAGGCCCCTGGCTTTGTAGAAGTCTGAGTCCTCCAGACTTGCTGAATAGAATATCTTCCCTCAACTCTTAATTTTTTCATCAAAGCCAATGATCTAGGTCGTGGAGTTCCTGTATGTGCTGTTTCTCCACCATGTTTACAGTTCAGTAATCCTGCTTTCCAGTTTCTCAGTATGGTCATCATTTCAGATGCCTGCTGTTAAACAGTCACAGATTTATTTAAAATAGCATTCATTCTATTGTGAATGCTATTTGGATGGTCAAACATGTATAGTTTGGAGCTCATGATTTGCGGCATTTCCTAAGACTGGGGGATGGAGTAATTCGATTGCTGTCATCTAGATTGCTACCTCCATTGTCATTATGGTATCATGGACAGTCTCTTACTATTTTCGCTCCTTTATTCTTTTAAAGCTGTCTCTAGAAGATAGCATGCAAAATCATGCAGCACACTGGCATTATAAGACTTCCGATGTTATAAATCCAATTGCCTGGAATTTCCATGGGAGCTCTCGTGTTCTCCGCCGTAATTTCGGCAGAATCCCCATGGAACTGGTGTAAACAGCTAACAATGCCGTTTATGCCATTTTTCTTGGGTTTCCGCTTAAGCTTTGGTGGGAGCTCTGGAGACCTCCATGGAAATTCTCTCAAAATAGGTCAAACTCCCTTGGCATGTAATTCAAGAGCAGGAAAGATAACAAAATCTATTTTGGCAGCTGGGGACCTTTTGGAAGGGTCTGCAGTGTTTTTAACAGCTGGCCTATTTTGGCATATACGATTGAGTATTTCTTGGGGTTGTGAAGTCAATTATCAAGAATCTCTTGGGTATTGGATATTTGGGAGATGAGATGAGGCATTCTTTCAGTGTCTATTTGGAGAGTGTTCTACAAAGAGTGAGAAAATGTGAGTAAAGGAAAAGTCCAGAAATTTTGATTGTGCTTTGGATCTTTTGCAATTTTAGCTATATTATATTTGACGATTGCGTTGCCAATTTAGGATAGTTAGCTTAGGTGACTTCTTGTGACCGCATATATTATAGCTGAAAACGACTTATAAAACCTTGGAGGAGCTTAATTACTTTTTGCTTACTAGGATACCTGTGCAGTAAGCTACAACAGAGTGTGATGATTTTAATAATGCTTGGCATTGCACCATGGATGGTGTGTGGGGGATAGTTTGTCATTGTTACTGGATGTTGCTGTGATTGTGTTGCCCTTTCAGATGGATCACTGGCTACCCAGACCTTTTGAAGTTGCAGGACGTAAGTGATGGTTTCTGTTTCTTTCTACAGGGGTGGTATGAAGGGTGGTAATTTATCGGCACAAGATGTTCTGTGGGGGGTTCATTGCCAAATGAGCATTAATATAGATATTTGCAATTTCTATATTTTTTAAATTGGTTATAATTGAAGCAGTGCTGCATTGTGCTGCTGACCGAGATTTTCTGGGTAAACCATTGTTGGTCTAAACTTGCTACTGCTAATGATCAATCCAGTTCCTTGATTTCTAATGAGCTTTGCTAGGCTTATGGCAATGTTAGTAGCTTAAGTTGCCCCATCTCTCACAGAGCTCAGAGATAAGGTCCTCTATGATAATATGGGGTTTCTAATTGGTAATTAAAGATGAATCTTGCTAACCAGTCAAAAGAATATTAAGAAATAAATAATCAAATTGGAAGTTCAACCCTTTGTATTCAGTAAAATGTGGAATTCTGTTTCGCATATGTACTTATGTGAAAGATTTATTTTTCTAGTTTTGAAGTAATGTTAAGAACACCTGAATTTGCACTTTCCTGCCATGGATCCCACATTCATTGAAACTAACACTTGAACATTTAATCCCTTGTACAAGCCTCCTTGAGCAACAGGCTACTTGAGAAATCTAAATACCATTTCCTATGTGAAGAAGGCTGTGCTGCAGACAGAAATTTTCAACATAGAAAGAGGGAAAAAGTCCAGAAAATGCATTGCTGTGTAGGCATTCATTGATATGGTATTGCAGTACAAAAGTGTAATGCGTGGGTCAGAGGGAAACCTTCATTTAATCTGTTCCATAACAAAAAAGGTGAATACTCTGTCCAGGGCCTAGGATCTGTGAGGATGTGAGGAAGAAAAGTACGAAGGTAAGGACCCAGAGCAATGAAACATTCTGGCATAAAGCATGTAAACTTTCTCAGTATTTAGTTATAAACATGTGGATTACTAGAGAAAATGTTAAAATGACAATGTTAAAACTACTTTGCTTCAACAATGTGGGAGGAAGGGGGGAATATTGGCCAGTACAGGAGGACAAGTCCAATTGGATCTTTTACATTTACCTGAACAGATCCACAGGTCCGTAATTTAACAACTCCTCTGAAAGATGGTGGGCTCAATTTTCACCGGCCCGTGGAGGCGGGTTTGGAGGCGGGAGTGGTGTGAAAATAGCAGATTCGGGGGTCCCGAACCCATCCCGCCCCCAACCCACCTCCATGCCAGTTTCCCAGGAAGCGGGTACCCGACCTGTGCTGGGACCTGCCTCCCCGAGGCGGGAAGGGGATTAGTGCCAATAAACTGCCTGTTAACAGGTAGTTAACAGGCAGTTTTTTGTCTAATCCCTATTTTTAGCCCTGAAGTGTGGGCTTACCGACAGGTCCGAACCACGCCGATTTAGTGAGGCGGACCGTCGGTCTGGAGGGCTTGGAGGGATCGAGATGTCCGGTGTGCAGGTGAGTGATGGGTGCATGAGTGCAGAGGTAAGTGTGTTTGGTGTGTGTAAAGTGTTTTAAGAACTTTTGCTTACCTTAACTTTGTCCTGCGGGCTAGCTTCCTTTAGGTGTCGGGAGTCCCTCACATCCACGGCACAGAAAGCAGAATGGCCGCGGAGCTGTCAAAAGCTGCAGTCTCTGCTTTCTGTGCTGGATTGATTTCTAACTGAGTCTAAGTACAGGGACTCAAGTTAGAAATCATATTGTCAGTGTTTGACAGCTTCACAGAGCTGTCAAACGCTGAAATTTCATCTGTCAAAAGCTCTTGACATTTGAAATTTCAATGGCTGACGTCACCTGTATCCAAGGGACCCTTGATTGGCCTGCTAAGCCCGTTGGGCGGGCTTAACAAGGTCAATCAAGGGAAAATACAGTGGGTTGGCCACAAGTCGATGGAGGCGGGACTGCAACCCAAAAAGTGGAAGTCCCGCCTCCATCACGTCCCCATTGACAAAATCCAGCCCGGTGTGTCTAACAGTGCTGCACTGCCACAGTATTGCAGCGAAGTATCAACCTATTCAGCATAGATTATGTAGTTAATTTCTGGAGTGGAGCTTGAACCTCCAACCTTATGACTTAAAGGCGGATGTATTATCAACTGAGCCAAGCTGACATTTATCTAGTCAACTCACTCAATATTTTCCAATTTCACTTTGTATTGCAGTAAATAAATAAAGTTGAGAGCTTCTGCAGCCTCATTGTAGTGGCTGGATCTGGAAACTGTGCTCCACTTGAATATGGCAAATTGGCCAGCCATTTTCTAACCTGGACTTTTAGACTGACAGAAACAGTGGGTTGGATTTTACAAACCTCGGCGGGTTCCTGACAGGTGACGGCGCTGGCGGGTCCTGACCCCGCTGCTGGCTCTATCCCGGCCTCTGAAATTAATTAGAGGAAGCGGGTCTGGTGATGTCATTTGATGACGCGTCATCAGCCGGTTTCCTTAAAGGGACCATGGCCAACTTTCTTTTGACGTTTGTGCTGTCAGTGTACTACAGCATTGAGGTGCTGCAAACACTGACAATGACTGCACAAAGGCACAGGGCTGCACCCAGGCTCTCCAATGCTCCCACCATATGGTTATGGAGGGAGTCACAGCACACAGGGAGGTCCTCTTCCATTCCCATGGGCGGAAGAGACCTCCCCAGGGGATCAACACAGCCTGGTTGCACATTGCAGAGGAGGGCACAAGCAGAGATGTAGTCAGGAGGACCTGGGTGCAGTGCCGCAAATGTTTCAATGATCTCAGTAGATCACGAAACGTTAGTACAAAGCCACACTCAACCTCATCCTGCTGTGCCTCTCATCACATCCCCATCACTCTGCCTTCCCTACTCTACTCCTGCACATCCTTACTCACACCAACTTACCTTGCACCTCCACCCATGTCTCTCTATCTACATTATCACATCCCCATCTCACTAACCACCCCTCACACTCACCCTCATCCTAGTCGAATCATACCAACTAACAACACACAAGCGTAGGCACTTGGGTCTTTTATGCAATGTTCATGTAAAGTTTCTGTTAAGGTGGTGTCAAACATTGAAACCTTTATTTTCAACACTTTGCATTCTTGGATAGATTTGTGTGCACCTTTGGAAGTGGTTTAGTGAGTTGCAGTGAATGGTGAGACATAACGGTATCCCCCACAATGGTGATGAGTGTGAAAGGAATGGCATTGTAGTGATGCTTTATGGTGTTGATGTGGGGTGGTGCCAACCTGGCGCATCATGTGGCAGCCAGGGTGTACAGCGTCAAGTGAAGTAAATCTGGCCATGGTGAGGCCATCCCTGGCCTCCCGGGCAGCAGTGTGATCAGGTGCTGATGCCCTCTGTCCTGTGCAGCATCAGTTGATTGCGGAGAAGGTTGGTGTTGTTGTTGGTGCTGCTAGTGTGCCTGGTGATGCTGGTGTGCCTTGTGATGCTGGTGTTGGGGCTGATCGTGGTGGGAATCTGAGGACCAAGGTGAGAGAGTTTCGAGGGCAACCATACTGATGGAATAGATGGCAGGTGAAGTAGAAATGACAGAAGCGCTCTGCCAATAGTGGGAGAGGTAATGAGGTCAGACTGGATGGAGACTGGTGTAAAGACTTGCAGCATCCTGAATCTGTAGTGAAAATGCAGTTTAGAGAAGCTAGTGGTTAAGGGAACATTTCTCACTCAGCTGGGAGCTTTGACTTGACATTTGAAGCTGTCAACTCATCAGTTGATTCAATGGCAAGTGACCTCCTACCTCAGCTTGAGAAACTAGGTTTAGGCACAGCAGGAAACAGGTGGGCGACCTGTCAAATCCAAAAAGCTGGGGAAAAACAATGATAAGTGGCAATAAACAAGCCACTAATGATTTTAATTGCCTCCCCTGCCGCTGCGTGTCGGGTCTGCTCACCGCTCACAGACCCGATATTTGGTAAAGGCGTGTGGCGGCGGGTTCCTGACCCACTGGGGGAAAAAAAACACTTTCCCACCCAACCCACCACCGATCGCGCCCACTGATCCCCCGCAAAATCCGGCCCAGTGGGCCAGAAATTCGGCTCTCCGGCTTCCTGCGGGTGCAAGCATCGCGCGCGTACTTACCTCCCGCGCCTGCTGTTGTGCTTCGGGCCCACGAGGACTTCGGGTCCTGGGCCTCCTGCAGCTGCCGGCGCGCAGTGCTTGCGTATCCCAGGGGCGCAGTTAGTTCGAAGCGTCCCCTGGGATCCCGTGGGCCATGGAGAGCCAATCGGAGCAGGGCATTTTCATTCATATGTTTGACAGGAAGACCTGTCAAATCTATGAATAGAGATCGGCCCCAAAACCACACTTAAACTTCAAATAAATTTTTTAAAAAACATCACATTTTTGAAATAACTAAGTTACATAAATTTAAATTTTTGTTTAAAGTAGTTAATTTTTGAAAAAATTAATTACACTTTTTAATGGTGCTAAAAATAAACTTACCTTTCTTTGAAGTATGTAATAATGATAAACCTGTTGAAAAAATGTTTAAATTGTAATTAATTAACCACTTACCTTGTTAAAAACAGGCCTTGCGCCACCTTTTTAAAAGTGCAGCTTCTCCATACTTACCCTCCCGGAGAAACCTGAAAAAAAAAATGAAGTTCACCGCGCGCGCTGCCTCTACCGCACACGCGTTCGACTTCTGAACCCCTCCCTTCAGGGGAACGGAAGTTCCGGTTTCCCGTGCATGCGCAGTGCATGCGTGAAACCGGCACTTCAGGTGGCCTTACGGGTGAGTACACAGCGCGTACTCACCCGACAAGAGCCGAATTTCTGGCCCAACTCTGTAAGGAACACTGTAATACATCAATTTTATTATACAAGAATATGTTGTTTACTACATGATACAAGCTCCTCCTGTTATAAAGCAACACAACCTCAGATTCACTGAGTAAAGCTGTATTGAAAGTATGCTGCATACATATGCTTAATATGCTTCAGTTACTTTAACTTAAGGCACACTATTTTTCTTTTTCTAGAATAAGTTTGCCTTTAATAATGCTAAGCGACAGGACATGTGGTAGAAACAAAGAGGTGAACGCCCTCACTCACTGCAAGAAATGCATTGTGAACTACATTGCTGTCGAGCCCAATGTGTGAATAGGGGAAACAGAATTTGGAGGTCCTGTTATGACACTGGTTAGTCGCATTATGTAACACATCCTGTGCTTGCAAAAGTGATCATAAACTGAACTTCAACACAGTTGCTGTATCTTCGCTGTAAGAGGAGGATATTATTACATTGATACAGAAATTCTCCAAAAATGAAGTCCCATTCACACTTTGCTCATATGTTTGGTTACAGAACAGCCAGGACCCAGTCGGGAGGCAGAAGAGCTGGAGCCCATCATTCAGCAGCACCACTTGTTGTCATGCTTCAGCCACACAAGTGACAGCACAGAGACATGCATAGTGATAGTATGGAACAGGAGGCATTATAGGGTGAGGTGCAGGTCATTATTGATGAAGAGGCATGCTGCACAGATATTTTGCATGTCCATGGGCCTGGTGGAGTTGATTCCTGATTCTGATTGCTGGAGTCTTCTTTCAAAAGGCTTCTGTACAAGCATGAATGTGTGCATGAGTCATTTGTTTTTTTGGATGACAGGCTAAAGTATCCCAGGGGTGTGTGCAGTTGACTTCTTTCCACTATATTGGAGCAGGGCTCTGCAATGCACTGCCATGGCACTGTCTGTGCCATCTTCACTGCACTGGCCAGTATGTTGACTTGCATGTCGAACTCAGTAGTAGAACATCCCAGGAACATTAGCATTGATGCTGTCGTGGCCTTACAGACCATTATTACCAAGGCAATAACAACTTGTTTTTGAAATAAAAGCAGAAAATGCTGGAAATACTCAGCAGGTCAGGCCGCATCTGTGGAGAGAGAAACAGAGTTAACGTTTCAGGTTGATGACTTTTCGTCAGAACTGGAAAAAGTTAGAGATGTAACAGATTTTAAGCAAGGGCAGGGAAAAGGGGAAGGGGAGAAAAGAACAAAAGGGAAGGTCTAATAGGGTGGAAGGCAGGAGTGATTAAATGATGAAAGGTATGATTGTATAAATCAAAAAGAGATGGTAATGGGACAAGTAAAGAAACAAAAGATGAGTCTAGAAGAGATGTAAATGGGAATGGCAGAATCATCAAACAGCTGCCATGTGAAAAAATGCAGCAGAGGTTATGGTCTGAAATTGTTGAACTCGATGTTGAGTCCAGAAGGCTGTAAAGTGCCTAATCAAAAGATGAGGTGCTGTTCCTCGCGCTTACGTTGAGCTTCGTTGGAACAGTGTCGGAGAGTGAGAGTGGAGCGGAGAATTAAAGTGACAGGCGACCGGAAGCTCAGGGTCATGCTTGCGGACTGAACAGAGATGTTCCGCAAAGCGGTCACCCAATCTGCGTTTGGTCTCCCAATGTAGAGGGGACTGCATCGTAAGCAGCGAATACAGATACTAAATTTCAAGAAGTACAAGTAAGTCGCTGTTTCACCTGGAAGGAGTGTTTGGGGCCTTGGACAGTGGTAAGGGAGGAGGTAAAAGGGCAGGTGTTGCATCTCCTGCGCTTGCATCTCACCCCTTTCCCTGCCCCCGCACATGCTTAAAATCTGTTACATCTCTAACTTTTTCTAGTTCTGACGAAAAGTCATCGACCTGAAACGTTAACTCTGTTTCCTTCTCCACAGATCCTGCTTGACCTGTTGAGTGTTTCCAGCATTTTCTGTTTTTATTTCAGATTTCCAGCATCCGCAGTATCTTGCTTTTGAACAACTTGTTTTTGTTCCTTTGGATTTGAACATAGGCAAACTGACTCACTGCATCTGCTTCTTGTATCTCGTGAGCAGCACAGCAATGCCATCTTGTGCCTCTGTTAAATGCTATTTTTCTTCTCTGTGAGTGCACAGCATTTGGAAACCATTCAGACCACTCAATGGGTTGACCAACATTGAAGGCACACCTGCAGTTTCCAATTAGATATCAGCACCTGGAGATACTGGGGTTGAAACTGGTCTTGGGCGATAGTACAAAATGGGTGATAACGAATCGGTAGCCCCTTTGATATAGTCAACCATTTCCTTCTCTTTCAATAACCTCTCTTCCCAGTCCATTTCAAAGCAACACAGTCTCCTGCTTCTATTCCTATCTATCTCAACGAACCACTACCTCTCTTCATGGTTACGTGCCATGTACACAATGGTACCATCCTTGATCTCCTTTTAGTTTTCATTTATGTGCTACCCTCCAGTAAAGTCAGCCTTAAGTATCGTGTTTCCTACCAATTACTTCTGTGAATACTTTCAACTGTTTGTGAGTTTTACTCATTAACTTTCACATACTGACAACACCCAATCTACCTGTAGAGCCAGTAGAATGCTACTACTCTTACAAGTGCAACAAATATTTAGATTAGTCCATAAGAATTGATAATTATCTTTCCCACAGTGTATCTCTTATACAGTTCAATAAACATCAGTCTTCTTGATTTGATGTTATTACATGGGAACACTCTGTTTATCTTAATATATTTGTAAAAACATTTGCAGATAGCTTCAATATCCCTTGAAAGTTTTTTTTTTCCATATTCCCTTTTTGAACCTCTTTTTATCCTTTTATTGCCTTTTATATCTCTCCCAATCTGCTGGATCTTCACATTTCCTTGCATTTGTGTAAGCCTTTTCTTTTAGCTTAATACTGCCTCTTCCCTTGGTGGGAGTTGTCTATAGGCCTCCGATGAGATAGAGTTTAGAAGAATGAGAGGGGACCTCATTGAAACGTATAAAATTCTGACAAGGCTAGACAGATTATTGAGTTGACCTGCTTCAGTAGAGGGGTTGCGTAGTGCAGAGATGAGTCATGATAGAGCACCTTAACTCATTTCCCCAGTGCATTGTTTCCACTGAAAAGAAGGGCGCACAGGATTGCCACAAAATGAGGTATCCTGTGAATTGCTGGGGAATCTAGCTTTGAGGTGCATCATTGGTGTTGGTGACCACAAGCACTGAGGTTGTCATAGACCTCTGGATTATGGGTGTGGACTCAATTTGCGACATGGTTGAAATCAATAACTCACTGCATGTTGTAAAGTCAGTCTTCCTTTGCTGCTGCTCCAAGAAGAAGCTAATCCAGGTGGCTGCATAATGGAATATGGTGTTAGTAACTTCCTTGCTGCAGTGGTGGACAGCAAACATTGTGGATATTGCCTCTGGGGGAATGGAAGGTGCCAATAGCATATAAATTAAGGGCATAGGTGAAGTAAAATTGATACTGACATCGATATGTGGACAGTGGACTGTGGCTGCAAGCTTCCCCGCAGCAGGTTGCAGGTATATGTTGCTGCAGCGCTACTTAACTACCACCTCTTCAAGCATTGCTCTTGTGACATACGACAGTAATGTTGACAATACACCCCATTAAGAAGGCAATGCTGAACTAGGTGGTTCACCTCCAGTGAAGTCTGATTCATCAACCTTAAGCTGATGTTGCCTATGTTGTTCCTTTCCCACTTCATATGGATACGGGAACCATGTCCCAAGATTGTTCAGCCAGAAAAATAAACAGAAAAGATATAAGATAGGGAGAATTCAATCAATAAGGGAAAATCTAACATAAAAAATAGCCAGTAGTGTCAAAAAATGCGTCAAAAATAGAGAGTATAGAAACAAAATGCAGTAGCTGTATTAAGTGAAAAATAGCAAAATATCGATCAACAAAATCCAATATGCTTCGTGAAATCACATAGCCAGTTCTGAACGTGCTGTCTTGCCAATTTTAATTATGAATGATTCTGTCATATATATAACAGCAGGATTTTACACACAGTTTCTGGATTGCCCATTAACGAGCAATTAGCAACCTCAATTTGCTGTTACACATGTGACCTGCAATACTATTAGGCTCAACAATTTAAAGCAGTAACTTGGGCCAAGGGCCACATAGGAAATTTTAATGCAAGCTGATAAACTACCGTGGTTACTGTCGCAAAAAAATGTCGTTAGTCCTTCAACAATAACTTCCACATGATTCAAGCTCGAGTGGTTTATTAAACAACAAATTTTAATATATATATATATATATATATATGGGGGAAAAATTGGGTCGCGCCCCCTTTGGGGCACTAACTTCGGCGGGGCGCTACTTTTAGCTGCCGCCTCTAACCTCCTGCTGAATTTCGCGAGAGGCGTTAGCGGCGCCGCGCCCGGGCGCTAGTTGCTTTGGGGCAATAATGGGAGGCGCAAAGCAACTAAATTTTGCCCCCGTAGCGTTATAGTACAATTGTCTTCAGATTACGTTCAATGACAAGCAACTAATACAACCTGGTTCCTAGACTACGGAGTGATCAGTTCCGACTCTCAGGCTGCCTGTTTGACTGTGGACTTCTGACCATCCTGAGAATTCTAACTTTCAAAGGGGGAAGCTCTATCTTTATACTATTCAGCTGCTTTAGGCTGCATGTACTTAACTTCTGTTCTTATCTCCGAGTCATAAATTATCCCATCATGCTAGCTATGCTTTAGCTGACTATTATCTTGGCTGGAGACACAGTATGTACCGCTCAGGAATGCGTAAGACTATGTTATCTACGGCCGTCAAATACTACAAGCGCGAGCAGTTTCCCATGTTGGGTATGTGGGTGTCCTAGCAACCATCTTTGTTTTTTATTCGTTTATGGGATCTGGGCATTGCTGGCAAGGCCAGAATTTATTGCCCTCCCTAGTTGCCGTTGAGAAGGTGGTGGTGAGCCGCCTTCTTGAACCGCTGCAGTTCGTGCGGTGAAGGTACTCCCACTGTGCTGTTAGGAAGGGAGTTCCAGGATTTTGACCCAGCGACGATGAAGGAACGGTGATATACTTCTAAGTCAGGATTGTGTGTGACTTGGAGGGGAACGTGGAGGTGGTGGTGTTCCCATGCGCCTGCTGCCCTTGTCCTTCTAGGTGGTAGAGATCGCGGGTTTGGGAGGTGCTGTTGAAGGAGCCTTGGCGAATTGCTGCAGTGCATCTTGTAGATGGTACACACTGCAGCCACGGTATGCCAGTGGTGGAGGGAGTGAATGTTTAAGGTGGTGGATGGGGTGCCAATCAAGCGGCTGCTGTGTCTTGGATGGTGTCGAGCTTCATGAGTGTTGTTGTAGCTGCACTCATCCAGGCAAGTGGAGAGTATTCCATCACACTCCTTACTTGTGCCTTGTAGATGGTGGAAAGACTTTGGGGAGTCAGGAGGTGAGACACTCGCCGCAGAATACCCAGCCTCTTGTTGCGACAGTATTTATGTGGCTGGTCCAGTTAAGTTTTTGGTCAGTGGTGACCTCCAGGATGTTGATGGTGGTGTATTCGGCGATGGTAATGCCGTTGAATGTCAAGGGGCTGTAGTTAGACTCTCACTTGTTGGAGATAGTCATTGCCTGGCACTTGTGTGGCGCGAATGTTACCTGCCACTTATCAGCCCAAGCCTGAATGTCGTCCAGGTCTTGTTGCATGTGGGCATGGACTGCTTCATTATCTGAGGAGTTGCGAATGGCACTGAACACTGTACAGTCATCAACGAACATCCCCATTTTTGACCTTATGATGGAGGGAAAGTCATTGATGAAGTAGCTGAAGATGGTTGGGCCTAGGACATTGCCCTGAGGAACTTCTGCAGCGATGTCCTGGAGCTGTGATGATTGACCACCAACCACCACAACCATCTTCTTTTGTGCTAGGTATGACTCCAGTCAGTGGAGAGTTTTTCCCCCGATTCCCATTGACTTCAGTTTTACTAGGGCTCCTTGATGTCACACTCGGTCAAATGCTGCCTTGATGTCCAGGGCAGTCACTCTCACCTCATCTCTGGAATTCCGCTCCTTTGTCCATGTTTGGACCAAGGCTGTAATGAGGTCTGGAGCCGAGTGGTCCTGGCAGAACCCAAACTGGGCATCAGTGAGCAGGTTATTGGTGAGTAAGTGCCGCTTGATAGCACTGTCGACGACACCTTCCATCACTTTGCTGATGATTGAGAGTAGACTGATGGGGCGGTAATTGGCCGGGTTGGATTTGTCCTGCTTTTTGTGGACAGGACATACCTGGGCAGTTTTCCACATTGTCGGATAGATGCCAGTGTTGTAGCTGTACTGGAACAGCTTGGCTAGAGGCGCGGCTAGTTCTGGAGCACAAGTCTTCAGCACGACAGCCGGGATGTTGCCGGGGCCGATAGCCTTTGCTGTATCCAGTGCGCTCAGTCGTTTCTTGATATCACCTGGAGTGAATAGAATTGGCTGAAGACTGGCTTCTGTGATGGTGGGTACCTCGGGAGTAGGCCGATATGGATCATCCATTCAGCACTTCTGGCTGAAGATGGTTGCAAACGTTTCAGCCTTGTCTTTTGCACTCACGTGCTGGGCTCCACCATCATTGAGGATGGGGATATTCATGGAGCCTCCTCCTCCCGTTAGTTGTTTAATGGTCCACCACCATTCACGACTGGATGTGGCAGGACTGCAGAGCTTTGATCTGATCCGTTGATTGTGGGATCGCTTAGCCCTGTCTATAGCATGCTGCTTCCACTTTTTAGCATGCATGTAGTCCTGTGTTGCAGCTTCCCCAGGTTGGCACCTCATTTTTAGGTACACCTGGTGCTGCTCCAGGCATGCTCTTCTACACTCCTTATTGAACCAGGGTTCGTCCCCTGGCTTGATGGTAGTGATAGAGTGAGGGATATGCCGGGCCATGAGGTTACAGATTGTGGTGGAATACAATTCTGCTGCTGCTGATGGCCCACAGTTGCCCAGTTTTGAGCTGGCAGATCTGTTCTGAATCTATCCCATTTAGCACGGTGGTAGTGCCACACAACACGATGGAGGGTGTCCTCAGTGTGAAGACGGGACTTTGTCTCCACAATGACTGTGCGGTGGTCACTGCTACCAATGCTGTCATGGACAGAGGCATCCGCGACAGGTAGATTGGTGAGGACGAGGTCAAGTAGGTTTTTCCCTCGTATTGGTTCTCTCACCACCTGTCGCAGGCCCAGACTGGCAGCTATGTCCTTCAGGACTCAAGGTGTAGTCGCAGGGGTTCTAACGTGTCAAAAGCTGCCGTCTGTATGTAAAACGAAAAGCTTTAACATTTTTTTACTTTTTTACTGGGAAAATTTTTACTTTTTTACTGGGAATCACATCTGTGAACAAGCTAACGACGACTCGAGTCCGGATCACGTCATGTATCGTGACATAAACCCAAGATCCCGATTGAGACCGTCTACTTGAGTGCGGAACTTGGCTATCAGTTTCTGCTCGATGATTTTGCGTTGTCGTGTGTTTCTAAGGTTGCCTTGGAGAACGCTTACCCGCAGATCCGAGGCTGAATGTCCTTGACTGCTGAAGTGTTCCCCGACTGGGAGGTAACAATCCTGCCTGGCGATTGTTGCGCGGTGCTCGTTCATACGTTGTCTCAGTGTCTGCATGGTCTCGCCGATGTACCATGCCGCGGTGCATTCTTTCCTGCAACGTATGAGGTAGACAACGTTGGCCGAGTCACATGAGTATGTACCATGTACCTGGTGGGTAGTGTCCTCACGTGTGATGGTGGTATCTGTGTTGATGATCTGGCATGTCTTGCAGAGTTTGCCATGGCAGGGTTGTGTGGTGTCGTGGTCGCTGTTATCCTGAAAGCTGGGTAATTTGCTGCGAACGATGGTACTTCTGAGGTTAGGCGGCTGTTTGAAGGCAAGTAGTGGAGGCGTGGGGATGGCCTTAGCGAGGTGTTTGTCGTCATCGATGATATGTTGAAGGCTGCGAAGAACATGGCGTAGTTTCTCCGCTCCGGGGAAGTACTGGACGACGTAGGGTACCCTGTTGGTTGTGTCCCGTGTTTGCCTTCTGAGGAGGTCTATGCGATTTTTCGCTGTGGCCCGTCGGAACTGTCGATCGATGAGTCGAGCGTCATATCCCGTTCTTACGAGGGCGTTTTTCAGCGTCCGTAGGTGTCCATCGCGTTCCTCCTCATCTGAGCAGATCCTGTGTATTCGCAGGGCTTGTCCATAGGGGATGGCTTCTTTAACATGGTTAGGGTGGAAGCTGGAGAAGTGGAGCATCGTGAGGTTGTCCGTGGGCTTGCGGTAGAGTGAAGTGCTGAGGTGTCCGTCTTTGATGGAGATTCGTGTGTCCAGGAATGAGACTGATTCTGAGGAGTAGTCCATGGTGAGTTTGATGGTGGGATGGAACATGTTTATGTTAATGTGTAGTCTTTTCAGTGATCCTTCGCCATGGGTCCAAAGGAAGAAAATGTCGTCGATGTATCTGGTGTACAGCGTTGGCTGGAGGTCCTGTGCAGCGAAGAAGTCTTGCTCGAACTTGTGCATGAAGATGTTGGCGTATTGGGGTGCGAATTTGGTCCCCATGGCTGTTCCGTGTGTTTGGGTAAAAAAATGGTTGTCGAAGGTGAAGACATTGTGGTCAAGGATGAAGCGGATGAGTTGTAGGATGGCGTCTGGAGATTGGCTGTTGTTGATGTTGAGTACTGAGGCTGTTGCAGCGATGCCGTCATCGTGGGGGATACTGGTGTAGAGTGCCGATACGTCCATCGTGGCAAGGAGTGTTCCTGGTTCAACTGGTCCGTGGGTGCTGAGTTTCTGTAAGAAGTCTGTAGTGTCGCGACAGAAGCTGGGGGTTCCCTGTACGATGGACTCAGCCAGCTCAGTCAGTAGTGGTGCTACTGAGCCACTCTTAGTGATGGACATTGAAGTCCCGCACCCAGAGTACATTCTGTGCCCTTGCTACTCTCAGTGCTTCTTCCAAATGGTGTTCAACATGGAGGAGTACTGATTCATCAGCTGAGGGAGGACGGTAGGTGGTAATCAGCAGGAGGTTTCCTTGCCCATGCTTGACCTGAAGCCATGAGACTTCATGGGGTCCGGAGTCAATGTTGAGGACTCCCAGGGCCACTCCTTCCCTACTGTATACCACTGTGCTGCCACCCCTAGTGGGTCTGTTCTGCCAGAGATGGTGATGGAGGAGTTTGGGACATTGGCTGAAAGGTATGATTTTGTGAGTATGACTATGTCAGGCTGTTGCTTGACTAGTGTGTGGGACAGCTCTTCCAATTTTGGCCCCAGATGTTGGTGAGGAGGACTTTGCAGGGTCGATTGAGCTGGGTGTGCCATTGTCGTGTCCGGTGCCGAGGTTAATGCCGGGTGGTCCGTCCGGTTTTATTTTTGTTGTTGTGTTTCAACTGAGTGGCTTGCTTGGCCATTTCAGAGGGCAGTTAAGAGTCAACCACATTGCTGTGGGTCTGGAGTCACATGTAGGCCAGACCAGGTAAGGACGGCAGATTTCCTTACCTAAGGGACATTAGTGAACCAGATGGGTTTTACGACAATCCGATGGTTTCATGGTTATCATTACTGATACTAGCTTTTTATTCCAGATTTATTTAATTAACTGAATTTAAATTCCCCAGCTGCCGTGGTGGGATTTGAACTCACATCTCTGAATCATTAGTCTGGATTACTAGCCCAGTAACATTACCATTTAAACCACTTTAAAATATTCTAACAGTTAGCGTGTTCTATGAGCAGCAAAAACTTGGGGCTGTGGTCTTCTTTCCCAATTTTCTCTTGAAGGCTCTAAAGTTCTGTGGTTGCCAGTAACCCTCCATTACCATACCTAAGTGGTAATTCTTCATATGTGAGAATAGAGACTGTGGACGACATCATACCAAAGCCTAGATCTGTTCCCCCCCTCATGATGTCTGTACATGTACAGCAGGTGGCACTGGATAGAAATCTGGAACAAGATCTCTGTACTTTTTCCTCTTCTCGGGTGCTAAGGTACATTGCAGCACCCCAGCTGCTTCCCCAACAGTTTGCTCAGCACAGGTATCAAACTTAGGATCTTCTGGTCTGTACAGCACTGTGCTATACTAGATAGTGAGGCCAATTTTCAGTTCAGGCACACGGAACGTGCCTGCAGACTGCCATTGTAACTGCCTTGAGACCTGAACTATCTTGAGGCCTGGGCCTAGTTTGTAAGCAGCCGTGAGCTGCGGGTGCCAAACCGGCACTCTGAGACAGCTTGCTAGTTGGGGAAGGCAGGAAATTGTCTGGCTCCGCACAAGAGCTGGCAGACATTTGGGCCCTGCAGGGGAGACGATGCGGGGGCGGGGGGGGGGGGGGCGGGTGGGCGGGGGGGAGCTGCACAGGCCGGCAGCGTGCCGGAGTACTTTTGTGGTTCTAGGAGGAGCATTCCTGCAATTCCTTGCCACACAAAAAATAAAAGTGCAAAATATCTTGGGGCTGTTTTTTTGAGTGTCGTCGAGCAGTCCCTGTAAGGATTGCTAGTTAGGCTGCTCATTGCTTGTTCATATAGGCAGCGCATACTCCGCCCATTCGCACCTCAGAATTGCATTTGGGGTCCTCTGTACATTATAGGACCCTGATTTGAATATTAAAAGTGGCCCCTCACCTGAAACATGCAAGTATTCCAGCTGCCTTTCTTAGGATCCTGTTCACGATGGCAACAGCCAGAGCGCCAGCGTAAGCAGGCTGATAAGTGCCATGTTTACAATGAGCTGAGGCAGTTAAAATCAGACCATTGAGGGATCTCTGTTTACATGTTCTTTTAGGACTATGGCATTGACACGTTTTGCACAATATTAGAGTATAACAACAACAATAACTTGCATTTATATAGTTCTTTTAACGTAATAAAACGACCCAAGACGCTTCACAGGAGTGTTATCAAACAAAATTTGACACCAAGCCACGTAAGGAGATATTGGGACAGCTGACCAAAAGTTTGGACAGAGGCAGGTTTTAAAGAGCGTCTTAAAGGAGGAGAGATGGTTAAGAGGAAGAGAGGTTTAGGGAGGGAATTCCAGAGCTTATGGACTTGGCAGCTGAAGGCACGGCCACCAATGGTGGAGCAATTAAAATCGGGGATGCACAAGAGGCCAGAATTGGACGAGCGCAGAGATCTCAAAGGCTTGTGGGCTGGATGAGGCTACAGAAGTAAAGGGGGTCGAGGCCATGGAGGGATTTGAAAACAAGGATGAGAATTTTAAAATCAAGGTGTTGCCAGACTGGGAGCCAATGTAGGTCAGCAAGCACAGGGGTGATGGGTGAACGGGACTTGGTGCGAGTTAGGATACAGGCAGCGAAGTTTTGGATGAACTCGAGTAGGGTGGAAGATGGGAGGCCGGCCAAGAGAGCATTGGAATAGTCAAGTCTAGAGGTAACAAAGACATGGATGAAGGTTTCAGCAGTAGATGAGCTGGGGCGGTTGCGGCGATGTTACGGAGGTGAAAATAGGCAGTCTTAGTGATGACGCGGATATGTGGTCGGAAACTCATCGCAGTGTCAAATGCGATACCAAGGTTGCGAACAGTCTGGTTCAGCCTCAGACAGTTGCCAGGGAGAGGGATGGAGTCGGTGGCTAGGGAAAGGAGCTTGTGGTGGGGACTGAAGACAATGGCTTCGGTCTTCCCAATATTTAGTTGGAAGAAATTTCTGCTCATCCAGTCCTGGATGTCAAACAAGCAGTGTGACAAACCAGAGACAGTGGAGGGGTTGAGAGAGGTTGTGGTGAGGTAGAGCTGGGTGTCGTCAGCGTACATGTAGAAACTGACGTTGTGTTTACGGATGATGTCGCCAAGGGGCAGCATGGAGAAATAGGAGGGGGTTAAGGATAGATCCTTGGGACCTCCAGAGGTAACGGTGCGGGAGCGGCAATAGAAGCCATTGCAGGTAATTCTCTGGCTACGACTGGATAGATAAGAATGGAAGCAGTCAAGGACAGTCCCACCCAGCTGGATGACGGAGGAGAGGCATTGGAGGAGGATGGTGTGGTCAACCATGTCAAAGGCTGTAGACAGGTCGAGAAAGATGAGGAGGGATCATTTATCATGGTCACTGTCACATAGGATGTAATTTGTTACTTTTATAAGAATGTGACCATAGTCTAATCTTTCATTAAAACTAGACAGGTAAATTCTTACTGGATATCCATAAATGATGGGGACATTTGAAAATTTTCATTTGTAGTCCAACAGTTTTTGTTGTTATGGACATGCTCATATGATATGTGTGTATATAAAAGAGAGTGAAAGAGAGAGAGTGTGTGTTAGAGAATGGAGGAACAACCCTACTGAATTATATAAGTTTAGCAGAACTATTCAGTTCCATGTTGAAAGAGTAGAATATTTCTCGTAATATAAAGCACAGTTTGTTTTTTTATCTGGAACATGTAAGGAATCATTCACAAATCCACAAAGAGCTAGAACAGACAAAAAATGTATTTTAAAGCCACAAGATGCTATTTTGGATTCAAATATGAGTTTAAATCAAATTATACATCTCTAAAACCTTGGCCAGAATTTTTTGGGGTCTGTGCGGTAGGGAACGGAGGCGGATCGGGTGGGAAACTTGAAAAAAAGGGAACAGGTTGGAACCCGCCGTCATCCCGCCTTTCCCTCGGGCGCGTTTGCCGGTGCAACAGCGACATGACCGGCAGAGGCGGGCGACCTAATTGAAATCATTATAACCTTGTTTACAGACACTTAAGAGCCTTTTTCCCACTACATTTTAAATTTACCTGGATGGCCATGGGAGCCATGCTGGTGGGGAACCACATCTGTCAACCTGAGGAGGGAGTTGAGTGGCTATTGCTCCAGCTGATTAGTTGACAGCATGAAATGTACTATAAAAGCTCCCATCTGACAGCTGATCACTTTCCTCAGGCAGAAGCTGTTGCTGACTGCATTCCCAGCACAGATTCTGTAGGCTGCAAGTCTTTCCAGCAAAGTCTCCAGCCAATGTCACCTCACTGGAAGAACCTCTTTCACCATTGACAGATTGCTTCTGTCATCTCTACTTCACCTGCCATCAATTCCATCAACATGGGTGCCGTTTATACTGTCTCACCTTGGTCCTCAGAATTGGACCACGATGAGCCCCAACATCAGCAGCACCAACAACACCACCACCACCAACCTTCTCTGCAATCATCTGATGCTGCACAGATCAGAGGACATCAGCACCCGAGCACATTGCTGCCCGGGAGGCCAAGGATGGCCTCATCATGGCCAGATTTACTTAACTTGACACTGTACACCCATATAGCTGCCACATGATGCGCCAGGTTGGCACCACCCCACACCAACACCATAAAGCATCCCTGCAATGACCAAGCCATTTCTTTCACACCCACCACCATTGCTGGAGGCACCGTTAAGTCTCACCATTCACCGCAACTCACTAAGCTACTTCCAAAGGTGCACACAAATGTGTCCAAGACAGAAAAGTGGTGAAAATAAAGATTTTTATGTTTGACAGCACATTAACGGAATCTTATCATAAACATTGGATAAAATACCCAAGTGGCTACCCTTGTGAATCTACCTGTATGTCATCTTTCTCTTCCGCATGCTTCTACAAGGTGCTAGCCCTGTGGCTTCAGCAGAGGTAGAGGCAGCCTGCTCACTTCCCTGTTGCCAAGGAGCTGGAGAGCACCTTGCTGCACATCAGTGGGGCCATGAGGACCCATGTCTACACTGACATCCCTCCTAGAGAGGAGGTGTATGAGCCTCTGCCGCCTATTCTCCATACATGGCCATCTATCCTCCATAGGTAGCCATCTATTCTCCATGGAGACCATGTGCTCCTATGAGTGATGCATTAGCTGCTCTATGTAGGTGGCCATCCTATCAATGGAGGAGCCTACAGTCGCCATCGCCTGCGACACGGTGGTGCTCATGTTGGAGATGGACTCCTCCATTCTCTGAACATTTGCAGACATCGTGCTCGCAAATCCTGTCAGAACTCCCTGCACTACTTCCTGCACCTCCAGGATCACCACCTTTCTGGTTGGCCCCCGAGGCTCAGTATCTGCATACAGCTGAGCAGAGCTGGGAGTGTCCTGCGCCCTCCGACGAGGACTCTCCACTGCTGTCCCTGTTTCCACCATCTGCTCTTGCTCACTTGTGAGTTTTGAGACACCAGGTGACAACACTATTCTATCTCGCGTGGGACCCAGCGAGGTGTGCGTATCTGCGCTGGTGCTGGGTGCACTTATGTCTGGTGATTGTGCGCCCTCAGACGCTGGAGGCTCCTTTGAGGATTCGTCTTCCTTTTCCTCCTGGACAGTGGTGTTGGGGGTGGGGTGGCTCTTGATGGACCTGTGGGAGAGTAAAGATTTGAGTTAGATATGTCATATGAAGAATGGGTACAGATACCATTATGCACATGATGACCATTCACTGGCTGCTGACATCAGTCCCCATATGAGTGACTGATGTATGTCATGTAGCTGTATGATATGTCATTTTGTCACCAGGTTGCTGAGATGTCCCCCTCTCTCCGTCTCCCACCTCCAGCTGCTCAGCGACTGCAGATATTTCTAAAGCAGCCTCCTCTGCTGTTGTAAGGTTTGCAAATGATGGATGGCCACCGCTGGTTCTCCCCCTCTCCCTCTTATTTTGCAAGTGACTTCCTTGCGTGTTGTTAGTTGGGATGAGGGTGAGTGTGAGGGGTGGCTAGTGAGATGGGGATGTGATAATGTTGATAGAGAGAGAGGGATGGGTGGCTGTGCAAGGTATGTTGGTGTGAGTAAAGATGTACAGGAGTAGGGTTGGGAAGGCAGAATGATGGGGATGTGATGAGATGCACAGCAGGATGAAGTTGAGTGTGGCTTTGTACTTACGTTTCCTGATCTAATGAGATAATTGAAACGTTTGCGGCACTGCACCCAGGTCCTCCTGACCACATCCCTGCTGGTGACCTCCTCTGCAATCTCCAATCAGGCTGTTTTGTTGTCCTGGGGAGGTCTCTTCCGCCCATTGGAAGGGAAGAGGACCTCCCTGCGTGCTCTGACTCCCTCCATAAGCATATGGAGGGAGTCATCGGAGAACCTGGGTGTAGCCCTCTGCCTCTGTGCAGTCATTTTCAAAGTGTTTGCAGCATTCTAATGCTGTAGTGCACGGACAGCACTATTAACCTTCAAATGTAATGTGGCCATGGTCCCTTTAAAGATCCCGGCTGAAAACACATCATGAATGATGTCACCAGACCTGCACCATTTAATTGGGCCGAGTAACGTGCAGGGTGGTCTTAATAGGCCCTATTAACGCAAAGTTGTTCTGTGGAGCGGGATGGAGCCAGCAACGGGCTCGCGACCCGCCATGGTGGCCGCCCACACCGAACCCGCCAAGGTAAAGAAAATTCTGGCCCTTGTGTTAGGATAGCTTATATCTGGAATTTCCTTTTTAATATTAAACTTGTTAACTGTTCCCTTTCTGTATAAACAGGTAGTATAACATGCTGTGATTGGCATGTTAACCTTCAGGCTGAATAACATTGCAAAACAATGTCCTGCTATTGCATACAATTTCTATATTTGTTTTAATTAATTTGCTTACAGAAGCTTTTAAAAATAAAGTAACTGTTAATTTTTTGAAACTGGCTGAAATTGGTTGCTTATAGATAGCTTCTAATAAGTATCTTCTAGTCACTGTCTTCATGATTGAACCTATAGCAGACTGATTATTTCTGTGGTAACTCCGTGTAATTGAAATACAGGCAAGGTTTGGTTCCAATTTGCCAGCAATGAAACAGTAATTGTGCTTTTTTTCCCTGTGCAGTTTTAGCTTTAATGTGCTTATTCTAGAGAGACTTTATTTTACTAGATGAACAAATAACATTTGTCGGGCTTACAGGTGCTAATAGCCATGTACTGCTCTTCACATTAGACTCATTTCATCAGATCTAGACAACTTTCAGTGTTATTAGTTTACCTTTTTTTCTGCTTCTTCCCAGTCTGCTGCGTACTTTTTGTTTAAAATTACCACTTACGCAGTTTATATTGTGATGTCCTCAGAAGAGGCACATTTCAAAGGGTCAAAGGAAGGTAAGCCTCAAGTTGCTCCATCTGTTCACTTTGTAAAAGACTACAGTGGTAAATACCGTTATATAGTTAGGGTTTTATGTGAACACTATGTGTAACATTATTTTTCACTTTTTAATTTGTATTTTTGGAAGACTTTTATGCTTGTTAAGGTATGGTACTACTGTGGAATGGAGCCATTCTATATTTTGGCTCCTAATATTCAAATCAAGCACTTTTGGGACAGATATTCCATGGGCTAGATGCAGAGTAAAGATTCCTACATTCTGCTCAAATAATATGCTTTAGCCCCAACCTCCAAAGTACAACCAGTACTTGTATTGTACTTATATTTCCTACACCAGCTACTGAGAGTGAGATCACCAATTTGTGCCACCTGATGGACTGGACCAGGGTGTTCTCCAGGTGTCCTGGCAAATATTTATCCCTCAACCAAAATCAGATTGGCCTCAAAATTGGATCATGCTGAGCCCATAGGGGCGTCCATGGGTCCAGTATGATGAGCAGTGTGTGCACACTCATTCCACACCATAAGTGCACCGCTCACCATATTGGTGAAGGTTCCTGCATAGACGCCCAGGGCGCATGCCTGAAACAGACATTAGGTGCATATGCAAATATGGTGCCTAACACCTGTTTGAGGCCTCCTTTGCAAAATTTGCTTGTGACTTATTGCAACATGCGCCGTGCATGCTGAGCTCAGGTGCTTGACAGTGAAACCAATAGTCCTTAAGTGGTTCGCTGGAGGGTAAGTTTTAGTTTTTTTACTTAATTTATTGTGGAGCCGCTGACAGCCAGCAGTCACCCCCTCCCGATTGTCTCCTCCCCGCCCCCGGACTCTCCTTACAATCTTGGTGAATACTGGGACTGGCGAGTTGCTTCTGGGGCTTGCAGTAATAATGAAATGAGACCAACGAACCAATTTCACATGGTCCTGCCATCGGCCTCTTTAGAAGCATCCAGCGCCCCAATTTGGGTCTGATCCAATTTCTAGGCCACTATCTGGTCATTAATCTCATTACTCTTTGTGGGACATTGCTGTCTACAAATTGGCTGCCATGTTTCCTACAGTTAGTGCACTTCAACAAGTTCTTCATTGGCTGAGAAGCGCTGAGGTTGTGGTAGGCAAATGCAAGTTCTTTGTTTATTGCATTTTGACACAACTGAGGTTTGAGTATACATGGGATGCAATGAAAGAGCTGTGAGGTTGCGTGAAGGCTTGGCATGGTAAAGCAATAAGCATAGAATAGGTTGACTGGCTACACTTGTAGCATCTACTTGGTATATGGTATCTGGTATTGTTGCTTGGTCTTAGCTTGCCAGATTTCTTAAACTGTGCCATCTTCACCTGCATCTGCTCTAGTTTGTGCAGTTATTGTACACTGCTCAGTCTGACAGGCATGGGCACTGCTGTCCTCTGGGGAGTTTGCATGTATGTGGCAAACAGGGCAAGCTTCCTTATATCTTCCTCATGCAGCACAATGTCCATTTCACCAGCTATCAACGGAATCATGGCAGCGCTGCTTTTGCCATTTGCCCATATACTAGGGGGAATTTTAACTCCCAGGTGGTCGGCCAGCATAACACACGTGCCTACTGCCTGGGCACTGCTGCGAAAGGCCCAGTCCAATTTAATGGTCGTGCCTAATTAACATAGATGTAGAAAGCTGCTGACCCGAAATTAGCGTCCAAAAGCAGATCACTGGGTTTCAGCCGGCGAATATCGTGTGGCCCACCTGGCTGGCATTCAGGTAAGTCTTCCATGGTGGATGCTCTGCCCAGCAGTCTGTTAAAATAGCTTCAGGGTCCTATGTATGTCATAGCACCCTGATTTAATGTATTTAGGAGGCTCCCTCCTGAATCAGGTGGGTGCATCAACCACCCAAGAAAAAGTAGCGTTAAAATGGCCATGGGGTAATGAAAGAGCCACTTGGATTTTAACCCCTGTTGCGCCATGCTATATAAACGTTGCTGATGTGATTTCTGCCAGGTGGAGGGAGTTAAAATTCCCACTACACCAGTTTGTGCTTCCACATTACATTGCCTGTCCTTCCGATTTCACTTATCAATTGTTGCCCCTGCCCCAGCAATCTTTGTAATGGCTGCAAACTTGTGTGACCATTTTTGAGTCTTATCTTAAAGAATCTGCTCCCTTAAATGGTTGCATGCTCCGAATTCAGCAGGCCCCTTATATTAAGCTCCTTGTGCAAGGCTCAAGTTGTGCAAGGAGTACATGTAAATTATTAGAATTAGCTGGCCTTGGCACATCTGGCGAGGTCAATAACAAATTATAAAAAATCTATAACAAATTGCTCCGCCCTAAGCCGTGCAAAAATGGGAGTTCGCCGTCATCCTCCCCATGCGTTTCAAGAAATTGCTGAATTTACGCCGTAAATACGAATTAAACTCGCCGCAGAATGTTACGACTGTTATTTCACATTGCAAGGACCCTTTTAATGATGAGATTTATGTTCCTGCAGTGCCACTCAACCTCGGAGGCCCAGAAAGGGAACATTTGAAACTGTGGAGTCTCACTCCTGCAGGTAGTAAATTGTTCCTGGAGGTTTTTTAAATTTAAAATTTAATTTTTTTCTTTCTTTTCCTTTATGCCTCTTTTTTCACTTCCTCTTAATCTAATCTTTCTTTCCCCCTCTTTCTGTATCTAATTTGACTATAATTCACCCTATTTCCTTCTCCATCGTTCGCTCTATTTCTTTCTCTATTCTTAAAACTCATTGGTTAAGAAGATAGACCATTGGTCTCGTCATTCATCAAGGTCCCAGATGCCCCGTTGACCTCGCCGTGCCATCATCAACTTGCACTTCCAGTAATTTGCAGCCCAAAATTTTTTCGACATGAAGGGTGAGGAAAAAAATACAACTCACAGGGGTCACTGCAAGATTCCCCGCTCCAGCAAATTCTAGCTCATTATAATGTATGGTCCCTTGTATATTAACATTACCACTGCCTTCAGACCCCAGCATTCTTGAAAATATAAGTTCTTCTCCACTACTAATCATTGTTAATTGGTATGTTATGTTCATGAAAAGGAGTGGCCTAAAGGGGTATCAGCCTACTTGACTGGCACTGTAGTTATCATACTGCCACCCATCTGGGTCTGAGATCAGAATCTGAAGCATCAAGGTCCCAGAACTGAGCCTAATAATGAGAATTCCATTAGACAGCAATACATTACGTTAAAATGACCTTGCAGAGCATTATTTCTAAGATGTGAATTTATATGAAGTGTCACATGCACTTTCCTGATAAAAGTGCCAACAATAATGTGCTTGGAACCCTAAGAGGAGAGCCTTAGTTTTGAGCTGTCGTTGATTGTGAATAAGATTCAACAACCCATAACATTTACAAAAAAATATTAACATTAATTAAATGCTTAGAAGAAGTAAACCTTCAGGCATGAGATTGAATAATGTGTAGATAATGACTCACACACAAACTCCCACACATTAATTATTTATAAGGGTGAAATAGCATCAGGGCATTGACTGTCCCCTAACTCCGTACATTACTTGCCTCATTCAGCTGGTCAACCTAGTGGTTGCCTGGATATTGCTGGTCTGGTCCTCTTGCCTGCGCCTAGTTGCTGGCCAGCTTCCTCATTGCTAGTTATTTCTGCGATTTCTGTGTGATATTCATCAGGGCTGCTTCATCTATCAGGCTATTTGACAAAGCTTATATACGCCTCACATTTTGCAGCTAACAGTTAATTCAGCTGCTCACTCTGTAATTTTGTGTGAGTAGAAAAAGAAAGGGTACCACCTCTTTCTGCTTGCATCCCTTGTGGGAAATCTGTCAACACTCCCATTTTTGGGGGAGGAAGGGAGCAACTTTAAAGGTAAAGCCACAACTGACTTCTAATCACTCTGCAGATACAAACACTGAAATAATTTCTATTGACAAAAAGTTGACATTATTATTGTAATTTGTATGCATGTATTCTTTGAGCGTAGGGTCAGAAATTGTTATCTTGAAAGTTCCATATTTTCCTCTGTTTATTCTCCCAACAAATGGTATGTTATTCCATGATGGTGGTTGCAAAGCATTCCAGTAGGTATTACAGTTTAATAGCACAATTTATGAGTCTACAGAAATTGCAAAATAATAGACATAAATCAGCCTGTGCTAATAGTTGGTTAAAGAAGACAATTCAAAAATTTAAATATCAGGACAAAAAACTGGCAAAAGCAGACAAATAATCTTTTCTGACTGTTTTGACATTGAATATATAAAATAATTTGTTGATAGATTTGAAAGGGATCACTGCTTCTTTTTTCATCCCATCTTATAGAAGCGGTTAGACTGACAACAAATATTTTAATAATTTGCTGCTATGTCTGAGTTAAAAGTCTTTGAGATACAGGTAATTAAACTGTCTGTTAGCTGAAATCCTTCAGAGGCTCAGTTTCTTCTCTGGCAGCTGGTGATACATTATAGAGATGTTGAGCTAATCGATTAAAGCCACAGAGACAGGAGGGCTGTTTGACAGCACTGTACTAAGATGAAATTAGTCAGAGCTGAGCAGTGAGATGAGGAGGTTGCCGGTGGGTGCAACTCATTTGGGAGAATGAAGAGTGTAAGGGACAGCATGCATTGATCCCTGTATAATTAAGGCCGCCATGTTTTAACCATGTATCTCAGGTATAAAAGGGACAGATAGATCACTAAGGTTATTTCTGTGTGAACTTGGCCATTGTCTAGTGTGACTGATGCAACATTAAATTATTGTACTGCTAGGAAATGTGAAATCAGCCTAATTTCCTTTGAACCTACTGGTATTTGAGGCAGAAATTGCTTCAGAGGGATATGCACATATTGTGTTTGGAGCGTGAGAATGTTATAGAGCACAATTGATTTGTTATTGATGCAGTGGGCAAGAAATTAACTTGGATTTTGAAACTGAGGGGATTCTTTCAATTTTGAACATTTTCTTTATAATATTCCCTTGATATTATCGAGTTATCAACAACAGCATGGGCACCATTTTAGACTAGCCTCTCATATTAGCCATCCGGCGTCTTTTCTGTCAGAGACACCAAAACCTTCCTTGACTTTGGGTTTCATTCCATTTTTCCAACTGAAACTGCTGGCAAATATAATCAGCACACTAACAACACAAAGGATGGGTCTGCCATTCTGTTATCTGGCGAACAGACGTCTCAGCATGCCTCTAAAGGCAGCATTATCATTTCCACATTGCTGGTTTGTACACTGGGGATGTCCAGATTGGCAATGCACCAACTGTGTCATGCACAATGTCAGTGCAGTAGCAATAAAATCAAAAATGTGTTTTTCTATTAAGAATCTTGCGCATCTGCAGATTCCCAATGTTGCCTAATCCAATCTTTCAGTATAAATGGGACAGATTTGGCACAGCAGAAATCAGGACTAGACTGTAGTATGTTCTGATGTGATTTATTTTGTGTAGCTTATAGGTTAGGAAGGGTGATCAGAACAAATAGTCAGCAGTTTCTCGGGGGAAGCTGCTGTGATTTTATTGTTCTGTTGGCAGTCCATCTTACTGTTGAAAAAAGCATTGTGTTTATAGAGCTTTATGTACAGAGAACCACTATTGACTGTAATGTTTCTCACAGCTTTGTGTGTAATGAGGGTGCATCAGTTGTTGAAAGTGATACCCAATACTCCAGGATTGGTGACTTGAGATTAGTTTATTTATTTTTCTACTGAATTCCCAGAAGTGTACATTCACATATATATTCTGTAAAGCCATTGTATATTTTGATTGTAATGTGTTCTTGACATGACTTTGCTTGCACAGGGAGCAATACTGATCAAAGGGTTGAGGCAACTTATTTTGTCTTGGTTTCTGGAGTTGAGCTAAAGTTCGGGGATGGACAGAAGGAAAGACCCTACATACTATCTGCTGATCAGTTGCTTAAATTTTAAAGTAACTTTGTTCAGCTTACATCCCCCACTGCTGCCATCTTCAGCTACAGTCTGATTCCTGGCTAGAGATTCACTTCTCTGCATTTCTCCACCGCTTCTGGATCTTATGGTGACCTCCAGCTTCACCACTGATTTCCTGCCCTGCAATCAATTCTGCATACCTCCTGGATCTTCATTCCCACGGAAATACCTCCAGCAGTGTGTCCTCCGATAATCTACCCTTCAAATAGCTTCTGGACTCGCTCGCCCGCCGCACCTGTCTCCGAACCTGGACAACAGTTCGTTGATGCTCCAAGCCAGCTCCACCCTACCTACGTCATCTTTTTCCCACCAGGGGACCTCTGACTTTAACTCTCGACTCTCTCCTATTGTCTCCTCTCTATTCCCCGTTTATTACCAGGATATGTGTATCCTGATCTTGCTACATAACCAGGCCTATGTAATTTAAGTTTTCCCTGTGTCCATTCACGTGTGCGTTTTGGCTGCCGCTCCAGACCCAAGCCCATCACTTCTATTTCCATTATTTTCTCTCCCATTTTTTGTCTTCTTTTCTCTTGACCCCTTCTAGACCCCTCTCCTGTTGTCATGACTCCTTTCATTTCTCCCCTCTCAGGTACTCCCAAATCTCTAACCCAACCCTTCAGCACTCCTCGATCTTCCTACTCTCCTCCCACTGTCCCAGGCTTGACTCCCTCTTAGATAAGCCTACAGCTTCCCCCTGTGCTTCTCTTGGCATCCTCCAAAGGGCTCATCGAGGCACTCGTTGCTGCCTCTTTAGGAGCAGCAACCCCGACTGCCTCCTTAGGAGCAGCAACCCCGACTGCCCTATCCTACTCTCTCGCTGACCTTCCCACCCAGCCCGCTCGCTGGGGGCTAATCTTTCCTACCTCCTTCGCATCCGACTCACCCCTCCCAATGCTGACCCTGTGGACTCTGCCACAGAATCAGCTATCACCGCCCTTCTCTGCACCTCCCTCCAGAATGTCCGTTTACTTGTGAACAAGGCCCTTGCCATCCATGGGCTTATTGTGAATGATTGCATCAGCATCATGGCCTTGACGGAAAGGTGGCTGAAGGGTGATGATACCGTCCCCCTAAATGAAGCCTCCCCGCCTGGGTATACCTTCCACTACTTGCCCCGCACAGACCGTTGCGGTGGCAGTGTGGCTCTTATCACCAAATCACACCTTGATCTGTCCCCCTACTCCTCTGGCACCTTCTCATCCTTTGAGCATCTCACCTTGTTCCACCCCTCTCGCCTCTCATTTAAAATCCTCGTTCTCTACCGCCCACTCAAGTACCATGACAATTTTCTCACCGAGATAGCTTCACTGCTTTCCTCCCTCAGCCTCTGCACCAGGTAACTTCTCATCCTCGGTGATTTCAACCTCCATCTAAACTCATCATGTTCGTTCTCCTCTGAGTTCACTGCCCTCCTATCCTCCCTTAATCTCTCCCTCCATATAAACTCACCAACCCATATTCACGGCCACCCCCTTGACCTTGCCATCTCACATGGCCTCGCTACTCCCATCGCAGATAAGGTCATCTCTGATTACTTCCTTGTATCGCTCTCCACCCACATCCCCCTTCCCCCTCCCAACCCTACTTCCTTCTGTGTCCGCCCCTGGAAAAAACACTCTCCCAATTGACTTCAACTGCACTTTTAAAATCCCAACTGTCTAGCCTTTGGCCTTCCATTTACCACGATATTTCAGCATCTGCTGAACCACACCCTCACCTCCACCTTTGATGCCCTAGTCCCCATTAAAACCATTACTCTCTCTCACCCTGGTCGATCCCCTTGGTATGGCCCTCATCACCACTCCCTTAAATCCAAGGGGAGCAGACATCAGTGTATATGGTGGACGACTGGTTTAGCCATTCACCGCCAGATCTGGCTGGACCACATAAAGCACCATCGGGTCCTGCTCTCATCTGCCAAAACTGTTCACTATTCCAGGATCATCCTGGAGTGCAAAGATAACCTTCGGCTTCTTTTCTCTACTACAAACCATTGTCTTAAACCCCTCTCCACTGTCTCCTTCACCCTCACCTCCAACAACAAGTGCGAGGAGCTCATCTACTTTTTTGCCATTAAGATTGAAACCATCCGTTCAGCTGCCTCTGCTGCTTCCCTCCCTTCCCTTAGCCCACCAAGCCAAACTTCCTCTAAGGTACCCCCTGCCCTAGCCCTAAACTCGCATCTTTCTCTAGATTCTCTCCTATCTCCCCTCATGCCCTCTCTGAGCTCATCTTATCCATGAGACCCACCTTCTGTTCCCTCGACCCTATTCCCACTAAACTGCTGACCACCCAACTTCCCTTCTTGGCCCCAAAGTTAGCTGATATTGTTAACGGTTCTCTCTCCTTCAAATCTGTCGTCATCACCCCTCTCCTGAAAAAAACTAATCCTTGACCCCTCCATCCTTGAAAACTGCTGCCATATCTCCAACCTCCCTTTCCTCGCCAAAGTCCTTGAACGTGTTGTTGCCTCCCAAATCCGTGCCCATCTGTCCCGGAACTCCATGTTTGAATCCCTCCCATCAGGTTTCCGCCAATGCCACAGTACCGAAACGGCTCTTATCAAAGTCACAAATGACATCCTATGTGACTGTGACAGTGGTAACCTATCCCTCCTCATCCTTCTCGACCTGTGTGCAGCCTTTGACACAGTTGACCACACTATCCTTCTCCAACGCCTCTTCACCATGGGTGGGACTGCACTCGCCTGGTTCCATTCTTATCTATTCAGTTGTAGCCAGAAAATCACCTGCAATGGCTTCTCTTCTCACTCCCGCACCGTTATCTCTGGCCTCCTCCTATTTCTCATCTACATGCTGCCCCTCGGTGACAGCATCCAAAAAGACAATGTCAGTTTCGACATGTACGCTGACGACACCCAGCTCTACCTCACCACCACCTGTCTTGACCTCTCCACTGTCTCTAAATTGTCTGACTGCTTGTCCGACAACGCGTACAGGATGAGCAGAAATTTCCTCCAAATAAATATTGGGAAGACTGAAGCCATTGTCTTCAGTCCCCGCCACAAACTCCGTTCCCTAACCACCGACTCTATCCCTCTCCCTGTCAACTATCTGAGGCTGAGCCAGACTGTTCGCAACATTGATGTCGTATTTGACCCCGAGATGAGCTTCTGACCATATATCCGCTCCATTACTAAGACTGCCTATTTCAACCTCCGTAACCTCGCCCGACTCTGCCTCTACGTCAGTTCATCTGCTGCTGAAACCCTCATTCATGCCTTTGTTACCTCTAGACTTGACTATTCCAAAGCACTCCTGGTCGGCCTCCCATCTTCCCCCTTCCGTAAACTCGCGGTTATCCAAAACTCTGCCATCCGTGTCCTAACTCGCACCAAGTCCCGTTTACGCATCACCCTTGTGCTCACTGACCTACATTGGCTGCTGGTTAAGCAATGCCTCGATTTTAAAATTCTCATCCTTGTTTTCAAATCCCTCCATGGACTCACCCCTCCCTATCTCTGTAACCTCATCCAGCCCTACAACCCCCCGAGATATCTGCGCTCCTCTAATTCTAGCCTTTTGTGCATCCCCGATTTTAATCGCTCCACCATTGGCGGCCTTGCCTTCTACTGCCAAGGCCCTAAGCTCTGGAATTCCCTCCCTAAACCTCTCCGCCTCTCTACCTCTCTCCTCCTTTAAGACGCTCCTTAAAACCTACCTCTTTGACCAAGCTTTTGGTCATCTGCCCTAACATCTCCTTATGTGGCTCGGTGTCAAATTTTGTTTGATAACGCTCCTGTGAAGTGTCTTGGGATGTTTTACTACGTTAAAGGGGCTATATAAATACAAGTTGTTGTTGTTAATGGTCATTATAGAACAATTATATGTTCTAATAATTCTGTGTGAAAGAAATATATTCTAAATTCCTCCTTCCTTCCTCAAGTGATAAACCTGAGTCGATGAGCCCCCCTTGATACCAAGTTACTAACCAGTGGAAACACATTTTCACTACTTACTCTTTCAAAACCCCTCATAATTTTGAAAACATCTCTTAGATCTCCCATTAACTTCTCTGTTCCAGTGAAAAAGACCAATTATTCAAGCCTTTCTTCACAACTATAATCTGATATTAAGTAAATATTCCCTGTACTCCTTTTATGGCTGTAATAGCCTCCATATCTTCAGTGGATTGAGGAACAGAAACAGAGTACAGGTCCATCAATGATCTCATGGAATGGATTCAGCTTGATTCTTCCCATGGATTATTGGGCCTGATTCTACAGTGTGCAGTGTCAATACTGTACGAGTGGATTTCATATTATTGGTGCATAGGCCGTAGGCCTGTTGTTTACCTGAAGCACTGAACTTACTATACTCTGCTGAGAAAGTGATGGGAGCAGAGGGCTAGCAAACCCCTCGATATGGATTCAGAAAATGTTTACATTGGATATTCCCACCATAGAGTTGAAAAAAGTAAAAAATAATTTTTTTTTCACTCATTTATAATTTAAAAATACTTTTAAAAAAGGTAAGTTTATTTTTAGTCCCGTAAAAAACTTTAATTATTTTTTTCAAAAAATTTAATTTTTGTTTAAAATATTTAATTTAATGTAATTTTAACTCATTTTAAAAACGTGATTTTTAAAAAAAAATTATTTAATGTTTTAGTGTGTTTTTGGGGTGATCTCCATTCATATATTTGACAGGTCTAGCTGTCAAAAGTATGAAGGGAGATTCCCTTCTACATAAGAACATACATAAGAACATAAGAACATAAGAAATAGGAGCAGGAGTAGGCCAATCGGCCCCTCGAGCCTGCTCCGCCATTCAATAAGATCATGGCTGATCTGATCCTAACCGCCAATCTACTATCTATCACAGAACCAACTCCTGCATCTAACAGAATTGCACACACGAAATAGGAGCAGAATCAGGCTACACAGTCCCTGGGCCCGCTCCACTACCCACAGGGCCATGACCGATCCGAACCTAGACTCATGTCCAAATTCCTGCCCGCTCCCCGTAACCCTTAATGCCCTTTACTTCTAGGAAACTGTCTATTTCTGTTTTAAATTTAATTAATGTTGTAGCTTCTACAGCTTTTTGTGGCAGCATATTCCATGGACCTACCACCCTCTGAGTGAAGTAGTTCCTCCTCATCTCAGTTTTGAAAGAGCAGCCCCTTATTCTAAGACTATGTCCCCTAGTTCTCGTCTCACCCGTCATCGGGAACATCCTCCCCGCATCCACCCGATCCAACCCCTTCACAATCTTATATGTTTCAATAAGATCGCCTCTCATTCTTCTGAACTCCAATGAGTAGAGTCCCAAACTACCCAACCTCTCCTCATATGACCACCCCCTCATCCCTGGGATTAACCGAGTGAACCTTTTTTGCACTGCCTCGAGAGCAAGGATGTCTTTCCTTAAGTAAGGACACCAAAACTGTATGCAGTATTCCAGGTGCGGTCTCACCAATACCTTGTACAACTGAAGCAATACCTCCCTATTTTTATATTCTATCCCCCTAGCAATGAAAGCCAACATTCCATTTGCCTTCTTAATCACTTGCTGCACCTGCATACTAACCTTTTGAGTTTCGTGCACCAGGACCCCCAGATCCCTTTGCACTTCAGTACTCTCCAGTTTCTTGCCATTAAGATAATAAATTGCTCTAGGATTTTTCCTGCCAAAGTGCATCACCTCACACTTTCCAGTGTTGTATTCCATCTGCCAAATCTCTGCCCACTTACTTAGCCTGTCTATGTCCCCTTGCAGGTTTTTTATGTCCTCCTCACTCACTACTTTCCCTCCCATCTTTGTATCATCTGCAAATTTTGATATGTTACACTTGGTCCCTTCCTCCAAATCGTTAATATCTCCTATTGGCTGGCCTGGCCCACGTGATCCCAGGGACACTTGCGAACCGCATGCGTGGGCCCTACGCATTTCGACTGTGGAGAGGCCCAGGAGCCCTCAGGTAAGTTCGTAGATTTTTTTTCCGATAGGAGGCATCCGCACGCAGGAAGCCTCCAATCGGAAATTACGGGCCAATGTATTATCAGAGCCAGGAAAATTCTGTTGCTTTTTATTGCCCATCTAAAACAAATGGTGCTTTGCAGATGCTACTTGCTGTCTTATAGAGAATACTTGAAAGGGATACTTCGATATTTAGGTTTTGAAAAAAAATACAGCTTCTACCAGTTCTTTTTGTTATTTTTTTTACATTCACTTTTCTTGCCCTATTGCATTAATTTTTTTTCATTTTCTAATGGGACCCTATCTCTTATCTGTAGATCTTTGCCAAGTGCAGTTCAGTGTGGTAGTTCTGACTGGCTATGCTACCATAATTGCTAGCTCTGGAGGAGGAAGATGAAGATCTGAGGAAGGAGGTGTATTTACAAATTTAGGTGGTCATGCCACACCTGCAATTATCCAACCACCCACATGTACAGACTAAGCTAAAATGCACTTACCCTTGACCTGTCTGAGGAGATCTGCCTTAGGAGCCTACAATTCACGAGGGAGATGGTGGCAGAAAAGTGCTGTTTCCTGGAGTCAAACTTTCAGACTAGTTACAGGACAGAGATGGTTCTGTCAGTGGCTATCAAGATAACCACTGTCTTGAACTTCTACACAGCTGGTTCCTTTAAAGCAGCAGCAGGTGATATCTGCAAAATCTCACAACCAGCAGTGTACTGATGCACCAAGCAGGTAAAAGATGCCTTGCTTGTCAAGGCAAAGACCTTCATCAACTTCCCTGTCGAAAATAGCCAACAACATGAGACAACACTGCACTTTAATCAAGAAACAGGTTTCCTCAAAGTGCTAGTCATTATTGATGGCATATGTGGCTATATTGGTCCTGACCTCCAATCCCTCACCACTTTCCTGAACAGAAAAGGTTTCTACTCTTATGAATGCGCAGCTAGTCAGTAGCGATCGAGCATATGAATGCCCACTACCCTGGTAGCAGAAATAATTCCTTTATTTTTATGCCAGGTGATGCTACCATCATTATTTGTAGGTACAGAAAAACTGGATATTTAGCTCCTCATGGACTAATATTCTCTTCAACGATGGCTCCTGATCTCTTGAGGCAGCCATAAATCTGAAATCAGCAAGACTGATTATTTCCATTTCCATAATATTACCTGCACCCCTACCTCAGACCTTCCGTCACTGAAACAACTTCAGACTTGATTATTCCAGGGAACTCCTTCGTCCATGCTTCATAAATGGAAACTTGTCCAAAATGTAGTTGCTCACATCCTGCCCTGCACTATACTCTGCTTGCCCATCGCTGTTGTCTCTGTGGACCTACACTAGCTTCCTGCCCCTACACATTAAATTTAAAGTTGTCATTATTTTTTTCAAATTTCTCCATTATCTCAATCCAATCTACCTCTGCAATCTCCTCCAGACTTACTTTCCCTTCCAACTACCCGACAAAGTGGAAAATTGCCCAGGTATGTCATGTCTACAAAAAGCAGGACAAATCCAATCTGATCAATTACCACCTCATCAGTGATGGAAGGGGTCATTGACAGTGCTATCAAGTGGCACTTACTCACCAATAACCTGCTCACCGATGCTCAGTTTGGGTTCTGCCAGGACCACTCCGCTCCAGACCTCATTACAACCTTGGTCCAAACATGGACAAAAGAGCTGAATTGCAGAGGTGAGGTGAGAGTGACTGCCCTTGACATCAAGGCAGCATTTGACTGAGTGTGACATCAAGGAGCCCTAAAAAAATAAGTCAAATCGAATCAGGGGGAAATCTGTGTACTGGCTGGAGTCATACCTAGCAGAAAGGAAGATGGTTGTGGCTGTTGGAGGCCAATCATCTCAGCCCCAGGACATCGCTGCAGGAGTTCCTCAGGGCAGTATCTTAGGCCCAACCATCTTCAGCTGCTTCATCAATGACCTTCCCTCCATCATAAGGTCAGAAGTGGGGATGTTCGCTGATGATTGCACAGTGCTCAGTGCCATTCGCAATTCCTCAGATAACTAAGCGGTCTGTACCCGCATGCAGCAAGACCTGGACAACATTCAGGCTTGGGCTGATAAGTGGCAAGTAACATCTGCACCACACAAGTGCCAGGCAATGACTATCTCCAACAAGAGAGAATCTAACTGCCTCCCCTTGACATTCAATGGTATTACCATTGTCAAATCCCCCCTGGGACACCATTGACTAAAAACTTAACTGGACCCGCCACACAAATACTGTGGCTACAAGAGCAGGTCAGAAGCTGGGTATTCTGCAGTGAGTGACTCAACTTCTGACTTCCTAAAGTCTTTCCACCATCTACAAGGCACAAGTCAGGAGTGTGATGGAGTACTATCCACTTGCCTGGATGAGTGCAGCTCCAACAACACTCAAGAAGTTTGACACCATCCAGGACAAAGCAGCCCGTTTGATTGGGCTAATAAGTGTCATCCACCACCTTAAACATTCACTCCCTCCACCACCAGCGCACCGTGTCTGCAGTGTGTAACATCTACAAGATGCACTGCAGCAACTCGCCAAGGCTTCTTCGACAGCGCCTTCCAAACCCACGGCCTCTACCACCTAGAAGGACAAGGGCAGCAGGCGCATGGGAACACCACCACCTCCAAGTCACACACCATCCTGACTTGGAAATATATCAGCGTTCCTTCATCGTCGCTGGGTCAAAATTCAGGAACTCCCTCTCTAACAGCACTGTGGGAGTACCTGCATCCACATGGATTGCAGCGGTTCAAGAAGGCAGCTCACCACCACCTTCTCGAGGGCAATTAGGGATGGGCAATAAATGCTGACCATGAATTAATTAAAAAAAAACTCTATCCTCCTATGCTATACACTTCCTATGGCTTTAAAAATGTTCTAACGACTCTCTGTATAAAGAAATTTCCCTTAACCTCTCTCCTCATTGCCTTGATAATTTTAAATTGATGATCCCTCATCACTAACGCCCCAACCATAGGAATTAGTCTTTCCTGTTCACTCCATCAACTTCTATTAATTTTATGACCCTATATTAAACCTCCTCTTGGCCTTCTCTGCACCAGTAGAAATAGTGGCTGGGATTTTCCTGTTTCCCACCCGCACAATGCGGGGGGTGGGACCCGGTAGACGGCAGGAAACACAGATTCATTGGAATGTTAACAGGATGAAGTTTACAGATTTGAAGAGAGACTTGAGATGTTTAGTTTTCTTCACTAGAACTGAGAATATTAAGGGATGACCTAAAAGAAGAACTCAAGATTATGAAGAGTTATAACAAGGTAGTAATAAATTGTTTCCACTGGTTGGGAATGCAGCAATAAGGGTACAAGATTAAGATAATGCCTAAAAGATAAAAAAGGGGTGATTAGAAAAAAATTCTTTAGACATACAGGGCTAACAATCTGGGGCTTTACGCCACCCGTTACCAGCAAAAAATAGTGGAAAGAGGGCGGCCGCCGCTGTTTCACCAGTTGGTGGCGGGTAAGGCAGCGCTGCCGGTAAGATCGATGGCCCTGCAGATTTAAATGAGGGAGAGGTGACGTCACCTCGGCGAACTTCGACCCTAGTGCTGAGTTCAGCGCTGTGTCCTAAGCTCGCCATGAAATCACAGCATTCAGCAGACTCACTGAGGAGCTGTCAGCACCTCTTAAAGGGACACACATCTTTCCGGTAAGTTTGTATTTAAGCTTTTGGACTGGATTTTTTGGGGATTTGATTGAAGTAGTGGCTTGCTGCAATACATGTTAAAAGTTTTTTAAGTGTGTAGGGAGTGCTGCTGGATGCATGTAAGGCCTCGGATGGTAAGGGAAGACCTCTGAGAAGACATAAAATGCTGCAAATACTCAGCAGGTCAGGCAACATCTGCGGGGAGAGAAACAGAGTTTACGTCTCGGGTCCAGATGCTGCCTGACCTGCTGAGTATTTCCAGCATTTTATGCTGTCATTTCAGATTTACAGCATCCGTTCGCAGAGGGAAGAGGAAGACGCAGAAGAGGAGGAAGCAGAAGAGGAAGATGCTGATGAGGAGGGAGCAGAAGAGGAGGAAGAAGGAAGTATGCAACCCAGACAGCCCCTTTCTAGCCGGGATAACTGGGATGGAATCATCCGCCTGCAGTACCAGTGAGCCCAACTCCAATTCCCCTTTCAACATTCGTCCCACACCTTACCTTTCCTCTGTTACTGACCATCACAGCGTCCTCTTGGCCACAATGCTGAAATAAAAGCCACCACAAGCAAACTTTCCAATCCAACTTTATACATCTATTCATCCAATATGACATCAAGAAATCAACTCATCACCCTTATGCATTCCCTTAGTGACTGTCTTGTGTGTGCCTTTGCCTATCCTACTGATGTCACGCAGTGCTACACCAGTGGCTGCAGCATGACTGGTGGAAGGCTGCTGACTTTCAGTGGGGAACACTGTAATTGGCCTTGCTGGTTGAACTTGAGGAGCTAGTGGCCGGGAGTGTGAAATCGAGTGACGGTGTTTCTTCTTCTTCTTCTCTTCTCCTCTCCCTCTTCTTGGTCAACCACTGGCTGGGCAGGCTGCATTTCTTGGGTGTGTGAAATGAGGAAGGCACAAGGGTGGAGTTGTGGTGAGGGGAGGGTGGGAAAGCAAGAGGTGCATGCGAGAAGGAGGATAACATAAGAGGATACCAGCATCTTGTATCCTTTCTGCCCCGGCACTGGCCAATGGTTCAGCCATGCCCCTGCCAAAAATGGCCTGCACCGTCTCTTCCAAGGGGGTGTGTGATTGGGGGTGCTGGGGTTGTCGTGCATTGAGAAGTGTGTGAGGCTAGTGAATCAGTTGGTAGGAGACGGCTTTTGAAGATGCATTCACTGACCTTGACCAGTGGTCTGAGGTCATGAATCTTCTTTGGGCACTGGAGCCAGGTGGTGGGGTGACACTGCTAGCAGTGATGTCCTTGGTGATGTGGTCCCACATTGTTCTTTCTTGAGGGCCTCCTGGCCCCCTGTGGGTAGAGGACCTCTCTTGCAGTGTTGAACCCCTGCACAAAGCTGGAGTGCTGCATGCAAGACCCTGGGCGTCCCTTCCCTGGCTTGCTGAGCCATTTGTATTAGTGCTGAAGTACTTTTCCCATTTTTTAAGGTGCGGAAGGGAATTCAGCTTTAAGAGCTGAAGACTCCCATTTGGGACTTATTTTTTATTTCAATTTTTTTAAGACAGTAAGAGCTGAAAACTGCATTTTCTTACTTCATTTTTATTTTTTATCAATTGAGAAGGCATTGCCCTTTTAATGTCCCACAATGCCTGGTAAACTCATTGCCTCACTTCCATAGGCTGTTGGAAGCTGAAACGCCGCTTCTGGACGGCAAGTTTGCCTCCGATGTCTGCACTAACGCCATCAGGAAGGCGTTACACAGTGAGTTAGTGCTGGGCTAAAAAATTTTAATTCCCAGCGCAAATTTTTCTCTCTTACCACCACGACCATTTTCTGTGGCCATTACTTCGAGGCCGCGGTGATACCGGCAACTCTCGTGGCGGCCACGAATTTCTAGGCCACAGTGTTTAAAATGTACGGGGTTGGGGAGGGAACTTGGAAAAGCGAACGGCCCATCTGTGAGCAGCAGCAGGCAGGCCTGGCTGATTTTAACAGTCGAGCTTCATTAGCTTGCCACTTCCCAACTTTCTGACCAAAGGGGCCGGGAAGTCTGCAGGGAGTGACTGCCAGGCTGTCAAAACTGGGCGGCAAGGGGCCACCGCCGGGGACTCGGGAACTGTCCCCGCATAAGTTAAGCGCTCTGGGTGGGGAAGCCCAGGACAGAGAAGACCCAAGGTTTCCTTATGGGGCCTGGAGGAGCACTTCTGCTCCTCCTGGCCCACAAGGAAACCTGTAAAAATGTTTTAAAAACTCACCTTACCGGGGCTTTTCTGACCCTAGCTGCTGTTACAGGCATCTTTTGCCTGGGGAGAAAGCCACCACTGCTCCCCCACTCACACCTCAGGTGAAATAGTAGATCGGGCTCCCGATTAGGTTATCGGAGCATGATATGCATATTTAAAGAGGACCCCTTCACTTGGGGTGGGTGTCCTTGTATCCTGCAATATAAAGTTGCAGTCGGCCAGATCAGGTGGGAAACGAGTGGGTACGTCCCCCGCTTCATTTTAACTGCCTCCACCTCATCTCCGCTAGGCGAGGTTAGTTAAAATCGATCCCTATAATTCTCCACAACAGGCTGTTATTGAAGCAGAGTCCATAAATTTTAAAAGGGAAGAGGATAGCTGTATAAAAAAAGGAATTATTAAGTCATGCGGTGAGTGAGCACGAAAGAGGAATTAGACTAGATGGCTCATGTGGAGAAAAACATCAACACAGATTTTGAGCCAAATTAACTATTTCTGTTGTAACAATCTATAATTCTGTGATTCTTTATCTCTGCAACATATATGGCAGTCTGTCTCTGCTCTCCCTATTTTCTTGGCCACAGTGATCCTGAAAAAAATATAGTTGGTTGTTCATTTATAGATAATGGCCCAGAAATTGGACTTCGATGGTTGCCGCGGGGGTAAGGATCCCCCACGATATTGCACTCTGCGCCTGCCTTTATGGTTTTGGCCCACACGAACTTCAGTTCCTGGGCCTCACCCTGGTGCCGGCGCGCAGTGTGTGCGTGTCCCAGAGGCACAGTTAGTGCGATGCGACCTCTGGGATCACGTGGGCCAGTTAGAGCCAATGGCAGCACACCATCTTTCATTCATAGTTTTGACGGGAAGAGCTGTCAAAACTATGAATACAACAAGCCCCCAAAAGAACAGCTAAACCTCAATAATTTTTTTAAAAAAAGCCATCACATTAATAAAATAACTATAGTTAAATAAATTAACCACTTTAAACAAAAATTTAAATTTTTGAAAAAATTTAAATTCTTTTTAAAAGTTATAAAAATAAACTTACCTTTCTTTAAAGTCTCTAAAAAAGATAAACCTGTTGAAATTTTTTTTAAATAATACTTAATTAACTACTTACCTTGTTAAAAGGGGGTCTTACGCCTGCTTTCTTCATGTGTAAAATGTTCAACACTTCACCTGCGCGTTCAAACCTGAAAAAAAAACTAAGTGTGCTGCGTGCGCGCAACCTGTAGTGCGCACGCGGTTCACTTAGGAACCGCCCCCTTCGCAATACCCGAAGTGCCGGTTTCCCGCGCATGCGCAGTGCATGCAGGAAACCGGCACTTCGGGACCTAATACGCGAGAGTACACAGTGTGTAATCTCCCGTATTAGGTCTAATTTTCAGGCCATTAGCTTCCTTTGCATGCAGTAAATGCTTTTCTTTACTATTTCTTCACTATTTCTTCCCCCTTCTCCCGTATTTCTTTTCTTACATTTCTTTTAACTTTCCCTTTTCTCCCTTTTACTTTCTTCTGTTTTGCCTCCTCCTATTTGTTTCTGCAACTTTCACCCTCTATTTTCTGCTGTGCACGCATAGCTAGACTGCGAGGGCGAAGGCAGTTGTCCTAGGTTTATCGATGATCAAAATCCACGACAAGGCCTTGGACAACGTGGACCACTTTCCATACCTCGGGAGCCTACTGTCAACAAGGGCAGACGTCGATGACGAAGTCCACCACCGCCTTCAGTGTGCCAGTGCAGCCTTCGGTCACCTGAGGAAGAGAGTGTTTGAAGACCAGGACCTCAAACCCGGCACTAAGCTCATGGTCTACAGAGCAACAGTGATACCTGCCCTGCTGTATGCCTCAGAGACATGGACCATGTACAGCAGGCACCTCAAAGCACTGGAGAGGTACCACCAACGCTGCCTCCACAAGATCCTGCAAATCCATTGGCAGGATAGGCGCACCAACGTCAGTGTCCTCGCTCAGGCCAACATCCCCAGCATTGAAACTTTGACCACGCTCGATCAGCTCCGATGGACGGGTCACATTGTCCGCATGCCCGATACGAGACTCCCAAAACAAGCGCTCTACTCGGAGCTCCGGCACGGCAAGGGAGCCCCAGGTGGGCAGAGGAAACGCTTCAAGGACACCCTCAAAGCCTCCTTGAAAAAGCATAACATCCCCACTGACACCTGGGAATCCCTGGCCCAAGACCGCACAAAGTGGAGGAGAAGCATCCGGGAAGGTGCCGAACACCTCGAGTCTCTTCGCCGGGAGCAAGCGGAAGCCAAGCACAGGCAGCGCAAGGAGCGCACGACAACCCAAGGACCCCACCCACCCGCCCCTTCAACCACTGTCTGCCCCACCTGTGACAGAGACTGTAGGTCCCGCATTGGACTCATCAGTCACCTGAGAACTCATTTTTAATGTGGAAGCAAGTCATCCTCGGTTCCGAGGGACTGCCTAAGAAGAAGAAGAGGAGTTGTCCTCGGAATGTTAGTTCTGGAGGCAGATGAATAAATTGCAGTGGTTGGACTCCATTGTGTGTAAGAACAGGGGGAGGTTGGTGGGGTGCATATGGCTGTGCAGTAGCTGCTGGGAGTTCCTTTGCTGAACGAAACTACAGTGGTTTCTGGGAGTTGTAGTCCTGGTTGAGGAGCTACAGTACCACCACTGCTCGGAGGGTATAGTTGCACATGACAAGTTTACATAGGCAGTTTCTATCATAAATGTGGATGTAGGAATTTATAATGGCAAAGTTGACAATGGATATAAGATTATTAATATATTGTTATTCATCTCCCATGGTGTTGCACATGAGGAATGAAGACTCCACAACAGTACTGTGGGCTGCTGTCGGCCTGGGCTGTCAGATGCATGTTTATTTAGCAAAATGCATTTGTAGTTGGATTTTTCATTTAGTCTCATCCGTAATTCCTCCATGCGCACTTTATTTTGCCTTTGGCTTTAATGCCAGTGCAGCTTTATACATTGTGCATAAATTTGCTGCAGCACTAGATGCCCACGGTCTTGGTATTTGGTCCCATGCAAAGAGTGAAACAAGTACTTTAATTGCTGTCATCGTCCCATTTACTTTCAACCGTGATGTACCTCGGAGGCCCTTAACTTATTGTATCCTTAGTGGAGAAAAACGTATTTATAGCACCTTGTATGATGACATAATCCTGAAATAGGTTGTGTATTTCACGGAGGTGACATAAAGGAGAGCACATAGTACTTTGGGGGTGGGAGAAGGAGGATTCACTTTCATTGACACAGATGCTTGAAACCACTCCTCAAAAAATGTGCCAATATTGTTTACATCTAATTTTTATTATTTAATTTTGACATTATTTGTTGAAGATGTGGTTAAAAACATGACTGGAAAAGACCATTGCAGCACATCTGGTTGGCTCCTGTGTCTGATAAATATATCCCACACTACATTAAAAACATTAGTCATGGAATGTGGGTGATGCCGGCAGGGTGACATATACTGCCCTAGAGAAGGTGGTGGTGATGGGTTTCTGCTTCATAGCCATTGATTGTACAATTGAATGTCTTGACCAGGTAGGAGTGGCAGATTAGTGACAATCTGGAAGCTTTCATGTTCATTTTTTCTTGGTGCTAACCCAGATCTATCGAATGTAATTTCACGAGTTGCAACAGTGGGATTTCAGCTCACTGCCTCTGGGTCGCTAGCCCACTAGTATAACCACTATGCTACTGCACCCTATGATAAATAAGGAGCCTCTATTGCATAACACAATTCAAGGAAAGTCGCACAATGACAGGAATTAAAGCACAAGTTTAATGATTTGCATTGGAAAAATAGCAAAATTGTGCATCTTGCACGCAACGAGCTGCACTGCCATTTTAAGCTAAAGGCTTGATTATCCTTCTTACTGCAAAAAAAATAAAGGGGAATTCTCATTGGGAAAATTAGACATGCCAAAAGGATGGCACAAACCCTCCTGACCAACTAAGTGGAAACAGAAAGGAAAAAAAAAGCAAGAAAATAGTTCAAAAATAGTCTCAAGGTGCCGCTACAAGTCTTAGTACAAGGCTCTTTAAATGCAATTCTGTAAACAACACACCCTAACAGGCCTGGATGCCCTTTTAATATAGACTGGTCGATGACTCCAGTGATTCCAGTGAAAATGCCAGGAAATTTCATGGGCATCTAAATGATGTCAACAGGGGCTAATTTAAATCTAAATTAATTTCAAACTGGGTACATAAACTTGAACTCATCCAAAAATCTTGCTGCCCATATTCTAACTCGCACCAAATCCTGTTCACCAATCACCCCTGTGCTCTCTGACCTACATTGGCTTCTGGTCTGACAACACCTCAATTTTAAAATTCTCATCCTTGTTTTGAAATCCCTCCATGGCCTTGCCCCTCCCTAGCTCTGTAATCTCCTCCAGCCCTCCGAGATCTCTGCGCTCCTCCCAATTCTAGCTTTTTGCGCATCCCTGACTTTAATCGCTCCACCGTGCCTTCAGCTGTCTAAGCCCTAAGCTCTGGAATTCCCTCCCTGAGCCTCTCCGCCTCTCTATCTCGCTCTCCTCCTTTAAGACGCTCCTTAAAACTGCCCTAATATTCCCTTATGTGGCTTGGTGTCAAATTTTGTTTGATAATGCTCCTGTGAAGCGCCTCGGGATGTTTTACTACGCTAAAGGCGCTATATAAATGCAAGTTGTTGTTGTTGTTCTGGCGCCAGTACCAAATCCAATTGGAAAAATTGGATGAAGTCCTAAATCAGCAGAAATCTCCATTCACTTTTCCAATCGGGCATAACCAGTTGAGAAATCTAACTTTATGGGATACACATTATAACACACTGTGACACCGATCATAACTCAGTTATAATTTTGTATCATGGTGGCTCACACCTGGGATGGGAATTATTTGCCACAGTTCCTCAGCATATATCCTGTGTGTACCAGAAATTTGCCTTGTGTGTTAATCAGATTATCTGTTTAAGAATGTTTTAATGCTTATTGCTTTTCGCATTGATCTTTTGGTCTTTTCATGTCATAACATTTATTATTTTTCTTAAAAAAACTGACCTCATAATAAATTGGAGCACTGCTTGAAATCAGTGTTGAGTCTTTAATAGAATGAGTGAAGTGATTCCGTGGTTTAATTCAACGTTTGCAATAAGATGACTTGTACCCTAATGGCTTGTAATTAATTTTTTCAGAAAATCATATTTATGATAGTCTGCAGATTCAGGGCTTTATCTAATACATAATGTTCATTTCAAATCCTTAATTGCATTTAAATTAAAATTGGCTTAGCAGGAAGATAGATTGTGGGAATGCATCAAACCACCCAGCATGTCCTGAAGATGTGAGCATGAAAATGCAATTCTGTGAAGATGTGCATAATTATTTGGAGTTCATTAATTTTTATTCTGTATGTACCTTGAATAAGGTGAGGTTTTTTCTATATTGTATAAAATATTTGTGTTTATGTCAGTAGATTAATGTTATATTTACTTGTGTATCTACAGAATGAGCAAAGGTACAATCATCTGCTCTGATGGTAGTTATTAGATCTGTAGAGTGGTGTAATTTGTATCCAGTCTGTCATTGTGACTTACAGAATTATCTTGATCTTGCTTGGTGGTGTTTTAATTCTACTGTAAGGTTGGGGGCAGGGGAGTTGTCATTTACTATTCACCAATCAGGCCTTGATAGTAGTATTGCTTATTTTCTCATTTCATCACTGGAGCATGCCAACTTATCTCAGTCTTAATTACAGTCAAACTGAGAAGTTCCACATATTCCCTTGATGATAATATTTTTCTGCCTGGATGAGTCATTACATTGTTTGGCAGACTGAAACACCAGTCTTTCATTGTTGTCACACTACCCCTCATGTAATGCTGTGTCTTTTTCACTACTGTCTGTTAGATGACTTTCATCCTTTTGTGGCATTTCAAGCTGTACAGTACACAACTACATTGTGCTTCCTTCTAGCTGACTGATTGGACAGAAGCCAGCTCTTTATTCAGGCCCAAGGATAGGAGAATGCATAGTTGTGAAGAACTGCTTAATGAGCTGTTATTGGAGCATCCCTCTCCTGCTGAGAGATGATGCTCTTTGTTTGACCATGGTCAGGAAAATCCTTTCCAGTTTGACAGTAGCAATGTACACATACATACATTTGTGCATACCTGTATTCTAACATGTAAACCATTTAATTTGATAAATATTCAGTAAGTACCAAATTTTGAATAATTTAATAATAAATAGTAATCGCTAGAGATGAGCAGTTTACATTTTAAAAACATTCAGATGAAAATTATCTATTATATAAATGACATAATGGCCCCATTGTGGTCGTAGAAGGGGGAGGGAGAGTCTGTGTAATAGGTGGTTTCCCATCTGTTGTTCCAATGCTCCAAATTGCACAAGTCTTTTAAAGTCTTTTGGAAATTTCACAAAATGTTGGTACATGCTTTGCTCTCATCAGCTTTCATAAGTTGCAACTGTGCAAGAACACTTGTTACTTATTTTTTTCTCAAAATGGTTCTTGTACATGAATTGTGACTACAATATATTTTCTATAAAGTACTGAGGCTTTTAAATGCAATTTAAATACCGCTCCCATATGATACTGTCCTGGACACTCCATGGCAGATTTTCCTCTTCTTTGACATAAAAGATCATCTGGGTGCAGCAAAAAGAGGAATTTGTGTGTGTGTGTGTATATGTTTATGTGGTGGTGGGGGTGGGGAGGATCACACACCCATAAAACCATATTTCCCTTCGCAGAGAGGTCAATAACCAGGGGGCATAGCTTTAAAGTAATTGGTAGAAGGATTAGAGGGGAGTTGAGGAGAACTTTTTTCACCCACAGGGTGGTGGGGTCTGGAACTCACTGCCTGAAAGGGTAGTAGAGTCAGAAATCCTCATTGCATTTAAAAAGTACTTGGATATGCACTTGAAGTGCCATAACCTACGAGGCTATGGACCAAGAGCTGGAAAGTGGGATTAGGCTGGACAGCTCTTTGTTGGCCGGCACAAACACGATGGGCCAAAATGGCCTCCTTCTGTTCTGTAAATTTCTATGATTTTCTAATGGAGCCCACCCAATTAATTAAACGAATGGACAGAAAATCTAACAGGCTTTGTTACAGATGTGCAATCCTCCTCACCCGATCTGCCCCTTTGCTGCACTCAAGTAATCCTTTAACCCAAAGAAAATCTGCCCCTAGTTTATAGAAATGCCCACATTGTGCACATTCTGCACAAGACTACTTTCTTCTGTCCTGCCAAAGTAAGTGGACTCAAAGGACTTGAAAACTTAAATAACTGAAAGCCCTTTACATTTCAGTGCTGGACTCTAGTTCAGTCCAAACTCCCAGTTCACAGTCAACTACCTTCTTACTGCAGTTTGGTCCAACTCCTAGTTCTCAGCCAGCTACCTTCACACTCCAGTTCAGGCCAAACTCTGAGTACTCAGCTACCTTCTTACTCTGTTAGCCTCTTGCAACTCTTTTTTTGGATCCTTCATGGATTCACTTAAGCTTCTTTCTATTTTCTTTTACAGTTGTCAAAATGTCTTGCATTTCAATTTTCTTTCATAATAAGTGAAAGAAAAAAAAAACTAAATTTAGTAATGTATCTGCATGCCTGTAATTGTTTCTGTAGGCTTCCCTGGCCACAATTTTTTTTTGGTGGGGTTGCATTTTCATGAGCAATACTCACTTTCTAATTTGACAAACACTTGTCAGTTGCTGAAAACAACTTGTTTCAGGATTGCCTAGTGCCCTGCAGTTTTCTGATTCAGTCCAGAAATGTTAAAAAATGTTTGCCGAGTGCCCAATCTTAGTGAATCTGGCAAGTTTACTTGGGATTACCATAAGCTGCTTGAGATACATGCATTGAGACCAGTTGGCATTAACATGATGAAGCAATTTAATAGCAGCAACAGAATTGATTCATCTCTGCTAAAAAAAAAATGCTATTCATGTCTAAATGACAGCCAGTCTTGCACAAACCTTAGTAATTAGTAAAATTACTGTGAAAAATTATAGAGATTATTTGGTAAAAACAAAATTGAAAAATTAAGAAACTTCAATTTTGTATTTACATCAAAATATCCATTTGCTGCACCCCATCCAGTGAATGCACTGCTTCACCCTGCTCAATATGATGGCATGGGATCTCAAAGGTAACTGACCTGTTTGAGAATGGAATTTTGTTCACAAACTAGTTATGAACAAATAATACTGCATCGTGCAGGAAAGACACTTTGTCACCTTTGGGAAATAGTATTAAAGTTAACTCCAAATTACAGTCCTGTTTACAAACTGAAACTCTCATCTCTTTAAATTTATTCATCAAATAAAAATGGGAGTTAAAATTGGAGATGAGCATTAAGAAATAGGTGTTGAATCTCACTTGGCTGTGATATCCAACAGAACTAGTCAAATGCAATTTACAATCCTACACAGGTATCATATTACCCTGCAAGTCCTACAAAAAGGTTCCTGGAGTAATTGTACCAGTGTTGTTCTATGGAAAGTTTTCAAATTAACTTAACCTTGTGAGTGTTTTTGTTATGAGCTTTTTAGAAAGCTGCTTCAACTTTGTATACCTCTGTGAAGGTCCTGCTCCAAACATTCACCAGTTAATTGCCTCCTGCAACTCGGGAAGAGCTTTCAATTGGCCCTGCTTTGAAGTAGAAGCGTCGAACTGCTTCTTGTGGCAGACAGTAAATGTCTCCAACTGAAATAGAGGGACTCTATTCCAGATGTATTCATCTGCTAGATGAAGCTGCCTTTATCTGATTCTTAAAGAGTACCTCATTTATAACTTTGCTAGAAGATGAAGTTTTATTAATATTTGGAATCTGTTGCTGACCAAGCTCTGTATGATGAGTCTGCACCTGTCACTGGCATAAAGGATTTATTCAGCCATAATCTGTGCTTCAATATTCCACAGAGGAAGGAACAATAGCATGCTTAGGGAATTTAGTGGTTCCCTTGAATATTTCAGATTCACTAGGATAATAATGTGCAGGGATGCGGTTGTGTCCCCTGGGATCTGACTCCACCACCATTCTGGAGAATGGATATTATTTGTACTGTATTCTTCATTATGGCCCAGAAATTAGACTTCGATGGTTGCCGCGGGGGTAAGGATCGTGCGCGATCTTACCTACCGCGCCTGCCTTTATGGTTCGGGCCCACACGAACTTCTGGTCCTGGGCCTCTCCCTGGTGCCGGCGCGCAGTGTGTGCGTGTCCTAGAGGCGCAGTTAGTTCGATGCGACCTCTGGGATCACGTGGGCCAGTTAGAGCCAATGGCAGCACACCATCTTTCATTCATAGTTTTGACAGGAGAACTGTCAAAACTATGAATACAACTTGCCCCCAAAAGAACAGCTAAACCTCAATTAAATTTTTAAAAAAAACCATCACATTAATAAAATAACTATAGTTAAATAAATTAACCACTTTAAACAAAAATTTAAATTTTTGAAAAAATTAAATTCTTTTTAAAAGTTATAAAAATAAACTTACCTTTCTTTAAAGTCTCTAAAAAAGATAAACCTGTTGAAAAGAATTTAAAATAATACTTAATTAACTACTTACCTTGTTAAAAGGGGGTCTTACGCCTCCTTTTTTCATGTGTAAAATCTTCCATACTTACCCTCGTGTTCAAACCTGAAAAAAAAACTAAGTGTGCTGCGTGCGCACAGCCTGTAGTGTGCACGCGGTTCACTTAGGAACCGCCCCCTTTGCAATATCGGAAGTGCCGGTTTCCCGCGCATGCGCAGTGCATGCAGGAAACCGGCACTTCGGGACCGAATATAGCAAGGTTATTCTGATTAAGTTCAAAATGTTTGTAAATTAAGGAAAATGTTCCATTTGGTTTGGTCTGTTGTTGCTGTCGACTATATTTGAATTTTAAAAATATGTTGGCATATTCTTGGAACCTATTCTTACCCTAACAATTTATAAAAAGTTTTTAAAAAATGAGTTCTGATATGTAGATTCTTGTGTTCTTTCATCTAGTTTTCCATCAAATTTCTTCATATAAAATTACATGCTTAGGAAGTCCATTTCTGCAGATCCACTGATGTGTGAGCGTCAGAACAATGTCAGGATAGGGACAGACCTAAGGGACGCTTCTAACCCATCCTGCCTGGCAGGAACGAGGCAGCGGGGGGTTAAAATCACTTCTGGGGGCACCCTTCCCACACAGTTCCCAACCTCCACCATTTTAAATCACCAGTTTCTGCCTGTGTGTCAGGCGCCCGCCCCAGGCAAGCGGGGTCCTAACTAAAAGATTGAAGTCACGTTCCGATGACGCCATACCTGTCCTCGCGTGGATACCCTGCCCAGTCTCAGAGCCATCAGCAAAACCTAGCGAGATTGGTGTCCGACTGCTCCTGAAGCAGTATAAAAGGGGGCTCTCAATGGATCTGAGGATCTTTTGCTCTCTGGTTTGCCAGGAGAGTTTCCAGCTTCCAGATCAGTACTTCTACACTTTTGTTGCCTTACAGCCCTTTAGTAAACTTTCTCTATTTACTATGGGTACCATTCTAGCTTCTTTGTTCTGGAGGGAGTAAGACTCTGAGAAGGAGGAGGAGTAGCAACAGGAGCAACTACCACCACCAGCACCTGGGCCTCTCAGAAGACAGCAGGTGAGGGGGGCTGCACGCAGGAGGCCATACCCAGGGTCTATGAGCCATGAGCCACCTTCTAGAATCTTTCAGTCATTGGATCCTTTCAGTCTGCTACAGGTGACATCACCCGCCTCTCCCAATCTGCAGTTTACAGCTGGATTAAGCAGGTCACTGATGCCCTCTTTGCCAGGGCTGAGCAGTGACCATACCCAGCACACAAGGTGCACAGGCCAAGAATCACCTTTTTGGACCTATTTAAGGAGCAGTGCAACAGGAGGCTGCAGTTCGCCAGGCAGGTTGTCACAAATCTCTGCAACCTCCTACAACACTGACCTCAGCAGTCAACAGGACAGAGCTCGTGACTTTGCAGCAGTGGCTGGCTTCCCTCACATGCAGGGTGTGATTGACTGTACACACGTGGCCAACAAGGTACCACAAGTCAGCAACATTCATCAATAGGAAAGAATACCACTCTGTCAATGTACAGCGAGTAGCCAATTACAGGAACAACATCATACAAGTCTCTGCAACGTAGCCAGGAAGCTGCCGTGATGCTTTTATACTCAGACACTCTACCATCCCCCGCTGTTATACCCTGTGAGGAACCCATGTAATTCTTCCATGTGTCGAGCATGTTTAAACTAATATTCTAGCTCCCCTATGTAATGTAAACTAAGCAATCCTACAAGAAACAAAGAATCTGAAAATATGCCACAAGGTAATATTTTGAAAAATCAATGACTAGTAAACAATTAGGAGACTCTGACAGTTGTTTTCTAGCCATTGATTTTTTTTTTAGAAACACTGCTTTTTTTCATGTGTAGCTTTGAAAGTCCTGTTTCAAATATGGCTGTGTACCAGATATTGATTGAGGTGGGGGGAAAGACCTAAGTTTTCATAAGTAGTTTTTAAATGCAGTAATGTTAGAAATTGTTTGTGATGTTGCAGTCGAAGTTTTGTATTAATCCTATAAATAAGATAAAGCTATGTAATGTATTAGTGCTTCTTGACCCAGTGTGCCAAGGAAGCCTTGAGAGGCATTGCTCATCTTTATCTGGTACTTGTAAAAAAAAATGTACATAATATGGCAGTCATAGCATCTTTGGGAGAGAGGAGCTAAACACGATCAAAATCACTAAGGAAGTGGTACTCGGTAAAATAATGGGACTCAAGGCGGATAAATCACCTGGACCTGATGGCTTACATCCTAGAGTCTTGAAGGAAGTGGCGGTAGGGATTGTAGATGCATTGGTAATAATTTTTCAAAACTCCCTGGATTCCGCTAAGGTCCCGGCAGACTGGAAAACTGCTAATGTAACACCCTTATTTAAAAAGGGCAGTAGACAGAAGGCTGGTAACTATAGACCGGTTAGCCTAACATCTGTGGTAGGTAAAATTTTGGAGTCCATTATTAAGGAAACAGTAACAGGACATTTGGATAATCATAATTTAATAGGACAAAGTCAGCATGGTTTTACGAAGGGGAAGTCATGTTTGACAAATTTGCTGGAGTTCTTTGAGGAAGTAACATATAGAGTGGATAAAGGGGAACCAGTGGACGTAGTGTATTTAGACTTCCAAAAGGCATTTGACAAGGTGCCACACAAAAGATTATTGCTTAAGGTAAAAACTCACGGGATTGGGGGTAATATTCTGGCATGGATAGAGGATTGGCTATCTAACAGAAAGCAAAGAGTTGGGATAAATGGTTCATTCTCAGACTGGCAATCAGTAACTAGTGGTGTTCCACAGGGGTCAGTGCTGGGTCCCCAACTCTTTACAATCTATATTAACGATTTGGAGGAAGGGACCAAGTGTAACATATCAAAATTTGCAGATGATACAAAGATGGGAGGGAAAGTAGTGAGTGAGGAGGACATAAAAAACCTGCAAGGGGACATAGACAGGCTAAGTAAGTGGGCAGAGATTTGGCAGATGGAATACAACACTGGAAAGTGTGAGGTGATGCACTTTGGCAGGAAAAATCCTAGAGCAGCTTATTATCTTAATGGCAAGAAACTGGAGAGTACTGAAGTGCAAAGGGATCTGGGGGTCCTGGTGCACGAAACTCAAAAGGTTAGTATGCAGGTGCAGCAAGTGATTAAGAAGGCAAATGGAATGTTGGCTTTCATTGCTAGGGGGATAGAATATAAAAATAGGGAGGTATTGCTTCAGTTGTACAAGGTATTGGTGAGACCGCACCTGGAATACTGCATACAGTTTTGGTGTCCTTACTTAAGGAAAGACATCCTTGCTCTCGAGGCAGTGCAAAAAAGGTTCACTCGGTTAATCCCGGGGATGAGGGGGTGGTCATATGAGGAGAGGTTGGGTAGATTGGGACTCTACTCATTGGAGTTCAGAAGAATGAGAGGCGATCTTATTGAAACATATAAGATTGTGAAGGGGTTGGATCGGGTGGATGCGGGGAGGATGTTCCCGATGATGGGTGAGACTAGAACTAGGGGACATAGTCTTAGAATAAGGGGCTGCTCTTTCAAAACTGAGATGAGGAGGAACTACTTCACTCAGAGGGTGGTAGGTCCATGGAATATGCTGCCACAAAAAGCTGTAGAAGCTACATCATTAAATAAATTTAAAACAGAAATAGACAGTTTCCTAGAAGTAAAGGGCATTAAGGGTTACGGGGAGCGGGCAGGAATTTGGACATGAGTCTAGGTTCGGATCCGGTCATGGCCCTGTGGGTAGTGGAGCGGGCCCAGGGACCGTGTAGCCTGATTCTGCTCCTATTTCATGTGTGCAATTCTGTTAGATGCAGGAGATGGTTCTGTGATAGATAGTAGATTGGCAGTTAGGATCAGATCAGCCATGATCTTATTGAATGGCGGAACAGGCTCGAGGGGCCGATTGGCCTACTCCTGCTCCTATTTCTTATGTTCTTATGTTCTTATGTAGAGCAACCACAGAATGATCAGGTTTAACATGATCAAGGAGTCAGAAATACTTAAGATCAGGAGCCAGGTATATAACTTTAATGAGGGAAGTACTAAAGCAAATAGATTGGTGAAGGATGTTCAACAACAGGCTGTCTGCACAGAGTGGGATTAAAACGGAGTGTACTTAAACAGAGTGTTTTATTTGGGAATTTGGAAAGAGTGGGAATTTCTGGTAAGTATTGGGTAAGTAGTAGATGTAAAAAGTGAAATTTAGTTTAACATTTTGATTTTAACCTAGAACTTTAAAAACTGTAGTTAGCAGAAGCTGCCTGCCAGTGGCAGTTAACTGTCAGTCAGCTGTAAGTGTTTGTCTTGAATAGGTGCTAATCACCAGGAGCAGCGGAGCTGAGTAAAAACTTGTAAATTGGGTGAGGCTCCTAGAGTATAAGAGTAAACAGGTCTGCAGAGCACAGAGCGGGATTAAAAAGGAGTGGACTTAAACAGAGTGTTTTATTTGGGAATTTGGAGACGAGGGGGAAGGAGTTACTGCTTTCTGCCTACACTACTTGTGCTTTGTGTTACAGGTCGATAGTTAATTTCAGTACCCTTAATTTAATCTAGATCAAGTAAGTAGTCAAGAAATTAGACTGTAAACTAAGTTACCTAATTAATTACATTTAATTAAATAAAACAAGGTCATATAGGGATGGCAGTACAGGTGGTGTGCTGCAACTGCAGCATGTGCGAGTTTGTGGAGAGCATTGTGATCCCGGACAACCACATTTGCAGTAAGTGCCTGCATCTTGAGGAACTTCAGCTCAGAGTTTTTGAGCTGGAGTCTGAGGTGCAGACATTGCGGGGCATCAGGGATGGGGAGAGTTACGTGAACACTTTGATCCAGGAGGCAGTCACACCCCTTAGGTTAGGTAGTGGTACAGGTCTGGTTAATGGTCAGGGACAGGAGGGTGTGACTGCAACTCAGGCAGGTAAGGGGAACCCAGGTGCAGTGCTGGAGGAGCCTCAGCCTTTGCCCTTGTCCAACAGGTATGAGGTTCTTGCTGCCTGTATGGATGAGGGAAAAGCCTGCAGGATGGATGAGAAAGCTGAGCATGGCACCATGGTGCAAGAGGCCATTCAAGTGGGGGGAGTGAAATGGAATATAGTTGTGGTAGGGGACAGTGTAGTCTGGGGGATAGATACTGTTCTCTGCAGCCATGACTGAGAGTTCCGAAGGTTGTGTTGCCAGGGTTAAAGACATCCCCTTGTGGCTGGAGGAGAACCTGGAATGGGAGGGGGAGGATCCAGTTGTCGTGGTCCACATAGGAACCAACGACATAGGTAGAAATAGAAATGAGGTTCTGCTGAGGGAGTTTGAGGAGCTAGGATCCAAATTAAAAAGCAGAACCTCAAAAGTAATAATCTCTGGATTGTTACCTGAGCCGTGCGCAAATTGGCATAGGGACAAACAGATTAGAGGTTTAAGTGCATGGCTCAAAGAGTGTTTTTTTTTATTTGTTCATGGGATGTGGGCGTCTCTGGCAAGGCCAGCATTTATTGCCCATCCCTAATTGCCCTTGAGAAGGTGGTGGTGAGCCGCCTTCTTGAACCGCTGCATTCTGTGTGGTGAAAGTACTCCCACAGTGCTGTTAGGGAGGGAGTTCCAGGATTTTGACCCAGCGACGATGAAGGAACGGCGATATACTTCCAAGTGAGGATGGTGAGAGACTTGGAGGGGAACTTGGAGGTAGTGGTGTTCCCATGTGCCTGCTGGTGTGGGAGGAAGGGGTTTTACTTCATGGGGCACTGGCACCAGCACTGGGGAAAGAGGAAGCTGTTCTGTTGGGACAGGATCCGCTTAAACTGGGCTAGGACCAGTGTCCTGGTGAACTGAATAACTAGGGCAGTAGACAGGGCTTTAAACTAATGAAGGGAGGGTGGGAGGATTCAGAAAAGAGTAAATTTAAAAGCAACGAGAGAAATGTCAAGGCTCTAGAGCAGAGTAGAGTTTTGGGTAAAAATAAGCAGAGTGGGTCAGGAAGGGACAGAGAGAGTAACAAATGTAATAAGGCATCAGTGACTAAAGTGACATCACGGAAAAATAGAAATAAGTCAAAGCTAAAGGCACTATATCTGACTGCACGAAGCATTCACAACAAAATAGATGAATTAATAACGCAGATAGAAATGAATAGGTTTGATCTAATAGCCATTATGGAGACGTGGTTGCAATGTGGCCAAGGTTGGGAACTAAATATTCCAGGATACTTAACTTTTAGAAGAGATAGGCAAAATGGAAAAAGGAGGAGCGGTAGCCCTGATAATAAAGGATGGGATAAAGACAGTAGAGGGAAAGGATCTTAGCTCCAGAAATCAAGAAGTAGAATCAGTTTGGGTGGAGCTAAGAAACAGCAAGGGGCAGAAAACATTGGTGGGAGTTGTTTATAGGCCCCCAAACAGTAGTTGTAATGTAGGGCAGAGTATGAATCAGGAAATTAGAGGCACATGTAACAAGGGTAATACAGTAATCATGGAGGACTTTAATCTACATATAGAGTGGGCAAACCAAATTTGCAGTAATAGTGTGGAGGACGAATTCATGGAATGTATGCAAGATAGTTTTCTAGATCAGTATGTTGAGGAACCAACTCGGGAACAGGCTATTTTAGATCTAGTATTGCGCAACGAGAAAGGGTTAATTAATAACCTTGTAGTAAAGAGGCCTTTAGGGAAGAGTGACCATAATATGATAGAATTTTATATCGAGTTTGAAAGTGATTTAGTTAAATCTGAAATTAGGGTCTTAAATCTAAACAAAGCAAACTACGTAGGTATGAGGGGCGAGTTGGCTAAGGTAGATTGGGAAACTGCATTAAAAGGTATGATGGTAGAGAAGCAATGGCTACCATTTAAAGAATTAATATATAATTTACAACAAATATACATTCCTTTAAGGCACAAAAACCGCACAGGAAAAGTGGTCCAACCGTGGCTAAGAAGAGAAGTTAAAGATAGTATTAGATCAAAGGAAGAGGCTTATAATGTAGCCAAAAAGAGTAGTAAGCCTGAGGATTGGAAGGATTTTAGAATTCAGCAAAGGAGGACCAAGAAATTGATAAAGAAAGGGAAAATAGAATATGAGAGTACATAAGAACATAAGAAATAGGAGCAGGAGCAGGCCATTCGGCCCCTCGAGCCTGCTCCGCCATTCACTAAGATCATGGCTGATCTAATGTTGGCCTCAACTCCACTTTTCTGCCTGTTCCCCATAACCCTTGTCTCCCCTGTTGTTCAAAAATCTGTGTATCCCAGCCTTGGATATATTCAATGACTCAGCCTCCACAGCTCTCTGGGGTAGAGAATGCCAAAGATTCATGACACTCAGAGAAGAAATCCCTCCTCATCTCCGTCTTAAATGGGCAACCCCTTATTGTGAAACTATGCCCCAGAGTTCTAGATTCCCCCACGAGGGGAAACATCCGCTCAGCATCTGCCCTGTCAAGCCCCCTCAGAATCTTTTATGTTTAAATAAGATCACCTCTCATTCTTCTTAACACCAATGAGTATAGGCCCAACCAGCTCAACCTTTCCTCATAAGACAATCCCTTCTTCCCAGGAATCAACCTAGTGAACCTTCTCTGAACTGCCTCCAATGCAAGTATATCCCTCCTTAAATAAGGAGACTCAAACTATACGCAGTACTCTGGTGTGGTCTCACCAACGCCCTGTACAGTTGCAGCAAGACTTCCCTACTTTTATACTCCATCCCCCTTGCAATAAAGGCCAACATTCCATTTGCCTTCCTAATTACTTGCTGTACCTGCATGCTAACTTTTTGGGCTGGATTTTCATTGACCCGTGGAGGCGGGTTTGGAGGCATGTAGGGGGTTAAAATTGCGAAAACTGGCGGGCGGGCACAAGTCCGCCTCCATCCCGCCTCCACGCAATTTTCATTAAATCGTGTCTGCTGGTCCCGACTCCGTCCCGCCTTTAAGAGGCGGGATAGGCTGTTAAGGCCCTTAACAAGCACTAAATTGGCTCTATAATGCCATTTTGAAAGGCCTTTGTGATTTTAACCCTTGTTCTACGTGAAGCACGCCTGTTCTGAACCACAAACGTGAAACCTGGCGGTAACACATTTCGAAAGCTGACTATCAGCTGCAGGTCCACTATTACAACGGAGTAGTAGTAGTAGGAGGAAAAATATCTGGGAGCAGACCTAGGGCTGCTGCTGCTCATTTTGCCTTCAGGTCCTCTCACAGCAAAGGGAAGTCTCTCTCTCTCTCTCTCTCTCTCTCTGACTTCGGGCTGCTGCTGCTCATTTTGCATCCAGGTCCTCTCACAGCAAAGGCCAGGCAGTCTCTGAAGACCTTCAATGCAGCAGTAATGATGACATCATCAGAGGCGACTTTCAGACTGAAAACATTAATTGGTTCATGGGTTCCCACATGCTGGAACTCAATTGCCCAATTAGGTGAAAATCGCATCAATCTCCCACATCCAATTGCAGTCGGGTGGATAACACGAAAAGTGGATGACACGACCCCAACCCGCCCCAGTATCAAAATCCAGCCCTTTATGTTTCATGTACGAGGATACCCATATCCCTCTACTGCAGCATTTTGTAGTCTCTCTCCTTTTAAATAATATTCTTCCTACCAAAGTGGATAACCTCATATTTCCCCATATTATACTCCATCTGCCAAATTCTTGCCCACTCACTTAACCTATCTATATCCCTTTGCAGACTCTTTGTGTCCTCCTCACAACTTGCTTTCCCACCTGTCTTTGTATCGTCAGCAAATTTGGCTACAGTACACTCGGTCCCTTCATCCAAGTCATTATTATAGATTGTAAATAGTTGAGGCCCCAGCACTGATCCCTGTGGCACCCCACTAGTTACAGTTTGCCAACCTGAAAATGACCCATTTATCCCGACTCTCTGTTTTCTGTTAGTTAGCCAATCCTCTATCCATGCTAATATATTACCCCCAACACCATGAGCTCTTATCTTGTGCAGTAACCTTTTATGTGGCACCTTATCGAATGCCTTTTGGAAATCCAAATGCACTACATCTCCTGGTTCCCCTTTATCCACCCTGCTTGTTACATCCTCAAATAACTCTAATAAATTTGTCAAACACGATTTCCCTTTCATAAAACCATGTTGACTCTGCTTGATTGTATTATGATTTTCTAAATGTCCTGCTACTACTTCCTTAAATAATGGATTCCAGAATTCTCCCAATGACAGATGTTAGGCTAACTGGCCTATAGTTTCCTGCTTTCTGTCTCCCTCCTTTCTTGAATATGGGCGTCACATTTGCGGTTTTCCAATCCACTAGAACCTTTTCAGAGTCTAGCGAATTTTGGAAGATTACAACCAATGTATCTACTATCTCTGCAGCCACTTCTTTTAAGACACGAGGAAGCAGGCCATCAGGTCCAGGGGACTTGTCAGCCTTTAGTCCCATTAGTTTGCCGAGTACCTTTTCTCTAGTGATAGTAATTGTTTTAAATTCCTCCCTCCCTTTTGCCCCTTGAGTTTCCACTATTATTGGGATGCTTTTAGTGTCTTCTACCATGAAGACAGATACAAAATATTTGTTCAGTCTCTGCCATTTCCTTGTTTCGCATTATTAATTCCTAAACTAGCGAGAGACATAAAAACAGACTGTAAAAGCTTCTATAGGTATTTAAAAAGTAGAAGATTAGCAAAAGTAAATGTGGGTCCCTTACAGGCTGAGACAGGAGAAATTATAATAGGGAATAAGGAAATGGCAGAGAAATTAAACAAATACTTTGTGTCTGTCTTCACGGAAGAAGACGTAAAAATCCTCCCGGAAATAGTGGAGAACCAAGGGTCTTGCGCGAATGAGGAACTGAAAGAAATGAGTATTAGTAAAAACATAGTACTGGAGAAATTAACGGGACTGAAAGCCGATAAATCCCCTGGACCTGATGACCTACATTCTAGGGTTTTGAAAGAGGTGGCTATAGAGATAGTGGATGCATTGGTTGTCATTTTCCAAAATTACATAGATTCTAGAACGGTTCCCGCGGATTGGAAATGTAAATGTAACCCCACTATTAAAGAAAGGAGGGAGAGAGAAAACGGGGAACTACCGACCAATTAGCCTGACATCAGCAGTAGGGAAAATGCTAGAATCTATTGTTAAGGACGTGGTAACAGGGCACTTAGAAAATAATAATAGGATTGGGCAGAGTCAACCCAGATTTGTGAAAGGGTAATCATTTTTGACGAATCTGTTGGAGTTTTTTGAGGTTGTAACTAGCAGGATAGATAAGGGGGAACCAGTGGATGTGGTGTATTTGGATTTTCAGAAGGCATTCGATAAGGTGCCACACAAGAGGTTATTAAACAAAATTAGGGCTCATGGGATTGGGGGGTAATATACTAGCATGGATTTTATCATAGAATCATCGAAAGTTACAGCACGGAAGGAGGCCATTTCGGCCCATTGTGTCCGCGCCGGCCAACAAAGAGTGATCCAGCCTAATCCCACTTCCCAGCTCTTGGTCCATAGCCCTGCAGGTTACAGCATCCCAAGTGCACATCCAAGTACTTTTTAAATGTGGTTAGGGTTTCTGCCTCTACCACCCTTTCAGGCAGTGAGTCCCAGACCCCCAGAATCCTCTGGGTGAAGAAATTTCCCTTCAAATCCCCTCTAAACCTTCCACCAATTACTTTAAATCTGTGCCCCCTGGTTTTTGACCCCTCTGCTAAGGGAAATAGGTCCTTTCTATCCACTTTATCTCGGCCCCTCATAATTCTATACACCTCAATAAGGTCTCCCCTCAGCCTCCTCTGTTCCAAGGAAAACAAACCCAGCCTATCCAGTCTTTCCTCATAGCTAAGATTCTCTACTCCCAGCAACATCCTTGTAAATCTCCTCTGTACCCTCTCTAGTGCAATCACAACTTTCCTGTAATGTGGTGACCAGAACTGCACGCTGTACTCTAGCTGAGGCCTAACTAGTGTTTTATACAGTTGAAGCATAACCCCCCTGCTCTTGCATTCTATGCCACGGCTAATAACGGCAAGCATTCCATATGCCTTCTTAACCACCTTATCGATCTGGCCTGCTACCTTCAGGGATCTGTGGACATGCACTCCAAGGTCCCTTTGTTCCTCTACACTACTCAGTGTCCTACCATTTAATGTGTATTCCCTTTCCTTGTTAGCCCTCCCCAAATGCATTACCTCACACTTCTCCGGATTGAAATCCATTTGCCACTGTTCTGCCCACCTGACCAATTTATTGATATCTTCCTGCAGTCTACAATAGATTGAGAGTTGGTTAACAGACAGAAAACAGTAGGAATAAACAGGTCATTTTCGGGTTGGCAGGCTGTAACTCGTGGGGTACCGCAAGGATCAGTGCTTGGGCCTCAGCTATTCACAATCTATATCAATGATTTGGATGAGGGGACCAAATGTGTAATATCCAAGTTTGCTGATGATACAAAGTTGGGTGGGAATATAAGTTGTGAGGAGGATGCAAAGAGGCTTCAAGGGGATATAGACAAGCTAAGTGAGTGGGCAAGAACATGGCAAATGGAATATAATGTGGAGAGATGTGAAGTTATCCACTTTGGTTGGAAAAATAGAAAAGCAGAGTATTTTTTAAACGGTGAGAGATTGGGAAATGTTGGTGTTCAGAGGGACCTGGGTGTCCTTGTACATGAATCACTGAAAGTTAACATGCAGGTACAGCAAGCAATTATGAAAGCAAATGGTATGTTGGCCTTTATTACAAGAGGATTTGAGTATAAGAGTAAAAATGTCTTACTGCAATTATATAGGGCCCTGGTGAGACCACACCTGGAGTATTGTGTACAGTTTTGGTCTCTTTACCTAAGGAAGAATATACTTGCCATAGAGGGAGTGCAACAAAGGTTCATCAGACTGGTTGCTGGGATGGGGGGGATTGTCCTATGAGGAGAGGTTGAGTAGACTAGGCCTATATTCTCTGGAGTTTAAAAGAATGAGAAGTGATCTCATTGAAACATACAAAATTCTTACAGGGCTTGACAGGGTAGATGCAGGGAGGATGTTTCCCCTGGCTGGGTAGTCTAGAACCAGGGGTCTCAGAATAAGGGGTCGGCCATTTAGGACTGAGATGAGGAGAAATTTCTTCACTCAGAGGGTGGTGAATCTTTGGAATTCTCTACCCCAGAGGGCTGTGGAGGCTCAGTCATTGAGTATATTCAAGACAGAGATCGATAGATTTTTGGATATTAAGGGAATCAAGGGATATGGAGATAGTGGAGGAAAGTGGAGTTGAGGTACAAGATCAGCCATGATCTTATTGAATGGCGGAGCAGGCTCGAGGGGCCAAAGGGCCAACTCCTCCTATTTCTTATGTTCTTAAATCTTCATTGGAGGACTTTAAAGGTGTAACGCTGAGCATGCATGCAGAATAAATATATTTCCAAACCCGACAAGCTATGAGTATGTAAACATGTCCCTAAATTGATAACAAACAAATTAAATGTGATATAAAGAGGAAAAACAGTCTGTACAAATCCTGCAGGAAGAAAGGAGAAGGAGCTCAGTGGGATGCTAAAACTGTGATCAGAGGGGCAAAGAGAGACCTGGAAAAAAGCAAAGTAGCTGAGGCGAAGCATAACAGTGAAAAAAAAATCAGTTCCACAACAGCAAGAGAGCCGTCGGAGAAGAGGTAAAGCCGTAAAAGAAGCAAATTAATTCAGAACTGAAGAATGAGCACAAAATAGTAAACTGAATGACTACTTCCTCCAATTATTGAGAAGAGAAGATGTGAGGAACATGCCCTCCATAAACAAAGATATCTTAAATAAAATCAATTACTATTATAAATGAAATGGAAGTCCTGGACAGGCTAAATGGGCTCAAAATAAATAAATAAATTCCAGGGATAGATAGTAATGATCCCAGAGAGCTGAGAGAGACTAAGCAGGAGATTTGTGAGGCACTAATAATCATTATGAGGGAGTCAGTGGACACTGGGAGGTACCAGTAGCTTGTAAAACAGGTTAATGTGGTGCACATATTCAAACCGCATGGCAAAACAGATACGGGTAACTTTGTCCTATTTTCAAAGCTTGTGAAATAATGGAATTAATTATCAGGAGTAAACCTGAGGATCATCCATACGGCAATAGCCTAGTTATCAGCAGTCAGCATGGACTCAGAAGGGGAAGATCCTGCCTGAATAACTTTCTTGAATTCTTTGAGGAAGTGAGAACGCAAGTGGACTATGGTAAATCCTAAGAAGTGGAGTACCTCAACTTCCAAAAGGTTATTGATAAAGTCCCACATGGAAAACCATTAATTAAACTCAAAGGCTGTGGAGAATCTGTGTAATTCCTGGGAATGGATCAGAAACCAGCTGCAGCATAAAAAACAATGAGTACACATTAGAGGAGTTCTATCAAAGTTGGGGGAATTACTGAGTGAGAGTGCCACATGCCCCAGTGCAGGAACCCCTATTGTTTCTAATTTACTTAAGTGACCTGGATCTAGAAATTCAATGCAAAGTGGTCAAACTTGCAGATGATACCGAAATGGAAACGGGGGAGAGGCACAGCGGAAATGGAAGAGGCAGCTCAGAAATTACAGAATGAGCTGACTGACGCCTGCCCTGCTTATCACTGCCCAATTTCAGTGAGGGGTCCTAAAACATTTACATATTTAAGGGACCGAACACCTGTTTTAGATGTCTGAAAAATGGCCCAATCCAATTTTGAATTAGATGTTTTTCAAGCATCCTTGAGGGGCAGAACGTTGATCCCTGAAATTGAGCCTTGTTGCACTGTTAAAACAGGTGCAACAAAGTGAAATTTCTTTTCCACTGTACAAAAATACATTTGTAATGTAAACATATAACAGTTATATTGTTATACCCACAAAACTAGTTTCTCTTTGTTAATTTATCCTTTCTGCCCCCTCATTTTTGTAGTCATTTATTGGTGCTGTACCATATCTGTATGTATAAATTGCATTGTTAGGGCTTGCATATCAGTAATAGATCTATTTACTTTGTAACTGCGGAGAAATAGTGGATCTGGGCCTGTGTGATAATGTGGACATTGAAAGGATACTACCTTTCAGCATATACAATGACCCAGATTTTGCAGTCAGCGGCGAAGTGACAGCGCTCACCGCTGACTTCGAAAAAAGCTGCCCACAAAGTTTTAGCGGGCTCTGTAGCGTCGATTTCCCCTATTACAATGTCAATTTCATTCTGCCACCATCTATCTGGGTCTGCGGTGTCTAGCAACAGTGAAGTCATCAAGAAGGCTGAGCAGCCACTCAGATTGAAGAATTCTCACAGACAGAAAACCAGAGTATTTATCATTCACTTTTTAATCATTTTACAGAAAGTGAAATAAAAATTGGGACATACACATGGGATTAAGGTAGAAGCTGAAATATCACAAACAAACTTTAAAAACACATTAAAAATTAATTTTTATTATTTTAAAAATTTATCGATTTTTGTTTTTTATCATGGAAGGGAGGGATTATAAAATTAGTTTTTCAGGGCCAGAGAGGTTGTTCAGCAGTAATTAAGACTTAGTACTAATGTTCCCTTTAAGCTGTGCAGCTGCACAGTGCTCTGCAGGTCCCATGCAGCCGGTGAGCTGGCTTTTAAATAGAAAAACCGCTGATGCGCAGAATTTTTAATGGTCTGCACAGCCCCTTAAAGGGGCTGTGCGTGGCAAAAAAAAATTAGAGGGAACATTGCTTAGTACGCCGTTTAAAACTCAGTTACACCTCATTCAACAAGGCTTAACATTTTCACCTGGTTTTTACAGCAAGAGTAGTGCGTAAAAAATTGAAGATCACATTAAATCACTGATTATGTGCTGATTGCATCTGCAACAGTGCACCCTGTGGAGGAGCAGGGCATCAATGACAGCAACTTTCAGATTTCCGTGTGTAACTGCGCATGTGCGGACGCCAGAAGTTGCTGCCAGTTTTACACAGTAATGACGGTGAATGCTGACAGTTTCGCCATCATTACAACCACAAATTCTGGGCCAATATCTTTACAGGAATACACATAGCATATATAATTGAGCTTTGCGGATGTAGTTAGCATATTTTTTGAGCATGTGTTGATAATGCAAGGTAGGAAATATTACTTAGAAAAATACCCAACTGTACAGAAGTACTAGTGACTGTGTGGCACAGTGGTTCAGAAGTTTAATTTTGACTGTGGGACATGAGTTCCCATTCATCCCAGAGTAATGCAGTGAAATAAGATTGGACTGTTTAATGGAATTCCGAGTAGGCGTAAGTCTACAGAACATAACAAGCCTGTTTGTCACTAATTAGCACTAATTTTGGAGTCCTACTCTGAGAAACAGTGAAGAGCAGTTGGTAATGAAAATGGAAATAGGTGCAGTAGCGGGTACTCTCTTTAAAGTCAAGGTTAAAAGATTGTTTGGGATGAGTAGCAGGCACTTCACCCTGCATAAACTTATGCTACGCCTGACTTCAGTCAGGGTACTGTTGTTATTGAGTGTCAATACTGGAAAAGTATTCCACCCACAAGAATTGATTTCTCACATTTTGAACATAAAAACTTGCTCCAAATAGAAAAGTACTGCTGAGATTGTCCAAGCAGCATCACTCACCTACTTGATTACTATTAGTGTGAGCCTTGTCTCAGTGGTAGCACTCTTGCCTCTGAGTCAGAAGGCTGTGGGTTCAGGCCCCACTCCAGAGACTTGAGCACATAATCCAGGCTGACACTTCAGTACAATACTGAGGGAGTACTGCATTATCAGTGGTGCCGTCTTTCAGATGAGATGTTAAACCTTACTTGCTCTTCTGTGAAACTGGCTGCTTCTAGTTAATGTATCTATATTATACAAAACAATAACTGCCCAATGGATGAATTGTAGATCTATATGGTATCCCTTGTTCGTTTTTCCACTTGTGTCCCTAATGGAATAAATCAACTCAGGACTCTGTAAATGTCTGTAGCTCATCTCTGATTATCCAATATTCCATGTGTGAGACAAAGTCTTGTAAAATATGAATCATAACTGATACTGGTAAATAAATCTGGTTCTATTTTTATGTCTGCTGTTTCAGTAAAAGGCCAATCAGTCAAACAGGTGAATACGGCATTCTGTTATACCATACCATGTTTATACCAGCAAAGCAAAAACAGCTGCAGCTGTACCTCAACATTATGTATGAATCTGAAATGCCTGCACAGAATACCAAGGAAAGAGCTATTCTTGCCAGTTGAGCTCACCCCCAGACACCAATGTTACCAAAAGAACTATCTGTTGTCTGCAGAAGAAATAGAATTGCTGATCCAGTCTTATGGGATTTTGTCCACCCCAGTCCAACACCGGCATCTCCGCATCACAGTCTTATGGGAGCATTTGGCTATGGAAAATATGTGATTTGCCTATGTTTCCAGCAACTAGTCGATTCAACTTAATAAGATGTCTGTTCGATCTTGGTTTATTACTATGAGATGTTTACCATTTTGGACAAAATTCCATGTTTTTTCAAAACATTTTTGCGAGTGTTCCAGGCAGCAGTGCCAATGACATTCACAGGCAGGTATTGCAGTACTTTATGATGTTTCTACTGCCAGTTTATCAAAAAGCACTTGAAATAGATTCAGTATACAGTGATCGACAGTTCTTCACTTAAACTGCACTTGTGCTGTCTCTGGCACTCGTCACCATCTTTCATTTTATCAAAATTGAGAGGCAGTTCTTCCTTGGTCACTATTTTGACTTTTGTATCAGTTGGAGAATATGATACCAACAGTACACTCTTCTGCTATTGCTGCTGTTATATGGGAAAAATGTTTTTGCACCCAAAACTTTTGGATAGCTGCAATGAAAGTCACGTGGATGGGAGTGTAAATGTATAACACAGACATGTTGAATTGTTTAACAATGTATATTGAATTATGATTTTTAAAACTGAATCTCAAGACCAGGCTTCCTTTTAAAAGTCAAAATGTCACCAAGAATTAAGATAAGTTTATCATTTTTTATCATTGTGCTTCTATTGATTATTAAAAATAATTTTGTTTAAATAGTTAGTACTAATGACCTTGCTGAAGAATTAACTGGGAGGAGTTATTGAGCTCGAGTTATTGAGTGTAAGGGAGATAAATTAATGAACAGTGGTGTGATATGATTGCTGAAGCATCCTGGACTAATAGCTATATATCTGATATTCCGCTCCCTCATACTGTCTGATTGAATAACTACTCCAATTCAGCTTCCTGATGATGTCACTAATGCTCATTCTTTAAACAACATTATTTTAAAAAGACACAAAATGTTGAAAGGTAAACATCTTTTTGTACTAATTAGTTTCTGAAAGAATATATTGATAGTAACACACCGGCCCGTAATTTCCGATGCCTACGGGTGTGTACGAGCTGTGTACAGACCCGTAGGGACCTCGCAAGTGCCGGTTTCAGGCATGCGAAGCGCTTGCACTGAAAACCGGCACTTCCGATCTGTCAAGAATCCTCTTGACAGATCGCACGCCTGCCTCTGCGGGTGGAGTGTTCCGCATAAGGCCTGCTTTTACCAGCATAAGAGTTTTAAAAAAGTTTAAAAAAAATTTTTTCACTCATTTATAATTTAAAAATACTTTTAAAAAAGGTAAGTTTATTTTTAGCCCCGTAAAAACTTAAATTATTTTTTTCAAAAAATTACATTTTTGTTTAAAATATTTAATTTAATGTAATTTTAACTCATTTTAAAAACGTGATTTAAAAAAAAATGTATTTAATGTTTTAGTGTCTTTTTTCAGTGATCCCCATTCATACTTTTGACAGATCGACTTGTCAAAAGTATGAAGGGGGATTCCCTTCTCCCATTGGCTCGCCTGGCCCATGTGATCCCAGGGACGCTTGCGAACCGCCTGCGCCCCTGGGATACCTGTGCCTCTGCGCGCGCGCACCAGGAGAGGTCCAGGAGCGGAAGAGTGCGGACCTCGGGAGCCCTCAGGTAAGGGTGTAGATTTTTTCCCGATAGGAGGCATCCGCATGCAGGAAGCCTCCGATCGGAAAATACGGGCCACCATCTTTATGCATGCTAAACACTTCATTTTTGCTCAAACATTTCACTTCAGTTTTGACTGTAGCTTTGTCTTTCTAAAACTTTGGATAATTACATTATCAAAGAAGTCTCCATTTTTGCTTATTGTGCAACAAATGCTTTTTTGTTTTCAAACTAATTTATTTAAGTAGGACTGAAGAATAAAATTTATCGAATTAAACCAAAATAACTAACAACTTGGCTCAATTTAGTGCAACGCTGACTTAACGTCACACTCTGCGAACTTCGACCTTAGCGCTGAGTTTAGTGCTGGGTCCTAAACTCGCTCAGAAAAGCGAGCGTTCAGCAGACAGATAGATTCGCTGTTAGCACTTCTTAAAGGGGCACATACATCTTTCAGGTAAGTTTGCATTTAAGGTTTTGGACTGGATTTTTAAATTTTATTGACGTAGTAGCAGAGTTTTGGATTGCCTTAAGTTTATGGAGGGTTGAAGATGGGAAGCCGCCCAGGAGTGCCTTGGAATAGTCAAGTCTAGAGATAACAAAGGCATGGATGAGGGTTTCAGCAGCAGATGAGCTGAGGGAAAAGAAACAAAGACTTGCATTTATATATCGCCTTTCACAGCCACCTGACGTCTCAAAGCGCTTTACAGCCAATGAAGTACTATTTGAAGTGGAGTCACTGTTGTAATGTGGGAAACGCAGCAGCCAATTTGCGTACAGCAGGGTCCCACAAACAGCAATGTGATAATGACCAGATAATCTTTTTTTTTTGTTATGTTGGTTGAGGGATAAATATTGGCCAGGACACCTGGGATAACTCCCCTGCTCTTCTTCGAAATAGTGCCATGGGATCTTTTACGTCCACCTGAGAGAGCAGACGGGGCCTCGGTTTAACGTCTCATCCGAAAGACGGCACCTCCGACAGTGCAGCACTCCCTCAGCACTGCACTGGAGTGTCAGCCTAGCTTTATGTGCTCAAGTCCCTGGAGTGGGACTTGAACCCACAACCTTCTGACTCAGAGGCGAGTGTGCTACCGACTGAGCCACAGCTGATACTGTAGGAATGGCGGAGTCGGACGATGTTATGGAGGTGGAAATGGGCGGTCTGAGTGATGGCACGGATATGTGGTCGGAAACTCATCTCGGGGTCAAATACGACACCAAGGTTGCGAATAGTCGAATATAATATTATCTGAGACAAAAGTAATATTGGATAAAATTTATTTATAAATCTTACTTATATGTCTCAAAGTTTGGTTCTTTCTCTTACCCATTCTTTAAAACCATCAACAGTTTGTTCCACAGAGGTTGGAGAAACTGAGATTGAAAGTGAAAGGACTGCAGTAAGTACTAAGGAAAGCAACTACAGGAGAGAATGAGATTAAAGAAGCACAATCAGAGCCGAGAAAATAGGAATCTGAGTCAGTAATAAATTCTTACGGCAGAAATGTTGGTATCAGAGTTATGATCTCCCATTGAAACTCCAAATGCTAAGTGTTGCCTTCATTTTTATAGTTTCTCGCATGCAGAAAAACACTTTACATTAAGGGGGTAAAGCAGTGGATGACACGCAGAGGGAAAAGGGAGAACTGAGAGAGTTAAGGTGGGTGATTGATGTCTTGTCTTAGAGGAATAATGTGAGGGGGGAGTTGAAATCAGGGAGGGAGGTGACAAGGTAAATGGAGATAATCAAGGATATAGCTGAATCAATGAAGAGGAGGGAGCATGGACAAAGAATAGTCTGGCATTGGAGTGCTAGTTGCATGTGAGCATGTAAGGTTAGAGGAGATCATTAAGATAGTGTGGGGCGAGGCCATGGAAAGATCAAAAGCGAGATGAGAATTTTCAAATTAACTGACTGCAGCACAGGGAGCCAGTGGAGCTTGGAGAGCAAAATGGATAGTGGGACTTTGCATGGGTGAGGACACAGGCCTGTGGCATTTTGAGTGAGTTGTAACTTGTGATGGGGGAAGGCTGCATAGAAGAGCATTAGAGAAATCGAGCATCAAGAAATGAAGGCATGGATTAGGGTTTCATTGGTGGTAAGGAGAGATACAGACAGAAATAACAACAGAAAACGCTGGAAAAACTCAGCAGGCCAGGCAGCATCCGTGGAGAGAGAAAGAGAGTTAACGTTTCAGGTCGATGACCTTTCATCAGAACTGGGAAGAGCCGGAAATCAAATAGATTTAAGGCCAGGGTAAAGCTGGGAAAAGGGGGAGGGGATAAAGGAACAAAGGGGGAGATGAAGAGACATTAAGAGACATTAAGAGATATGCAAGGCTAGAGGTGGTGTTAATGTGACAGATTAAGGCTGAATGAAGTGTGAAATCCACTGGCAGAATGAAGGACAGCTGCCAGCTTCTAGGAGGAAAAAAAAGGTGGGGGGGGACAAATAAAAGGGTGGATAAAATAAAATATAAATGTGATTGGAGCTGAGGTTATGATCTAAAATTGTTGAACTCGATATTGAGTCCAGAGGGCTGTAGCGTGCCTAAACGAAAGATGAGGTGCTGTTCCTCGAGCTTACGCTGAGCTTCCGTGGAACAGTGTAATAGGCCGAGGACGGTGAGGTCAGAGTGGGAGTGAAGCGGTGAATTAAAGTGACAGGCCACCGGGAGCTCGGGGTCCCCCTTACGGACTGAACGGAGGTGTTCCGCAAAGCGGTCACCCAATCTGCGTTTGGTCTCCCCAATGTAGAGGAGTCCACATCGTGAGCAGCGAATACAGTATACTAAATTGCAGGAAGTACAAGTAAATCGCTGTTTCACCTGGAAGGGGTGTTTGGGGCCCTGGACAGTGGGAAGAGGGGAGGTATAAGGGCATGTGTTGCATCTCCTGCGCGTGCACGGGAAGGTGCCGGGCGAAGGGGAAGGGGTGCTGGGGGTGGTAGAGGAGTGGACTAGGGTGTCGCGGAGGGAGCGGTCCCTACGGAATGCTGAAAGGGGAGGTGAGGGGAAGATGTGTTTGGTGGTGGGATCACGCTGGAGGTGGCGGAAATGGCGGAGGATGATCCGTTGAATGTGGAGGCTGGTGGGGTGAAAGGTGAGGACAAGGGGAACCCTATCGTGGTTCCGGGAGGGAGGGGCAGGGGTGAGGGCAGATGTGCGGGAGATAGAACGGACACGGTCGAGGGCCGTGTCGACCACGGTAGAGGGGAATCCTCGGTTGAGGAAAAAGGAAGACATGTCGGAAGCACTGGTATGGAAGGTGGCATCATCAGAGCAGATGCGGCGGAGACGGAGAAACTGGGAGAATGGAATAGAGTCCTTACAGGAGGCGGGGTGGGAGGAAGTGTAGTCCAGGTAGCTGTGGGAGTCGGTGGGCTTGTAGTGAATGTTAGTCAATAACCTATCCCCAGAGATGGAGATGGAGAAGTCGAGGAAGGGAAGGGAAGAGTCGGAGATGGACCATGTGAAGGTGAGGGAAGGGTGGAAATTGGAAGCATAGTGAATGAAATGTTCTAGTTCAGGGCGAGAGCAGGAGACGGCACCGATACAGTCATCAATGTACCGGAAAAAGAGGTGAGGGAGGGGACCCGAGTAGGACTGGAACAAAGAGTGTTCCACATATCCCACGAAAAGGCAGGCATAGCTAGGACCCATGCGGGTACCCATAGCAACACCTTTAATTTGGAGGAAATGGGTAGAGTCAAAGGAGAAGTTGTTCAATGTGAGAACAAGTTCAGCCAGGCGGAGGAGGGTGGTGGTGGATGGGGACTGGTTGGGCCTCTGTTCAAGGAAGAAGCGGAGCGCCCTCAGGCCATCCTGGTGGGGAATGGAGGTGTAGAGGGATTGTACGTCCATAGTGAAGAGGAGACGGTTGGGGCCGGGAAACTGGAAACTGTTAAAATGGCGGAGGGCATCGGAAGAGTCGCGGATGTAGGTGGGAAGAGACTGGACAAGGGGAGAAAAAATAGAGTCGAGATAGGAAGAGATAAGTTCCGTGGGGCAAGAACAGGCTGAAATGATGGGTCTACCGGGGCAGTCCTGTTTGTGGATCTTGGGAAGGAGGTAGAAGCGGGCTGTGCGGGGTTGGGGAACTATGAGGTTGGCGGCCGTGGGGGGAAGATCTCCAGAGGAGATGAGGTCAGTGACAGTCTTGGACACGGATACAGACAGAGGCAGGAGGTGGTACAGAGGTGGAAGAAACTTGTTTTGTTAATGGAGTGAATATGGGAGAGGAAGCTCAGCTTACAATTGAGCAACATGCTGAACCCAGGGTGTATATTGAAGCCGAGACCAGAGGCACATATTTGCTGTCAGGATTCGAACAGGATGGCTTTTGCTTTTCCAACATTAAACTGGAGGAAATGTTGGCTCATTCAGGTCTTAATGTCAGTCAGGCAGCTTTGAATTGATGGAGGAGGCAGCGAGGTAGAGCTAGATATCATGGGTGTGCATGGGGAAGCTGACTGCATGCTTGCAATGATAAAATCAGGCAAGGTGTAAAACAGGCTCCCGTTTGCTATGAATCCGCTTTGCACTACTGATGAAGACCATTTTAACCACTTTTATATCTTACATGCAGGGCTGTGCCCTTGCCTTTTCACATATGTCTTCATGTGGGCTTCTCCAATCTTTTAGTCAGCGAACTGCAAATGTTCAAAGAATCAAAGCCCCCCCTACTTCACTTAAGTTCAAATGTGCCTTCATGAAAAAGAAAAATAATAAACCATGCCACACTATCTCATATTATTGGAGTAACTTACCTTTTCCTGGTCAACCTTTTGGTTCTGACTGGCTTTGAGCTTGAGATGAGCAAGTTTTCCCTCATTAGGCGAGGCGAGGCTTCGTTCCCTATACTAACTGCACTCACTGACCTTGAACATGGGTTTCCTCTCAGTTACTTCTGAGAACAGGGAGAAGATGAACCGTCTCCCTAACTTCTTCCCAGTCAGTGATTCACCAGTGGGCCTATCAATAAGCTCACAGTGGAAGGAGCTCACAGACTTGTTTGTTACAAAGATTAAGACCATCTGTTCATCTGCCTCTGCCACACCCCCCAATCCTCTTGTCCACAATGCCAAACCTCTCCCAAGGCTCCCCTGTGCCCTAGCCCTGAACCCATGTCTTTCTCTAGTTTCTCCCTTACTTCCTGCTCTATTTATGTGAATGAGACCCACTTCCTGGCTCGCTCAACCCCATTCCCACTAAACTGTTGGTCACTAATGTACTACTAGTGTTTGTTTCAGTATCACTGCAAACAAGTTAAAACAAAGGTAAAAGGGCCTAATCTCAAGGAAAAAAATCAAAGCTGCATTTCCTTAAATTTTAAACATTGGGGTTTTCTAGTTTAGGAACTGATAAAATGATACGCAAAATTTGGAAGTCTGCTTTGAAAAGGCTTGACAGCACATTCTCACCAAGAATTCTTCAAAAGTCTGCTGTTGTTAAAAATGTAATTGAACTATCTTCTGCACCATTTACACCAGTAAACTGACCAAGCGTTCATCGTCCCCTTTTTAAAAATGTATTTCCATTGATGTCACATGTAATGGTTTAAAGACATTTCCCTCATTAGGCGAGGCTCCATTCCCTGTACTAACTGCACTCACTGACCTTGAACATGGGTTTCTCTCTCTTAGTTACTTCTGCATCCGAGGGTCTTAAAAGAAGTGGTTGCAGAGATAGTGGATTCATTGGTTGTAATCTTCCAAAATTCCCTTGACTCTGGAAAAGTCTCAGCGGATTGGAAAACCGCAAATGTAATGCCCTTATTCAAAAAAGGAGGGAGACAGAAAGCAGGATACTATAGGAAAGTTAGCCTAACATCTGTCATTGGCAAAATGCTCGAATTCATTGGGCCAGAAATTCGGCTCTTGTCGGGTGAATACGCGCTGTGTACTCTGTAGGGGGTGGTGTGGTAGGGGTCAGCCTCACCTCTGACTCAGTGAACGGTTCAAATCGCTTGCACGCCCCTGGTTCTAAACCTTGGACTTATTTGGGGGTTGTGAACAAAGGTGCAGCAGACAACAGGTTTTGATGAAAGAACTTTGACTTTTATTCAAGGAAGCAAAACACAACACAAACACTCTTATCACTCTAAAGGTGGGGAACACTTCGGTACAAGCGAGGGAAATAACATTAGAAGAATACTTCACCCCTCCCAATCCCACCTCACTAGCTAGGTTGGACTCTGGAGAACCAGGGATAATGCTCACCAAACAAATCCTTGACAGTTTAGAGTTAGGGTTTAGAGTCTTTTGAGTAAAAGGTTTCGTAAGGCCCTTGTTGCCGTGAGGTGTCCAATGGTCACTGAGGCAGTCGCTCTGGTTTCTTCTTGCGTGTCGGTCTGCTTGTGAAGCTGTTGGCCTTATTTGTTTAACTTCTTGCTGTAACTCTGCCTCTGTTTAAACTGTCTTCTTCCGAGCTGTGGAACTGCCTTCTTGCAGAACTGTGGAAACTGCCTTCCGCCTGCTTCTGTAACTGCAGAACTCGAACTTGAACTGTAACTGTTTTTTTTCAACCCTTGTAACTGCTTGATGGGCCTTCATTTATACTAAATTGAAGTGGCCTTGTCAAAACCAAATCAAATCCTGGTCATTGTAAGACCTCGTCAACAGTAACGACTTTACTAAGTGTCAAATGGCTTGCGTCCTGTCGATCTGTTGTTTAATCGGAGTTTGCATTGACCTCATGTTTTGGGTTTCTTGCTGGGCCTAGCACTCCTATCTTTATGCATGTCTTTAATGGGTTCTGTGATAGGTTTTAATGGTTCCTGTGTTTTGGGTGGGGCTGCCTTCTCCCAGGGCCTATTGTCCAAATGTTAATGCTTGCTGGGGCTTGAATGAGGTCATCCCGATTCCCCAGACAACTGCAATACCCAAAACTGCTATTTACAGAGCTTGATCCCACCTCCTGTGCAGCCTTTTCTCCCTTACATGTCCAGACATGTCTTTTTTTTTAAATGCCAAAACTTGGTTTTTGGTCTTAAATTCCTTATGTTAGGCCTAAATGCATTTTTTATCACTCTGGGGTAGTTCCAAAGTCCTTTTTCCTTAGGTTTTGGGGATCTGCAAATTTTGGAAACCTTACAACTCACCCGTAAGGCCACCTGAAGTGTCGGTTTCACGCATGCACTGCACATGCGCGGGAAACCGGAACTTCCATTCCCCTGAAGGAAGTAGTTCAGAAGTCGAACGCGTAGCGCGGGAGAGGCAGCGCGCACGCAGCGAACTTCGGTTTTTTTCAGGTTTCTCCGTGAGGGTAAGTATGGAGAAGCTGCACTTTTAGAAAGGAGGCGCAAGGCCTGTTTTTAACAAGGTAAGTGGTTAATTAATTACAATTTAAACATTTTTTCAACAGGTTTATCTTTTTTACATACTTTTGAAAGGTAAGTTTATTTTTAGCACCGTTAAAAAGTTAAATTTTTTTCAAAAGTTTAAATTTTTGTTTAAAGTAGTTAATTTATGTAATTTATAGTTATTTTAAAAATGTGATGTTTTTAAAAAAAATTATTTGAAGTTTTAGTGTGGTTTTGGGGCCGATCTCTATTCATAGATTTGACAGATCTTCCTGTCAAATCTATGAATGAAAATTCCCTGCTAGGATTGGCCCACGTGATCCCAGGGGACGCTTCGAACTAACCGCCCCTGGGATATGCATGCACTGCACGCCGGCAGCTGCAGGAGGCCCAGGACCTGAATTCCTCGTGGGCCCGAAGCACAACGGCAGGCAAGTACGCGCGCGATGCTTGCACCCGCAGGAAGCCAGAGAGCCGAATTTCTGGCCCATTATTAAGGAAGTAATGGCAGGGCGTTTAGAAAATCATAATACAATCAAGCAGAGTCAGCATGGTTTTATGAAAGGGAAATCGTGTTTGACAAATTTATTAGAGTTCTTTGAGGAGGTAACGAGCAGGGTGGATAAAGGGGAACCAGTAGATGTAGTGTATTTGGATTTCCAAAAGGCATTCGACAAGGTGCCACATAAAAGGTTGCTGCATAAAATAAGAGCTCATGGGGTTGGGGGTAATATATTAGATTGGATAGAGGATTGGCTAACTAACAGAAAAGAGAGTCAGGATAAGTGGGTCATTTTCAGGATGGCAATCTGTAACTAGTGGGGTGCCACAGGGATCAGTGCTGGGGCCTCAACTATTTACAATCTATATTAATGACTTGGATGAAGGGACCGAGTGTATTGTCGCCAAATTTGCAGACTATACAAAGATAGGTGGGAAAGCAAGTTGTGAGGAGGACATAAAGAGTCTGCAAAGGGATATAGATAGGTTAAGTGAGTGGGCAAGAATTTGGCAGATGGAGTAAAATGTGAAGTTATCCACTTTGGTAGGAAGAATAGAAAAGAAAAATATTATTTAAATTGAGAAAGACTACAGAATGTGGTGGTACAGAGGGATTTGGGTGTCCTCATACATGAAACACAAAAAGTTAACATGCAGGTGCAGCAAGTAATTAGGAAGGCAAATGGAATGTTGGCCTTTATTTCAAGGGGGATAGAGTATAAAAGTAGGGAAGTCTTGCTACAACTGTACAGGGTGCTGGTGAGACCACACCTAGAGTACTACATACAGTTTTGCTCCCCTTATTTAAGGAGGGATATACTTGCATTGGAGGCAGTTCAGAGAAGGTTCACTAGGTTGACTCCTGGGATGGAAGAGTTGTCTTATGAGGAAAGGTTGAGCAGGTTGGGTCGATACTCATTGGAGTTTAGAAGAATGAGAGGTGATCTTATTGAAACATTTAAGATTCTAAGGGGGTTGGACAGGATAGATGCTGAGAGGATGTTTCCCCGAGTGGGGGAATGTAGAACGAGGGGGCATAATCTCAGAATAAGGGGTCGCCCATTTAAGACGGAGATGAGGAGGAGTTTCTTCTCTGAGGGTCATGAATATTTGGAATTCTTTACCTCAGAGAGCTATGGAAGCTGAGTCATTAAATATATTCAAGGCTGATTTTTGAGCAACAGGGAGTCAAGGGTTATGGGAAGCAGGCAGGAAAGTGGGGTTGAGGCCAAAATCGGATCAGCCATGATCTTATTGAATGGCGGAGCAGGCTCGAGGGGCCGAATGGCCTACTCCTGCTCCTCTTTCTTATGTTCTTATCTGTGCCACAGTCTTTATGGGGTATTTCCAGGAGTCATTTCAGATCTGAGCCTGTGCTTTAAGAACCACTCACTAGGGAGTGAATGCCCTATGCAATCTGCAGGCTAGTGCACTGTCACTACTAGCTGCAAGACGGTGCATCCCCATCCCCATCCCCCTCCCCCTCTAACACCATGGTGGAGAACAAACCTCCACACAGCAATCATCTGGGTGAAAGATCTGTGGACCTATGGCAGCCAGCGAACATGGGAGTACCTTTAAGACGTGCGGAATTACCCCTCGCCCCATCCAACAGGTTATAGAGTTCGGACTTGAGACTTATGAGAAATTACACCAGACACACGGGTTCTGCCTTTAACCTTTTATTGTTCCTAAGACAGATTCAAAACCCCAACCACTATTTGAGCAGTTCACCAATAATATTACAGGAAATCTTACATACAACCACCCGCCGATGATCGGTCCAGCGTTGATTGTAGGTCCTCGTAGGCGAAAAGACTGGCCAGGCCCCTCCTTCCTCTGACTGCAGCTTGATCCTCGTAGGCGAAATGACTGGCCAAGCCACCTTCTTCTAACTACAGTGCTGATATTCTTTAGCCACTGTGCTTTATACAGCTTTCCTTGCCTTTGCAGTAAATCAGTCATTCAGAGATAGTGAAATGTTCCTTTAATGTTGGTTTGAGCTGTCAAACGTTTATATTAACTCATCCTGTGTGGCTTATCCTTATCAGAGCCCAAAATTGTTCATTCACTCCTAAAGTTTACAAAAGTGGCAGAAAACCACTTGGTTAGGTTCATGAGTTACGTCGTATTCTGCATTTCAAAACTTCAAAGATTTGACTTATCACCTCAGAAAGGTCACCAGAGACACCATGTCTACAATCTAAGGGGGTTTGTTTATCTCTGTTGACTATCACTACCCCCTGCAGTCACAACCATGTTTCCTGCCTTATCAGTGAAAGACTGCTTGTTACATTTACCAACTTTATTTCACTTTGAAAAACCTTTTTACCTGACAAAGCATTTCAAGAAATATTAAAAATTAAGGGTCTGTATATACTTTCTACATACCAGGCAGTCTGGCACCCATTTGTGGATCCCACACAAGACCCAGAGAAATGTCTGTGCAGGTAAGAGGGGAGCCGTGGACAAACAATTAAAAAAAAATTGTTTATGGGATGTGGGCATCACTGACAAGGCCAGCCTTTATTGCCCATCCCTAATTGCCCTTGAGAAGGTGGTGGTGAGCTGCTTTCTTGAACCGCTGCAGTCCGTGTGGTGAAGGTACTCCCACAGTGCTGTTAGGTAGGGAGTTCCAGGATTTTGACCCAGTGACAATGAAGGATCGGCGATATACTTCTAAGTCAGGGTGGTGTGTGACTTCGGGGGGAACTTGGAGGTGGTGGTGTTCCCATGCGCCTGCTGCCCTTGTCCTTCTAGATGGAAGAGGTTGCGGGTTTAGGAGGTGCTGCCGAAGAAGCTTTGGCGAGTTGCTGCAGTGCATCTTGTAGATGGTACACACTGCAGCCACGGTACGCCGGTGGTGGAGGGAGTGAATATTTAAGGTGGTGGATGAGGTGCCAATCAAGTGGGCTGCTTTGTCCTGGATGGTGTCGAGCTTCTTGAGTGTTGTTGGAGCTGCACTCAACCAGGCAAGTGGAGAGTATTCCATCACACTCCTTACTTGTGCCTTGTAGATGGTGGAAAGGCTTTGGGAGTCAGGAGGTGAGACTCTCGCCGCAGAATACCTAGCCTCTGACCTGCTCTTGTTGCCACAGTATTTATGTGGCTGGTCCAGTTAAGTTTCTGGTCAATGGTGACCCCCAGGATGTTATTGGTGGGGGATTCTGCGATGGTAATGCCATTGAATGTCAAGGGGTGGTGGTCAGACTCTTGTTTGTTGGAGACAGTCATTGCCTGGCACTTCTGTGGTATGAATGTTAGCTGCCACTTATCAGCCCAAGCCTGAACATCGTCTAGGTCTTGTTGCATGCGGGCATGGACTGCTTCATTATCTGAGGAGTTGTGAATGGTGCTGAACACTGTGCAGTCATCAGCGAACATCCCCATTTCTGACCTTATGTTGGAGGGAAGGTCAGTGATGAAACAGCTGAAGATGGTTGGGCCGAGGACACTGCCCTGAGGAACTCCTGCAGCGATGTCCTGGGGCTGTGATGATTGACCTTCAACCACCACAACTATCTTCCTTTGTGCTAGGTATGACTCCAGCCAGTGGAGCGTTTTCCCCCCGATTCCCATTGACTTCAGTTTTACTAGGGCTCCTTGATGCCACACTCGGTCAAATGCTGCCTTGATATCAATGGCAGTAACTCTCACCTCACCTCTGGAATTCATCTCCTTTGTCCATGTTTGGACCAAGGCTGTAATGAGGTCGGGAGCCGAGTGGTCTTGGCTGAACCCAAACTGGGCATCAGTGAGCAGGTTATTGGTGAGTAAGTGCCGCTTGATAGCACTGTCGATGACACCTTCCATCACTTTGCTGATGATTGAGAATAGACTGATGGGGCGGTAATTGGCCGGATTGGATTTGTCCTGCTTTTTGTGGACAGGACATACTTGGGCAGTTTTTCACATTGTCAGATAGATGTGTCATGATGTGCCGTAATGCACAATGCTCCAACCCTACAAGGGCCATCAGCGGACTCGATTGCAAAACCCAGGAGCTGTCACCAAATGCTCTGACACAGCACATTGCCTGAGAACGCCGCACCGATCCTTTAGATGCGACCTTTACCCTCCCACTGAGGTTAGCGTTGGAACAAGCACGTTGCACCACAGATTCTCCGCTCCGCTGATGTAAATTAGCAGGCAGCACCAAAATACCGGTACTGCTACTGGCAGGTTTCTGGCCTACTCGAATTTCTAGGCCTTAAAATTTAATAAAACTTTGGGGAATTTTGTTGCTTTTTTATTATATGTAAATTAAATTGGAAGTTGCAATAATGTAGACTTAAAAAGAAAAATGTGTAAATAACTTTCTGCCAGCAGTGTGACCTTGAAGCTGCCACAATATTTATTCATCCATTGCCGTTGAATTGCTCATAGTTTCACTGTAATGATAATCATAGACTGAAATGGTGAAGTTGTACCTCATGTTTGTTTTTATACATCTAGGTTTAGTCAGTCTTTACTATATCATTCAGAATTGAAGCATCAAGGGAAATCATCCTTATCCCTAACCAGTTCAGTATGCAGTCACTGATTCAGTCCTTTTCAGTTGTTACAGTTAACCCATAGTATGAGGGTACTGTCATTTTTTTCCAAAAGAACAGAAAGAACCAAGTTAGTCATTTCTGCCCAATAGGCAAGATTAAGAGAAAAAAACAGGCCAGTATTAAATGTCAGTCACTTCATTTTCAAAGGTGAGACAGACAGTTAAATTCTGAAAGGTATTTCTAGGTTGCAAGCAGTAGTCTTGCAAAGAAGGGAAGAGGCTGAGGAATAAGAATTTCCAAATAAGATTTTTTTGTTAAGATATCTAACATGATGATATGAAATCAAATTAGAGAGCAAAAAAGCCTCTGATTTTTATGGGATTTGCAAATTGCCATTTAGCAGTGTAGCAGGATGATATGACATCCCTAATGGGGAAAGATCTGCATATTTTGGAGCTCATTTGCAAAACAGACATATATGATGAGATGTAACCCAGTTGTTGGGAAGTTGAGAACATCTGCTACAGGGAGAACAATACTTCTCAGTGTACTTTCTGTTAATCTTTGAAGTTGTCAGAATAATAAATAATTTTCTGAAAGTTTGTGTAGGCTTTCTGGTATTTCTGGATTTTGATATTGGAAAAAAAGAATGAGACATGAACCAGGGAATTATTGACTTGTTAGTTCATAGGTTTTTAAGCCTGGATACCTGGCTCCTAAATGGTCTGCAAGGTCATCATATTTCTGTCTTTCTGTGACTGGGGATACAGCATACCATGAGCAGTAGTTTGAGAATTTTTATTCTATATTTTGTTCTGTATTTGTTCACTTACTAGCACATTGGTCTGGATTTTAACTTCCAGCAGATTTCCGGCAGGAAACCGCGCCGGCGAGTTAATTTGCTGCCCACATGCAACAGAATGAGATGCAGTCGTTTTTAATGGGCCTCATTTAAATCTCGTCAGCTGCATCCTGCCCGTTCCCGACGAAAAGTTGGTGGGAAGCAGCGGAGAATCGCGTGGCTGCCACCGCTGATGGCAGGAAGCTGCTAGTGTCCAGGTGGCAGGCAGGACATTTGTCAGACAAAGTTATAGAGCTGACCTGCACTACTGATCAGAATTTCTGGGCCAGTAAGGACATACTTCAACTTAATGCTGAAATGAGGCTTGAGCCATGGAGCAGTGAAAGCCTCCTGCACCCTCAGCACATGCCATTGGAAAGCCCAAGGCAAATATGAATTAAGCTCACTGACTCAAATCACACCGCCGCCACACAGGAGGGGATTATAGAGTCGCATGTTGTCTAGACCAGGTATATGTGGCAAGTTGCCTTCGTGAACCAGTGACATTTTTACAACTATCCAACAGTTCTCATATTAGTTTTCTGGTGCTAACCCATAAATCATAGATTTATAGAATTGAATTCACAACATGCTGTGCTGGGATTTGCACTCATGAGGGTCGCTTTTCATGTTGGACAGATATCAGGCAAAATAATGGAATCCCTACTAAAGGAGAAAATAGAAGAACACCTAGAAACTAAAAGCATAGCAATGAATAGTCAGCATGGATTTCAAAAGGGAATATCTTGCTTGACCAACCTCATTGAATTTTTTGAAGAGGTAACAGAGAGAGTAGACAATGGTATTGTAGTAGATGTAATTTACCTAGATTTCAAAAGGCCTTCGATAAGGTACCCCATAATAAACTGATGAACAAGGTCAGAGAATACGGAGTCAGTGGACAAGTAGCAGAATGGATAGCTAGCTGTCTTCAAGACAGAAAGCAGAGAGTAGGGGTAAAAGATAGCTATTCACAGTGGCAGAAGGTGGGTAGTGGTGTTCCACAAATCAGTGCTGGGACCATTGTTGTTTACAATTTATATTTACGATTTAGACTTTGGAATCAAAAACACAATATAAATTTGCGGATGACACCAAATTGGGGAGGATAGTCAATACTGAGGAGAACTGCAACAAAATACAGGAGGACATTAATAATCTTGCAGAATGGGCATATAATTGGCAAATGAAGTTCAACACAGATAAATGTGAGGTATTACATTTTGGTAGGAAGAATAGGGAGGTCACTTATCACTTGGAGGGTGCGAGTCTAGGTGGAGTAGAGGAACAAAGGGATCTCAGAGTACAAATACACAAATCACTAAGTTGCGACACAGGTTAGCAAGGCCATAAAAAAAGCAAACCATGCACTAGGGTTTATTTCTAGAGGTATAGAATTGAAAAGTAGTGAATTTATGCTAAACCTGTATCAAATCTTGGTTAGACCACACTTAGGGTACTGAGTACAGTTCTGGTCACGATATAATATAAAGGATAGAGAGGCACTGGAGAGGGTGCAGAGAAGATTTACAAGGATGATACCAGAAATGCGAGGGTATACCTATCAGGAAAGGATGAACAGGCTGGGTCTCTTTTCTCTTGAAAAAAAGAAGGCTGAGGGGTGGCCTAATAGAGGTCTTTAAAATTATGAAAGGTTTTGATAGAGTTGATACAGAGAGAATGGGCTGGATTTTGAATGACCCATGGAGTCGGGTTTGGAGGCGTGTGGGGGGTTAAATTTGCGGGGTCGGGGGTCCCGACTCCATCCCGCCTCCACGCAATTTTGACAAAATCAGTTGCGGGGTTCCCGACTCTGTCCCGCCTCGAAGAGGCGGGAGAGGCCATTAAAGCCCTTAACAAGCCCTAAATTGGCTCTGTCATGCTATTTTGAAACGTTTTAGCTAGTTTAACCCTTTTCCGACGTGAAGTACACCTGGTGTGAAACACTCTAGCGAAACCTGGCGGGAGCACAAGTGAATAGCTGACTATTAGCTGCAGGTCCACTGCTACAACGGAGATGTGATGAAGGGAGTTGTGATGAAGGGAGTAATAGTATTGTGTGTGAAAGTCGCCTCTGATGCTGCTGCATTGAATGTCTTCAGAGACTGAATGGCCTTTGCTGTGAGAGGACTTGGATGCAAAAAGATTCTCTCTCTCTCTCATTCATATTCATATCCAGGTCCACTCACAGCAAAAGCCAGGCAGGTCCTCTCTCACCAACATCCAGTCAGTCTCTGATACCAGGCAGGCAGTCTCTGACCTGCAATGCAGCAGCAATGATGACATCATCAGAGGCGACTTTCAGACTGAATCCACTAATTAGTTCATGGGTTCCCACATGCTGGAACTCAATTGCCCAATTAAGTGAAAATTGCATCATTCATCCACATTAATCTGGAGTTGGGGGGGAAACACGAAATGCGGATGACACGGCCCCAACCCGATCCCAAGACAAAATCCAGCCCAATGTTTCCACTTGTGGGAAAGAGCATAACTAGAAGACATCAATATAAAATAGTCACCAAGAAATCCAATAGAGAATTCAGAAGAAACTTCTTTACCCAAAGAGTGGTGAGAATGTGGAACTCGCTACCACAGGGAATGGTTGAAGCAAAAGTATAGATTCATTTAAGGGGAGGCTAGACAAGCATATGAGGGAGAAGGGAATAGAGGGTTATGCTGATAGATTTAGATGAGGAAAGATGGGAGAACGATCAAGTGGAGCATAAACGCCGGCATGGACTGGTTGGGCGAAATGGCCTGTTTCTGTGCCGTATATCCTATGTAATCCTATGTAGTGATGGGCGGAGCTTCTACTACGCCTGCCTAATGCTGTCGGCGGGAGATCCGAACCATTTTTGTCGTTGACCCTCATTTTAATATTCAGTTCAAGCTGAATTTGGAAATTACAAAATGGTTTCCAAATTTTTGTGCACAGGGTGTGTTCTGGGAGTATCTGGTGACCCTACAATGTTAGTTGACATAATACGAATGTTGGTCATTGGTTGGATGCAGTTCACTGGAGGGTGGAAGGACTGGGAGAGATGCTAGACATGACTTTAGTGCAGGGGAGCAGGGATTGTTCAGGTGAAGTGCTCTTCAATGACCTGCCACTTAAGAGGCAGGCAAGTTTTGGAGCTCTCCAACTTCTTCATCTTCCTCCATGTCCTCAGTGTCATCTTTCTCATTGTGCTCAAGGTCCTCCTCCAGTCGTTGCTCCATGTGATGTCCCCGTTGCAGCACAAAGTGATGCAGCATACAGCAAACCACAATCATATGAAGACCCGCCTTGTGGGCTGTATTGCAGAATTCCACCAAACCTGTCAAAGACAGTGGAATCTTTGCTTCAGCAGTCGAATGATCTGCTTGAGGAGAGCTCTAGTGGAGGCATGTATCTCGTTGTATCACATTCCAACTGGTGATTGGACACCACTTAACAACTGAGTGCTTGAGATGGAAAAAAATGGTCTTGAAATTCTGCGGCCTCTGCCTTGCTGCCGGAAGTACAGCAGAGCAGCACTCCTGGCCATCTGCTGGTGAGGATGTAGACGCTACCCCAAATCCCAGTGATTGAGTCATTCAAATAATTGGGGAAGGACTGTACAGGTGCAACAGAGATGCCTGTACATGCTGGAAAATCAGGGCAACACCTGATTTGGAGCCAGAGACCCTTATCAGGCAAGAGAAGGAGGACAACATTTTTCAACTTGTCCTGAAGTGAAAGGGGGCCCATCATTGTAGGGTAGTCAATGCCTTCCAGGAAACCTTTATCAGGCTTTAGAATGGGCTAGAATTGAACCCAATCCTGGCTTCTGCTGGACCTGAAGAGGGCGTATTTGGCGGCATTCCCAGTGTAGCTCGGGAATGCCCCAGACAAGCTCCTAAAGTCACGCCGACCACCTCCCGCTGATCGGTAATTAGCAGCAGATGGTCAGTAGGGAAAACTGACAGATCTGGATACCGTCTGAAAATCTGCTGCCTTTCCCCACAGACACAACCCTCAAATTTCTGCCCTCCCCCCAACCCAGTGCTGCAAATTAAAATAAATTAAATTACACTGAAGATATTATTTTCCAAGAATGGAACATAAATTCCATTGGCACTAGTATAAGCTACTGTTTATGATCAAGACTGTCCAGTAAATTGAAATGATACATCATGTGTCTATGATGCCTTTATCTGGACTTTAGCATACACTTCCTTCCGAATGGAATTTGTCAAAGTGCTTTGGTAATTTGGGCAATATTTATTCCACTATACATATTCTGATCAGATTTGATGATGGGGTAATCGTATGTTGCCAGTAAGGGCAAGTGCCTTATTACCTGTTTTTGTGGCTACTGTTGAAGTTGGACCATGATTGGATATATTAATCTACCAACAAATGTTGAAATGGGTCGGAAATGTAAGTTTGTACATACCACTGCAAAACTGTATAAATTGCCTTAACGCCCAATGCTCCAAAAAGATGCCCCTATGTTGCGTGTTAACAATTTTAGTGCTGGTCATAATCCTCTAATTAGCTATTCAAGAAGGGTAGTCGGGATAAACCAGGGAATTACAGGCCAGTGAGCCTAACATCAGTGGTAGGGAAATTATTGGAAAAAATTCTGAGGGACAGAATTAGTCTCCACTTGGAGAGGCAAGGATTAATCAAGGATAGTCAGCATGGCTTTGTCAGGGGGAGATCATGTCTGACCAATTTGATTGAATTTTTCGAGGGGGTGACTAGGTGTGTGGATGAGGGTAGTACAGTTGATGTGGTCTACATGGACTTCAGTAAGGCTTTTGACAAAAGTCCCGCATGGGAGACTGGTCAAGAAGGTAAGAGCCCATGGGATCTAGGGCAATTTGGCACATTGGATCCAAAATTGGCTCAGTGGCAGGAGGCAGAGGGTGATGGTCGAAGGTTGTTTTTGTGACTGGAAGCCTGTGTCCAGTGGTGTACCGCAGGGATCGGTGCTGGGTCCTTTGCTGTTTGTAGTGTACATTAATGATTTAGATATGAATGTAGGAGGTATGATCAGTAAGTTCGCAGATGACACGAAAATTGGTGGGGTGGTAAATAGCGAAGAGGGAAGCCGCAGGCTACAGGACGATATAGACGGGTTGGTCAGATGGGCAGAACAGTGGCAAATGGAATTTAACCCTGAAAAGTGTGAGGTGATGCATTTTGGGAGGACTAACAAGGCAAGGGAATACACAATGAATGGTAGGACCCTCGGAAGGACAGAGGATCAGAGGGACCTTGGTGTGCATGTACATAGATCCCTGAAGGCAGCAGGACAGGTAGATAAGGTGGTTAAAAAGGCATATGGGATACTTGCCTTCCTTAGCCGAGGCATAGAATATAAGAGCAGGGAGGTTATGATGGAGCTGTACAAAACGCTAGTTAGGCCACAGCTGGAATACTGTGTGCAGTTCTGGTCGCCACACTATAGGAAGGATGTGATTGCATTGGAGAGGGTGCAGAGGAGATTCACCAGGATGTTACCTGGGCTGGAGCGCTTCAGCTATGAAGAGGGACTGGACAGGCTGGGGTTGTTTTCCTTAGAGCAGAGAAGGCTGAGGGGGGACCTGATTGAGGTGTACAAAATTATGAGGGGCATAGATAGGGTAGATAGAAAGGAACTTTTCCCCTTAGTAGAGGGGTCAATTACCAGGGGGCATAGTTTCAAGGTAAGTGGCAGGAGGTTTAGAGGGGATTTGAGGAAAAACTTTTTCACCCAGAGGGTGGTTGGAATCTGGAACTCGCTGCCTGAAAGGGTGGTAGAGGCAGGAAGCCTCACAACATTCAAGAAGCATTTAGATGAGCACTTGAAACGCCATAGCATACAAGGCTACGGACCAAGTGCTGGAAAATGGGATTAGAATAGACAGGGCTTGATGGCCGGCGCGGACACGATGGGCCGAAGGGCCTCTTTCTGTGCTGTATAACTCTCTGACTCTGTATTAATTATATATTTCATGAAGCCAGTGGTTGCAAAAAATGCTATGTTAAATGGCTTTATAATGAAAAAAAAGTTATCACAGCATCCCAACATGGGACTAAATTGCTGTGAGAATTTGGCATTTTCACAATTTTAGGGCTACAGTTACAATTACGGAAAGCATAAGTTTCAGTAACATAAAAGTAATTCATCATTGCTAAAACAGTTGCCAAGGCCATTAAAGGTCAAGTATTTTATAATATTATGAATTGCAACTGTTTATTAATAATATGAATGGCAGAAATGTAATGATGATAGAGATATTTTCTTAGTCGTGTTGAAATAGAGTGCTGTGTTTACTCATGCAGTTGAATGCCTTTATCAAATAACAGTATTTAGCATTGAAAATATGCCAAAGGCTAAAAGCCAAAAGGTTATTAGGCAATCTGTTACAGAGTCATAAATATCCCAGTGCTCATTTGTTTTGATTAAGGTTCACAGTCCACCGATTAAAGGGGATCGGTAAGGTTAGGCAAACAATGAAGGTGGTTTATAATTTTTCAACTAATAAAATTAGATAAACTAACTAATCATTGAAATGATGTGTATAAGTTTGCTGAGGCTTTCTTTGAAGATTAATTAATACACATTGGAAATATTTATTTTTCCTCCCTCGGGATATATGATGTCAATCAGTACTGATGGTTCATTAATTCCATTGGAAAATTTTAGTGCTGCCAGTGACAGACCTTCTGCTCATGAAACTGTGGCAGATGATGGGACAGAACCATTTGTAGCAAATGGTTCATCTTGCTTTTTAGTTGGGCAGATGGGGCTGTAACTTTTTTGCACACGACATAGCCTAATATGTATGGTCTTTCATCATAGCATGGTGGATGATGATGATGCTGTCATTTTTATGAAGTTCAACCTCATGTTAACAGTTTGCATTTGATTTAGTGTTTAACGATGTGGTTAGCAGTAAATTTGAATAATAATTATTGCAGTGACCTCATCATACAATGTATTAGTGTCTTGTTGCACTGCACTATGAATTTGTTAGTGCTTGTGCTTTCTCACATACAGTAGTAAGCTTTTTGTCAGAGGGAAGTGACCAAGAAGATGAGGAGTTCTCTCAACAAAAAGGGGAAATTCTCAGACTGACCCATCCGTGCAGTTCTCACAATTCCTCGAGCACCGTTACACAGATGGTCACTAGGCCAGTTATGGATTGGGGAATGGTACATGTAAGGAAACAATAGCACCATGGAGAGTAATGCAATAAATATATGTATACATATTTGCATACATTTAGGTTCCACCTGTATTTTCTCAATAGTATAGTTGCTTTGATGTTTATATTGGAGACTGTGGTGTCGGCTTTCCAATTTTGGAGCACATTTACTGGGGTGGGACTTCCAAGTACCACAGAGATGCTCCCTGACCTTGGCTCACTTTTCAGCCCCGGGGTCATTAGCATGCTGGAGGCGGGCTCCCGCCCTTTTCCAGGGAATTATGCCAAATTGGGGTCAGAGGCTTGCTGTGGCAGGCCTTCAGGATCCACTGGAAACCTTGAGGGATGTGGCCAGAAAGCCCAGGCCCAAAGCTTTACTCAGCTTTTTGATTTTCTTTATAATTCTTAAATATCACATTTTCACTGGATTCTCTGTTACATAAATTTATGGGTAGATTTTCAAGTCCCAGCAAAGTTCAGTGCAGAGTGGCTAGGAATAATAACAAAACTGACCAGGAGTGTAGTGATTGAACACAATTTTCTATGCTCAGCTCATTACTGTAATTATTCATAGCTCCATGTGCAGCTTTGACATTGTGCAGGGCAATAACGTAATAAGGGACTGGAAAATTGTGCTTAAGGAGAATTTTAAAGCGATGCAGACGCTTAAAGATGGGGGTGGGTGGGGCAAAAGTTATTAGAGAAAAGTTATTTGGAAAAGACTCAGAAGACATATTGACTTGTTGACAGTCTTCACCATAGCTGAAAATGTGAAGGGGAAACAAGTGAATGGCAAAAATAAAGTAGAAACACAAAATCAGAGTTGGCACACAAGTGACAGAGCAGCACAGCACCCAAACCCCGATGTTGAAGTGGTTGTGAGGTGGGTGACCCTGATTGCCACTCCAAGAAACCTTTTCCACTGCACAGAATTGTAAAAAGCTTAAAAGGAAGTGGAAGAAGATTTTAGGCTGCAGCTCACTGTTACTGTGTTAGTTGTTTGCATGTTAGCTGCTGCTGTCCTCACAGCAGATGGCTATGTTCTGTAACTGGCTGCCTGCTGATGTGGAGCCTATGAAACTGTTCACATGACTGTTGTCGGGTAGATGTGCAGGCCCTGCAGATATGGTTGGTGATATTAAGGTAGGTGCAGCCTCTGATGGCAGTTGATCTTGGCATTCCTTCTACTGAAGCATGAAATATAATGACTATGGTGCTTCTTAAGAAATATCCAGTGTTAAGATTATTCAGGCCTTCGATCTGCATGAAACACATTTGTGAAGATGGTACTATTTAAATAATCAAGAGAAATGTACTGGAAATGATGAAATGTGTAAATTTTTAAGATTCCCCCTTTATGAAAAGTCTAATTGTGTTGCGGTACCCATTCTTTCTCATGGTCTCTTTTTTAAAACTTTATGATTAATCCAAAATCTGTTGTACAAATGGAAGATAACTGTCAAGGTACTAAAAGTATTCTAGAAGATTTCTTTTTCACCTTGTGCTTCAAAAAGGTCTGTCACAAGTTGTTTTTTTAATTTGTAAAGATAAACGGTCATCTCAGGGTCAAATAGGATGCCAAGGTTGCGAAGATTCTTGTTCAGCCTCAAACGGTGACCAGGGAGAGGGATGGAGTCAGTGGCTAGGGAAAGGAGTTTGCGGCGGGCAAGACAATGGTTTTGACCTTCCTAATATTTAGTTGGAGGAAATTTCTGCCCATCCAGGACTGGATGTCAGACAAGCAGCATGACAACTCAGAGACAGCGGAGGGGTTGAGAGAAGTGGTGGTGAGGTAGAGCTGGGTGTCCTCAGCGTACATGTGGAACCTAATGTGTTTTCAAAACTTTTTTGCACTGTCCACTTCTGTGACTGCTGTGGTGATACTTTCAAATTTTTCCATTTGTTGAGCTCACTAACGCCAGGTGTGAGCTGAAGTAAAATACTCATTTTTTTAAAACAAAAATGCAATACTGTGGATGCAGGAAATCAGAAATAAAAACAGAAAATACTGGAAACACTCAGCTAGTCAGGCAGCATCTGTGGAGAGAGAAACAGAGTTAACATCCCGGATATTGGCATGGACGGGTTTCCTTGAGTTTTGACGCTGCAGCGTATCTTTTTTTTCTACAGGATCCCCGCCTGAAAGTCATCCTGATTGACAGGCTTGGCTCCCTGCTGAGCGGGGAACACTCCAGAGGGAGGTGCAAGAATAAGTAGGGAGTCTGCAGCTGAGTTAGTGGGGGGTCCGACCCTCGGGGGGGGGGGGGTGGGGGCTTTCCCAGGGGTGTCTTTGGATTGGGGGCGGGTCCGATGGTAGGGAAGAAGTTAAGCTTGGGGGACTAGGGGTAAGCACGACTGCTCCCCGTGGCTCAAAAGCTGTGCTGTAAAGACATTTACCTTCTCCTCGAAGCTGTCCTCTCGTCCCTTGATCTGCTGGGTTCCCTGAGGCCTGGGTAACCAGCAAGCCAGGGTTAAACCTGTAGGACAGGTTAAACGTGAGGCTCCCAAGCTCATTATAGTATTTCAATGTCCAACACCCCTCCTGGGAGCAGATTGTCTGCCCGCCGCCTGTCCCGCCTCCGTTAAACCCAGAAGTGGGTGGGTTGGGATCGGGTTTGAGATTTTAAAAATTTATACGTCTCACCCGACCCCAACTCACCTGATTTTGGGAGTTAAAATTACCCAATGTTTCAGGTCAATGACCTTTCATCGGAACCCAATAAAAGGTCATCGACCTGAAACGTTAACTCTGTTTCTCTCTCCACAGATGCTGCCTGACCTGCTGAGTGTTTCCAGAATTTTCTGTTCTTACTCATTTTTAAAATTTAACGTTACAGCTGTGGAATTCTGCACAGGCGCATCAATGGCAGCCTAAACACTAATGGCTTTTTTTGCGCTATAAGCTAATGTTTGTTAATCCATTTTTGCAGGGGTAGAAATTCTCAGCCATACTAAATACAAGTGAGTAGTCTGTTATTGCTTTCAGTTGACATTATACTTCTTTTTATTCATCCATTTTTACCATAAAATTATTGAACAGTGGAAAATATATCCCAGTGGGATATTGATGCCTTAGGGTGCTCCTGCACGCAAACAACAGATTTTCAAACAACAAAGCAAAACTTTGGAAATATAATAAGACAGATTTTACCAAAAAAAACTACCACATTAATGTAATCTGTTACAAAAATAAATGTAGAGATTTAATAAAGTTTTTCAAATTCTGTCCCACAAATTTCACACTAGATAACAAATAACGTGAGTTGCCGCTTTGAGTTTTAAACGTTTTACTGAAAGTAATATAGTTGAAGTTTTTTCCATCACTCTTTTTAAAAACAATATCGAGAGCATACGTGTGTGTGTGTGGTGAGGGGGTGGAGACGGAGATGAGGCGGAAGTTGTTATAACATTTTTATGTCCAGTTTGACCACATTTTGGAAGCCTAATTAACATATCAAAGTCGCAGCCTGATGACATCATCGATGCCTTTTGACTTAAATTTTACAGTAAGTGTGGGGGAGGCCCGACCTCTGGGATTCCCGGCTGCTGATCTGAGGTGGGAGCTCCTAGGTGGCTCTTATAGCACTCCTTGTGGGCCTGGATGAGACCCCTCTAGGAAGCCTTCGGCCTCCCCAGCTCCGATCTTCAGCCTCCGCCCCCACCCCCACCGTCCTTCCGATCGCCAGCCTCACCCCGCCCTCCCGATCTTATACCTCCCCCAGCCCTCCCGATCTTAAACCTCTCACAGCCCTCCTGATCTTAAACCTTCCAGCCCTCCTGATCTTAAACCTTCTAGCCCTCTCGATCGTGGCCCGGAGATGATGTTTCCTTCCCAGTGCTGGCAACCGCCCCCACATTTCCCTGGCTACGGCCTCCTGCCGCTAGTGCTCCCTCCTGCCCGCCGGCCAGACTGTCAATTTGGCCGAGTGGGAGGGGGTCCTACGGCAGGGCCTCCGCGTCCCCCACCTTGCCAGGTTTCCCCCCCTTGCCAGGTTTTCCCCCCCGGTACCTCATTCTCCCGCACCCTCCCCACCTCGCCGTAAATATTGGGGCCATAGAGTTTAACTGCTCTGTTGGTGGGGGAAGGATCAATTTGATGCTCAGCGCGAAGGTGGAGATGGACTGTTTTACTGGTGTGTTGGGGAGGGAGGATTGTTTCACTGCTCATTATGGGGGTAGTGAGCTATTACTAAGTGCAGTGGGTGAAGACACTTTTGAAGCTCAAAGAGGGTGGCATGGGGTGATGGTTTTGATGTGGGAGAGAATGAGTTTTAATACAGATATATTCTCATTTTCCTTTAATCTCCTTCTCCTGTCGCTCAACTTTGTCTTTACCTGAATGGATCTTTCTTCAACATAGGAGAATTGAATGCTCCACATTTTCATTTCATAACTACCAGCACAACTCTTTTTAGAGGATGGGTTTGTTTGTTGCACAATTTTGTATATCTTAATCTGTTTTACTTTCTTTAACATAGACATAATGCCCAAGAACTAATTTAAATTGCAGACATCTGTGGAAGATTCAAGTGATGGGCATTACAAATATTTTGATTTTGTGCTCTTAACCTTATCTTGTCAGTTATATATTTAAATTTAATGTCCCAATAACTCACATCTTTATCCTTTACATGTTATTAAGGAACAGATATCTCAACAATTTAAAAAAAAAAATTGGTGGCCAATTTGAGGTATCTACATATTAAATCAGATAGGTCCACCAAAAGGTTTGTAGCCTGAATCATGTGATCAGCTGAATTTAAACATCCTTTTCTCAGCTGCTGTATTTCAATCAGTACAACAACTTGAGTTTGTATAGTTGCCTTCGTGTACACAGGGTGTTTATCAATGAGGAGAAAGAAGACTGAGCAGGGACAAGATAAATTAAGAGGGAAGACTGAAAACATAGTCAAAAGGTTTGGGTTCTAAAGCATTTGAAAGAAGCGAGAGAAATGGTAAGGTGGACAGTTATAAAGATGAAGTTTCAGAGGGCAGGGGCAATGTTCTGAAGAATCAACTACTAATGGTAGAACAGAGACAAGTAGTAAGTCCGAATCATAGGAGCTGAGGTCCATGCTGGCAAATGGATGGGGGAAGGGGGTGAGGTTGTGAAGGGCCTTGAAAACAAGGACAAGTACCTTGAAGTTCACACATAGGGGCACAGGGAGTCACTGGAGCTTGACAAAGACAGGAATAATGGGAGTGCAAGAATTTGGAGTTTCTGGAGTGTGAAAGACGGTGGTCTAGTAAGGAGAACATTTGAGATGTAGATCCTCAACATGATGGCATGGTAAACTTTCAAAGCAGGGAGAGAAATAAAAGGGCAGTATTCCTAAAATAGAAAGGTGTGATCTTAGCATCTGACGAGATGTGTGATTTAAAGGTAAGTTCAGGGTTGAGCTGAATGGCTGCGCAACTAGAGAAATTTATGTAGCAATTTCTACATGGTGAGTTCAGCACATTTACCAGATAACAACTGAAGCAGACATTTGCTGTCACAATGGAATTCTCAACATAGTAAAAGAAAGCAGTCAACCAGTCTTCACAAATTAAAAATTTAGTTCACAACCTCCTATTTGGATAATTGGGATTACTTCATCACTATGGATTTCAGCCCTGCATATGCAAATTAGACCACTAACATTAAAAATTCACATTTGTAACCACTAGATTAGCAAAATCAACAGATGTTTATACACAGACCACATCATTTTTCCCATGGAAAAATGGATGTTAATACATCTGTTGCTATTGTCTCAATTAAAACCATAGTAGTATGCAAAGATAACGCATCTCCACATGGCTTATGCTTATTGCCCTCTTGAACTCCTGTTGTTCTTAATGCAAGCAAAAAAAATCGTGGCAAAATTCCTAAGCAAATGAGTCACAACATAAAAAACAGGCAAAATTGTTATTAATACATTACCTCAAAGAAAAATCAAAAAATATGTATTTAAGGAGTCCTGAAGAACATTGATTGCTCCATTGCCCAAGCAAAACTGCGCATTGCTAGAATCCTTGCCAAAGAGGAGATTGTTAATATAAATAGTGCTACCAATCCATACTAATGCACAGATGATCATAGGGTGCATGGATCCATTTCGCCGTACCAGAAGCTGCATACACGGGGATAAGGGCTCCGTTGTCACCCCTTCCCAATGTAGAAGTCTCAGGTGCAATAAATGTCTGTTTATTCCTACCTGAAGCCTTCCCATCTAGCTCCTTAAAAATGGGTTTAGGGTATACACCAAGAGTATTTGAAAAGGATACAGCAAAAGGAAAGTGAGTTAAATTTGGGAGTACTAATTTTCCCTAATATAGAGAGCCATAGTAGGGAACCATTGTAACACATTGTATGAAAAGTCAGGGGAAGAACATTTGGCTCAGCGTAAATGTTCCAGACTGTGAGTAATCAAGACCCCCCCAGACACTTGATACCCGAATTAGTCCATTGGAAAGAAAAATAATTTTTGATATTTGAAGGAAGCGGAGTCCCAAACACGTGGCAACTGTTCTGACAGAATACAGATTGTATCCTGTGTTGTGTTGGAGTAAAACGCAAAAATCAAAAAATGTTAGGCTATACTTAATACATCCAGAAGGTCCATGTCCTTGGAGCAGTGGAAAAAGTTTGTGCAGTCCATTCTCAAACAAGGTATTGCACTATCAGACAACTTGTCCACCCTAGAGTTTAGGATTCAATTGAAATCCATATCAAGAGAAAGGTCAGAGACAAAGTAAAGGGAGTTATTATTCGAAACACACACAAATAAGATGAAAGAGAAAGCTCCACCCAGTCTCTACAAAGTTTTGAATGTTCCACAGGATCCAGGTGGATCTCCTTGAGAAATGCTATAATAGGGAGGGAACTTCAAGAAATGAAACCAGCCTAAATATAAACAAAACAGGAAAGGAGAGCATAGGAAAGAATAAAGTAAGGGAGGACATTAATGGCCAGGCCATAAAAAAAGCAAACCAAGCACTAGGGTTTATTTCTAGAGGGATAGAATTGAAAAGTAGTGAAGTTATGCTAAACTTGTATCGAACCTTGGTTAGACCACACTTGGAGTACTGTGTACAATTCTCATCGCCATATTATAAAAAGGATATAGAGGCACTGGAGAGGGTGCAGAGAAGATTCACAAGGATGATACCACAAATGCGAGGGTATACCTATCAGGAAAGGATGAACAGGCTGGGTCTCTTTTCTCTTGAAAAGAGCAAGCTGAGGGGTGACCTAATAGAGGTCTTTAAAATTATGAAAGGTTTTGATAGAGTAGAGACAGAGAGTGTTTCCACTTGTGGGGAAGAGCATAACTGGAGGCCACCAATATAAGATAGTCACCAAGAGATTAAATAGGGAATTCAGAAGAAACTTCTTTACCCAGAGAGTGGTGAGAATATGGAACTTGCTACCACACGGAGTGGTTGAAGTGAATAGTATAGATGCATTTAAGGGGCGGTTAGATAAGCATATGAGAGAGAAGGGAATAGAGGGTTAGGCTGATAAAGTTAGATGAGGAAAGATGAGAGGAGGCTCGAGTGGAGCATAAACGGCATGGACTGGTTGGGCCGAATAGCCTGTTTCTGTGTTGTATATCCTATGTAATCCTCTGTAATAGCTCTTTCCATACATAAAAGGGGATGATCCCTTTCTTCACTTAAGCAGTGAATTAAGGATCCTCACATTGAGAGAAATCAATGTAATTTGTGACTTTGCTGTAATCAGGCTTTCTAAGTCTAAAGAACTCAATTCCAAACCCTCTGCTTTTACATGGTCTGAGCTGTGCTACATACCCATGTACATATATAAAGGGAAATATCATAGTGTCCTGCCTCTAGCATACAAAGATAAGAGATAATTATAATCAAGTGCTTTCATTCAATGCACTTCAATGATAGACCTTGCATGTGGAATTCCCAAATCTTGTCTTGTTTGTTATGTTGACTCATTGTGCAGCAGATTTTCTGCCTGTTCGACATGTCCTATTTCCTTCGTTTTTGCGACACTCTGAATTGTAAGGTCTTGTACAGGAATCTAAAAGCTACTTCCTTTGGTCATATCTGTACAGACTATTAATTGCCATTACTTTTTCTCACGTGTGGAATGAGTAAGCATTTCTCATCAATGTATTAAAAGAACTAGCTAAATGTTTTGCTTGAAAAAGTTGAAAATCACCAGATTCAGGACTTTTTTTAAAATTAAATACAAATGTGAGCCCTATAGGAAAGAGAGAATGAAAAGGCTGTGTTTACTACTGATGCTTTAGTATGCTCATCAGCCATCTCCTGCTTTTATTACATCATTAATTGCACTTAATGCTGCTGCTCTGCTAAAATGGTTGGCTAAGCTCTGAAAATTAAGTACAGAGTATGCTGTTATAAAATTCACTATAATGAGCTCTGGTGGGACAAAGTCTGTTAACTTTAAAATCACCTCGGGCCATTTTTGTCTCAGTGGTGCATTGTCGATCTACATAAATGTTTGGGACAAATAAAAACATGCATCTAAAGATGCTGTATGAAGATAATTTAGAAATAAAAGAAATGGAAACAGGTTTGGGTCAAAATTTATCTTGTTTCATAAAAAGTAAATGGAATTGAGCTTAGTGCATAATTTAATTTCCTGGCTAATGTGCAAACGCTAGTTTCTGACATCGCTGAGAGATTAGATGCAAAAATTTTCTTTAACACTGACAAACATTAACCATGTTGTTGGAAAATGAATTAATTATTGACTTCACAGCATTATTTGTATGCTTCTTCATATTTATGTTGTTAGGTGCCAGAAATGGTGACATTTTCTAGACTTTTGCATACTTGGTGGCTAGTAGGAGGTTCAGCTATATTGTTGGTAATCATTCTGTCACAAATGATAAAGTACTAATGGTTCTTGTAGCAATGACTTTCCGTCCAGTCAAGTATGAATGTTTTCTATATCTGAAAATGGTGTGGCCCAGAGGCACTTGAAAGTTGGAATCTATGTACATGGTTGCGTTTTACAGGTTGTGCATCATGTGCACTGGCTGTAAAGAAGCTTGAGGTCTTCTACTTATAAAATAATGAACATAGGTCCTCAGTCATTATGTCTATTGCTACACTAATTCTTTTGCCTGTTACCTGCTCTTGATTTAAAAATTTCTTATATTTTGAGATTGAATTTGCAGCTTTATTTTTTCAATTTAAATTGCAATAGTTTCTACTTTATTTTATTCTTCTTTGGCATATTATGGAGTTATTTATATTTGGCGTGACTTAATTATGGCTGACTAATGTGAGTTGAGTGAACATATACAGATACCAACCACAACTCATAAACCATAGAAATTTTGTAGATAGAACAGATTCTGTTCACCACAGTTACTGCATGACTAGTGAGCCATCAACTGCCATCATAAAATATCACTCAGCTGACTTATTGAAGTTAGAATTTCATTTAAAACTGCAGCTACAGTTAAATTGTGGTTTGTATACTTGCTGGAAAAATATCAGCATGTTAACAATGCAAGTCATTATTAATGCGCAAATTGGTCAGCAAATTCAGGGCATTAAAAGCAAGACCATGAGTTGCTAATCTCCAGAACTTGCTGGTCAATTAACGCCGCTCCACCATTTGCTATTTAGAAATGGCATTTCGCCCTTAGCCGCCCCGTTATTTTTAAGAACTTGCTGGATTTGCATATTAACTGTCTATTAAACTTGCTGCAGAAAGTTAGGGCTGGAACTGAACAGTATAAGTACTTTTTTAACAACGTGATATTTGTTAATGTTATGCCAATCAACCTCTCTGGCCCAGAAAACGAACAATTTAAACTGTTCAATCTCATTCTTGTATGTAGTAAACTGTTGGTAGAGATTTTAAAAATGTAAAAATTCAAATGTTTTAATTGTTTTCTTACTTTTCCTTTCTGTCCCTTTTCTCTCTCTCTCTCTTGATAGAATCTTTCTTTCCCTCTCTTAATTTCCCTTTCTGTACCTGACTTGACTCTAATTCACCCTCCCTCTCTATCCTTACTCTGTTTCTTTCTCAATCCTTAAATCTCATTGATTAACGAGATACATTGTTGGTCCTGCTGTTCACTCAGATCCCTGTTGTTCTTACCACTCCATTATAAGCTTGCACTTCCAGCAAGTTACGTTGCAAAAAATTTTCAAGCTGAAGGGTGCAGGAACAAGTTTAACTAACGGCGTATGCCACGAGATGCCCCGCTCCAGCAGAATGAGGCCCTTTGCCTCAACATTTGTATATCCTCGTGAGGGATATTACCATGACAGGTTCTTGGGTTCTATTGTAATTATTATGGTACAATTCTAACTGAAAGGGTGATATTAATTCAATATATGGAGGATATGCTTGGGCTAACTGGAAAACCATTTAATCCTATTATCAAGGAAGACTCGATAATTCATGAGTGACTTTCTCAGGAGCGGGAGAAAAATGCTGTTCCAAGGTTACACACAAGTTATTGTATTTATATGGGTTTCTGATACTTTTTATTGAATACTAGCAGGGACTAATATAGAGATGACATCTGCTTTAATGTTCCCCTCAGTTATCTGGTAGCTTTCACCAGGTGGAAATGCTTGTCCATTATCCTGAAACTCGTTTAAGTGAGGACTTAATGGGGGTGAAATTCCATACCGCTGAAAAACATTCAAGGAGCGCAGGCAGCACGTCAACTTCATGCTGCCTGCTAATTATAATGATTACAGCGCATAACCTAGCGCTGAACGCATTGCTGACAGACTGTGTGCTCACCAGGGGCCGAAGTTCCCGAGGTTCGAGAGAGGCTAGCTTTACTTAAAGCTAGCCTGTGCCTCTTAAAGGCAGTCTTGCACCTCTTAAACGTGAGCTGCCTTCTACTGATGAAAAATGGTAAAAGTGCTTCAGCACTAACCCAAATGGCTCAACAGGACATGGAAAGGGCACCTAGGGTCTCGGACGCAACACTGGAGCTTTGTGCAGGGGGTGAACACTGGTCCTCTACCCACAGGGGTCCAGGAGGCCCTCCAGAAAGAAGGATGTGGGAACAGATCGCCAAGGCGGTCACTGCCAGCACTGTCATCCCCAGGACCTGGCTCCAGTGCCCAAAGAAGTTTCATGACCTCAGACGAGTGGTCAAGGTCAGTGAATGCTTCTTCAAAAGCCATCTCCTACCAAATGCACCACTAGCCTCACACACTGCTCAATGCACGACCTTCCCCCCATCACTCACCTGCCAACAATCTTTACCAAACACGAGGCACACCTCACATTGCTAGCTTCACCTCACCCTTGGAGGAGACGGTGCTGGCCATTCTTGGCAGGGGCATGGCTGAGCCCTTGGCCAGCGGTAGGGCTGAAAGATTACAAAATGCCGGTATCCTCCTACGTTACCCCCCTTCTCACATCCCACTTTCCCCTCATCCCACGATATCTTCTGATTTACAAGCTGCACATGGTGTAAGCATGCACCTCTTGCTTTACCCGACTCCCCTCACCACAACTCTACGCTTGTGCCTTCCTCATTTCAGACACCCAAGAAATCCAGTCTGCCCAACCAGTGGGTCAACAAGAAGAGGGAGAGGAGAGTGAAGAAGAAGAAGAAAAAACACCGTCACTCGATTTCACACTCCCGGCCACCAGCTCCTCGAGGTCATCCTGCAAGGCCCTCTGCAGTAACCCTCACTGAAAGTCAGCAGCCTTCCACCAGCCATACTGCAGCCACTAGGGTAGCACTGCGTAAGAGCACTAGGACAGGCAAAGGCACACGCAAGACACTCTCTAACGGAATGCAAAAGGGTGATTAATTGATTTTTGATGTAATATTGGATGAATATATGTATAAAGTTGGATTGGAAAGTTTACTTTGTGGTGGCTTTTATTTCAGCCTCGTGGCCAAGAGGATGCTGTGATGGTCAGTAACAGAGGGAAGGTGAAGTGTGGGACAAATGTTGAAAGGGGAATTGGGGTTGTGTTCACTGGTACAGCAGGCGGATGATTCGATCCCGGAAATCCCGACCAGAAAGGGGCTGTCTGGGTTGCCTCCTCCTCTTCTGCTTCTTCCTCTTCCGCATCCTCCTTCCTCTGCGAGCAGCTTGTCCACTTTGCTGCCTCTGCTCCATCTCCATGTCATGTTGCAGCCCAAGGGGGACTGCAGCTAGAGCCCCCAGGACTGTGAGCAAGTGGTGTTCTCAGAGGCCTTCCTTTAAGAGCCAAAGCCTTGCAAATGTCCAGCACTGCACTCCCTTCACACTTTAACAACTTTTTTAATGTATTACACCAAGCCACTACTCTAAGAAAATGTAAAGAATCTAGTACAAAAATCTAAACTTACCTGAAAGTTGTGTGTGTCCCTTTAAGAAGCTGGTAGGGGGTCTGTTGTACTGCTGCACACACGTTCTGCTGTGCGTGCTTTGGAGAGGGCGTTAAAAGGAGTGACTAGGTCCAAAATACCAGATCGTGCGTCGATTCAGTGTTGCATGCTGATTGACGTCACAATCTGACTCATTTCCATATTTGGAGTAAGCACAGGCAATGGCAGCGCTGCCAACCTACCAAAAATGGCGGCCACCACGTTCCGTGCCGGAAGTGGGTGGAAGCAAGGCGGCCACCATTTTTTCAATCAAACTGGCCTTATTAGCCGTGCAAACAGGCCGAATATCTCGACCAATAAGTTAAACTATTTGAACTATTAAAGTGGTAAACAGGTGTTTTAAGTTGACCAAGGATCTACTAAAAATGTTGAGTTCCATAACAAAAGAATGCTTAAAAAGGTACAAATATTCTTTGAAAATATAAGTTACATATTTGGTTGAAAATGTTGGTTAATGCTGGTAATGTTGGTGTATATCACTTCTACATTTTTGAACAAAATATGTAGTTGATTTTCAATGATATATTCTAGAGGGTTTCAGGATTAAAAGATAGAATCAAATATGTAGGACTTGAACAGTTAAATCATTAATTAAATCCCAATTAGATTTTCAAGTGAAAGTGGATTGATCATATTTTTCTCTACTTACTCAAAAGATGTCAAAAGAAAAGGAAAGGTCCATATAATTGGTATAAACATTGTTCAATGTTGTGTTTTGGAGAGAGAAAACTAAGGTCTTAATGCACTGAACAGTTATTCTGTCATCTAAGGATAGCACATCTGCAAGTGAGACAACCGAAGTTAGATTTATTAAGTGCTCTGCATAACAGAAACTTTTAGGTTGAGCTGAGCTGAAGCAGTCAAATATAAACCCACACTTGGAAGTTGCTGACCAAAGGTCTGTCCATCAAAGAATCATTGGTGCCACCCTCTTACAGGCCTGACTCACATCTTCACCCCAGACACAGCTGTCAATCAAAACCACTATGCCAGAATGCCAATCACCAAGGATGTTTGGAATTGAATGGGGTGGCATGATTCATTGATCTGTGTCAAATACTTTGAATGACCTGCTAGATGATCCCCCATTTAATGTGAACATTAAACCACGCATGCCAAGGACTTCCTGAACTACAGACCTCCACCTTGCTCCAAGGTGTAAAAATTACACGCTCGACCACGCTCGATCAGTTCCGATGGACGGGCCTCATCGTCCGTATGCCCGATACGAGACTCCCAAAACAAACACTCTACTCGGAACTCCGACATGGCTAGAGAGCCCCAGGTGGGCAGAGGAAACGCTTCAAGGACACCCTCAAAGCCTCCTTGAAAAAGTGCAACATCCCCACCGACACCTGGGAATCCCTGGCCCAAGACTGCACAAAGTGGAGGAGAAGCATCCGGGAAGGCGCCGAACACCTCGAGTCTCTTCGCCGTGAGCAAGCGGAAGCCAAGCGCAAACAGCGGAAGGAGCGCACGTCAACCCAAGCACCCCACCCACCCGCCCCTTCAACCACCGTCTGCCCCACCTGTGACAGAGACTGTACGTCCCGCATTGGACGCATCAGTCACCTGAGAACTCATTTTTAGTGTGGAAGCAAATCATCCTCGGTTCCGAGGGACTGTCTAAGAAGAAGAGAAAAATTATCCAGACAGTAATGTAAATTCTTTACAGCTAGCAGAAACAGCTACCAATAACAGCCGGCAAGAACAAATCCAATAAATAATCTAATAAGGACAAAAGTGCTTCATTTTGTCATAACCTTTACTTTTTGTCAAATCTTTCCATCAAGAAATTTGAAACAAAAATGTGCAGATAAAGGAAACACTACAGTGAAGAAACAGTAATAGCACATGTAAGATCAGCTTTTCTGCAACATTTACCAACACTATTAATATCACTACTAGTTACACCATCAAAACCGTACAGTAGTGGCTTGTGAATATATTGCAGTCCCACAATATGAATCAGGTATTATGTCAAGCTGCACAAACATGGATTTATTCTGCACTGTGTTCTGTTACTGCCACATTCCATAAGGATCCCAAATTAAACTGCTCTATCTTGATGGTTCCATTAGTGATATGCATTGCCCAGAGCAGACTTCCACCAACTTCATGCTACCAGCATATTGCAGCTGGCAAAGCTTTGTTCCCAATTAATTTAAATGGGGAATGCTGTGATTAGATTTTTTTTAATACTGCCACTGTTAGTTATTAATAATTTTTCATGGGATTTGCCATAATTAGGGAGTGCTGCATTGTCAGAGGTGGCATCTTTTGGATGAGATGTTAAACTGAGGCGTCATCTGCCTGTTCGGATAGGCTATTTGCCGAAGAACAGGAAGATCTCCAAGTGTCTTAACCAACACCATCAAAAAAAATTAATTGGCCACTCATCTCATTTTCTGTTTCTAGGACCTTGCTGTATGTAAATTGTTTGCCTATTTTTCCACACAATGGGCTGGATTTTGCCGGCACTCGGAGGGCGGGTTTGGAGGTGGGTCCACTGTCAAAATAGCAAAGATTGACAGCGGGTAGAAAACCCGCTGTCAACCCACCTCCACGCGAGTCTCCCAGGTGTCAGGTCTGTCTGCGGAGAACTGACCCAACACCAAGCGGTGGGGGAGACAATTCAGATCATTAAATGGCTTGTTAACAGACAATGTAATGCTTTTTTGAGGCTACCTTCCAATTTTACGTGCTCCCCCACGGGTTACCCGCTGCTCGGGGAACACGCCAGCTCACCCTGTCGTGAGTTGAGTCTGCTTTGATGTATCTGATAAGCTGACAGCTGCAGAAGTGGTGTAAAGAATGCCAAGTTGCAGATGGTCAGTTTCAGAGCACAGAAACTGTTGGTTACTGCATTTGTAAGAGATATAGAGATTTCTTTAGCTTGCAAGTGTTTAGAGCCAACTGTATATCCAGTGCCACCTCATTGGAACAACCTCTCTCACCATTGACATCGCTTCTGTCATCTCACCTGCAGCTGCCATCTATTGCAGCAACATCGGTGCCCTTGAAACTATCTCACCTTGCTCCTCTGAATCCTTCCACGATCAGCCCCAGGCATACCAGCAGCACCAACAACAACACCAACCTTCACCTGATGCTGCACAGGACACGGGGCATCAGCCCCTGACAACATTGCTGCCCGGGAGGCCAGTGATGGCATCACCATGGACAGATTTAATTCACTTGACGCTGTCAACCCTGGCTGCCACATGATGCGCCAGGTTGACACCATCCCACACCAGCACCGAGTAGCATCCCTATAATGTCCAAGCCATTCCATGCACACTCATCACTATAGTGGGGGAGGGGGGAAGTTATGTCTCAACATTCACTGGAACTCAGTAAGACTCTTCTCAAGGCACAGATCTGTCCAATAAAGTGAACTGTTGAAAATATAAATTTCACTGTATGACAACACATTACCAGAAACTTCACATGGACATTGGCTAAACCTTTCAAGTGCCTACCCTTGTGAGTTGTTCGTTGGTATGCTTGCAGTAGGATGAGGGTGAGTGTGAGGGGTGGCTAGTGAGATGGGGAAGTGATAATGTAGATAGAGAGGGATGGATGGAGGTTCAAGGTAAGTTAGTGTGAATAAGGATGTGCAGGAGAAGGGTATGGAAGGCAGAGTAATGGGAATGTGTTGAGTGGCACAGCAGGGTGAGTTTGAACATGGCTTTGCAGTAACTTTTCATGATCCACTGAGATCATTGAAAGGTTGGCACCACTGCAGCCAGGGACTCCTGACTACATCCCTGCTTTTGCCCTCTGCTGCAATGTGCAACCAGGCTGCGTTGGTGTCCTGGGGAGGTCTCTTCTGCCCTTGGAAAGGAAGAGAACCTCCCTATGTGCTGTGACTCTCTCCATAAGCATATGGGAGAGCCTGGGTGCAACCGTCCACCTTGGTGCAGTGCTTGTCAGTGTTTGCAGCACCTCAGTGCTGTAAAACACTGACAGAACAACTATCAACAGAGAAAATCCAGCCCAATAACAGTGATTGCACTTCAAAAGCGAATAAAAAAAAAAATTCCTACTATCCCAGCAAGGTTGTACATATAAGAATCTCAAACATACCTCAAGTTGCCTCACCTGAACTGGCAAAATTGACCACGATGGGCTTGAGCAGTGTAGACATGGTGGTACTTGTCTTAAAATAAATGAAATGTTATAGTAATTACAAAAAAGGATTGACTTGTCAGACTATCTATGAAAGTGGGACTCATACAAAACTATTTTTAGATGCCTGTTCAAAGTTTGTCACATAACTATTACAATGTAAAGTGCAGCCCTGTTCAGGTCACGACCCTGTCACCCACCAAAAATACAGCAGCAAAAGAAGTTTACTTCTTTACTCAGGAGCTGAATTTAGATTCCTCCTCTATCACCAACAAAGAAGGATCTATATCTTCGCAGATTTCTCCCACTGTTCAAAAAAGAGAACCTACCTCATTACTTTGTACCTTGGTGATGGTCGAGGTGGGGTAACTGGAAACTAATTTTTTTGCTGGGCTACATCATGAATAGGAATAGTCCACGGGAAATAGTCCAGTGCAAAATAAAAGAAACTCCATCTTCAAGATTTTAACCAAAACTACATATAAAGCAAAAAGCGGGATTGTTACCTGAGCCACGCGCAAATTTGCATAGGGACAAGCTGATCAGAGAGTTAAATGCGTTTCTCAGAGTGGTGTGGGAGGAAGGGGTTTCGATTCATAGGGCACTGGCACCAGTACTGGGGAAAGAAGGAGCTGTTCCGTTGGGATGGGCTCCACTAAAACTGGGTTGGCACCAGTGTCCTGGCGAGTCGAATAATTAGGGCTGTAGATAGGGTTTTAAACTTAAAAGGTGGGGAAGGGGTCAGGTGAGGGGAAATTTAGAAATCTAAAGAGAAAAATTAAGGCAATGGAGCAGTGTAGCTATTTGGGTAAAGATAAGCAGAATGTGACAGGAAGGGCTGGAGGGGGAAAAATTCATCCCCTTAGCGCCTCCCGTTAGCACCAGTAGATGGCACTAATGGGGCGCTAGACCAGTATCGCCAGGCGAGGCGAATCCAGCGCCGCATGCCAAATCCGGCCCTCCCATAGTGCCGCCGGTAAGAGGTATCGCCGGGAATGTCAACGCCAGGTAGATCGTGATGTCAGTGAACTGACCGCCCGATTTGCAAAATTGTTTCTCGCCACTTACCTCACCGCCTGGAGTAAACACCGACAGGGAGAGCTGGTGTGCAGCACCAGGAAGCCAGCTCCAGGGACGTTATTTAAAGGGATCATCAGTAATCACTCGGAGCTGTCAGGTTAGTGCAGTTTCAGTGGTTTTTTGTTAGTTTCACCCACTGCAACAGTTTCATTCAGTAATTTCAAGGTTCTTTTATATCAGGAGTCTTCTGGCAACTAAAAAGTAGCTACATTTATTTTTCAAAGATTTAAACTGCTACACTTGGTAACGTTAACGGGAGCTGTACTGGCATGCCACCTCGCCCTCCAGGATCTACGGTGGAGGGAGCGTAGGCAGCGAGAAATATGGGAACATGTGCGCAGAGGGAGGAGGAGGGCCATGAGGGCTCTCACCAGGAGGCCTTACCCTCCAAGAGTATTCCAAGAGCTTTCTCCTACCTTCAGTTGAACGAGGAGCAGTGTATTATAAGGCTTTGCTTCACCAAGGAGGTCACAGAACTCTGCCACCTCCTGCAACTAGACCTCCAGCCTCAGACCAGGGCGACCACGGCTCTCTCAGTGGCAGTCAAGGTCACTGTGGCCCTCAGATTCTTCGCCAGCGAATCCTTCCAGTCTGCAACAGGAGACATAGCTAACATCTCATAGTTCGCCGTCCATTGCTGCATCCGGGAGGTCACTGAGGCTCTCTACAGCAGGAGAAGGGACTACATTGGCTTCCGGATGACCAGAGAGAAGCAAGACGAGCGTGCATGTGGCTTTGCTAGGATAGCGGGCTTCCCCATGGTGCAGGGCGCCATCGACTGCACCCACGTGGCTTTGCAGGCACCGCATAACAATCCTGAGATCTTCCGTAACCGCAAAGGCTACCACTCACTTAATGTGCAGTTGGTGTCTGACCACACACAGCGAATCCCGAATGTCAGTGACCGCTATCCTGGCATCAGCCACGATGCCTTCATCCTGCGCCAGACAGGTGTGGCAGCACTCTGCCAGCCACCACATCAAGCTCAAGGGTGGCTACTCGGAGACTAGGGCTATCCGCTCTCCATCTGGCTCATGACTCCCCTACGCAACCCCAACACTCCTGCCCAGCACTCATACAATGAGAGTCATGCTGCCACCAGGAACATCATCGAGCAGACCATCGGCTTATTAGAGCAACGGTTATGCTGCCTTGACCACTTGGGAGGAGCCCTCCAGTACTCGCCAGAGCGGGTGTCCCATTTCGTGGTGGTCTGCTGCGTGCTCCACAACTTGGCCATCATGAGGGCCCAGCCCTTGCTAGCAGGGATTGCGGGACCACCTCAGGAGGAGGATGAGGACGAGGAGAAACAGGAGGGAGGGAGGAGGCAGCGAGACAAGCGGCCTTCTGGACAGGCTGTCCGTGACCAGCTCATCAGATTGCAATTCACATGAATGAAACCCCAGATCCCCGTAGCTCACCACAACCCCATCATACAATCCCTGTCTCATGACGTATCAGAGCCTCCTCCAGGGGCAAAGGTGTAATGAGAGAGACCACAAAATATTCCAAAGAACATTAATAAATGTATCTATAAACATATCACACATATCAAATGAATTCTAATAACTAATGACCCTTGTGCCTGCCATAGTTGAATAACTGTCATTGTGTGCAAGGTGTGAAATGTGGGTGTGAGTGTTTTTTTTTTTTTATTCATTTATGGGATGTGGGGGTCGCAGGCAAGGCCAGTATTTATTGCCCATCCCTAATTGCCCTTGAGAAGGTGGTGGTGAGCCACCTTCTTGAACCGCTGCAGTCCGTGTGGTGAAGGTACTCCCACAGTGCTGTTAGGGAGGGAGTTCCAGGATTTTGACCCAGCGACGATGAAGGATCGGCGATATAGTTCTAAGTCAGGATGGTGTGTGACTTGGAGGAGAACTTGGAGGTGGTGGAGTTCCCATGCACCTGCTGCCTTGTCCTTCTTGGTGGAAGAGGTTGCAGGTTTGGGAGGTGCTGCCGAAGAAGCCTTGGCGAGTTGCTGCAGTGCATCTTGTAGATGGTACACACTGCAGCCATGGTACGCCGGTGGTGGAGGGAGTGAATGCTTAAGGTGGAGGATGGCGTGCCAATCAAGCGGGCTGCTTTGTCCTGGATGATACCAAGCTTTTTAAGTGTTGTTGGAGCTGCACTCATCCAGGCAAGTGGAGAGTATTCCATCACACTCCCTACTTGTGCCTTGTAGATGGAGGGTGTCCTCAGTGTGAAGACGGGACTTCATCTCCGCTAGGTAGAGATTAATGGTGGGTGAGTGCTGGGGGTGTGGTGCTTTGGGCAGTGTTTTAAGATTGTGGTACAGATGGTAGTATGTAGCATTCGTTGAAGCATTTACTCACTCTGACCACCCAAGTGAGGTCGTTAAATTTCTTCCTGCACTGTGCATGAGTCCTGGGGACCACAGTGATGCCGAGACGTGCTGCGCTACCTCCCTCCACATGGTGTGGAAGACTTGTGGCGAGGGCCTCCTGCTTTTTGCCGGGTAGATCACCGCTCTCTGTCTTTCCACAGAGAAAAGCAGAGTATTTTTTAAATGGTGAGAGATTGGGAAATGTTGGTGTTCAGAGGGACCTGGGTGTCCTTGTATACCAGTCACTGAAAGCAAACATGCAGGTGGAGCAAGCAGTTAGGAAGGTAAATGGTATGTTGGCCTTCATTGCAAGAGGATTTGCGTACAGGAGCAAGGATGTCTTACTATGGTTATACAGGGTCTTGGTGAGACCACACCTGGAGTACTGTGTGCAGTTTTGGTCTCCTTACCTAAGAAAGGATATACTTGCCATAGAGGGAGTGCAGCGAAGGTTCACCAGACTGATTCCTGGGTTGGCAGGACTGTCGTATGAGGAGAGATTGGGTCGACTAGGCCTGTATTCACTAGAGTTTAGAAGAATGAGAGGGAATCTCATTGAAACGTATAAAATTCTGACAGGGCTAAACAGACCGGATGCAGGGAGGATGTTTCCCCTGGCTGGAGGGTCTAGAACGAGGGGTCACAGTCTCAGGATACGGGGTAGGACATTTAGGACTGAGATGAGGAGAAATTTCTTCACTCAGAGGGTGGTGAACCTGTGGAATTCTCTACCACAGAAGTCTGTGGAGGCCAAGTCACTGAATATATTTAAGAAGGAGATAGATAGATTTCTAGACACAAAAGGCATCAAGAGGTATGGGGAGAGAGCGGGAATATGGTATTGAGATAGAGGATCAGCCATGATCATACTGAATGGTGGAGCAGGCTTGAAGGGCCGAATGGCCTACTCCTGCTCCTATTTTTCTATGTTCTATGTTTCTATGAAAACCAATGCCTGCAATGCTTCATCGGAGAATCTGCGGGCTCTCTCCCTGGGGCGTGGACCTGCCGTGAGCACTCCCGGTGCAGTCCTCCAGCTTTTTCTCCTTGTTCTGCTTCTGCTTGCTGAGGCACTTGCACAGCCAGCAATGCTGAGAATGAGGTGCTGCAGCATCAATGAACATCCCCTTTAAGTAGTGAAAAAAGCCTGTGACAATTATGAGTTGCGATTAGACTGCACCCGATATTGGTCCACCCTTTAAATCTAACGCTAATGAGCTTGGGTTTTCAGATTTGATTTAGGACTCCAATCATTTTATTGAGCAATGAGGACAAATTTTGCGTGCAGTTTAAAGCATTTGCGCCTGGTGCTAATTCTTCAACTTTTCTACTGACACAGCCCATTCCTCGGCTATAACGAATTTCTAGCCCAGACAGTTTAACGGGAATAGTGCTTCAGCGAATATGGTGAAAGCAGGGAATAATGGTAAAAAGTTAAAATTAAAGGTTCTTTATCTGAATGCACGAAGCATTTGTAACAAGATAGACAAATTGGTGGCACAAATAGGGATAAATGGGTTTGATCTAATAGCCATTACAGAGATGTGGTTGCAAGGTGACCAATGTTGGGAACTAAATATTCCAGGCAGAATGGAAAAGGGAGGGGGGAAGCCCTGACAATAAAGGATGACATAAGAATGTAGTGAGAAAGGATCTTGGCTCGGAAGATCAGGAAGTAGAATCAGTATGGGTGGAGATAAGAAATAACAAGGGGCAGAGATAGGCCCCTAACAGTAGCTATACCGTTGGACAGAGTATTAATCAACAAGTAATAGGAGCTTGTAACTAAGGTAATGCAGTAATTGTGGAGGGACTTTAATCTTCATATAGACTGGGCAAATCAAATTGGCAATACGCCTTGGAACCAACCAGGGAATAGGCTATTTTAGATCTTGTATTGTGTAATGAGACAGGGTTAATTAGGAATCTCATAGTAAAGGATCCTCTGGGGAAGAGTGATCATAATATGATAGAATTTCACATTGGGTTTGAGAATTAAATGCTTTCGTCCGAAACTAGAGTCTTAAGCTTAAATAAAGCCAATTACATAGGTACGAGGGGCGAGTTGGCTAAGGTAGATTGGGAAATTAGATTAAAAGATATGACAGTAGATAAGCAGTGGCAAAAATTTAAAGAAATATTCCAAAATTCTCAACGAATATACATTCCATTGAGAAATAAAAACTCCACGGGAAAAGTGATCTATCTGTGGCTAACTAAAGAAGTTAAGGATAATATTAGATTAAAAGAAGAGGCTTATAATGTTGCAAAGAATCGTGTAAGCCTGAAGATTGGGAGAGTTTCTGAAACCAGCAAAGGATGACCAAAAAATTGATAAGGGAGAAAAATAGAATGAGAGTAAACTAGCAAGAAATATAAAAACAGATTCTAAGAGCTTCTACAAGTATGTAAAATGGAACAGAGTAGCAAAAGTAAGCTTTGGTCCCTTAGAGGCTGAGACAGGAGAAATTATAATAGGGAATAAGGAAATGGCAGAGACTTTAAATAAATATTTTGTATCAGTCTTCACAGTAGAAAAGCATACCAAAAATAGTGGGGAACCAAGGGGCTAATGAGAGTGAGGAACTTAAAGTAATTAATATCCGTAGAGAAAAAGTAATTAATATCCGTAGAGAAAAAGTACTTGAGAAACTAATGGGACTAAAAGCTGAAAAATCCCTGGACCTGATGGCCTACATCCTAGAGTTCTAAAAGAGGTGGCTGCAGAGATAGTGGATGCATTGGTTGTGATCTTCCAAAATTCCCTAGATTCTAGAATGGTCTCAGTGGATTGGAAGGTAACAAATGTATTCAAGAAAGGAGGGAGAAAGAAAACAGGGAACTACAGGCCAGTCAGCCTGACATCAGTCGTCGGGAAAATGCTGGAATCCATTGTTAAGGAAGTGATAACACGGCATTTAGAAAATCATAATATAATTAGGCAGAGTCAACATGGTTTTATGAAAGGGAAATCGTGTTTAACAAATTTATTCGTGTTTTTTGAGGATGTAACTCGCAGGGTAGATAAAGGGGAACCAGTGGATGTAGTATATTTGGATTTCCAAAAGCCATTCGATAAGGTGCCACATAAAAGGTTGTTCTGCAAGCTAAGAGCTCATGGGGTTTGGGGTAATATATTAGCATGGATAGCAGATTAGTTAACGGAGAGAAAACAGCGAGTAGGGATAAACAGGTCATTTTCTGGCTGGCAGGCAGTAACTAGTGGGGTGCCGCAAGGATCAGTGCTTGGGCCTCAGCTATTTACAATTTATATTAATGACTTTGATGAAGGGACTGAGTGCAATGTATCCAAGTTTGTTGACGATACAAAGCTAGGTGGGAAAGTAAGCTGTGAAGAGGACACAAAGAGCCTGCAAAGGGATATAAACAGGCTAAGTGAGTGGGCAACAAGGTGGCAGATGGAGTATAATGTGGGGAAATGTGAGGTTATTCATTTTGATAGGAAGAATAGAAAAACAGTATATTTTTTAAATGGTGAGAAACTATTAAATGTCAGTATTCAGAGAGACTTAGGTGTCCTCGTACAGAAAACACAGAGAGTTAGCATGCAGGTACAGCAAGCAATTAGGAAGGCAAATGGCATGTTGGCCTTTATTGCAAGGGGGTTGGAGTACACGAGTAAGGAAGTCTTGCTACAATTGTACAGGGCTTTGGTGAGACCACACCTGGAGTACTGTGCACAATTTTGGTATCCTTTTCTGAGGAAGGACATACTTGCCTTCGAGGCAGTGCAATGAAGGTTCACTAGACTGATTCCTGGAATGAGAGGGTTGTCCTATGAGGAGAGATTGAGCTTATACTCTCTGGAATTCAGAAGAATGAGAGGTGATCTCATTGAAACATACAAGATTCTGAGGCGGATTGACAAGGTAAATGCTGAGAGGTTGTTTCCCCTGGGTGGTTTATGTCCTTTCTCAGATAAGGAGACCAAAACTGTGCACAGTACTCCAAGCCATTTAAGACTGAGATGAGGAGGAATTTCTTCACTTGGGTTGTAGATCTTTGGAATACTCTACCCCAAAGGCCTGTGGATTCTGAATCGTTGAGTATATTAAAGGCTGAGAGGGATAGATATTTGGACTCTTGGGGAATCAAGGGATATGGAGATCGGGCAGGAAAGTGGAGTTGAGGTCGAAGATCAGCCATGATATTGAATGGTGGAGCAGGCTCGAGGGACTGTTTGGCCTACTCCTGCTCCTAATTCTTATGTTCTTACATTGGGATCATTGTTTTCAGAGTTGGATACCACTTGGATAGGGTTGCATGATGACATAGAGTGCAAATCAACTGCCCCCAATTCACTTCACATTTGCCATTGGTGGAGGACATCTCCTTTCAAGACCCACTAATCTCTCTAAGCAGAGAATACTGGTCATCTATGATGCCTCAGAGTTGCTCCAACATTATTGCTTATAACCATTTTCCATGTAAGTTCAAGCTCATGCTGACAATGGCTGCAGTTTGGATTTCGGAGACTAAATCGTTCACAACAGCAGTCACGAGAGAATTACCTGCTGTGCCTATGGCTTGTGTGACAGAGGTCCCCACTGCAGATACCACTGATTCTGCATGACAGACTGCCATTTAGGTAACTAGTTGTCCATAATGTTACTCCTGTGGGAAGAGAGACGTGTATTCTTCCCCCTTGATGAGATGCTGTCACTTTGAGATCCTGGAAATGAAAATTGGTGCTGTGGTGAATGGTGTGCTTAATGTGCTGCTACTTGGCCCTGCAGCAGAACCTGAGTGGGCCTTGCTGCAAACAGAGCAGATGGTCCATTATGAGTAAATCATTTGGATACTTTATTGCCATTCAATACATTATTATGAACTTGTGCAGAATCACTCTGTGCACTTTTTGATGTAACTTACTGTGCAAATCATTGAATACCTGAACAGTACAGATATAACATGAATCTTGCATTCCACACCAATCACCACAGATTCTACACCTTCTAAGTGCTTCCTTCTGAACAAATTTACAACAACTTGCTCTGGTGCCATTAATGGCTTATTGTCCCATCTATTGAAATCAGTGGATAATAGTAATGCCTGTTGTTACTTGCTCTAGAGTTGGGGCTGAAAGCGCTAAAAAAAAAATTACAAGAAAATGTGTTATTGTTACTTTCTCCAAAGGTGGTGTTGCAACCTCTCTGAACCTGTTACAACAAACACAGCTAAAAGACATGCCAGGACAGATTTTCCTCTTCTGCATTTGGTTATATCTAATCACCTATGCGCAGCACACAGAGGAAAATGGGGCAGGGGGAATCGCACATCCATAATGGAACCAGCCAATTTTCTGACTAACTGTAAGCAAAGCCACAGCAGGCCCATTGGTATCTTTTGCAGCTGATACTTTACTTCATTTCCATAAATGTCGTGCTACTATTTTAAAGTGATGTTAGTCCCTTCGCTTTGTGGTCTTCTACCAAATCACCTGCCAGATCTTCCACATTATGACACCGCATTAACTATTTTTATATCACCACATTAACTATGTTTGTGACATACTGTAATAGTTGTTGCCTCTTTAGGATATTGAGGGACCACGTTCCTGTAACAAAAATCTGTTCCTGATGCTCCAATATAGCTGTTATCATTGGATTAAGAGCCTGGTCTGAAAATCAGGTTTCCCTCACATTCTAGAGACATTCTACACACATTTTGTCAAAACATTGCTAGATTGAGGACTTTTTGACATTTATATCAGTTAAATAGCTTGTTAGCTCCTTGTGAACCACTAAGGGATCATTAGGGCCCATTTACCGATGGTGCGCTCTGGGAACAGAGCCACGCATTCCATAAATGCACTTGCTGAATCTGGTCAGTAAGGCCAGATGGTTGAATCACAAAACACCCTATTCAACAATGTTTAAGTTTTACATTTTTTGGCGGGATTCCAAAGAGCATGCACAAACATCATTACTGCCCTAATTTAATGCAATTCCATGCAGATTGGTCAAAGTATAATTTTTTTTCACTTGGTCACCCATTTTGCACTGCTCACTTATATAAAAAAAAAATCATGGGCTGCTGGGATTTGCTGGTGTGGCCTTTCAGAGTTTACTTTTTAAAGGATAGATGCATTTCAAAGTAAATGACTGCTGGAATTTTTCGCTGATGTTTGGATTTTTTAATTAGCATAGAGTAAAATATAGCTAACTATAAGCCAGGAATATGCATTCGGTGTCACTACGACTTAGAAATGCTAACAGTTAATTTTAGCTACCTTCTTTTTCATAGTAAAAGCCAAACAATATAAGAACATCCCATCTCGTCCACCAAAAAATACCCAACTTAAAATTGAGGAGCGGTAGCGACAGCAAAAGCTAAATATTTCATTAATTATTCATCTAAACTCTAATTAATAGGTTTTACTATAGAGCATCAGGGGGTAGGACAGAATGAGACTTTCAAAACATATTATGTAAAAATAATAAAATAGAGTGAGTAAATAGAAATAATTCAATAAACAAATACCTAAAATGAATTTATATTGGGTTAAATGTATAAATACGTCTGACAGGATCAGAGTCTAAAGTAATGTTGTGGCATGCATGATGTGGAGCTGCCTAAACTCACATGATTGCCACGTACTGAACCAGACAGGGAGAGAAAGATTGGGGGGGGAAATTTTGGTTGGTTAGCGCCTCAGGGGGCGCTAACGACGTACTGCCCGAGCGCGGCGATTTTAGCGCCGCCCACAAAATTCAACTGGCGGTTTGCGGTGGTGCTAAACACTACTGCCGTGATCTCTTGCGCCCGGAAATGGTGATGTCATCCAAGCGCGCATCACGCCCTGGACCGGAAATTGATTCTCGCCCCCTGCCTCAGTGCCTGCCGCTAGGAACGACAGGTAGAGGGGGACAGTCTGCAGTCGGCTGGGAGCTGGGGGAGCGCTATTTAAAGACGTGCGCTTCCTGTTTTTTCCTGTCGGCAATCAATTCTGCCTACGCACGTTGAGAGAGGGAGAGAGGCGTTTGGAGAGATTTGACAGTTTCCAACTTGAAGGAGTTTTGGTCATCAGCAAAACTGATCAGGTTCTCATTTTACTTGCTTTTGGTACTACCACATTTACAAGAGTTTAATGGCGGCTGTACTGGCACGGGGCCTCGCCCTCCAGCTTAACCATCGGAGGCAGTTGAGGCGGACAGAGAGTGGAAAACGTGGCCAGAGGGAGGAGGGCCAACAGGGCTCTCCACAATAGACCTTATCCTCCCAGGGTATTCCAGGAGCAGTTCTCATATATCCATCTGTCCGAGGAGCAGTGTATTAGAAGGCTCTGCTTCAGCAAGGAGGTGGTTACAGAGCTCTGCCACCTCCTGCAGCCAGAGCTCCAGTCTCAGCTCAGGACCAGGACGTCTCTGTTGGTGGCAGTGAAGGTCACAGTCGCTCTCAATTTCTACGCCAGCGGCTCGTTCCAGGCTTCAACAGGGGGTATTGCGAACATCTCCCAATTCGCTGTCCATTGCTGCATCCGGGAGGTCACAAATGCTTTCTACAGAAGGAGAAGGGAGTACATTTCATCCCCCATGACCTGAAACAAACAGCATGAACGCGCATGTGGTTTCGCAAGGATAGTGAGCTTCCCCATGGTTCAGGGCGCCATTGACTGCATGCACGTGGCATTGCAGGCACCTCATCAAAATGCAGAGGTGTTCCGCAACCGCAAAGGCTACCACTCTCTGAACGTGCAGTTGGTGTGCGACCACAGACAGCGTATCCTCGCCGTCAATGCCCGCTATCCTGGCAGCAGCCACGATTCATTCATCCTCCGCCAGACTGGTGCCCCAGCACTGTTCCTACCACCGCATCAAGCTCACGGCTGGCTCCTTGGGGACAAGGGTTATCCACTCTGTACGTGGCTGATGACACCGCTCCATAACCCCAACACTCCTGCTGAGCTCGCCTACAGTGAGAGCCATAGCGCCACTTGGAACCTCATCGAACAGACTATCTACGTGCTGAAGCAACGGTTCCTGTGTCTTGACTACTCTGGAGGAGCCCTGCAGTACTCCCCTGATCGAGTATCGGTTTTCATTGTTGTGTGCTGCATGCTGCACAACCTCGCCATTCTGAGGGCCCAGCCATTGCCACCAGGGATTGGTGGAACACCTCAGGAGGAGGAAGAGGGAGAGGAGGAGGATTAAGAGGAGGAGGAGCAGCAACAACATAGGAGGGAGGCGCTCAATGTTGCTTCTGCAAGGGCCGTTCGTGAACGCCTCATTACGCAGCGCTTCCGATGAATGAGAGAGCAGATGGCGTTTGGGCTCAACAACCACATCATTACAGCCAGCCCACAGCCAAAGTTCCAATGAGAAACATGAGGAAATTTGGAACGTTAAAATAATAATTTTTATTATTCTGAACAACTGTCTTATTCAGAACAACCAATAACAAACAAACACAACAATTTATTAACAAATAGAACTGGTTCTTAGCACATCGAAATAATTCTTAACAAAGTGAACAATATATTTACAAACACATCCAACTTTGGTACAAACACTCCCCCTATTTGGTCTAAAAATTTTAGTTAGTGGGCCTTCCTCAATGATCTCCCTCCCCTTCGCACTTCCCCCCTCCCAACCCTACTGCTCCTCCGTAATGTGACCCCAGTGGCTGCAGCAAGGCTGGTGGAAGGCTGCTGAATCTGGGAGCCAGAGACTGCAGATGGCCTTCAGGATGCCCTTGCCCAGCTCTGGGCCTGGAGGGCCTGGCTGCAGACTGCACCAACTCTGCATGGGCGGCATCAGTCTGGGCTGGCTGGGTTACAGGCTGTGGCAAGTGTAATGGCGGAGTGGCAGTGGTGGGAGCAGGAACGCTGTCATCCTGAGAGAGGTCAGCACCTTCCTGCTCGACCAACACACTGCCACTCCCCTGGGGCAGAACCACAGCATTCGGAGCAATCTGCTCGAGCACAGATTGCTGGCATGCTGCGGCACCATGAGATAGAAACATAGAAGATAGGAGCAGGAGTAGGCCATTCGGCCCCTCGAGCCTGTTCCGCCATTTAATGAGATCATGGCTGATCATCCAAATTCAGTACCCAGTCCCTGCTTTCTCCCCATATCCCTTGATCCCTTTAGCCTTAAGAAATATATCTAACTCCTTCTTGAATATATTTAATGAATTGGCCTCAACTGCCTTCTGTGGTAGAGAATTCCACAGGTTCACCACTCTCTGGGTGAAGAAATTCCTCCTCATCTCAGTCCTAAATGGCTTACCCCTTATCCTTAGATTGTGACCTCTGGTTCTGGACTCCCCCGCCATCGGGAACATCCTTCCTGCATCTAGTCTGTCTAGTCCTGTTAGAATTTTAAAAGTTTCAATGAGATCCCCTATCATTCTTCTAAACTCCAGCGAATATAAGCCTAATCGACCCAATCTCTCTTCATACGTCATTCCTGCCATCCCAGGTCTGGTGAATCTTCGCTGCACTCCCTCCATGGCAAGAACATCCTTCCTCAGATAAGGCGACCAAAACTGCACATAATATTCAAGGTGTGGTCTCACCAAGGCCCTGTACAACTGCAGCAAGACATCCTTGCTCCTGTACTCGAATCCTCTCGCTATAAAGGCCAACATACCATTTGCCTTCTTAACCGCCTGCTGCACCTGCATGCTTACCTTCAGCGACTGGTGCACAAGGACACCCAGGTCTCGTTGCACTTCCCCTTTTCCCAATCTATTGCCGTTCAGATAATCTGCCTTCCTGTTTTTACCACCAAAGTGGATAACTTCGCATTTATCCACATTATAATGCATCTGCCCAATCTCCCAACCTGTCCAAATCATACTGGAGTTTCTCTGCATCCTCCTCACAGCACACACGCCCACCCAGCTTTGTGTCGTCTGCAAACTTGGAGATATTACATCTAGTTCCCTCGTCTAGATCATTAATATATATTGTGAATAACTGGGGTCCTAGCACCGATCCCTGCGGTACCCCAGTAGTCACTGCCTGCCACTCGGAAAAAGACCCATTTATTCCAACTCTTTGTTTACTGTCTGCCAACCAGTTCTCTATCCAAGTCAGTACCTTACCCCCAATCCCATGTGCTTTAACTTTGCACACTAATCTCTTATGCGGGACCTTATCGAAAGCCTTCTGTAAGTCCAAATACACCACATCCGCTGGTTCTCCCTTATCTATTCTACCAGTTACATCCTCAAAAAATTCCAGTAGATTAGTCAAGCATGATTTACCTTTTGTAAATCCATGTTGACTTTGTCCGATCCTGTCACTGTTTTCCAAGTGCTCTGCTATTACATCTTTTATAATGGACTCTAGCATTTTCCCCACTACCGATGTCAGACTTACCGGTCTATAATTCCCCGTTTTCTCTCTACCACCTTTTTTAAATAGTGGGGTTACATTAGCTACCCTCCAATCCATGGGAACTGTTCCAGAGTCTATAGAATTTTGGAAGATGACCAGCAATGCATCTACTATTTCCAGGGCCACTTCCTTAAGTACCCTAGGATGTAGATTATCAGGCCCTGGGGATTTATCGGCCTTCAATCCCGTCAATTTCCCTAACACTATTTCCCTACAAATACTGATTTCATTCAGTTCTTCCCTCTCATTAGACCCTATGTTCCCCGACATCTCTGGGAGGTTATTTGTGTCCTCCTTTGTGAAGACAGAACCAAAGTATGTATTTAATTGGTCTGCCATTTCTTTGTTCCCCATTATAAATTCCCCTGATTCTGACTGCAAGGGACCTACGCTTGACTTCACCAATCTTTTTCTCTTCACATATCGATAGAAGCTTTTACAGTCAGTTTTTATGTTCCCTGAAAGCTTACTCTCATATTCTATTTTCCCCCTCTTAATTAATCCCTTTGTCCTCCTTTGCTGAATCCTAAACTGCTTCCAATCCTCAGGTTTGCTGCTTTTTCTGGCCAATTTATATGTCCTCTCCTTGGATCTTATGCTATCCCTAATTTCCCTTGTTAGCCACGGTTGAGTCACCTTTTTTGTTTTATTTTTATGCCAAACAGGGATGAACAAATTTTGTAGTTCATCCATGCGATCTTTAAATGTTTACCATTGCCTATCCACCCGTCAACCCTTTAAGTAATGCTCCCCAATCCATCCTAGCCAACTCGCGCCTCATACCATTGTAGTTTCCTTTATTTAAATTCAGGACCCTAGTCTCTGAGTCAACTACTTCACTCTCCATCTTAATGAAGAATGCTATCATATTATGATCGCTCCTCCCCAAGGGGCCTCGCACAACAAGATTGCTAATTATCCTCTCTCATTACATAATACCCAGTCTAAGATGGCCTGATCTCTAGTTGGTTCCTCGACATATTGGTCCAAGAAACCATCCCGTAGACACTCTAGGAATTCCTCCTCCACAGTATTGTTACTAATTTGGTTAGCCCAATCTATATGTAGATTAAAGTCACCCATGATAACTGCTGTGCCCTTATTGCACGCATCTCTAATTTCCCGTTTAATGCCATCCCCAACCTCAGCATTACTGTTTGGGGGTCTGTATACAACTCCCACTAACATTTTCTGCCCCTTGGTATTTCTCAGCTCTACCCATACAGACTCCACATCATCAGAGCTAATATCCTTCCTTACTATTGTGTTAATCTCCTCTTTAACCAGAAATGCTACCCCACCTCCTTTTCCTTTTTGCCTGTCTTTCCTGAATATTGAATACCCCTGGATGTTGAATTCTCAGCCTTGGTCACCCTGGAGCCATGTCTCCGTAATCCCAATTATATCATATCCGTTTACATCTATTTGCACAGCTAATTCATCCACCTTATTACGAATGCTCCTCGCATTAAGACACAAAGGGGTAAAAATTCACTTGGTTGCGCCTCCCGTTAGCGCCTTAAGAGGGCGCTAATGGGGCGCAAAGCCGCTAACGCCCGGGCGCAGCGATGTTTGCGCCGCTCGAGAACTTAACTTGAGATTGTGCGGCGGCGCTAAAACTTACCGCTGCGACCACCTGCGCGCGCAGATTGTGACGTCATTCCATGGTGCAACGCCCTTGTGGCGCCCCGTAGCAGAAATTGAGTGGCGCCCCCTGCCTTACCGCCTGGCGCTTCCAACGACCAGAAGACTGGAACGCTATCAATCGCTGTGGGGCTGGGGGGGGGGCGCTATTTAAAGGGGGCCTCTTCCTGTCTTTTATTGTTGGTGGCATTTTAGAACTACGCATTCTGAGAGAGAGAGGGAGAGACTTCTGGAGAGATTCAACGTTGTGTGAAGGAGTTTTGGGTACTGAGCAGCACTTTGCAGGTTCATTTTGATTTGCCATTCCTTGTATCGATTTAGCAGAGACTGTGGGAGCTGCACTCTGAGCTCTTTGCCTGGTACTCTCCATTGTACTTTCCAGCACATTTGATGTGCAAGTCTCTCCAGGCCGAGATTCAAGGCTGCAATGAACAGGATGTGGATGGAAAGCAAGATTAACCATCCCCTTTAAGAACTGGCCCGTGCCATTGTGTGTGTGTTCCATTGCTGACTGACATTACATGAGCTTCGCCAGCGCTCCGAGTTAGCGCCTCACTGCTCGCCCTTTGCGCCTTAAGAGAGGTGTGCAGCGCCTGCTTTAGCGCTCCACTCACCTCCCGGGGCGGTAAAAGTGAAGTTTCCTGTCAGTGCCGATAATTAGCGCCAGGCGCTAATATTTGCGTCCGGACGATATTTGCGCCCCAAATGGGGCGCGACCTAATTTCTACCCCAAAGCCTTCAGGCTTGTTTTTTTAACACTCTTAGTCCTTTTAGAATTATTATTTACTGTAGCCCTGATTGATTTACACCCTTGATTTCTCTGCCTTCCACTTTTGCTTTTCTCCTTCCTGTGTTTGTTTCTATCCTTGCTTCCCTTTCCTCTGTCTCCCTGCACAGGTTCTCAACCCCCTGCCATTTTAGTTTAAACCCTCCCCAACAGCACTAGCAAACGCTCCCCCTTGGACATCGGTCCTGGTCCCACCTCCGCCAGAACCGGTTCCAATGTCCCAGGAATTTGAATCCCTCCCCCCTGCACCATTCCTCTAGCCACGTATTCATCTGAAATATCCTTCTATTTCTACTCTGACTAGCACGTGGCACTGGTAGCAATCCTGAGATTACTACCTTTGAGGTCCTATTTTTAATTTACCTCCTAACTCCCTATATTCAGCTTTTAGGACCTCATCCCGTTTTGTACCGATATGCAGCACAACAACTGGCTGTTCACCCTGCAGAATGCCCTGCAGCCGCCCCAAGACATCCTTGACCCTTGCACCAGGGAGGCAACATACCATCCTGGAGTCTCGTTTGCAGTCGCAGAAACGCCCTATCTATTCCCCTTACAATAGAATCCCCTATCACTATAGCTCTCCCGCTCTTTTTCCTCCCGTCCTGTGCAGCAGAACCACCCATGGTGGCAGGAAGTTGGCTGCTGCTGCCTTCCCCCGATAAGCCATCTCGCTCAACAATATCCAAAGTGGTATATCTGTTTGAGAGGGGGTTGGCCACAGGGGACCCCTGCACTACCTGCCTGCGCCTACTACTCTGCCTGGCGGTCACCCATTCCCTTCCTGCCTGTGCAGCCTTTACCTGCGGTGTGACCAACTCATTAAACGTGCTATCCACGATGTCCTCAGCATCCATTCGCAGCTCCAGCGCCGCAATGCGGTCTGCCAGTAGCTGCAGCTGGATACACTTCCCGCACACATGGTCGTGAGGGACACAGGAAGTGTCCCTGATTTCCCACATAGTGCAGGAGGAGCATACCACGGGGCCGAGCTGTGCTGCCATGACTTAACCCTTTAATTAATTTAAATTAAATTAAATCAAATCAATACCACTAATTACACTACAATTAAATGATATACTCAAGGGCCCTTGTTTACGAGCACTCCCCGCTACACAACAGAGACCTTAGAAACTATAACCACAAAAATTAAGACCTTCTAAACTTTATAAACTATTAACCTTAACTGTCAAACTATAGAGTCGTATAAATACTCACCTGGCCGTACTCACCCAATCAGCTGCTTCCTCTTGCCAGTGTCACTTTTTGAATCGTGACGTGGCTCTGGAACGCCGCCGCCGGTCTGCGAGATTGGTAAGCCTGTGTAAAAAAGCCCGCGAAAGTGAGTTTAAATACTCACTGTTCTCTCCTGTTGCTCCCGACACCGGCCTCTGGAAAAAAAGCCCGCGAAAGTGAGTTTAAATACTCACTGTTCTCTCCTGTTGCTCCCGACTCCGGCCTCTTGAAAAAAAGCCCGCGAAAGTGAGTTTAAATACTCACTGTTCTCTCCTGTTGCTCCCGACTCCGGCCTCTTGAAAAAAAGCCCGCGAAAGTGAGTTTAAATACTCACTGTTCTCTCCTGTTGCTCCCGACACTGGCCTGGTGGACAGTGGTCGCATCAAGTGCTTGTGAGGCATCAATCTGAGACTGCATCAGAGCAGTCTGAGATTAGATAGCTCCAACCAATGACTTGATTTCAGCACTAAGCCGTTACATTGCCTCGGCCTGTGCTGCAATAGATGCTGCCACCTCACCCATTACACGCGGCGTGGGGTCTGGATTCCTATGGTCTCCCTGCAAGTCAACCATCCTCTGCCAAGAGGCATGGATGGGCTCGAGGGTTTGCGCACAGATGGCAGCTGTGCTGGCGGTGGACTCCTCCACACTCCTAGCCAGTGCATCCATGCTCTCGGGCAAGATTGCCATTGCACCCATGAGCTCAGTATGCATGCTCATCGCCTGTGTGTTCATCGCCACAATATCAAGGTCCTCAACCGAGTCCTGTGCAGCAGAACTCGTGCACGCACTCACCCTCAGGGAAGATGGCCCCCGAGCTTCCCTTTCCCTGTGGCGTTACTGCAGCCCGCTGGGTCCTGGAGCTTCACCCACATCAGAGCCAATTCCTCTGCTCCCCTCCAGTGGCCCCAGTATCCGATGCGTCATCCTCGGGAGACGCAGGCAGTGAGGCTTTGGCTAGGTGTTCCTGATACTCTCCGGTGTCGCTGCCACTGGGAGGCTAAGGGACAGGCTGTTCAGAAGGTGCCTCACTATCTGAAAGCAGGAAGGCACAAGAGTGGGTTTAATGTGAAGGGAAGGGGGCAGGAAGGGAGCAAGGAATGGAGACAGTATACTTAGATGGAAAGTGGGAAGGGCTTGTGTTGTATGGGGTAAATGGTATGAGAGAAGATGGAGAGGTGATGAATGTACCGTTGTTGTCCCCAAGAGAGTCGACCTCTCTGACTGCCACAGCGCCCACGACATGGCTCACGATGATTCTGTGCACTCGCTCCTCCAGCTGTGTGAGGGGGTGCAGCTCCGCTTGACCTCCTCCCGTGCGTAGCTGCTCCCTCCTGTTATGAGCAAGCTTGGCTTGCAAGAAAAAGGACAGCGTGTGAGTGAGTGTGCAGCTATGTGTTTTGCAGATGTGCCTACCATAGTTGAATAACCGTTAATGTCTGCAAGGTGTGAGATGTGAATGTGACTTTTAGTAGATGGGCATAGTTGTTGGGTGAGTGTTGGGGATTTGGCAGGTTATACCGTCTGTGCACAGAGTGAGGTTGAGATGGTGGGATGTAGAGGTATTTCAAGCATCTACTCACCCTGACCACCCAAGTGAGGTCGTTGAACTTTTTGCAGCACTGTGTGTGAGTCCTTTGGACCACGCTTCTGGACGAGATGTACTGGGTCAGCTCCCTCCATATCCTTGTGAACTCCTGGGGAAATGGCCTCCTGCCAATGTCTGGGAACAGTGTCACCATTCCACAGCCACAACCCGAGCCTCTAATGCCTGGGGCCCACTTTTTAGGCATCCCGGGCAAACACAAGCCCCTTGAAAATATGTTAATGAGGGGCCGAACACCTGTTGAATGACCCCATTTCAAATTAATTCCCGATGACGGGGGGCAGACATCGGGCCTGCTCTGCTACGAACACTTTTTTTTGATGAAGTAACAGGGAGGATCAATGAAGGGAATGCAATGGATGTTGTCTACACGGATTTTAGGAAGGCATTTGACAAAGTACCACATAGAAGGCTGGTTAACAAAATTGAGGCTCACGTAATAGGTGGGTCAGTGGCAGCTTGGATAAGGAATTGGCTTAAGGACAGAAAACAGCGAGTTGTGGTAAATGGCTGTTTTTCAGACTGGAGGATGGTAGACAGTGGTGTTCCCCAAGGGTCTGTGCTGGGGCCACTGCTTTTTTTGATATATATAAATGACCTGAATGTTGGAATACAAAGTAGAATTTCTAAATTTGCCAGTGACACCAAACTTGGGGGTGTGGCAAACAGTGCGGATGATACCAATTGACTGCAACAGGACATAGAAAGGCTAGCAGAATGGTCAGACAAGTGGCAGATGGAATTTAATACAGAGAAGTGTGAGGTGATGCATTTTGGCAGAAGGAACAGGGAGAGGCAATATACACATAATGGCACAGTTTTAAAGAGTGTGCAGAGACAGAGGGACCTGGGAGTTAATGTGCATCGGTCCAGAGGGACCTGGGAGTTAATGTGCATCGGTCCCTGAAGGTGGCATGACATATTGAGAGAGTGGTTAACAAAGCATATGGGATCTTGGGTTTCATAAATAGAGGTATTGAGTGCAAAAGTAGAGAAGTTATGCTGAATCTTTATAAAGCGCTGGTTAGGCCACAACTGGAGTATTGCATCCAGTTCTGATCACCACACTTTAGGAAGGATGTGAAGGCCCTTGAGAGGGTGCAGAGGAGATTTACCAGAATGGTTCCCGGGATCGGGGATCTTAGCTACAAGGACAGGTTGGAGAAGCTGGATTTGCTTTCATTAGAGAAAAGGAGGTTGAGGGGTGATTTGATAGAGGTATACAAAATTATGACGGGTTTGGATAGGCTAGGCGGGGAAAGGCTGTTCCCACTAGTTGATGGTACAAGGTCTAGTGACACAGATTTAAGGTTTTGGGCAAAAGATATAGGGGGATGTGAGGGAAAACTTTTTTACGCAGCGAGTGGTGAGGACTTGGAACTTGCTGCTGACGGAAGTGGTGGAAGCGGAAACACTCAATGTTTTCAAGGGGAGTCTGGATAGGCACTTGAGGGAAATAAACTTGCAGGGCTACGGGAATAGAACGGGGAATGGGACTGTGTGGATTGCTCTACAGAGAGCCGGCATGGACTCGATGGGCCGAATGACCTCCTTCTGTGCCATTATGACTCTATATGACTCTATGGGATAAAAATTGTGTTGCGCCCCGAAAAAGTTAGCGCCCCCGCGGCTGAGTTTCCCAGGTAGCACCCCGAGAGGGAGGAGGGGCGCTACTGGAAGCGCCCTGCGTCCCTCTTGAAGCGCTGCGAGTCGCACCGCGGTACTGCAGGCCTTCCTCCCCTTATTAAAGGAGAGGGGCCTGGCGCAGCGAGTCACAGCGCCCAGCTGGGCCACCAGGGATTGGGAGTGCCGGCAAATAAGCAGCCGGCACCCCGCGTGGGGGGCTTCACGGGGGCCGGGGACAGCAATGGGGGCAGGTGCTGGCAGGCGGCCAGCAATAAAAATGGCCGCCCGCCACCTCCCCTTTAACTAGCGCCACCCCTGGCCGCAGATCGGCCCCCCTGACCCCGATGGATGTAGCATCCGGCGGTAAGTCGGGGGGCGCCACCCAATATTATAGCCGAGGCGATGATGTCATCGCTGACGGCGCGGCGCTAACGGTTAGCGCCGCCGCTAACCTTCCGCTGAATTTTGTGGGAGGCGTTAGCAGCACCACGCCCAAGCGCTAGTTCATTTGCGCCCCGTTAGCGCCCATCAACCGAATTTAGCCCCCTATGACTTCAGCGGCCCCCATGGCCACCAAAGAACCGTAACTTTAAAACAGTTTTTAAAAACCCTTTCTGTGGAGCCAGGAGGAGCAAGCGTGTTCCTTCAGCACAGGTGTCGCAATCGCCGCCCTCTCCTGACAGTTTGCTTCAACCCCCTGCTCCCAGGACTTAGCTGAGGGCCGTTGCCAGTGAGGACTAATTTCTAGCCACAACATATGTTGTTTTAGAGCTGACAGGGGAACAGGCTAAACTGGATTTAGTGATGAGTAATGAACCTGAATTAATTAACCATCTTACCATAATATGATTGAATTTGATATTCGGTTTGAGAAGGAGAAGCGAAGTTACAAAGCAAGGGGGAGAAATTTCCCTCCTTTGCGCCTCCCGTGGGGGGGCGCTAATGGGGCGCAAAGGCCTTTTCGCCCGTGCATGGCGCTGACTTCACCTCCCACCAAATTTGGCGGGAGTTTAGCGACGGCGCTGTGGGTTTGCGCCCCGATCTCCTGCACCTGGAGATCATGACGTCATCTCTGGGCGCATCACACTGGTAGCGCCCTAGCACAAAATTTCCCCTTCGCCCCCTGCAGCAGTGCCAGGTGATGGCAGCGACTGCTGCAGGGGACGTGAGCAGGGCAGCCGGCCGCTAGCGGGGCGCAATTTAAAGGAGAGGTGGCCGGCCTGATCGCGCGGTACTCCCGCTCCCTGGTGGTCCAGGTAACTTTAAAAAAAACTGCAGAGTTTGCAGCGTGGGAACCCTTCCCTTTAATTCAGGGAAGAGCCCCTGCAACGCGGCAGCACTACACGGCCTAGTGTGTGGCGCTGCTGAGCTGTGTGTCGTGAACCCCCCCCACCCCCCCTTGCGTTCCAAGAAGGAAGTGGAGTGCTTCACTTCCCTCTTGGAGCAAAAAATGGGAATTTCAGAGAGGCTGGAATAAGTTAGTGCCTGGCGCTAACTTTTCCAGCTTTTCTGAATTAGCGCCCCAAACGGGGCTCGAGGGGAATTTCTAGCCCCAAGGTTTTAAATTTAAGTAATGCAAACTTCAAAGGGATGAGAAATAAATTGATCTCAGTAAACTAGACTGAGCTGTTAATGGTATGTATTCATTGCTGTAACAAGAGCATATTCTCAGCAATTGCTCATTTCAAAATCATGTACTCTTGCAATCTCATTGTCAGACTATGTGTTATGAAGAAACATTTTTTTTTCAACCAAGCAAAATATAGCCTCTGTTAACAACAAAAAAAGCACAGCCTTCTTTTTGAATTGAATTCTAGGACTTTATCTTGAAGTCTTTTATTAAATATTAGATCAGGCATTGCCTCCTCTCTGGTGTTTCCTTCCCCCATGGCTTTAATTTGCTGTGCCAATGAGTCTACCTGCATTATTTGCATGAATTTATGTCCCTGTTTGGAAAGATTCTCACCCTAATTCCACTTTAATTCAAGATAATTAAAATCATCCATAATTGGTAACTTGAGTTTCCACGGTGTGCTCCTTATTTGCTTGAATAATTCCATATCAATTTCTTTTTTTTTGCCCAAATTGTCTGGAGAAATTCCCAATTAATTTTCTTTCCTGCTGTCAGAAGTAATAAGTATAAGAAATTCTTCCTGCCTCTTTATAGTTTTAGGCATACACTTTTGTTCACAATCAATTAGTTGTGGTTGACAGAAGTTTTGAATTGTGAACTTCCATAATCGGACATTCTGTTTGTTGAGCAAACAGATTTTTCAATTTATTATACCAGAGGAGTGGTGTTGCTTTTTATGGTAACTTGACCTGTGTGTTTGATTTCTCTCTTCTTGAGTGACAGCGACGGGGAACTTTCACCGGGTCTTGAGAAGGCAGCAAGTCACTGATCATAACAATTAATCACTCAATTTCATAATGAACTGCTGGTACTGAAAGAAGGGATAGGACCTATTTGAAGATAAGAACATGAGAGACCATGGAGTAAAAAAGGCTATTCTGTCATCAAGCCCTCTCATCCACAGTTCATAAGAACATAAGAACATAAGAAGTAGGAGCAGGAGTAGGCCATACGACCCTTCGGGCCTGCTCCGCCATTCAATAGGATCATGGCTGATCCGAACCTAGACTCACGTCCACTTCCCTGCCCGCTCCCCATAACCCTTAATTCCTTATCAGCTAGGAAACTGTCTATCTCCGTTTTAAATTTATTTAATGTCGCAGCTTCCACAGCTCTCTGAGGTAGCAAATTCCATAGATTTACTACCCTCTGAGTGAAGAAGTTTCTCCTCATCTCAGTTTTGAAACGGCAGCCCCTTATTCTAAGATTATGCCCCCTAGTTCTAGTCTCACCCATCAGTGGAAACATCCTCCCCGCATCCACCCGATCAAGCCCTCTCACAATCTTATATGTTTCGATAAGATCGCCTCTCATTCTTCTGTATTCCAATGAGTAGAGGCCCAACCTACTCAACCTTTCCTCATAAGTCAACCCCCTCATCTCCGGAATCAACCGAGTGAACCTTCTCTGAACTGCCTCGAGAGCAAGTATATCTTTTCTTAAATATGGAAAGCAAAACTGTACGCAGTACTCCAGGTGTGGCCTCACCAGTACCCTGTATAGCTGAAGCAAGACTTCCCTGCTCTTATACTCCATCCCCCTTGCAATAAAAGCCAAGATTCCATTGGCCTTCCTGATCACCTGCTGTACCTGCATACTAACCTTCTGTGTTTCATGCACCAGGACCCCCAGATCCCTTTGTACTGTAGCACTTTGCAGTTTCTTTCCATTTAGATAATAACTTGCTCTTTGATTTTTTCTGCCAAAGTGCATAACCTCACACTTTCCAACATTATATTCCATCTGCCAAATTTCCACCCACTCACTTAGCCTGTCTATGTCCTTTTGCAGGTTTTTTATGTCCTCCTCACTCACTGCTTTCCCTCCCATCTTTGTATCGTCTGCAAACTTGGATACGTTGCACTTGGTCCCCTCCTCCAAATCGTTAATATAGATTGTAAAGAGTTGGGGTCCCAGCACTGACCCCTGCGGAACACCACTAGTTACTGATTGCCAACCCGAGAATGAACCATTCATCCCAACTCTCTGTTTTCTGTTAGATAGCCAATCTTCCACCGATGCCAGTATATTACCCCCAATCCCGTGATTTTTTATCTTGTGCAGTAATCTTTTGTGTGGTACCTTGTCAAATGCCTTTTGGAAGTCCAAATACACCACATCCACTGATTCCCCTTTATCCACCTTGTTTGTTACGTCCTCAAAGAATTCGAGCAAATTTGTCAAGCATGATTTCCCTTACTGCATTACTACCTTAATCATGAACTTTACTACACTCTGGACATCTTTTGTCTAAGTTTAGATTGTACTCACAACTAGGAAATTCTTGAAGTTTCCTAGCTCAGCCCATTAGTACAAACTAAGAAAAATTCTCCCTGGAGATTCAAAAGCTCCATGTTTCAACATCATACGTTTATTCATTAGATAGAATCCACCAGGAATACATTGTTTGCAGATAATCAAAGTCCTGTTTCAATAGAAGGCAGTCAGAGTAGTGATGAAAGACCAAATTATAGTTTGCTGCTGGAAAAGAAATTCAGCAATTTTTTCAATTTTTGACCATCTGTGAGCAGGAACAATGTCATCAGGCTACTGTTTTGGACAAATCTCTCTGATAGCTGGTAAAAGCAAAATGCAAAACCTGAATGTACTACTCGCACTTGTAGAACATTTGTAGTGTTCAAGTGAAAACATCACTTGAAGGGACAAAGTGTAAAAGATATTAGCACAACAGTTTAGAAAGATAGCATTTGCAGTAGCTATTCCTGCAGTACAAGATAGAGAATGGAATTTCCTGATCGATTCATGAAAAATTCCAACAATTTGAATGCACCTTGTACAAGGCACAAGTCCACAATGGATCAAATAAGATTTAATGGGGGAGAAATTCGGTATCGCCCTGTTTGGGGCGCAATTATCGGTTGGGCGCAAAGTTTAGCGCCTGGCGCCAATTATCGCCTCCGACTGCAAACTTGGCTTCTATCGCCCCTGGAGGTGATTGGAGCGCTAAATCAGGCGCTACACACCTCTCTTAAGGCGCTAACGCCGAGGAGCGAGGCACTAACTCAGAGCGCTGGCGAAGCTCATGTGATGTCAGTCAGCAATGGAACACAGACACACTGGCGTGAGCCAGTTCTTAAAGAGAGGGTCGATCTTGCTCTCAATCCACACCCTGCTCATTGCAGCCTTGAATCTCGGCCTGGAGAGACCTGTACATCAATTCTGCTGGAAAGAACAATGAAGAGGCCCAGGGAAAGAGCTCAGAGTGCAGCCCCCATAGTCTTCTAAATCGATGCAAGGAAGGTCAAATCAAAATGAACCTGCAAAGTGCTGCTCAGTACACAAAACTCCTTCACACAGCGTTGAATCTCTCCAGAAGTATCTCTCTCTCAGAATACGTGGTGCAAAAATGTCGCCGACAAAAAAAGGCAGGAAGCGGCCGCCTTTAAATAGCGCTCCCCCAGTCCCTTCCCAACTGCAAAACGTTCCCCTCAACCTGTCGTTGCTAGCGGCAGGCGGTAAGGCAGGGGCACCACTCAATATCCGGTCCAGGGCGCTACCAGGGCATTGCACGCTCGACTGACGTCATGATCTGCTGGCACAGGAGGTCGTGGTGGTAGTGTTTAGCACCGCCGCAAAATGTCTGGTCAATTTCGCGAGCGGTGCAAACATCGCCGCGCCCCGGGCGCTAGTTGCTTTGCACCCCATTAGCGCCCTGTTAGGGCGCTAACGGGAGGCGCAAAGCAACCGAATTTTTCCCCCATTATGTTTTGTGAGCAATTGCAAATCTTCACTGTCGATCAAATTAAGAGACCACAATGGACCTCTTGGAACGTTCTACACTTTATGGAATTTTTAAATGTTAAGAGAGAAACAGGGCACTGGCTTGTACTCTTACATCTTGGGGACAGATCTCTTTGCATGTCACTGTAAGGATCATTATGCACCTTCTAAACACTCATTGTATATTTAGCATCCTACTCTAGCCATTTCATTGATGGTGATAAAGCTTCTACATGGTTCGGTGGAAGTATCTGTTCGATTCATTGGAGAACTTGGTTCAGAATTCACCCAATGGAGCAAAAGTTTGTACTCTGGTCACCAAGCTTACATCTTGATTTCTGTCATTGTTATAATACATTTCTTTTCAGAACAGATGGGACCATTAAGACAAAAATGCCCTGTAACTATTCATAGTGCTGGAGTTATCAAGAAGATACCTGCATTCAAAGATTTTGTATGGCAGAAAAAAATTCAAGGTACTAGCTGATCTCCAGTGAGGACAACCTCTGGCATTCCACCCCCACTGAGAAGAAACACTCCCCCACACCCCTACCCACGGAAAAGTAACTCACCGCCACTAAGAAGCAATTGCCTTCCCCACCGTATGAGACACAAATTGGACCTTATCCAGCTCCCTCACCCAGAAGCAACTCAAGCTTTTGCTCCACCACACACTGAGAAGAAAATATCCTTTAGCACTATTCCCCCATCCCTTCTCGCACATAAAAGGAACTGGGGCCTGTCTATTGCCCCCCTCACCCTTACTGAGCTGAAAACATACCCTCTACAATCGCCCTCCAACTGAGAACACTGCCCCCCCCCCCCCCCCCCCCCCCGACTGAAAAGAAAATTGCTTCCTCCCCGTTACATGGATATGGGCCCAAGCCCAGAGTAGCTCTTCCCAACCCCATCCCCCACACCCACCACAATGAGGAGAAAATCAGCCCTGGCCAAGTGCCACCCCTGCTTTCATGTTCCCTGTTGCCCCCTCTTCTTCACCCCTTTGCCTCCCCTTTACCCTCCTCTTTCCACCTCCCATCTCCCTTTCCCCAAACACCTCCTCTTCTGCCTTCCCGTGTCTCCTTCTCCCTCCTATTTCCTGGCTCCCCCCCCACCCCCAACCAGGGTTCAATTATTTCCCCCCACCTTCTAACCCTCCTTGACCTGAGTGCTGCACTTATTTTTGACTTCCTGTCTGCAAAGCCACTGGAGATGAACTAGAATTCTTTACATTTGCCCAGGCTTTCATTTTTATTATCTGCACGGTAAGCGTTAAATGCTTACTTTTTTGTTTCGGATTTCATCAAATTTCCCAATTCAACCATGGAATTACAATCTTTGATTTACTCTGTTGTTTCTTCAGTGGAATTTACTTTCCTTCTCCTGTTTAAATATTTTCCATTGTTGATCTATGATTCTTTTTGCCAGTTTTTTCTTCGATTTAATCTGGGCAATGTTCTTTTTAGTTCTGCTATAATTTGATTTTTTTTTCCCCCAGTCAAGTGCCCTTATACTCGACATTTTGTTTTGATTTTCTATTCTTGTACTGAACCTAACTATTATAGTCACTGCTTCCCAAACATTCCATTACCTTTAGGTCATCCATTTGCTCTGTTTCAAAAACAACATCTTGCATTTATATAGCGCCTTTAACATAGTAAAATGTCCCAAGGTGCTTCACAGGTGTGTAATCAGTCAAATATTGATACTGAGCCAAAGAAGGAGGCGTTAGGACAGGCTTGGTCAAAGAGGTAGGTTTTAAGGAGGGTCTTAAAGGAGGAGAGGCGGAGAGGTTTCGGGAGGGATTTCCAGAGCTTAGGGCTTAGACAGCTGAAAACATGACTGCCAATGGTGGGGTGAAGGAAGAATGGACAAGTGGCCAGAGTTGGAGGAATGCAGAGATCTCGGAGGGTTGTCGTGCTGGAGGAGGTTACAGTGATGGGAGGGGCGAGGCCGTTGAGGGATTTGAACATAAGGATGATAATTTTAAAATAGAGACTTTCGGGGACTGGGCGCCAATGTAGGTCAGCCAGCACAGGGATGATGGGTGAACGGGACTTGGTGCGAGTTAGAATACAGGCAGCAAATGTTTTGGATGAGCTTAAGTTTATTTAAGGGAGGCTGGCCAAGAGGGCATTGGAATAGTCGAGTCTGGAGGTAACAAGGCACGGATGAGGCTTTCAGCAGCAGATGGATTGAAGCAGGAGCAGAGACTGGCGATATTATGGGAGTGGAGGTAGGCAGTCTTGGTAATGGAAAGGATATGGGGTCGGAAGTTCAGCTCAGGGTCAAATAGGATACTAAGTTTGCTAACAGTCTGGTTCAGCCTGAGATGGTAGTCAAGGAGGGGGATGAAATCGATGGCTAGGGAACAGAGTTCTCTATCACAAAGACCGCCTACTTTCATCTCTGTAACATCGGCCATTTGTGCCCCTGCCTCAGCCCATATGCCTTTGTCCAAACTTGACTATTCCAATAGTGGTGGACATCTTCCACCCTCCATAAACTTAAGATCATCCAAAATTCTGCTTCCTTGTATCCTGTTCTACTTGAAGTCCCAATTACCCATCACTACTGTCTTTGCTGACCTACACTGGCTCCTGGTCTGCTAATGTCTCCAATTTAAAATTCGCATCCTCTTATTTAAATCCCATCATGGCATTGGCCCTCTCTATCACTGTAATCACCTCCAGCCCTAACCCCCTTTCCACCTCCTGATCTCTTTGTTCCTCTGACTCTGGCCACCCCACCATTGGTAGTCATGTCTTCAGCTGTCCCGGCCTCACACTCTGGAATTCCCTCCCTAAACCCCTCCACCTCTCCACGTCCCTCTCCTCCTTTAAAATCCTCCTTAAAATCAATTTTTTTGACCAAGCTTTTAGTCACTCCTAATATCACCTTCTTTGTCTCGGTGTCCATTTTAGTTCAATTATACTCTGTGAAGCGTCTTGGGACATTGTTCTATGTTAAAGGCAGTACTTAAATGTAAGTAATTGTTGTTGTTGATGCATCATTCATTCACATGTTTGTGGGCAGTAGAGAACTACTTGAAAGCTTATCTGTCCCAATTAATTTGCTGTGGGTCCAATCTTAGTACAATTATAGGTTCCATATCTGTTAATTGTAGGGTGTAGCAGATTACTGTAATGACAAAAAAAAGGATTTCTTTCATAAGAGAAGGTTCAAGTTCAGGGGTCGTTCAAGAAAATCAGAACAAAAATGAGTTGCCCAAAAGACATCTGCAGATTGTAGAACTTTTGAGGGCTTACTGGCAAAGAATCAAAACTAGAGATTTTATCAAACAGGAACACACTTTGACCTAAAATTTCCTTGCATTATTCTGCCAGTTTTCAGGCAGATTCAGGGAAGCCAAAAGAGGAAAATGAGATGGGGAGACATTGAGCTGAATCCTTGCCCCTCGAAACCCTTGTTAAAATTTTCCGCCCAGGGCAATGTTAACAGCCGACAGCTCTGATGAAATTCTGCCTGTCATATGCAAATGATATTTAAATGAACACGCAGTCACTAACTTTGAATTCCCTTCCTTACCACCTGTGATCCACTCTTGAAATGCACACTGATATAAAAAGGTATTCAGTGGTGCTCGACCACTGCCGACGAAGGAAAGGACAGGGGAATGGAACGAAGTGAATAGCCCTTTCAGAGAGCCGGCACTGATGTGATGGATCAAATGCCCTCACTGTCTGGAACATATTTTCCCTTTCCTGTTCCTGCACCTGTGGCAATTTCCTTACCTGGTCACAGTGAATACAGGAAAATCAGTTGGGGAAAACCGTATAACCTAATGGAGCCCACCAGATTTTTCATCCATTTAAGTTAGTGCACGAAAAATTGGGCGGGCTACTTTTTTGGTTTGCACTCCTCCCCACGTGGTTTTCCTGTATTTGCTGCACCCAAGAGATCCAATTGCCTGAGGAACATGCAAATCTGTCCCAATGATTCTGTGGTTACTTATCACCAATACAGGCACATATATATGTATGTTCCTAAACTATTATAGAAAATTTAGATAAAGTTTTCTTTCTTATGTCGAATGTGATCATGATATAAAAATGATAAATATGTCAAGGCTACAGTCTCGTATAGTAAAACTATAGCATAGAGAATCATTCAAGACAGGTAAATGCTCTTTTCTCTGTGACCATGTGTGCCAACTGGTTATATAAAAATCCAACAATGTGATATTTACTGGATCATGGATTTTTATTCCTGAATTGTTTCCAACATCAAGATATATTACAGTTCTCTTTGAAATTCATTTAACAGTGATACAAAATGATCTGTAGAAGCCCGCTATTCATTTTACTAAGGCTTCTTTCAGCCAGTATTTAATTTCAAACAAGAAATTTGTGGAGGTATTTTAATTTTAATTTCAAACATTTTCTTATTTGTAGTTCTGTTTATGAACTATTTGCTGATCTGGGTAAGAGATGCCAAGAGGAGGCTAGACACTTCCTCAGAGAAAAGGAGTTTCAAAAGTAAAATGGGAGGGTAAATTTCCGCAGGCCTCTTTCACATATCTGGGCAGCTATTCTCAATGCAACATTGGCAGAGGGCTGGAAGGTAGAGAAAATTAGTAGCATTATATGGTTAAATAATAGTGCTCAACACAAGTGGACCTATCAAGAGAAGAGAAAAACTTTAACATTCAGGCATGAAAAAGAAATCAAAAATCCAACTTCTAAACAATGGTAATTCTAATTCTGGTTCACCCAATTAATTCAGTTGTATTATTGGAGGTACTGTATTTTTTGTTTAAATTGTGAATTATATTATCCATTGGTTTCAGTGAGGTTATAATGTATTAAAAAAAATATATCAATAAAAATAACAACTTTGTAATTATTGGAAAAAATGCATTTCCCTCTGTTGTGACGACCTGTATAAATTCAGCAAGCAGTGCAGTTAAGCATATTAATACCCACTTTCTCTTGTCTATAGCAGCAGATTGAGAAACTGCTTGTTGTTTTACCTCATTATTACTCTTAGCAATTACTAAGCCTTTAACGTTTTTGACATTTCTTTATTTAAAATTTATTTATGGAGCCATTATGCTTACCCTTGTCTATTCAAAAAATTAATGATGCTTATAAAGTGGATATAAGTTTAGCCCATGTTCTCATGGTACTGGAAAGCTTTTAGTATCAATATATATGGCGAATTAAGCTCGAATTTTTAACATTTATATTCAAAAGGCATTGAGGGAGAAATTCAACTCACGGCCATCCGTTTTGCGCCTCAGAAATGGGCAACCTGTTGTTGAGGATCAGGAAGGCACCTCGGCTGCCCCCTTGATGCCCAAGGCCTACCTGGTGCACACTTCAGATGGGTCTGTAAATGGGCAAGCAGTCTGGCTGCCTGAAACAGGGTCCTTAAAGATGCAAATTAGGTCCCAACATCAGCTGTAGGGCCTCTATTGCAAAATTCAGGTGTAAATGGGTAGAGTCCTGACTGCTGTTAGCATGTCTGGAACTACTGGTTGAGAAACTGGGGGTTTGGACCTGGATGGGATTGGGGCCTGAAGTACAAAGCTGGAGTGGGAAGTGTGGACAGTGGAGCTGAAGCTATGCTACTTTCCTTATTATGTGCTCAGCAGATCAGCTGGTCATAGTTGATCAAGAGCATCTACAAATTTAAAACTCTCACTTCTGGTCTGCAATGATCACCCCACTGTGGTGCCAACTCAGATAGCGGGGTTTTGACCTGGATAGTAATGGGAGGAGAGCATGGAGCCAGGGACAGCAATGGGAGTGGGGTTTGGAGCCATGACTCGGGACAGAAATGCTCCTCGAACAACTAAGAGGAAAGAATGGAGGGAGTGGAGCTGAAACACTAAGGATAGGTCCCAGTAGGAGGGAAGTGATCCAGAGCTGGAAAAGTTGAGGTGACCTGGGAGGGAGAGATTCTCCTTGGAGTAATTGGCACAGGCTTGGGAAGCAGTAGAGTCAGTAAAATATAAGGATAAGATGGAAAATTGTAGACAGCATGTCTGTAATTTCCCGATATGTGCTCAATTTAGGCTTAGATTTATCTCAGATAAGAGTTAGAACATCAGAATAGAGTTTTCCAGCCACTTTTATTACTGGAACTATTTTGGTCAGATCCTAAAACAGCTCAGCCATTTTATGCAGTTAAATTGACTATGAACTGGAAAATCAAGGTCAGTGATGCAATTATGTAATTATATAACTGCATTCAACTAATTGGCAAAGTGACTGGAAAGCTGAATCAACAACTTCACTGTAACCAATTTGTCCATAAATTTGGGAACAGATCACCTATTGAGTTAGGGCTATCAGAATCCAAATCAATTTACCACCAGCCATCCTGATAGGATTTTTATTAGTAACTGGAAACTGGATTCAGAGTGGTCCAGTTCCCAGCTTCATTAATAATCTAGTTAATAGTGTCTGAAAGGCTGACTGTTTCAGATGAATGGATCAGGGATTGGACCCCCGGGATCGGACCACCACTACCTCCCTTCACGGAGTAGGGGCTCGCACCTACCTGTGGTTGCGGTCTCCTATCCAGCGTTCCCCTGTCAATCAGGCTGACTTCTGGACCGGTAACCTGTCCATGTCGTCCGGGTGGGTCAAAATCTTAAAATTCCGGCCAATGACCCTGATATTTACTGGGGCAGGATTTCCAAGCAGGGGTAGGAGTTCTGGTCGGGTTTCCCCCGTATTTCTTTTAACAGGTTCCCCGCCCGGAAGCCAGCCTAATTGACAGGCTTGGCTCCCTGTCAGGCGGGGAACGCTGCAGAAGAGTCCGCAGCCCAGAAGCAGGTAAACTTTGTGCTGCTTAGGGTACAGCGTGGTTTGGAGGGTCGGGAGGTGATCGCGGGGAGAGATCGGATGGAGAGATGGGGGTCGGAGAGAGATTGGAGGGAGAAATGGGGGTTGGAGAGAGATGGGGGGAGCGGTCAGGGGAGAGTCAGTGATCCCCGGAGAGTGAGGTGTCGGTGATTCATGGGGCGGCGGGGTGGTAATCGTGGGGGTTCGGTGATCATGGGGTGGGGGGAAGTCGGTGATCCCGGTGGAGAATTGTATAGTGTAATGGATTCCAATACTGAACTCAGCCCAGACTCATAGGATGAATGTCTATTCTCTCTCTGCTGGCATTAAGGGTTCTGTGTAAACTGAATTTGGCCAGTTTCATACACAGCATTTTGCAGGAGTGGGTCCATAAACCTGCCCACAAGTTGGCAGTAAATTGTCAATCTCACTCAGAGGCTATAAAGATGTTCTAATGTGTGAAATGGATAACTTTACAATGTTTTAGTCAGAGGGATGCTCTTTTGAACTGAAAGTATATTGTTGCACAGAGTAAAAGCTGTTTTATTCTGCATCTGAACCATGCTACACCAGGTGCTTGATACTTAAATTGGATAATGAAAGTGGGAAAATACTCCATTCTATAGTACATCTCAGCTTGGTGCCCAGAAAAATATCAATTAAATGATTATTTTTTGTAACTAATTTCTGAAACAAAAATGGACTGATGACGAGACTCACTTTTGAATATAGGAGTATATTTTCTTCTGTTTTCTAATCATTAGGTCACAAGATAAATATGAGGAAGGACCTTCAGCCCATTCAGCTCATTTGTGCAGTAAAACCTACAATTTGCTCCAATTACAGCATCCAGTTATTTCTTACATAATTCAAAGTTTGTTTGCCTTCAGTAAATTCATTCGGAGTGTTGATCACTTTTTATGTGCTGCTAGTGAAAAAGTCAACAGGATCATAAAGCAAGGGATAATCCACTTTATATTTCTGCCAATTTATATTTTTTGCCAACATTAGTGAACAGAGGAAAATATACCCCATAATGTTTCACAAAATTAAAATAGAAGCATTAACATCTATTACCTGTGGTTATTACCAAGGTTTGATTAAACCTTTGAATACTTAATATTTTTCTTTTTATATTTAGCATTAGGAGCACAACGCAGGAGGAGTCCAAGTTCCATTGCCATTAATGTGTTCGAACGGAATTTGGGAAGCCATATTCTACAGGTAAGTGACACAACCAGCTAGGATTATTTATACCTGATGTTATTGACTATGGTTCTTTCATTGGTTGGAGATTAGTTATTTTATTGAAAACCTGTTACTGTGGAGGCATAACAAAAGGTTTCTGTCATCAATTAAAGAGTTAGGTGGGATAAAATGCTTGTGTTTTCTATTGTCCTGGCATATTTTGAATGTGAGCTGTTTTTATTTTGCTATAACAAATAGGCATTGGCTTCTGATTAAGGCACAGCAGAAATTCTTATGGTTAGGATTGGATGCCTTTGAGTTCACATAACATTCAGTTACAAATACTACATCTAATATGCGATCTGGTTAACGTATATTTTTAAAGAAACATTTAATTAATATATTTTTGTTAATTGTACAAAAGCTCTGATTAATGATGTATCTCCAGGGAAACTAGTTTTGAATGGATATATGTTTACTTTAGCAACCATGTGCTTGTCCATTCTATCATTACAAATGACAAAGACGCTACATAAATGTTATCCATTGACATGCAATATGATATGTCAAATTTTGACTGATTATAATTCAATAAAATAAAGATGCTGTAAAATATCCACCTGCATGCCTAACTAGTGTATTGAGTTTCAAACTTGTCTCATCCTAGCTTAATTTCCACTGTTCATGATCATAAGTTAATAAGATATGCACCCTGAACTATTAAGTGGCATTGCCTCCTACGTGTATGGCTCCACTCTTTAGTTACAGCACTATCAAAGCATTTCATTATTACAGTTCTTCAACATTTGTAATAGTTGAAAAATAAGAGCTAAGCAGTTAACTCATTTTAGATGTATATTTTAATTCATTCTCGGGATATGGGCATCACTGGCAAGGCCAGCATTTATTACCCATCCCTAGTTGCCCTTGAAAAGGTGGTGGTGAGCCTTCTTCTTGAACCGCTGCAGTCCCAGTGCTGAAGGTATTCCCACAGTGCTGTTAGGTATGGAGTTCCAGGACTTTGACCCAGTGACGATGAAGGAACGGCAACATATAACGAAGTCGGGATGCTATCTAACTTGTAGGGGATCTTGGAGGTGATAGTGTTCCCATTCACTTGCTGACCTAGTCCATCTAAGTGGTGTCCACTTGATTCCTTAATTTGTTTTTGAAGTTTTCAACCACTGGACCCTCTCTAATGCATCTAACCCAGGCCAATGGAACAAAACTCTTCTGTTGCTCTATTGGCAGTCAAGGACCATTGCTGAACTGAGTCAATACATTCTTTATCTATATGCCAGTCTGGTATGTTGTTTTGTTTGAATCTATATGCACATACATTGGTGAGAACAGCAAATGATCTATATATCAATTATTAGACCTACGACTTATTTTTAACATATTCATTAAACCATTTGTCAGATGTGATCCACATTATTGAAATGGTGCACATTTGGTTCATAACTGTATTCATGAGTTTAATATACTGGAAACCATTGAATATGAGTTAAAGTAATACTACAAAAACACCAAACACCTTGCAGTCCTCTCATGATGTATCAAACAGGAAAATGTTACTTGTTTTCCATTGCAGCAAAAATACTATCCACATTTCAAGATCCAAACAAATTTTGCTTGATATTCCACTCACTCACATGTTCCAATTTCTTTTTATATGCTTTTCTCCTTTTAGCCCTCATCTCTTGGTAGTCCAAGCTGGGTATGGTTACATAGATGGCAGCAGTCGTTATTTTGTCCAAGTGGTCAAGCCTGGACAGTGAGAGATGGTGGGGGATCATCATATTCAAGCTAATCCACTCCTTACCAATTTGTCCTTTTCACCTTGGATGGATTACTGATTGGCAATCAATAATAACCTTGACCAAATTTTTAATCTTATCTAGCCTGGGGACATTGAGAGCTCGTGTGCTCTTTGTTGCCATTCCAACTAAAATTGGCTGATTCAGTACAGACCAACTTCGTGCCTTCCTGTACTTTTTGGGTCATCTAAGTATCTATGTATCATCTAAGCTATTGGGAAAGGGCTTTCTACAGTGTATTTAATATAAGATACACTGTTTAGAGGAGAGCAAAGTGGGTATTTATGTAATCTTTGAGGGATTATCGCTGAGGGATTATCACTGGCGGATTTAACTTTATGGGGTAGAAATTAGGTCGCGCCCCATTTGGGGCGCAAATATCGTCTGGACGCAAATATTAGCGCCTGGCGCTAATTATCGGCACTGACTGGAAACTTCACTTTTACCGCCCCGGGAGGTGAGTGGAGCGCTAAAGCAGGCGCTGCACACCTGTCTTAAGGCGCAAAGGCCAAGGAGTGAGGCGCTAACTCAGAGCGCTGGCGAAGCTCATGTAATGTCAGTCAGCAATGGAACACACACACAATGGCACGGGCCAGTTCTTAAAGGGGATGGTTAATCTTGCTTTCCATCCACATCCTGTTCATTGCAGCCTTGAATCTCGGCCTGGAGAGACTTGCACATCAAATGTGCTGGAAAGAACAATGGAGAGTACCAGGCAAAGAGCTCAGAGTGCAGCTCCCACAGTCTCTGCTAAATCGATACAAGGAATGGCAAATCAAAATGAACCTGCAAAGTGCTGCTCAGTACCCAAAACTCCTTCACACAACGTTGAATCTCTCCAGAAGTCTCTCCCTCTCTCTCTCAGAATGCGTAGTTCAAAAATGCCACCAACAATAAAAGACAGGAAGAGGCCCCCTTTAAATAGCGCCCCCCCCAGCCCCACAGCGATTGATAGCGTTCCAGTCTTCTGGTCGTTGCTAGCGTCAGGCGGTAAGGCAGGGGGCGCCACTCAATTTCCGCTCCGGGGCGCCACAAGGGCGTTGCACCATGGAATGACGTCACAATCTGCGCGCGCAGGTGGTCGCAGCGGTAAAGTTTAGCGCCGCCGCACAATGTCTAGTTAAGTTCCCGAGCGGCGCAAACATCGCTGCACCCGGGCGTTAGCGGCTTTGCGCCCCATTAGCGCCCTCTTAAGGCGCTAACGGGAGGCGCAACCAACTGAATTTTTACCCCTAAATGTCTCACCTGCCACAACTACAGTGCGCAATTTTCAATGGAGTAATGTTGCATATATGCAATATACTGATCGCATTTGCTAGCTAATCAATACCTGGGTAGAAATTACCTCTATTTTTGCATCAATTTGCAATCACTTTCACCACTAAATCTGATGTTACTGAGCACAGATGCAGCATGAGTATTCCTTACCCCCTCCTCCCATTTTGGAATGCACGACAAATACCCTGTGCCTTTGCTAACTGAGGAGGAAAAGGCAACACTGCTGTGTGGTTTGTATTGTGTGAAAATAGCATTTGCTGAACTCTGATACTAATGCAACTTAGTGTCAGTTTGTTGACAATAATATCCAATCCATTTTGTGGTTCAAGATGACGGATAAACATAAACTCACTTCTTGCTTCTACTAGTTTACAATGTTGGGGTTGACGGATAAACATAAACTCACTTCTTGCTTCTGCTAGTTTACAATGTTGGGGTGGGGGGAGCGCATTATAGCATACTGCCTAAACATGGTGAGTACTTTTAAATTCTGATTTTTTTTGAAAACTTGTTACTCTTTTCTATTTCAGCTTTAAACTTGCTCACATTTCTTATTTACTCTACACATTTACACAGAGCCTGACCCTCACAGCCTGATGCTGTTACATTTTCTTTTATTCATTCATGGGATGTGGGCGCCGCTGGTAAGGCCAGGCTTTTTTGCCCAGCTCTTATGGTGGAAAGGCTTTTGAGGAGTCAGGAGGTGAGTCACTCGCTGCAGAATACCCACCCTCTTACCTGCTATTGTAAATACAGTATTTATGTGGCTGGTTCAGTTAAGTTTCTAGTCAATGGTGACCACCCAGGATGTTGATGGTGGGAGATTCGACGATGGTAGTGCCATTGAATGTCATGGGGAGGTGGTACTCTTGTTGGAGATGGTCTTTGCCGATGTGGCGTGAATGTTACTTGCCACTTATCAGTCCAAGTCTGAATGTTGTCCAGGTCTTGCTGGCACAAAATGCTTCGTTATCTGAGGAGATGCAAATGGAACTGAACACTGTGCAATCATCAGCGAACATCCCCACTTCTGACCTTATGATGGAGAGAAGGTCATTGATGAATCAGCTGAAAATGGTTGGGTCTCAGACACTGCCCTGAGGAACTCCTACAGCGCTGTCCTGGGGCTGAGATGATTGACCTCCAACAACTGCAACCATCTTCCTTTGTGCTAGGTATGACTCTAGCCAGTGGAGAGTTTTTCCCCTGTGCTCGCTGACCTACATTGGCTCCCGGTTAAGCAGCGCCTCTTTTTCAAAATTCTCAACCTTGTTTTCAAATCCCTCCATGGACTCGCCCCTTCCTATCTCTGTAATCTCCTTCAGCCCCACAACCCCCTGAGATATCTGCGCACCTCTAATTCTGCCCTCTTGAGCATCCCTGATTATAATCACTCAACCTTTGGTGGCCGTGCCTTCTGTTGCCTCGGCCCTAAGCTCTGGAATTCCCTGCCTTAACCTCTCCACCTCGCTACCTCTCTTTCCTCCTTTAAGACGCTCCTTAAAACCTACCTCTTTGACCAAGCTTTTGGTCACCTGCCCTAATTTATCCTTATGTGGCTTGGTGTCAAATTTTTTGTCTTAAAATACTCCTGTGCAGCGCCTTGGGACGTTTTACTACGTTAAAGGCGCTATATAAATACAAGTAGTTGTTGTTGTTGATTTCCATTGACTTCAATTTTCCTAGGGCTCCTTGATGCCACACTCGGTCAAATGCTGACTTGATGTCAAGGGCAGTCACTCTCACATCACCTCTGGAATTCAGCTCTTTTGTCCATGTTTGGACCAATGCTGCAATGAAGTCGGGAGTTGGTGTCTCGGGTATGGTTTAGCATTTTTTTCCCCCCCATTTCAATTGCTCCTACATTATAATTTATTTCCTGAACTCTTTTGTTGAACAAGCTCGAAATCTCTGGCTGTATTTTTCCAAATGGAACGGTACAAAGCAGAAATGGTGAGAAAATTAGGCAGTAAGGCAACTCTGTTATGTTCCTGCCCCAATCTCTTTTTTCTGCTCCCCAACCGAGAAGACTGGCCACCCCTTAACCACCCCATCTGGTGTAATTAATGGCAGGGAAGCAAGGACTAGCAAGCCTACTGACCCTAGGAACCACCAGTAGAGGTGTCATGATAGTGCCAGGGCAATGATGGAAGTTCCCCTGATGCTTCTCTTGGAGGGAGAGGGCCCAGTAGTGAGCATCACTCCCTCCCCTCAGTCCTCAAACATTGACCTTTTTGGGCCTCGGCATACTTAATGACCCCGACCCAGGAAACTGGGCTGGGGTCGCGGTGGTGTGAGACAGCGGGCAGAAGTCCTCCATCCCTCCTGAGATGGATTCAGGAAAGCTTAGCCTCTGCATTGCACTACCCAGAGATAGTAAAATTCTCTTTACATTTCCCAATCGATGAAGTGCTCATATATTCTATGGCCAGGTGCAATTGAACAAGAAGTATCCTGTGCAGTAATGCATTTCAAAAATGTCACATTCCAGTTGTTCTATTAATTACAGGCTTGAGATAGTAAATGTATTTTATAGCAGATGGTGGTGGTTGTCAGCAGGTCAAATACTTGACAAGTTGAGGAGATTTATAATTAACATCAGTGTATACTAGAAGTCTGGTGAGGCGTTGCCTTTCAAGGAAGGACTTATTCTCAGCAAATAATCCCCATTAATCTTCACTTTAATTGATTGCGGAAATTTTGGGGATGACATTTAAAAGAGCCAGGTCTGGTGTGATTAATATAGCTAAAATGAACCAATAATGGATGCAAAGCAGTCATTACTTTGTTTGTTGAGATCACAGGTTAACCTTAGAGAGTGGTGTTGGACAGTGACTTTTAAATACTTATTTGATTGAATGGACACTACATTGGATGCAGTCGTTCAGTTGTTTAATTGATACAAAATAATATGTTTTCTCTTTTAATTTTAATAGATGATATGGCCCCAAATTTCCTCAGGGTCAAAGATGCATTCCCAGCATAAGTCAGTAGGAAGTGTGGCACAGACTCAGGCAATTTTGGTGGGTAAACTGGGCCCTAGCCCAGGTCAGAATTTACTGATGGGGCCTGTGGCAGGTGGAACCTCCAGCTGCCTCAAACATGGCCCATGATGGAGGGATGAGGCTGAGGGGAGACATTTCCCACACTGGGTATGTAGTCAGCCCTAGCCTAGCCACTGCCCAGCAACCTATAGGCTAGGATGGACCCGGTGTATAGATCAGCCAAGGGATGGAAATTGGACCTAATGGGATCTTGAAGCCAGGGTCATGGCGTGAAAGACCCCAGAAATATAGCATTGACTATTTTAGCGGTGGAGCCTGTAATTCTTGGTTTGGATTCATTGGCGACCCCTCCAAGCATGCATTCCAATGCCACATTTCCCAGCTTCCTTCCTATAATGAGCACCAATATGCACCCATGCTGGTGAGGGCACTCGCTGAACACATTCAAATAATTTGATCCCACGCTCACCCCAGATACACTTCCAGGGTCAGAGGTACAGGTTGTCCACTCTGCTGCTCTTACGTTGATGGAGTGGGCCAAGGATATTCAGGCATAACATTATTAAGCATTCTAATAAATGTCACTACATAATGGCCCAGAAATTGCTGGAATGGCGCATCTTGTGGCAAGTGACATGAAGTGGACTTTTTTCCTCATCCTTCAGCTCGCACTATATTCGTGGCGCAAATTGCTGGAAATGTGAATTAATAATGGCGCAACAACGTGAACGGGGCATTTGGGACCTCATAAACGTCATGTCCAATGGTCTACCTCCTTAACCAATTAAACTTAAGGATAGAGAAAGAAACAGAGCGAACGACGGAGAAGGAAATAGTATGACTTAGAGTCAAATTCAATACAGAAAGAGAAATAAAGAGAGGGAAAGAAGAGTGGATTAAGACAGAGAGAAAAAAGAGACAAAGGAAAAGAAAGAAAAAAAAAACAAGCAGAAGCAGAGGACATTGTAACTCAGTTGCGTTTGGGAATTATTGTATTGGTCCTTGAGAAGTCAGAAATTCGGCTGTTGTCGGGTGAGTACGCGCTGTGTACTCACCCGTAAGGCCATCTGAAGTGCCGGTTTCCTGCATGCACTGCGCATGCGTGGGAAACCGGAACTTCCGTTCCCCTGAAGGGAGGGGTTCAGAAGTCGAACGCGTGCGCGGGAGAGGCTGCGCGCACGCAGCGAACTTCGATTTTTTTTTCAGGTTTCTCCGGGAAGGTAAGTATGAAGAAGCTGCGCTTTTAAAAAGGAGGCGCTAGGCCTGTTTTTAACAAGGTAAGTGGTTCATTAATTACAATTAAAAAACATTTTCAACAGGTTTATCTTTTTTAGATACTTTAAAGAAAGGTAAATTTTTAGCACCGTTACAAAGTATAATTAATTTTTTCAAAAATTAAAATTTTTGTTTAAAGTAGTTAATTTATTTAACTTATAGTTATTTTAAAAATGTGATGTTTTTTAAAAAATTTATTTGAAGTTTAAGTGTAGTTTTGGGGCCGATCTCTATTCATAAATTTGACAGGTCTTCCTGTCAAATCTATGAATGAAAATTCCCTGCTAGGATTGGCTCTCCATGGCCCACGTGATCCCAGGGGACGCTTCGAACTAACTGCGCCCCTGGGATACGCAAGCACTGCGCGCCGGCAGCTGGAGGAGGCCCAGGACCCGAAGTCCTCGTGGGCCCAAAGCACAACTGCAGGCGCGGTAGGCAAGTACGTGCGCGATGCTTGCACCCGCAGGAAACCGGAAACTGGAAACCTGAAAGCTGAATTTCTGGCCCAATGAGTGAATGGCAGGATAGATGTGCGAAATGTACAAACATTCTTACTCGTATACTGTTTCCCAAAATTATTTTCTGAAAGAAATCTATTTAATTTTCATTTCTGAGTGTCAAAACAGCTTTGCACCCTGAAAATTATTGCTTTCCAACACCAACAGGAGTGTGAACAGCAAGACTGGCACAAAAGTACTGCCAAGATAGAGTAAAAAAATAATTTAAAAATCCTCTAGGAACAATTCACTACCTGCTGCAGTGAGACTCCACAGCTTCATTTTCTGGGCCTCTAACGTTAAGTTTCATGTCAGGAACATAAATCACGTAATTAACAGGGCCCTTCTAATATGAATTACCAGCCCTAAATGGCTGCGGTGAGATTAATTCGCATTTACAACACAAATCCAGCAACTACATGACATGCAATTAATTTCAATGGGGAGGTTGCAATTTTGTTGGTTTTGTCCAGGCTAATGGTGGAGCGGCGCAAATTGTCCAGCAGTTTGTGGAGAATCGGAACTCATTGCGTTTCTCTTCATCGCCACAAATTGCTGGATTTTTTGTGAACAAAAATGGCGAGCGCTGTTAATTTGCCATTATTTTTCCAACAATTTCTGGGCCAATGTATCATGGTATGTCTCCTCTTGTCATTTTGAAGCCATTTTTTGTTATTACCATACAGTTCAATCCAAGCAAGTTATTTTACTCATTCTTGCAGATATTCCATTAAATGTAAGACGATGTTTCAGTATAACTACTCCTTGAAGCAATTGAAACAAAATTAAAGTAGTTATTTAGCAGCTATAGTATATTAAGTTTGCTATGTATTTTGCGTGCACCTTATTTGGATGTGACTATTCTCCCATACACAGACACACCTGCAGCTGCACACTTTTATCACTAGATGGAGGTTCATAAGTTCCGGAAGCTACTGATATTCAGACCTATACTTAAAGCAGCATTAATGCTCTCTCAGGGAAATTTGCTTTGTCCTGACTTTCTGCGGTCACCACCACAGGTAATCCACTAGCTGTAAAGAACTCAGAAAGCTACAAGGCTTTGTTACTCCTCTGCTCCATTCTTTTACCTCTGAGCCTAATTGCATTTCCTTCAATCACAGCTAAGGTCTACATTGGCCACTTCAGTGGTCTGAAATGTAGCTATGATGTTTCATGCAAGTGAAACTATGAAGCAAAAAAGAGCTTTGTCATGCCACTAACAACATTGGATAATACTGCATTCGCATTATTCTCTTTCTTGAAGAGCTCAGGGAGGGCAGAATTCATAAGGGCAAATGCATCATGGCTGCGTCCAGAAAATCTTGTGTTGATGTGGGGAAATCTTTGCACATTGTCACCCACAATCTAGTCATCGAACAAGAGGTAGCCCTTTCTGTTCAGCAACTTAAGGGGTTGACCATAGGAGCTTGCAAAGCAACATGGGTGACATCTATTGAACCTGCACTTTGAGAAAGCCTGCAACACCATAAAACTGGATGTCCCTATTCCACTGCTGGATGAACTCCCCAGCTCCCCGGAAATATGTCAATTACGTGACAAATGCATGCCTGGATGGCATCATTCCTACCTCAAATGACCCAGTGGCATAAACGTTGAGCGCAGTCATGACCTTCAGAGCCAAATGCTGGACAGAAGACTGTGACCATAGGTCTTCATATATTGGAACACAGCTCCCTTATTGTGTCTTTGGTGATGCACACTCTTCTAACACAGTGCTCCTTGCTAAGGTATGCATAGGATCTGTGTGGTCTGTATATTGTTTGGGTGGGGGGTGGGGGGCGGCAAGAGAAATGTCTTGAATGGCCCATCCTTCCTGTGGCCACCACAACAGGTAATCCACTAGCTGTAAAGAACTCAGAAAGCTGCAAGGCGTTGTTACTCCTCTGCTCCATTCTTTTACCTGGCTGTTCTTTCCTGCATCCTCTCTTACTGCTCCACCTCCTCCTTCAGTATAATAGCAAACAAAGGAATACCCATTGGGATTCCCATACCTGGTCCCCAGTATCTCTCACACTGGGTGGAAACAAAAGTATTCTGGGATTAACAATCCCAGTCAATCAGACGGAAGACCAGCAATGTCAATTAAAGAAAGCAAAAAATAAATGCTGCAAAAACTCTTTACCAGCTCCAGTAATCCGTAAAAAAATTTCAACACTCTAAAGGCTCAAAGGTTCCTCACTTCTGCCAGTTTCAGCTGAACCTGGCAACACATATACCTTAAAAGACTCATTCTACACTACCATGGTGCATTGTAAGCATAACTTACAGAAATTCAGTGCACCAACACCACTGGCCCTTGGTTAAGTCAATGTTCAATGTTAATGAGCTTTACTGGGACTCATTGGGCAGATTGCAGGATGACCCAAATGTGATTGGAACTCAGGCACATCGATTTTGGGGTGGAAAATCAGTGGAAATGGCTTCTGCTCCAATTTGCAGGCCAGTACATTGAGTTGTCCTGATTTTACAAACCAGAAACACAAAAAATAGGCAAGGAATTTCAGGGCCACAATGTTTCTGTGTTTAAATTTCTCCCAATACTGTATGACCTGCAACTCCTCTCATCCAATTAAACAAAAAGTATTTGCAGGTAGGGGAACTCAGCAATGGTATTGCCGTCGAATGTCATGGGGAGGTGGTTAGACTGTCTCTTGTTGGAGATGGTCACTGCCTGGCACTTGTCTGGCGCGAATGTTACTTGCCACTTATCAACTCAAGCCTGGATGTTGTCCAGGTTTTACTGCCATGCGAGCTTGGACTGCATCATTATCTGAGGAATTGCAAATGGAGCTGAACACTGTGCAATCATTAGTGAACAGCCCCACTTCTGACCTTATGATGAAGGGAAGGTTATTGATGAAGTAGCTGAATATAGTTGGGTCTAGGACATTACCCTGAGGAACTCCTGCAGTGATGTCCTGGGGCTGAGATGATTGGCCTCTAATGACTACAACCCACTTCCTTTCTGCGAGGTATGATTCCAGGCACTGGAGAGTTTTCCTCCTCATCCCCATTGACTCCGGTTTTACTCGGTCTCCTTGGTGCCACATGTGGTTGAATGCTTCTTTGATGTCAATGGCAGTCACTGTCACATCGTCTCTGCAATTCAGCTCTTGTGTCCATGTTTGGAACATGGCTGAAATGAGGTCTGGAGCTGAGTTTCCTGGCAAAACCCTAATTGAGCATCAGTGAGTAGGTTATTGGTGAGTAAGTGTCACTTGATAGTACTGTTGATGATTCTTTCCAGCACTTTGCTGATGATTGGGTGTTGGCTAATGGGGCGGTAATTGGCTAGGTTGGATTTGTCCTACTTTTAAAATGACATACCTGGAAAAATTTCCACATTGGCTGGTAGATGCCCGCTAATGTTGTAGCTCTACTGGAACAGCTTGGCTAAGGGCACGGCCAGTTCTAGAGCACAGGTCTTCAGCACTACAGCTGGGATGTTGTCGGGGCCCATAATCTTTTCTGTGTTCAGTGCACTCACCCATTTCTTCATTGTCATGTGGAGTGAACCGAATTAGCTGGAGACTGGTGTCAGTGTTTTATGAACTATGAACCTCTCCTTTTAGCTGGCTTGAAGTAATGTAAAATTTAATTTCTGTCTTGTTGAAAATAAATACCTATCAGTTCATAACAGATTTGCTTCTTCCACCAATGGCTTGCAATCAAAAAAAACTAAAAAGGCATTATCCAGGATTGAAATATGAGTGTTGAGGAAAATTCTTGTCACCATCAATACAAAAGGACTGTGGAACAAACATGGCCCACACACCTCCCTATCTTCGTACCCTCCTCCAAATCTTGCAAAGCAATACCTTATGACCTTTATTTAAAATTTTAATATTTTTCCTTCCAGTGTATGAGATGGAGCTTCACGCCTGCAAAAACTATTAGCCATGCTGCTTGAAGTTATCTTTTTACCATGAGAAGGTAATACAATTAAGAATGACTGTGGCTATGTTGTCATTTTATGTTATTGAGATGAAAAAGATAAATTTTGCATCTGGTAGTAATTTATATTTCCTTCATGTTAAGAATCACAAGTTGGCCAATGATATGAATGTTGAGGTAAACAACAGCAGAGGATGCACTCAAATTCATGAATTTGTGACGATTATTACCTATCTATTTAGTCTAGATTCTTCATAGTTCATGAGAAGGTCATAGTTCATGAAATACTGTTGGTCTATGACGTATGTCATAAGACGGTAGATGAAGAGGGTGTTCAATTGTCTAGCCAGGACATTTAAAACATTAGAATTACAATACTTACCTTATACTAGATCTTGGTGCAACTGCATCTAGAATTTAGGGTTCAATAGGATGCCAAGGTTACGAAGCCTGGTGCAGCCTGAAACAGTGGCTGGGAAGCAGGACGGAATCGGTGGCAAGAGTACAGAGCATGTGGCAGGGGCTGAGGATGATGGCTTCACTCTTTCTCCTCTGTTTTGGAGTGGTTGAACTTGTATCAGTTCAAAGCATAATTTTTAACAGGTATCTGTGTATGTTTGTAGTCTCCATGGGAAATTGAGAATTGTAGTTTTTTCTTTGTTTACTTAACTAATGAAACTTTGTGTTCACAGCAAGGCCAAGAGCTATGAGAATCTCATGTCAACTGTTTTCATTCATAAGAACATAAGAAATAGGAGCAGGAGTAGACCATTCAGCCCCTTGAGCCTGTTCCGCCATTCAATAAGATCATGGCTGATCTTCTACCTCAACTCCACTTTCCTGCGCTATCCCCATATCCCTTGATTCCCTTAATATCCAAAAAGCTATTGATCTCTGTCTTGAATATACTCAATGACTGAGCCTCCACAGTCCTCTGGGGTAGAGAATTCCATAGATTTACCACCTTCTGAGTGAAGAAATTTCTCCTCATCTCAGTCCTAAATGGCCGACCCCTTATTCTGAGACTGTGACCCCTGGTTCTAGACTCCCCAGCCAGGGGAAAAATCCTCCCTGCATCTACCCTGTCAAGCCCTGTAAGAATTTTGTATGTTTCAATGAGATCACCTCTCATTCTTCCAAACTCCAGAGAATATAGGTCTAGTCTACTCAATCTCTCCTCTTAGGACAATCCCCCCATCCCAGGAACCAGTCTGGTGAACCTTCATTGCACTCCCTTTGTGGCAAGTATATCCTTCCTTAGGTAAGGAGACCAAAACTGTACACAATACTCCAGGTGTGGTCTCACCAGGGCCCTATTGCAGTAAGACGTCTTTACTCTTATACTCAAATCCTCTTGTAATAAACAACAGCAACAACAACAAGTATTTATATAACGCCTTTAACGAAGTAAAACGTCCCAAAGCGCTGCACAGGAGTATTTTAAGACAACAAATTTGACACTGATCCACATAAGGATAAATTAGGGCAGGTGACCAAAAGCTTGGTCAAAGAAGTAGGTTTTAAGGAGCGTCTTAAAGGAGGAAAGAGAGGTGGAGGTTTAGGCAGGGAATTCCAGAGCTTGGGGCCTAGGCAACAGAAGGCACGACCACCAAAGGTTGAGCGATTATAATCAGGGATGCTCAAGAGGGCAGAATTAGAGGAGCGCAGATATCTCGGTGGGTTGTGGGGCTGAAGGAGATTACAAAGATAGGAAGGGGCGAGGCCATGGAGGGATTTGAAAACAAGGATGAGAATTTTGAAAGGCCAACTTACCATTTGCTTTCCTAATTGCTTGCTGTCCCTGCCTGTTAACTTTCAGTGATTTGTGTACAAGCACACCCAGGTCCCTCTGAACACCAACATTTCCCAATCTCTCACCATTTAAAAAATACTCTGCTTTTCTATTTTTCCTACCAAAGTGGACAACTTCACATTTCTCCACATTATATTCCACTTGCCATGTTCTTGCCCACTCACTTCGCCTGTCTATATCCCCTTGAAGCCTCCTTGCATCCTCCTCACAACTTTCATTCCCACCCAGCTTTATATCATCAGCAAACTTGGATATATTACATTTGGTCCCCTCATCCAAATCATTGATATAGATTGTGAATAGCTGAGGCCCCAGCACTGATCCTTGCGGTACCCCACAAGTTACAGCCTGCCAAGCCGAAAATGACCCATTTATGACTACTCTCTGTTTTCTGTCCATTAGCCAATCCTCAATCCATGCTAGTATATTACCCACAATCCCATGAGCCCTAATTTTGTTTAATAACCTCTTGTGTGGCACCTTATCGAATGCCTTCTGAAAATCCAAATACACCACATCCACTGGTTCCCCCTTATCTATTCTGCTAGTTACAACCTCAAAGAACTCCAACAGATTTGTCAAACATGATTTCCCTTTCATAAGCCCATGTTGACTCTGCCCAATCCTATTATTATTTTCTAAGTGCCCTGTTACCACATCCTTAATAATAGATTCTAGCATTTTCCCTACTACTAATGTCAGGCTAACTGGTCTGTAGTTCCCCGTTTTCTCTCCCTTTCTTAAATAGTGGGGTTACATTTGCTACCTTCCAATCTGCAAGAACCGCTCTAGAATCTATGGAATTCTGGAAGATGACAACTAATGCATCCACTATCTCTATAGCCACCTCTTTTAAAACCCTAGGATGTAGGCCATCAGGTCCAGGGGATTTATCAGCTTTCAGTCCCATTAATTTCTCCAGCACTATTTTTTTACTAATACTAATTTCCTTTAATTCCTCCTTCTCACTAGACCCTTGGTTCCCTAGCATTTCTGGGAAGTTATTTGTGTCCTCTTCCGTGAAGACAGAACCAAAGTATTTGTTTAATTGCTCTGCCATTTCCTTGTTCCCCATTATAAATTCTCCCGTTTCTGACTGTAAGGGACCTACATTTGTCTTCACTAATCTTTTTCTTTTTACATACTTGTAGAAGCTTTTACAATCTGCTTTTATGTTCCTTGCAAGTTTACTCTCATACTCTATTTTTCCCCTCTTAATCAATCTCTTGGTCCTTTTTTGCTGAGAAGTCGCACAACACATAGGTTATAGTCCAACAGCTTTATTTGAAATCACAAGCTTTCGGAGTGCTGCTCCTTCGTCAGGTGAAGTGCTTTTTTGCTGAACTCTAAACTGCTCCCAATCCTCAGGCTTGCTACTTTTCCTGGCAACTTTATATGACTCCTCTTTGGATCTAATACTATCCTTAATTTTTTTGTTAGCCATGGTTGGGCCGCTTTTCCTTTTGTGTTTTTGCGCCAGAAAGGAATGTATAACTGTTGCAATTCATGCATTCATTCCTTAAATGTTAGCCATTGCCTATCCACCGTCATGCTTTTTAATGAAGCTCCCCAATCTATCATAGCCAACTCACTCCTCATACCATCGTAGTTTCCTTTGTTTAGATTTAGGACCCTAGTTTCGGATTGGACTTCTTCACTTTCCATTTTAATGAAGAATTCTATCATGTTATGGTCACTCTTCCCTAAAGGACCCCGCACAACAAGATTATTAATTAACCCCTTCTCATTGCACAATACCCAATCTAGGATAGCCTGTTCCCTAGTTGGCTCCTCAATGTGCTGGTCTAAAAAACCATCTCGTACACACTCCAGGAATTCATCCTCCACGGTATTATTGCTAATTTAGTTTGGCCAGTCTATATTTAGATTAAAGTCACCCATGATTACTGTAGTACCCTTGATACATGCATCTCTAATTTCCTGTTTGATGCCATCCCCTACTTACCACTACTGTTTGGAGGCCTATAGACAACTCCCACCAATGTTTTCTGCCCCTTGGTGCTTCTTCCCTCCACCCAGACTGATTCTACATCTTGATTTTCTGAGCCAATATCCTTTCTCACTATTGCTCTGATTTCATCCTTTACTAACAAGGCCACCCCACCTCCTTTTCTTTTTCACCTGTCCTTCCTAAATATCGAATATCCTTGGATATTCAGCTCCCAGCCTTGGTCACCCTGTAGCCATGTCTCCGTAATCGCAATTATATTGTATCCGTTTACATCTATTTGTGCTGTTAATTCGTCTGCCTTATTACGAATGCTTCGTGCATTCAGATACAGTGCCTTTAGATTTGTCTTTTTAACATTTTTAGACATCTTAACATTTTTTTGTACTATGGCCCTATTTGTCTTATTACCATTTTTTCTTACCCAGACCCCATTTGTTAGTGCACTCCTTTGTTTGTACGCTCTGTCCCTTCCTGACACAATCTGGTTATCCTTACCCCAATCACTTTCCTGCACTGCTTCCTTGTCTTTTCTCTTTAGTATTCTAGATTTCTCTCCACCAGGACCCTCCTCCCCCTTATTTAGTTTAAAGCCCTATCTACCTTTCTAGTTATTCGATTCGCTAGAACTCTGGTTCCAGCATGGTTCAGGTGTAGTCCATCCCAACGGAACAGCTCTCTTTTTCCCCAGTACTGGTGCCAGTGCCCCACGAATCGAACTCCACTTCTCCCACACCAATCTTTGAGCCACACATTCATCTCCCTGATCCTATTGACCCTATGCCAATTTGCTCGTGGCTCTGGTAATAATCCAGAGATTATGACCTTTGTGGTTCTGCTTTTTAATTTAGTCCCTAGCTGCTCAAACTCTCTCAGCAGAACCTCTTTCTTTGTCCTACCTATGTCGTTGGTACCTACGTGGACCATGACAACTGGAATCTCCCCCTCCCATTCCAAGTTCTTCTCCAGCCCGGAGGAGATGTCCTTTACCCTGGCACCGGGTAGGCAACATAGCCTTCGGGACTCACGCTCCTGGCTGCAGAGAACAGTGTCTATCCCCCTAACTATACTGTCACCTACTGCAACCACCTTCCTTTTTACTCCCCCCACTTGAACGACTTCCTGTACCACAGTGCCGTGGTCAGTTTGCTCGTCCTCCCCGCAGTCCCCGCACTGGTCCACAAGGGTTGCAAGAACCTTGAATCTATTGGACAAGTGCAGGGACTGAGGCTCCTGCAATACTACCTCCTGGATCCCCGTACCTGCCTCACTCGCAGTCACACCCTCCTGTCCCTGACCAATGTCAATTATAAAGTATTTAATCTAAGGGGTGTGGCTGCCTCCTGGAGCAAAAGATCCAGGTAACTTTCTCCCTCCCTGATGTCTCGCAATGTCTGCAGCTCGGACTCCAGCTCTTCAACTCGGAGCCGAAGTTCTCGAGCCACCGACACTTACCGCAGAAGTAGTCACCCTGGACAAAAATGTCCACAAGCTCCCACATATTGCAGCAGCAACACATCTCCTGTTCTCCCATTATTTTATTTGTTTAATTAATTAGTTTAGTATTAATCAAATTATTTCCCTCGTTTAGTTTATTAAATTAATTAAATTAAGTTTAGTTTTTAAATTTAGTTATATGTTATATGTTAACTTAAAACTCAGCCCACAGTCACTACCAATCACTTACCTGCCTTACCTGTAACATCACACTGCTGTTTTCTCTTGTTGATGCAGGTCTGTTGCTGCTTTTATCCCCGCTCTCGGGCCTCAGTCTGCTCCCGCTCAGGTTCGCCGCCGCTCTGCGGGAGAAGTTAAGAAAAGCAAGCACCACCTCCTCCCCGCTCTCCCCCCCTCCCCCCCATACTGATCTAGAAAACTATCTTAATGCATTCCATGAACTCTTCCTCTACAGTATTTCTGCAAATTTGGTTTGCCCAGTCTATATGAAAGTTAAATTCCCCCATGATTACTGTATTACACTTGTTACATGCTTCTCTAATTTCCTGATTTATACTCTGCCCGACACTACAACCACTGTTAGGGGGCCTATCGACTACTCCCACTAGTGTTTTCTGCCCCTTGTTGTTTCTTAGCTCCACCCAAACTGATTCTACATTTTGCTTTTCCGAGGCAAGATCCTTTCTCTCTACTGTCTTTATTCCCTCCTTTATTATCAGGGCTACCCCTCCTTTTCCATTCTGCCTGTCTCTTCTAAAAGTCAAATATCCTGGAATATTTAGTTTCCGACCTTGGTCACTCTGCAACCACGTCTCTGTAATCGTTATTAAATCAAACCCATTTAAATATCTGCGCTATTAATTCGTCTATTTTGTTGCGAATGCTTCGTGCACTCAGATATAGTGCCTTTAGCTTTAACTTTTTTCTATTTTTCCCTCATGTCACTTTAGTCACGAATGCCCTATTACCTTTATTAATCTTTCTGTCCCTCCCTGATCCACTCTACTTATGTTTACCCAGATCACTACTCTGCTCTAATGCCTTGACATTTCTCTTACTGCTTTTGAATGTACCCTTCCCTGAATCCTCCCACCCGCCCCCTGCCCCCCCCCCCCCCCCCCACTTTCATTAGTTTAAAGCTCTATCGACCGCCCTAGTTATTCGATTCGCCAGGACACTTATCCCAGCCCGGTTTCAGTGGAGCCTGTCCCCACGGAACAGCTCTCTCTTTCCCCAGTACTGGTGCCAGTGCCCCATGAATTGAAACCCCTGCCTCCCACACCACTCTTTGAGCCATGCATTTAACCTACTAATCTGTTTGTCCCTATGCCAATTTGCACGTGGCTCAGGTAACAATCCAGAGATTATTACCTGTGAGGTTCTACGTTTTAATTTTGACCCTAGCTCCTCAAACTTTCTCAGCAGAATCTCATTCCTAGTTTTACCTATGTCGTTGGTTCCTACATGGACCACGACAACTGGATCCTCCCCCTCCCACTCCAAGTTCTTCTCCAGCCGCGAGGAGACATTCTTTACCCTGGCAACACAACCTTCGGAACTCCGGCTGCAGAGAACAGTATCTATCCCATAGACTATACTGTTCCCTACCACTACCACATTCCTTTTCACTCCCCTCACTTGAAAGGCCTCCTGTACCATGCTGCCGTGGTCAGTTTGCTCATCCACCCTGCAGTCCTTGTTCTCATCCCCATAGGTAGCAAGTATCTCATACCTGTTGGTCAAAGTCAAGGGCTGAGGCTCCTCCATCACTACATCCTGGGTCCCCATACCTTCCTGACTCGCAGTCACACCCTCCTGTCCCTGACCATTGACGAACTCTAAAGTACTACTTAACCTAAGGGGTGTGACTGCCTCCTGGAACAAAGGACGCGATCTTGCCAGCCCTGGGGAGACGGGTTTGGAGGCGGGACTGCTGGGAAAATGGCAGAATCTGGGGGCGGGTGCCCATCCCACCCCCAACCAGCCTCCGTGCCATCTTCCCGGGAGGTGGGTAGCCGACCCGCACCGGGTCCCGTCTCCTGGAGGCGGGAAGGGGATTACAGCCACTTAACTGCCTGTTAACAGGTAGTTAACAGGCAGATAAGAGGATTATCCCCATTTTACCCACACAAGTGCGGGCTTCCTGAAGGCTGCGAACCCCGCCAGGGTCACCGAGGCGAGCAATAGATCTGCGGGGGTCGGAGGGGTGCAAAAGTGCGCTGTGAAGGTAAGTGATGGGCGCAAGTGTGGAGAGGTAAGTATGTGAGGTGAGTGGAAAGTGATAGAAAATGTTTACTTACCTTTGTTTCTTCCTGCAGGCTTCAATCGTTGGGGATGCGGAGAGTCTCGCATCTCACCGGCAGAGATGACAGATGGCTGCTGCATTCTCCAATGCAACAACCATCTAATTTCTGCTCACAAAAGAGGTTTGATGAGTCTTGAATACAAGCACTCATCAAACAACATAGAATGTAAGTGTTTGGCAGCTTCACAGAGTTCTCAAACAATGCCAATTCATCTGTCAAAAATTTTTGACAGATGAAACGTCATACGCTGACGTTCTCTGTAACCGGCTTCCCCTTAATTGGCCTGCTGGGCAGGCTTAACAAGGTCAATCAAGGGAAAATAGCGTGGGTTGGCCAGAAGTCGATGGAGGCGGGACTAAAACCCGACAAGTGGGAGTCCCGCCTCCAAAAGCTCCCCATTGGCAAAATCCAGCCCAAAGTGTCCAGGTAACTCTGCTCCTCCCTGATTCCCCGCAATGTCTGCACCTCGTACTCCAGCTCAACAACTCTGAGCTGAAGTTCCTCGAGCTGCAGACACTTACCACAGATGTGGTTGCTCGGGATCTCGCTGGTCTCCACAAACTCCCACATGCTGCAGTTACGGCACACCACCTGCCCTGCCATGTATATCTAACCTTCTTTATTTATTTGATTAGTTATTTAATTTTTTTAATCAATTATTTTAGTTTTATTACTTAATTGGTTTATCTAGTTTTAGTTACTAATTTAATAAAGTAAAGTTATAGCAATTTACAGTTTCTTAGCTAGCTTAGAGACTAAAAAAAACTGTAGTACTCACCAACCAATCACTTACCTGCTGCCCTGTGATGTCACTCCTCGATTTTTTTTTTTCTTTCTCCTCCGCTCTTTATTCCCCTGGCTCTGCTCCGTCCCCGACCAGGTCCGCTCTCGCCGCTCCTCTCGGTGAGTTTGGGCCTCCTCTCCTCCGCTCTTTATTCCCCTGGCTCTGCTCCATCCCCGACCAGGTCCGCTCTCGCCGCTCCTCTTGGTGAGTTTGGGCCTCCTCTCCTCCGCTCTTTATTCCCCTGGCTCTGCTCCGTCCCCGATCAGGTCCACTCTCGCCGCTCCTCTCGGTGAGTTTGGGCCTCCTCTCCTCCGCTCTTTATTCCCCTGGCTCTGCTCCATCCCCGACCAGGTCCGCTCTCGCTGCTGCTCTTGGTGAGTTTGGGCCTCCTCTCCTCCGCTCTTTATTCCCCTGGCTCTGCTCCATCCCCGACCAGGTCCGCTCTCGCCGCTCCTCTCGGTGAGTTTGGGCCTCCTCTCCTCCGCTCTTTATTCCCCTGGCTCTGCTCCGTCCTTAACCAGGTCCGCTCTTGCTGCTGCTCCTTCCGTGGTGGGGGACATTGAGGTCTGGAGAAGATCCAGAGATGGACCACCAGAATGATGCAAAGTCTTAGGGCTCATAGTTATCAGGAACATAGACTTCAATGGGATATGGTTGAGGTATTTAAATGATGAAAGGAATCAATTCTGTTCAAGTGGATAGATTATTTGAGCTTGGTAAAGAGAGAGGGCTAGAAATTGGGTATCGTCCCAGTTGGGGCACTAACTTTGGAATAGTAGGAAAAGTAGCGCCAGGTGCTAATGATTCTCTCCTGACGGGAAATTCAGCTTTAGCGCTCCAAGAGGGAAGTGGAGCGCTAAATCAAGCGCTAACCACTTCTCCGAGGGCGCTAAAGTCCGGGAGCGGGGCGGTAACAAAAGAAATAGGAGATGGAATAGGCCACTTGGCCCCTCGAGCCTGCTTCGCCATTCAATAAGATCATGGCTGACCTTGGGCTCAAAGCCACTTCCCTGCCCGCTTCCGATAACCCCTCACTCCCTTATCTTGCAAAAATCTGTCTATCTCCACCTTAAATGTATTTAATGACCCAGCCTCCACGACTCACTGGGGCAGAGAATTCCACAGATTTACGACCCTCTGAGAGAAGAAATTCCTCCTCATCTCAGTTCTAAAAGGGCGCCCCTTTATTCAGAGACTGTGCCCCCGAGTTCTAGATTTCCCCACGAGGAGAAACATCCTCTCTGCATCTACCTTGTCGAGCCCCCTCAGTATCTTATATGTTTCAATAAGATCACCTCTCATTCTTCTAAATTCCAATGAGTATAGGCCCAACCTGTTCAACCTTTCTTCATAAGTCAAGCCCCTCATCTCAGGAATCAACCGAGTGAATCGTCTCTGAACTGCCTCCAATGCAAGTATATCCTTCCATAAATAAGGAGACCAAAACTGTACGCAGTACTCAAGGTGTGGTCTCACCAATACCCTGTACAGTTGTAGCAGGACTTCCCTGCTTTTATACTCCAACCCCCTTGCAATAAAGGGCCAACATTCCATTTGCCTTTTTGATTACTTGCTGTACCTGCATGCTAATTTTTTGTGTTTCATGCACAAGGACCCCCAGGTCCCTCTGAACTGTAGCATTTTGTAATCTCTCTCCATTTAAATAATAATTTGCTTTTTTATTTTTCCTGCCAAAGTGGATAACCTCGCACTTTCCCACATTATACTCCATCTGCCAAATGTTTGCCCACTCACTTAGCCTGTCTATATCCCTTTGCAGATTCTTTGAGTCCTCTGCATAACTTGCTTTCCCACCCATCTTTGTATCATCTGCAAACTTGGCTACATTACACTCGGTCCCTTCATCCAAGTCATTAATGTAGATTGTAAATAGTTGAGGCCCCAGCACCGATCCCTGTGGCACCCTACTAGTTACCGTTTGCCAACCAGAAAATGACCCATTTATCCTGACTCTCTGCTTTCTGTTAGTTAGCCAATTCTCTATCCATGCTAATATATTAGCAGCAGAGCGCTTAACAATTTGGAGCGCATCGCTAACGGCATCAGAGGCTGCTTCCCTCGCTTAAAGGGAAGGGCCAATGATGCTTCACAACCCACTTGTCAGCAGGTCTGCGTTGCAAGGCGACCTGCGCAATTGCCATTACAGCTCCAAACACTACAAAGTGGAGGGCTTGGACATCTTGCAGCAATGAAGCAGGCAAAAACTTTCAGCAGGATCCAGACTGGTGGAAATATTAAAGGTTGGCTTACCTGAAAACACTTCCCTTTAAATAGCTCTCCCCAAGCGGCCAGCCGAGTTGACAACGCCTCCTCTCCCTGCTGTTGCTGATGCCTGGCGATACAGCAGGGGGTGGGAGCCAATTTCGCATCCGGGACGGTAACAGGGCGCTGCGCACTTGATTGCGTCACGATCGGCGAGGCGCTCGAGGCCCAGGCAGTAAGAGTTAGCGCCAGCGCTAAACCGGAAATGAATTTTGTGGGCGTCGATGCATTCGCCACACCCGGTCGCTAACCCCTTAGTGCCCCGTTATCGCCCCCCCCCCCCCCCCAGGTGCTAACGGGAGGTGCTAAGCAACCAAATTTCTCCCCCAGGAGGTCTAAGTGGGCATCAGTATAAAATAAGAAAACATAGAGTTAGATTAGAGGCCAGGAAGTACTCTCTTTGCAGAGATATTGACCTCTGGATTAGAGTACCAGAACATGTGGTAATTATGGATTCAGAAGGGAGCTGGATGAGTTCCAGCAAGTGGAAGACATCTTGAGTTATAGAAGGTAGGTAGGTTAGCAGTGACTAGTGATATCAAGGATCTATCCTTGGCCCCCTCCTATTTCTCATCTACATGCTGTCCCTCGGTGACATAATCCAGCAATACAACGTGAGTTTTCACATGTACGCTGATGATAGCCAGCTCTACCTCTCCTCCACCTCTCTCGAACCCTCCACCGTCTCTATACTATCAAACTGCTTGTCCGACATCCAGCACGGGATGAGTAGAAATATCCTCCAATTAAATATCGGGAAGACCGAAGCCATTGGCTTCAGTTCACGCCACAAACTCCATTCCCTTTCCATTGATTCGATCTCTCTCCCTGGTAACTGTCTAAGGGTGACCAAGTGACCTGGCTGGGGGGGTCTAGAACGAGGGGTCACAGTCTCAGGATATGGGATAGGACATTTAGGACTGAGATGAGGAGAAATTTCTTCACTCAGTGGGTGGTGAATCTGTGGAATTCTCTACAACAGAAGGCTGTGGAGGCCAAGTCACTGAATATATTTAAGAAGGAGATAGATAGATTTCGAGACACAAAAGGCATCAACGGGTATGGGGAGAGAGCGGGAATATGGTATTGAGATAGAGGATCAGCCATGATCATATTGAATGGCGGAGCAGGCTCGAAGGGGCGAATGGCCTACTCCTGCTCCTATTTTTCTATGTTTCTAAGTCTGTTCGCAACCTTGGTGTCATATTTGATCACGAATTGAGCTTCCTAACTCATAGGCTAGACAAGCATATGAAGGAGAAGGGAATAGAGGGTTATGCTGATAGATTTAGATGAGGAAAGATGGGAGGAGGCTTGGGTGGAGCATAAACGTCGGCATGGACTGGTTGAGCCGAATGGCCTGTTTCTGTGTCGTATATCCTATGTAATCCATTCTGTCATTAAAATTGCCCATTTCCACCTTTGTAATATCGCCCGTCTCCGCCCTTACCGCAACTTATCTGCTGCTGAAACCCTCATCCACGCCTTTATCACCTCTAGACTTGACTATTCCAATGCACTCCTGGCCGGCCTCCCTAGTTCTACTTTCCATAAACTTGAGGTCATCCAAAACTCCGTGTGCTAACTCACACCAAGTCCCACTCACCCATCTCCTCTGTGCTTGCTGACCTACATTGGCTCCCAGTTAAGCAACACCTTGATTTTAAAATTCTCATCCTTAGTTCTCTCCTTATCTCTGTAATTTCCTCTAGCCCTGTAATCCCCCTAGACTTCTATGCTCCGCCTATTCTGGTCTTTTGAACATCCTCGATTTTGAATGCTTCACCATTGGTGGTCGTACCTTCAGCTGCCTAGGTCCTAAACTCTGGAATTCCCTCCCTAAATCTCTCCGCCTCTCCACTTCTCTTTCCTTCTTTAAGATGCTCCTTAAAACCTACCTCTTTGACTAAGCTTTTTGTCATCTGCTGTAACATCTCCTTATATGGCTCGATGTCAAATTTTGTTTTGTTTTTTGATAACACTCCTGTGAAGCGTCTTGGGACGTTTTATTAAGTTAAAGGCACTATATAAATAGAAGTTGTTGTTGTTGTATGGGCAGGCTAGATGGACGAGTTGGTATTTTTTTGTTCTTTTTTATATGTTCTAAAATACATTTGGATGAGTTGAGACACATTATAAGGTTGGGTATTTTGAATTAATACTACCCAGACCTATATTGAAATAAATATAGATAGCAATATAAATTTAAAATTCAGAATTCATTTTCTAATGTAAAATGTTGACCCAGATAATTCGGCAAAGTCATGGAATGTTTTAACCAAGATTGCTGGCACATCCACGATAATTCCTGTCTCCATATCTGGGCCGACAAATTTTGTAAGTTTTCAATTCACATTCTGTGATGCTGTCAAAAGGTTAATATTATCAAAATAAACACTAAAATGCAATTTTGCTTTCTCTGTGATCTTTGTTTTTTTCTATTCTGTTCTCTCTTGCTCCGTGTTCACTCTTCATCTAGCTCCAAAGCCTGATTTTAAAGCCAATCAAATGGCAAAAATCTCAAGATTGACTATGTTGTATCTATGTTGTGACCAGGTCAATTTTAGATTTTCAAGCCCAAATAAGAGGAGTTGCTGACTACAGAGTGTACTCACCAATAGGCCCCAGAGGAGTGCACTGGGGAGGAGTAAACTCGTCTGAGGCACAACATATTCTTATTAAGTTATGTTGTTTAAAAAAAATTAAGTCAAACATGAACGCATTTCACTTGAATAGTTTAAACGTCATAACTGTCATTAATAAGAAATATGATGGGCCGTAATTTGCGGCCCCTACGGGTGCGTACGCGCTCGTAGGGGCCGCGCAAGTTCCGGGTTTAGGCATGCGAAGCGCATGCGCTAAAACCCGGAACTTGCGATCTGTCAAGAATCTTCTTGACAGATCGCATGCATCGCCAGGAGAAGGGCCTCCGCAGGCGGAGAGTTGCGCTATTTGACCAACTTCTGCCCAGCGACTGCCTGTGAAATTCTTACACTGCTTTTACCAGTGTAAGAGTTTTAAAAAACATTAAAAAAAAATGTTTCATTCATTTAAACATTAAAACACATGTACAATAATGTAAGTTTATTTTTAGACCATTTAAAATATGTAAATTAATTTTCAAAAATATAAATTTTTGTTTTAAATGTTTAATTATATTGCATTTTAATTAATTTTAATTATGTAATTTTTAAAATATATTTGTGATGTTAAATCTATTTTTAATGCCATCCCCATTCATGCTTATGGAGGTTCCGTACAAACGGAATTCCCATAAGTATGAATGGGGATCCCCCTTCTTTGATTGGTTGGGCCGGCCCACGTGATCCCAGGAGCACTTGCGAACCGCTTGTGCCCCTGGGATATGTGGGCCTCTACGCAGGCCTACGCGTAGAGGCCCAGGAGCACAAGTGTCCGAACCTCCAGGACCATCAGGTAAGTTCGTAGATTTTTTGCTGGTCGGAGGCATCCATCCGTGGGAAGCCTCTGACCGCAAATTCAGCCCCATAGTGATAATAAGAACATAAGAGCATAAGAAATAGGAGCAGGAGTAGACCAATCGGCCCCTCGAGCCTGCTCCGCCATTCAATGAGATCATGGCTGATCTGATCCAACCTCAACTCTAAAGAACACAAGAAGTAGGAGCAGGACCAGGCCACTCGGCCCCTGGGCCCGCTCCGCCACCCACAGGGCCTTGACCGATCCGAACTCAAACTCATGTCCAATTTCCAGCCCGCTCCCCGTAACCCCTAATTCCCTTTACTTCTAGGAAACGGTCTATTTCTGTTTTAAATTTATTTAATGAAGTAGCTTCCACAGCTTCCTGGGGTAGCAAAGTCCACAGACCCACTACCCTCTGAGTAAAAAAGTTTCTCCTCATCTCAGTTTTGAAAGAGCAGCCCCTTATTCTAAGATTATGTCCCCTAGTTCTAGTTTCACCCATCATTGGGAACATCCTCACCGCGTCCACCCGATCAAGCCCCTTCACAATCTTATATGTTTCAATAAGATCGCCTCTCATTCTTCTGAACTCCAATGAGTAGAGTCCCAATCTACTCAACCTCTCCTCGTATGTCCACCCCCTCATCCCCGGAATTAACCGAGTGAACCTTCTTTGTACTGCCTCGAGAGCAAGTATGTCTTTTCTTAAGTATGGACACCAAAACTGTGTGCAAGAAGATATTTAATCTTCATCTGTATTTTCACTGATGAAAAATCTGCTTTACTTGTGCTCATGACTTATATAATTTGTCTACTTGTGAAAGTAAAGTCTGAATGTTGATTACCATGCTTGCTGTGTTTTCTATATACATATAGGGGGAGATATTGAGCTCCGTAGCGCCCATTTTTTAGGCGCTACGTGGCCTCCTAATGGTGGAAAATGACATTCGAGATGCGCGTGCACATTTCCGACGGGAAGTACGCCGCACACCATCTTGGTAAAGGGGTTTGTGTGCACGCACACCTAACGACCGCCGGTAACATGTAGAGCAGGCAGATTATGACGTCAATCAGTGTGCAATGCTAATTTGACACCAGCACTGCCATTTCTGAACGGCATGCTCCAGCCTGTTTTAATCTCACATAGCTGAACACGTGTTAAACAAAATGAAGAACCCCTTCACCAGCGTTATTTAATCTGAATTATTTACAGGTTAGTTGCTGGATTATTTCTTTTGGCTGCTGGTGCAATTGCATGCATTTTTGGAGCTGTCCTATACTTGGCATGAATTTGAATAGTGTACAGGGAGTGGTATGGCTAGGGCTGAAGTACTTTTTTGTTGATTTAAAAGCTTGTGCTGAAACAAGTTGCTTCCAGACATGGGTGGCCTGGTAGGGCTTACTCTTGGAATTGAGCATGACTGGGAGACTGAAGAGAGGCCGTGCAGAGCAGGACAAGCTGCTAGAAGAGGGAGGAGGAGGAGGAGGGGGAGAAGGGCTCTCAGCAGGAGACCATATCCGCCAAGGGTCTTTAGGGAGCAATTCTTTTACCTCAACTTCAGCGAGGACCAACTCATGAGACGTCTTCGCTTCACTAAAGAGGTTGTGACTGAAATCTGCTGCAGCCACAACTGTAACCTCAAAGCAGAGCAAGGACCGTATTGCCAATGGCTGTCAAGGTGACCTTGACTATTAACTTTTAGTATCTAGCTCCTTCCAGGCTGCTGCTAGAGATATAAGCAACATCTCGCAGTTTGCAGTACACTGCTGCATAAAGGAGGTCACTGAGGCTCTCTGTACATGGAGAGTCAGCTTCATCTCATTCCCTCTTGCCAGAGACTAGCAGGCTGAGCGGCCATGAGGGTTTGTACCAATTGCAGGCTTCCCCATGGTGCAGGGTGTCATTGACTGCACCCACATGGCCTTGCGTGCGCCTCATCTGAACTTGGCTATTTTCATGAACCGAAAGGGATTCCACTTCCTCACTGTGCAGCTGGTGTGCGACCACAGGCATCGCATCATGCAGGTGAATGCCCGTTACCCTGGCAGCAGTCGCGATTCGTTCATTCTGCAGCAGTCCTCGGTGCCACCTGTACTTGACCCACCACAGCAAGTCAAAAGCTGGCTACTGGGCAACAAGAGTTATTTACTCATGACACGGCTCATGATGCTGGTCCGGAACCCACGCACTCGTGCACAGCAGGCCTACAATGAGAGCCATGCTGCCATAAGGAACATTATAGAGCACACCATCAGCGTCCTCAAGCAATGTTTCCACTGTGGTAGTATGCTGCACAACCTGGCCATTATGAGGGAACAGCCCTTGCCACCACCTATCAGGCGAGAAGCTGAGGAGCAGGAGCACGCGAAAGAAGAGGAGGAGGAAGTGCAGCAGGAAGAGGAAGGGAGGCTGCAACGTAGACAACCCCTTTCTACCTGGGCTCTACTGATGAAATAATTAATGAGCTATACCAATAATCTCAATCACACCATCCCATTCACCAACAGTCCCACACTCCTTACCTTTCCTCTATCACTGACCATCATATTATCCTCTTTCCGACAACAGAAAAATAAAAACTACCAGAAAATAAACATTGCAATCCAAATCATGACATAATGCATACAAAAATGAACTAATCACCTTTGTGCATTCCCTTAGTACCTGTCTTCGTGTGCCTTTGCCTCTCCTAGTGCTCTTACAATGTGCTTCTCCAGTGGCTGAAGCATGGGTGGTTGAAGGCTGCTGACTTCCAACTGAGGAGACTGCAGGTGGCCTTGGAGGGCAGCCTCGAGCACCTCTGGGCCTAGAAGGCCCGGCTTCAAACTGCACCATATCAGTCTGGGCTGGCTGGCTGACAGGCAACAGCAAGGGCACTGGCGGAGTGGCAGGGGTGGGAGCAGGAATGCTGTCATCCTGAGAGAGAAAAGCAGGTTCGTGCTACATGGAGCCGATGTCACTCTTCCGGGGCAGCGCCTTAGCAATCCTACTGATCTGTTGGAGAACAGATTGATTGACTGCTTTGAACAGTAGTATCCAGAGCCATGATGGCAGCACTCTGAATTTGCAAGGCAGCAGACTGAGCTTCCACTGCAGCACTCACATCTTTGATGCATGATGCAGAGATGCCGGTGTTGGACTGGGGTGGACAAAAATGAGAAGTCGCACAACACCAGGTTATAGTCCAACAGTTTTATTTAAAATTACGAAGCTCGTAATTTTAAATAAAACTGTTGGACTATAACCTGGTGTTGTGCGACTTGTCATCTTTGATGCAGGCTGTTTGTGCTGTAATGGAAGCTGTGACATCAGACGCTGTAGCATGGTGCGTTCCACAGGTATGCTGATGGAGGTGACCACCCATTCCATGTTGGAAAGGATGGGCTCCAAGGTCTGCGCAAAGCCCTGTGCCAAGTTGGTGCTGGACTCCTCCATGCTTCTTGACATTGAGCGCAGGCTTTCCTATGCACCAGGCATTTGGTTATGTAGCCTGACCCATCGAAGTCCTCATCTGACTCCTCTGCAGCAGAACTAGTGTGCGGCCTTGCCCTCCAGCGAGTTGGCACCTGCGTTATCCTTTCCGCCTGCCCTGGCTCCGACACACTTGTGCCCAATGTCTTACCATGTGCAGATCACTCCTCTAACCTAGTCTCTAAAATACGCACAGTGTCAGTCTCCGAGCTGGTGGCTGCACTGTCTTCTTCCTCTTCCTCCACTCACTGGGAAGGCTCCAGTTCTTGGGTATCTGAAATAAAAAACGAACAAGGGTTCGGTTGTGATGAGGGGAAAGGAGAAAGTAAAAAGTGCTTGCTTACACCATCTGCAGCTTCTAAATCGGGAGAGATTGCGGGATTAGGGAGAAGTGGGATGAAGGGCGGATTAGCTATGTAGATTCCCTCATCAGCAATTGCTTCAGCCCTGCCAGTGCCCACAGCCTCAGTGATACCCCTTCCCATGATGGCCAGTACTGTCTCCTCCATGGGGGTTAAAACATGCAGGCATGTTTGTCCTCCTCCAGTTCTTTCCTGCTGCCTGCTGCTATGCGCCACATTCTCCTGCAAGAAAGAGGGAAGTGTGTCAGTGAGTGTCCTGCAATATGTTTAGGTGATGTGGCTTTCATGGTTGAATAGCTGCCAGTGTGTGTGAGCTGTGAGTTGTGGGTGCGAGGCTTGCAACAGTGCTAAGTGTGTGAGGGTGAGGTAAAGCATATTAATTTTAGAGTTGAGTATTGATTGATAGAGATTGTTGGTAGGTGAGCGATAGGGGTGTAGTGAATTGTGCAGTTGGTAGGATATGCCGTTTGAAGATGAACTCACTGACCTTGACAACTCATGTGAGATTGTTAAATTTCTTCCTGCACTGCATCCATGTTCTTGGAGCAACACTCCTGGCATTGACCTCCGCCTTGTTCCCATACCTCTTGAGCATGTGTCTGGAGGGCCTCCTGCCTCCCTGCGAATACAGAATATCTTTCCTTTGTTCCAACTCTTCCATCAAGACCTCCAATGCATTGCCTGGAAACCTTGTTGCTCGCTCTCTCGCATAGTCAGCCATTGCTCAAAGTATCACAGCCCAGATTCACTGTTGAAAAAACTCCCACTACTTCATGCAGACAAAATGCACCTCCCCTTTAAGAGGTGCAGGATGCCTTTAAGTAGCGTTAGCCACTCGCGATTTTGAGTCCCCTGCTGATGTGTGCAGCTAATGAACCGTGCAGGTAGCGCTGGCTGCATGCAGCAATCATGTAAAGCAGCAGGCAGCACCAATTTAACGTGCTGCCTGCAACGCAATGAACAGATGCGGGTTAATCGCGCACTGCGATCCCCACTCCCATTTTCGGGGTTAGTCAATTTCTCTCCCATAGTGTTTTTATATTTTTTATATCTGAACATGGGAGAAAAGATTGCTTTTGTCATTAAAGTAGCAATTTTTTTTGTTATTATGTCATGCATGCATTTCAGTGTCAAATCTGATAGATAAATGTTTACTTTTTGCTTTACACCAGTAAGTACATCTGCAGCAAAAGTTAACAATGGATGCCAAGCCTGAGAAAGGCTTGTAGGGCTGGAGCAGGTTACACAGATAGTGAGGGGCAAACCCTTGAAGGGATTTAAACATGAGGATGAAAATCTTAAATTGGGGAACCGGTAACCAATGTAGGTCAGAAGGACAGGAATGATGGGTGAGCAGGACTTGCTGCGGGTAGCATTGGTGTTAGCAAAAATATCAGTGTTAAGATTGATCAGATGTGAGGGAATATATCAGAAGAATCTGCAGTCATATCCAAATTGGATCAGTAGCTTTCCCTATTGTGTTGCGTTAGTTATTCCTTCTACATTTTTTTGTTATATTGCCTCATTTCAAATCCTTTTGCTCCATTTCCTCTTCCATCCGAGTTTTTTTTAATTCATTCATAGGATGTGGGCGTCGCTGGCAAGGCCAGCATTTATTGCCCATCCCTAATTGCCCTTGAGAAGGTGGTGGTGAGCCGCCTTCTTGACAACTGAGTGGCTTGCTAGGCCATTTCAGAGGGCAGTTAAGAGTCCACCACATTGCTATGGGTCTGGAATCACATATATAGGCTAGACCAGGTAAGGACGGCAAGTTTCCTTTCCTAAAGGGGATTAGTGAACCAGATGGGGTTTTTTTTATGACAATCCGGTAGGTCACCATTACTGATACTAGCTTTTTATTCCAGATTTTATTTAATTAACTCAATTTAAATTCCCCAGCTGCCGCGTCTCCGGACCATTAGTCCAGGCCTCTGGGTTACTAGTCCAGTAACATAACCACTGTGCTACCGTTCCAAATCCTTCCCAATCCTTCAGCTAGGGAACCACACCCCTTTATAGCTCCATCCCGTATCTTCTAATTTAGATGAAAGTTAAGGAAGGTAAGACAGGTCTCTCCCCTCCCCCGCCAGCCACCAAATTGAAGTTCACATGAGCTGGTTGAAGCAATTTCTTTTAGAGAGTGATCTAGTTCTGTACATTTTTTATATCTAACACAGCATAGTATAAAGGATATAATTTCACTGCAATATTTTTAATAGAAATGTATGGCCATGTACTTGAACTTGAATCTGTGTTACTGATTTGCTTTTAAACAATAAAGAACTGCTAATGTCATACCATTATAGCTGTCTGAAGCAAGAAATCCAGTAATGTGTCAGTTGTTTACAATGAGTAAGGCTGAAAGGAAAAGGCACTTCTTAAAGCTATTTGTTGACCATTTGGTTGTTGTCCTGCTGAGGATTGTCATTTTCTTAGTCAGTGGACTGTATTGATTTTGACAGCAGCAATAAGTCATTATCAGAAATAGTAAGTTATCTTCAGTATGCAGATTTAGAAGGGCAATGCTCTTCTGCTACTCTTTGCATTCATTTATTTTTATATAAATATGAAATAAGTTCTGCAGTTTGCTTTTGTGACAAATTATAGATAATTATTTAGGGATTGTCCACTTTGTGACTTCATTTATTGGTACTTAAAAGCACAATATAACAGTAAAAAAAAAAGTGTTAAAGATACAAATGCATTATTTTGGTAGTTAGGTAATCAAATATCAAGGGAAACTTTTTTTTGGAGAAGTGATTTAAGGTAAAATACAAACTTATTTGTAGAGTTTGTAAAAAAATGTTTGTATTTACACAGCTAAGTCTCTGAAATCTAATTTGCTGGTTGAAAGGAAAATGTAGGTGTTATTGGCTGGTTACTTTGAACTTACTCAGATTTATTTGCTGCAGAGAACAGCAATTAAAGAGGAAAGGCATTTTGTTAATGTGCTACATAATGTAATTATTTGCAATGACCTCGGGTGACTGTCTGTGTGGAGTTTGCACATTCTCCCCGTGTCTGCGTGGGTTTCCTCCGGGTGCTCCGGTTTCCTCCCACAGTCCAAAAATGTGCGGGTTAGGTTGATTTGGCTATGATTAATTGACCCTTAGTGTTAGGGGGGGGGGATTAAATATGTGGGGTTATGGGGATAGGATGGGATATGTTAGGGGGAATTAAATACGTGGGGTTACGGGGCTAGGGTGGGATATGTGTACTGTGGGGATTAAAGCAGGGACAGGGTACTGGATTTGAATGATCAGCCATGATCGTATTGAATGGTGGAGCAGGCTCGACGGGCCGAATGGCCTACTCCTGCTCCTAGATTCTATGTTTCTATGTTTCTATGTTTCTATGATCATTTAGTAAACAGGGTGTAGAAAATAAGGTTTCATTGTTTTTATAGCTAGTTTACGCACAAATATCTGAAGATTCTGAAAGGTTAAAATTAATTGTTAGCAATAACTAAACCACAATGGTAATATTGGTTAGAAGAAAACAAAGTAAATTATATAAATATTAAGAAATAGATATGATCTTTTTTTATTAATTAGAGGCTCAACAGTGCGTGACTTAGGAATTTGGTTGCGTAGCGCCCGTTGTTTGGGCACTACGGGTACTGAATTGGGTTCAAAATGGTGTTCGAGCAGCGTGCACACTCCTGATGTGAGCTGCGTCAGACACCGTCTTGGTGAGGGCAGTAGGGCGGCCATTAGGAGCGTGCGCTGGAAGTATGGTAAGTAGGCAGATCGTGAAGTCAGTCAGCGTGCAACGCTGATCTGACGCCAGCGCTGCTATTTTCGTCATCATCGCTGGAACTAACGCCCTGTGTTAACCTCGCACAGTTGAACATGCGTTCAGCAGCAGGAAGGACCCCCCACGAGCGCTATTTAAAGGGATCATCAACAACTTTCAGGTAACTTGCTTTTTGATCCCTACTGGCTCTGTGTAAGTTTGTGGAACTGTTTAGAGCTTTCTAGAATTGTTTAAAGTTGGTGAGGTGACAGGGAGTGGTGCTGCAAATGGAGAAGGCCTTGCTTCTGACTTCAAGGGTTCTGGTCAGACCATTTGCTTCCAGTCATGGGTGCTCGAGTTGTCATCCCCCCTGGCCTGCAGCATGACAGGGAGATGGAGCAGAGGCAGCAAAGAAGAGGACAAGCTGCTCGCAGACGGAGGAGGAGGAGGGGGAGAAGGGCTCTCAGCAGGAGGCCTTACACATCCAGGGTCTTCCAAGAGCAATTCTCTTACCTGAACCTGAGCCAGGAGCAGTTTCTGAGGCATCTGCGCTTTACGAAGGAGGTGCTCACAGAACTCTGCCACCTCTTGCAACCAGACCTGCAGCCTCACATCAGGACAAGGTGAAGGTGACCATGGCCCTGAATTTTTTCGCGTCAGTATCCTTCCAGGCTGGAGCAGGTGACATCTGTAACATCTCCCAGTTCACCGTCTACTGCTGCATAAGAGAGGTAACAGACGCTCTTTATGCCAGGAGAGGGAACTTCATTGTCTTCTCCCTGACCAGAAAGTAGCAGGCGGAGCATGGACGTGGCTTTGCCAGGATAGTGGACTTCCCCATGGTGTAGGGCGCCATCAACTGCATGCACGTGGCTTCGCGGGCACTGTATCTAAATGCTGAGATGTACCGCAACTGCAAAGGTTACCACCCGCTGAATGTGCAGTTGGTGTGCAACCATGCTCAGCACATCATGATAGTGAATGCCCGGTATCCCGGCAGCAGTCATGATGCTTTTATTCTGCGCCAGTTCGCTGTTCCCTCAGTCTTTGAGCCACCAAGACAAACCAGAGGTTGGCTACTGGGTGACGAGGGCTATCCGCTGATAACCTGGCTCATGACTCCGCTCCGCAACCCAACCACACGTGGCCAGCAGGCGTACAATGAAAGCCATGCTGCCACGTGAAAAATCATAGAGCAGACCATTGAGGTGCTGAAGCAACGGTTCCGCTGCCTGGACTGCTCTGGAGGAGCTCTACAGTACTCAGCGGAGCATGTGTCCTGATTCGTGATGGTCTGCTGTATGCTCCACAACCTGGCCACCAAGGATATGGCCACCAGCTCAGAAGCAGGAGGAGGAGGAAGAGGAATTGGAAGAGGAGGAAGTGGAAGAGGAGGAGGAGGAAGCGGAAGGAAGGATGCAACCCAGACAGCCCCTTTCTCGCCGGGATACCCAGGATCGAATCATCCGCCTGAGGTACGAGTGAACGCAACCCCAATTCCCCGGTCAACATTAGTTCCACACCTTAACTTCCCTTTATTAATGACCACCACAGCGTCCTCTTGGCCACAATGCTGAAATAAAAGCCACCACAAAGCAAACATTCCAATCCAACTTTATACATCTAGCCATCCAATATTACATCAAAAAATCAACTAATCACCCTTGTACATTCCCTTAGTGACTGGCTTGCGTGTGCCTTTGCCTATCCTAGTGCTCCTACGCAGTGCTACCACAGTGGCTGCTGCATGGCTGGTGGAAGGCTGCTGACTTTCAGTGGGGGAGACTGCAGATGGCCTTGCAGGATGACCTCAAGGAACTCTGGGCTGAGTCGGCCTGGCTTTGGACTGCACCACCTCAGCACGGGTGGCAACAGTCTGGGCTGGCTGGCTGACAGGCAACAGCAAGAACATTGGCGGAGTGGCAGTGGTGGGAGGACGAATGCTGTCATCCTGAGAGAGGACTGCAGAGTTGGCCTCCACGGATCCATTCTAACTCTCCTGGAGCAGCTTGGATTGCTGACTTTCATTCTCTTCCAGCTTTTTATTACTTGTAGTACTTTCTACGTAGCAGGAACCGGACGGGTGGGCAGTCAAACTGCACTGGGTGACTTACCCGACGATTTCCCGCCTCTTCGCGATGATCCGCTGTAAAGGCACCCACCTGAAACCAGCGGGTTCCTTCTTTAAATATGGAGATTGGGGTTGAATAATGTTATTGGGCCCCAGCTGCTATTTTAACTCTGACCTGACCTGGGAAGGCGCTGCAGCTTTCTTGCTACGTGAAGACAGTGAGAAGGCGATCGGGGACGGAAGAGGCTAGTTAAGGTAAGTTTTTTTACTTTCCTTGTTTGGCCAGGAGGAGCAGGAGTGTTCTTCTCGGTCCGACAAGGAAAGCTTGGTCTCCCCTGCCCCAGGCTCTTCTTCATTCCCTCCTGAAACGCCCACCCCGAGATTTACCTACTTGTTGACGAGCTTTCCTTTGGTGCCAACCGGCGGTCTCCTGCCACCAAATTTCCACTCCTGTCCACTGACCAGCTACTGTTGTCTGCCTGTTTTGGGCGGGCAGCTAACTGATGGCATGCAGATGAGGGCTGAGAGTTAAAAATGCCCAGACCTCACTATGCCGACGTCAACATTGGTATTAATTGGTTCCAGTATTTCTTCAACATGTCAAGCATTTTGAGTTCTTTTTGCTCAATTCTTATTCCATGATTTAAATTAATTAGCTTTTCTCTTTGTTTCTTTCCTTTTCATAACTTCTCTGTTCACTCACTGCACTATGTACAGTGTGGTTGGCTTAGAAGTGGAAAAGATACACCTACAGGGGTTCCCTATCCTCTAATTTCTTTTTCTTTTGTCACATGGTGAAGTCTATGCTTATCTGCTTATTCTGAAGGAAAGACTGAGATCATAAACTCATAAGGTGTAAGCAATTGGAGTGTTTTCAGTTAGCTGTTTCAGTAACGGGAGGTTAGATAAATAAGGCTTAACCATTGTTTTCAGTGCTCCAAAGCTATCCCAATTGCCAACATCCATATCAGCTTTCAGCAGGGATCAGATGTAGGAAATAAGGTATTGCTGAAAGTGACAAAAGATATATAGATGACCAGATGTTTTTTCTGTAGCAGCTTACAGGTCAGTGATGTGTAGTATTTACATCTGAGTTCAATAAATGTTTATTATTCTCACCTTGTTTTTGAACTTGAAGGCTGAATAATAATCTGCTGAGGTGTGTTTCTGTTACATAAGCAGTGTACCGTATCACATAGGAATGAAGCGCATCATAATTGTTACAAAACCCTCTCAAAAGCATTGGGGTAGATTTTCGTCTTCACAGTCTAGGCAGTAATCTGGCAGGGCAGATTGCCTTCCTTTATAGAACCCACCTGGGTATCATTCCATTTCTGTGGAATTAGTTTTTTTTAATTCCCATAATGTAAATTAAGTGTTCTAGAAGGTGATTATTTTTGGAGCACAAACCTTCCTATACATGCTGAGGTTCACAGATTTATTACAGGTTTCCAATCTTCAACCTGTAATTAGCCTATAACTGCAACATGGATAGACTTCAAACAGTACAAAGTTTCCCAATTTCTCCTTGGCACTAGCTAAATATGACAAGTGTGCAAACAGGTGCAAGTTGCTTTCAATCTTTATTTTAATATTCATATAGAATTGCAATAAAACAATTTGAGTTTTGTAAAATTGCATTTTTCCAACATGGTGTTAGCAGTAGTTTTAGCTTCAATGTGAATTTTAGGACTAATATCTAGTCCACATATATTCATTATGGCTTTGCACCTCTGACTTCTTCTACTCATTGTTCTTCATTACCAGCTGCTTGTTCTCTTATGCATATTCTTTTATTGTGATAGAATGCTAGACATTTGGAAAAAGAAGACGGATTAGAATTATTAGTATTAAAAAATAAGCAAAGAAAGAAAGTGTGGAATAAATTGTGAAGTGTACTTCTGTTAATGTCTTGGGAGTTTTGTGTATGCACAGATTTGTCTTAAAGCAACGCAGGATTATATCTACCTTTTCTAACCATCCATTTCCCTTCACTTGGGGGGCTAATCCATGAGATTGTCCATGTATGATGGGATGTTACACAGTGTAACACTGGGTTAGTTTAGTTGGACACTGAGAGATTTCCATAATAAAGAAAGCATTAAGACACAGACAAACCTATTAATTTTTGTGCAGTAGGTAACATGATAATGAGGGGTAGCCAGAGGCAGCTGTAATAAAATTAATTTTAGTAATTGCTGAAAACACAGAAAACTGGAGAATTGTACTGGATAACCTAAGGGGACAAGTTTTGCAGCAAGCGGTTGCAGGAACGCAAATACACAATGGGCATGAGTGAGCTGCATTATCAGGCATTATGGCTTTAGGCATGTCTGCGCCCATGTCATTTAGCGTGCCATCATGTAGACAGCTTTACTGTTTTCGAAGTACAGCACTAAATATAATACTCACTCTCTGACTAAAACAACTCACATTGTGGTTCATAATTTCTACTAAGCAACTGCTCATCAACCTATGTATTAAGCAAACACCCTACTCATTCATGCACAGGAGCTTTTTTCTGCTTAAGAAAATGATAAGTATATATCATAAATATTTTGGTAGTTAAAGCTTGTAAAAAAAATCTAGAAATGGTTGTTAATATTTTCTTAATTTTTTATCATTTATTTTAATCTCAATTTTTCTTAAACATTTTTGCAAAAGTTATTAGAGAGAACAGTTAATAATTTCAGTGCTATTTTCTGAGTTCCTACGTGTCAGCTTGGCTCTGTGGCAGCACTCTCACCTCTGAGTCAGAAGTGGAGTCAAGGCCTTCTCCAGGATTTGAGTTTATAATCTAGCCTGGTACTTCGGGGGTAATTTTAATTCCATAGTAAGTAAAATCGAACGGGGTGTAAAACAGGCGCCCAATCCGGGCAGGTCAGGTTAAAATGACCCCCTTCAATACAGTACTGAGGGAGTGCAGCATTGCAGAGGTGTCTTCTTTTGGATGAGATGTTAAACCAGAGCCCTTTCTAATAATTCAGTTGGAAGTAAAAGATCCCATGGCACTGTCTGAAGAAGAGCAGAGAGTTCCGGTGTCCTGGCTAACGCTCCTTCCTCAAGTAAACACAGGTTAACTGGTCATTCATCTCATTTGTTGCTTGTGGGATCTTGCTGTGTGCAACATTTGCTGCTGCATTTGCCTCATAACGATTACATTTCAAAAGTAATTCATTGGACATGAAGCACTTTGGGACATCCTGTGGAGGCAATAAAGCACAGTAAAGTAAAGGTTCTTCTTTTAATTGCGAGAGGAAAATTGCTGTATTTGACCAAAATTGCAGAAACTATTTTTCACGAGTAGGTTTCAACCAAAGTTAGTAATCGCCCTTATTCATTCAACCTCCAGATACACATAGGAATTACTGTCAGCCCACGGGGCAAATCACCTGGGACACTACCCCTTTAAGAAACATGAGCCCTGAAGAATAAAGTGATCTGCCATACTCTACTGTGAGTAAGATCTTGTTCTAGGGCAAGGGGTTCTTCATTTTGTTTTCTTGTTTCAAGGAAAAAATCATATAGCTGTTTATCAGCTTCCTGTTTACTGCAAAGAATTAAATCCTCCGAAGCAGTCTTTGGACTTACAGGGAGGATGCTTGCTTTGAAGTTTATTGAGCTTGTTCAACTTTATTTTTGTAGTTTGCGCTGCAAATTTCTCATACTGCTTTCAACCCCACCATTATCCTGAATAGTGGCTTGCTGCAGATCACCTTGATTGGACCAACCCTAGCTGACCCCCTTCGTTGCAGCCACTGAGTCAGAGCCAGCTCCTGGCTTTGAAATTTGCATTGAGTGGCACGGATCCATTCCACCAACTGATTCCCATGGGCTGCTTTTGCTGCCTTTGATCATCACACAACCTTTAAATCAGCAATAATCAAAGGCATTGAAGACAAGTGCCATGCAAGTAGATTGCTGGAATCAATCTGTAGCTTAATGTGACCCACTTATCTATTGGAAGCTGATACTGTCTACTAGAATGCAAAAGTTCAAATCTTTTTGGTACAGCTGCATATAAAAGCACTCTGCCTCTTCACTGCTCAGATTGACAGAGACCCTTTCTTTTCTAAGATAATTCCTTTAAGGATGCACTAGCCAAGCCACTTTTCAGATTGACTTGTAAGACTGGAAGAAGGCATCGGGGATCACTGTGGTCCACACAGCCATGGCCACCATAGGTAACAAATTAACCCAATCTTCTGGTATAATATCTTGGCCACCTGAGATTAAGCACATAGCACCAACATATTGCCCATTTCCTAGCTATAGCTGCCGCCATCAGCAGTCGCCTTAATACAACTGAATTCTCCCCAGCTGCATGCTGCTCTTGTGTGACTGAGATGTGGCTCTTTACGCCAACCCACAATTCAATCTAAATATGAGTGATGCAGATGAGGTACAAAGAAACAGTAGTCAGTGTTCTTTCTATTATGATTTAAACAAATAATATATTTTGAATTGATCAGAATGTCAACTAAGTTTAACCAAATGCACCACCATATCATATGCTCAGATCTGCAGCGCTCAAATCAGTTTTTAAACAATAAACTGGCTGCAGAGCATACAGGGAGTGATACTACTGCTAAAATGCATCATCAGTCTCTCAATGGAAAAGTGCAGATACCATTGCTTGGAATGGAGGCATCACTGGCAGTTTATGGAACGAGCCACCACCTGTAACTGTCTGAAAGTGGGAAAGAAAGACAAAGGTACAATGAGGTAATGAGAGAATGGGAAGGAGAGATCTAGGAGAGAGGGGTGCAAAATAGAAGGAACCACATGAAGAGGGGAATAACAGAGAAAGAGAGACAGGGTAGGAAAGAATGAGAGGGAGGGGAGAGACTGCCAACACAACACAAGGAATGAGAAACAGAGAGAAAGAGAGAGACCAAAGGGGAGGATGCAGGAGAAGGATTAAGAGGGAGGGATCGAGAGGTAGAATTAATGTAGACAGAAGGAATTGGGCTGGGGGAAATGATACAAAGAGAGAGAAAAGGGAATTTGAGAGCATGAAGAGGAAAGGGGCTGGGAGAAAGTGAGAGGGATAGAAAGAGAGGCAAGGGGGTAATGAAAGACAAGGAATCAGAGGGGGAGAATGCGATGAAAATAGTGTGAATGAAACAGAGGGCAAAGGAGACCAGGAGAGAGACAAGGGGGAAAAGAACAGGAGAGAGGGAGAGTGAAAGAAAACATAGTGAGAGAGAAATGAGAATTAGATGGGGAGAAAAGGAGAGAATATAAGACAGGGAAAGAAACAGAGTTGGATACAAAAAATATGTTGTGTTCAGTTTCAAAATTTCTTCCCTTGTATATTTGTATGAGTTATTGTTACAGTGAGAATATCGTTGAGCATGCTAATATACTTTATTTAAAATTTGTGACTCTTTACCAGGATACGTCAGGCTTGGAAATTACTGTTGGCAATATTAACAAACACTTAACCCATATGACATTCCTTTATCTACTATTTTAGTGGAGGCGTTACATCATTTAAAACAAATGGGCAAAATAAAATGTCTCAACATTAATTTGTAGGTTAATATCTTTTTCTGACTCTTGAGCTTTGCAAGTTTGGCTACACCTTTTTTAATTGCTAATCATTAGAAATATATAGAAAATTACTGCATACAAAATTATCATTTATTTTACAAACTGCTTCGGGAATTTACTGCATAAAGGGTTCATCAGGTTTACGATAGCATTTATATGTTACACTGATAAATACTTTTGGAATTCTAGAAAAATACTACATTGTTGAATATAAAACAAAGAAATATAAACATATATCATAACCTAGACTAAGATTTTAATTGCATTTTTGTTGAGATAATTTGCTATGAGCTAAGAATTGTTTCGCTTCATTTTAAAATGTATCTTGATTCTAAAGTAAGTGTGATCAAGTTTTAACTGGGAGTTCAGCTATAAACTTTGGCAAAATTTTTGCGCTATTGTGAAATCCACTGATCTACGTACTTACAATGTGCATAATTAGTGTTGTATTTAAGTGTACACATAAATGAATTTCTATGATATTTTGATAAATTACATTGCAAAATTCAGCCCAGAGAATCTTAACCAGCAGAGTAATGTTGTCAGAAAGCTTTGGATTTTGGTTCAGCTTGTGATATATTTTACCACTGGACCATGAACCACCTTGTGGCATCTGTGGTCTTGCTATAAAGTCAGGAGTTAACTACACGTATTTTAGCCATGTACTGCTATCAATACTGCTCCTATGGAAACCCTCAGTGACGTCAGACTGAATCCTTGGAATTGTAACTGGGCTCCAGAAAAGTCAATAGTACCATTAGATAGCTGTCTTTATTATAAGTTGTTGCTTCCCACCAGCAGCCTAACAATTCATTAGTGAAAGGTTTTAAAATCTCACTTGATTATTTATTCAGTCAATACTATGATTTGTCTACAGTCATAATGGATTACATGGCACTGTCTTTAAACAATTGTGGTACATGGCAATCTGATAACTATATGAAAGGAAAAGGTTGCCTTTGTGAATATCATTTAGATAATTAAAAAAGAAAGTTGAAATTGCCTGCTGTTTTGACCTGCACTTTGTCTCCTGAATAATGCTGATGAGATGCGATTTCTGTCAATCAGAATTCATTACAGGTTTGTAAATTTTGCCTGTCCCAAATTCTAACCCTTGGATTTCTGTCCAACAGATTATAACCTTGAACTACGTTTAGAAACAGTATTACCAGATGCACACTATCCAAAATGAAATCTCCTAATCTTCAGGGTGCATTGCCCTTGTTCAGCTGTTGATCAGAGTACTATTACAATATTATTCATTGAAAAGGTTTAATAGTGAGTTAGTGATACCAAACAGTGGATTTGGTGCATGCCATATATGTCACTTTAAACTTCAAGGGGGCTAAATTTGGTTGATTTGTGCCTCCCGTTAGCGCCCTAAGGGGGCGCTAACGGGACGCAAATCAACTAGCGCCTGGGCGCGGCGCCGCTAATGCCTCCCGCGAAATTCAGCAGGAGGTTAGCGGCGGCGATGACATAATCGCCATGCGCAGCGCCCCGGCTGTAGCATTGGGTGGCGCCCCCTGACTTACCGCTGGACGCTGTGTCCGCCGGGGTCAGGGGGGCCCACCTGCGGCCGGGGCGGCGCTAGTTAAAGGGGAGGTGGCGGGCGGCCATTTTTGTTGCTGGCCACCTGCCAGCACCTGCCCCCATTGCTGTCCCCGGCCCCCGTGAAGCCCCCCCCCCCACGGGGTGCCGGCTGCTCTCCGTGAGCCCAGCACTCCTCTTGAGTGCTGGGCTCATTTGCCGGCACTCCTGATCCCTGGTGGCCCAGCTGGGCGCCGGGACGTGCTGCGCCAGGCCCCTCCCCTTCAATAAGGGGAGGAAGGCATGCAGTACCGCGGCCCCAAAGGGGGCGCTACCCAATTTTTACCCCCAAAGATTTGTTTCCTTTTTTTTGCAATAGATGGCTGCTGAAGGTTTTAAACAAAAATCCTAGTTAGCCTATGAAAGTAATCTGCATATTTATCATTTTAAGTATCCTAGTTGCCTATTATATAATTGATAAATATTTATTTAACTAAATAGTAAATACGCCCAATATATTTATGCGTGAAATACTAGTAAAGAAATTCCTATAGAAGTTGCAAGAGAAAACTCAGTGATGAAAAAATCGTTAACTTGTAAACCAGTAAAACTTGCCAATTTTGGGGATTTTTTATTCATTCACAGGATGGGGGCGTCGCTGGCAAAGCCATCATTTATCGCCCATCCCGAATTGCCCTTGAGAAGGTGGTGGTGAGCCGCCTTCTTGACAACTGAGTGGCTTGCTAGGCCATTTCAGAAGGCAGTTAAGAGTCAACCACATTGCTGTGGGTCTAGAGTCACATATAGGCCAGACCAGGTAAGGACGGCAGGTTTCCTTCCCTAAAGGACATTAGTGAACCAGATGGGTTTTTACAACAATCCGGTAATCTAGCTTTTTATTCCAGATTTATTTAATTAACTGGATTTAAATTCCCCAGCTGCCATGGTGGGATTTGAACTCATGTCTCCGGATCATTAGTCTAGGCTAGTAACATAACCACTATGCCACTGTTCCCGTATGTTCTAGCAATACTCACAAAATGCCATTGTTACCTCTAGACTTGAGTATTCCAATGCTCACCTGGCTGGCCTCCCATCTTCCACCCTCCATAAACTTGAGCTCATCTAAAACTCTGCTGCTCGTATCCTAACTTGCACCAAGTCCCGTTCACCTATCACCCCTGTGCTCGCTAACCTACATTGGTTCCTGGCCTGGCAACGCCTCAATTTTAAAATTCTCATCTTCCTTCTCAAATCCCTCCATGGACTTGCCCTTCCCTATCTCTGTAACCTCCTACAAGATCTCTGCGCTCGTCCAGTTCTGGCCTCTTGCGCATTCCCTATTTTAATCACTCCACCATTGGCGGCCATGCATTCAGCTTCTTAGGCCCTAAGCTCTAGAAAATCCCTCCCTAAACCTCTCCGCCTCTCTCTCTCCTCCTTTAAGACACTCCTAAAAATCTACTTCTTTGACCAAGCTTTTGGTCATCTGTCCTAATATCTCCTTATGTGGCTCGATGTCAAATTTTGTTTGATAACGCTCCTGTGAAGCACCTTGGGATGTTTTACTATGTTAAAGGATTACATAAATGCAAGTTGTTGCTTTTTTAAAATATTTGCTCCAAGACATGCAAGCATGGCATGTGCACTGTGCAATATTGCTTAATGAATTCCTATCCAATGATTTATCCTGTATTTTTAATTAAATGGATTAATGCCTCTGTTAAAATAGTGGACAAAGAAATTTAATACAAGCACAAGCATCGCATGGACTGAATTGGGTTCCTGTGTAATACTTTCGTCTTCAACTAGTTCCCTTCCAGTTGAATTTCTCATTGCAATATGGAAATAGGGTCCCCCAGTAGGTTCATTTTTTACTGTTGAGAAAGAGTCATGTTAAGTTATATCTTCAAATTTCAGATGCACTTTTTATGTACTGCATATGCGAGTACCAAATTATTATGCTTGCCTGGCAAATCATTAATATTCTCTTTGTGTTAGAAACATAGAGATTTGAAAGCAAGAGGCCATTTGACCCTCTTGGCTAGGCTGAATTTAAGCTCCTCTCAGTAGCTGATTTTACACATTCCCATTCTCCTGCTTTTGCCTCAAACAAATCCCATTTTTTGCTTTCTTCTCATACCATTTTATATTCCTCCACATTAACTCATCATCCAGTACTTTTTGAAATCCTGTAATTGATGTAGCAGGGATCACCACTTATGGCAAAGCATTCCACATTATGTTAACTCTTTGCATGAAAACATTTATTTGAATCTCTTCCTTTATATATCTATTGCTTATCTTGAGATCATGGCCGCATGACTTACATATCAATGGAACTAATCTTTCCACTAGTTGATCTACCGTGGTGTTACACACAGGAAGTCAAGACCAAGTGTGGTCTTTAGGTGAAGGGGGTGGGTGGTTAGAGGATGAGGACAGTTCTCTGTCCCAGTCCCGCTCTGACCTGTTTGGCTTTCTACATTGTTCAAGTGAAGCTCAACGTAAGCTTGGGGAATAGCACCTCATCTTTCTACTAGGCACTTTGCAGCCCTCTGGTCCAGGGCACACAGAAGTATTTTTTCTTTATTTATATATAATATTTTGATTTGATATTGTTATTTATAGTTAAATAACAAGACTTCTATACAGCTTGGGAAGTAGAGAGGTTGAGTTGGTTGGAGTATCGAAGTTTCACTGCAGTCCACGCTAACGAGCTGACAGATGCAAAACTAAGACAGTTGCAGTGACAAGTTTACATAAGCAGTTTCCTTTATAATTGTAGACCTAGGAATTTATAATGGAAATACTGACACAAAAGTGTGACAAAAACGTCAGAACAGGAAGTAACAGTTTGTAGACAGGAAGTGGTTGCAGATGTAAGATCTTTAATTTGTTTGCAGATATAGATGTTCAACCGTGGGATATGTGGAACACTCTTTGTTCCAGTTCCAGTCCTACTCGGGTCCCCTCCCTCACCTCTTTTTCCGGTACATTGACGACTGTATCGGTGCTGTTTCCTGCTCTCGCCCTGAACTAGACAATTTCATTCACTTTGCCTCCAATTTCCACCCTTCCCTCACCTTCACATGGTCCATCTCCGACTCTTCCCTCCCCTTCCTCGACTTCTCCGTCTCCATCTCTGGGGATAGGTTATTGACCAACATTCACTACAAGCCCACTGACTCCCACAGCTACCTGGACTACACTTCCTCCCACCCCGCCTCCTGTAAGGACTCTATTCCCTTCTCCCAGTTTCTCCGTCTCCGCCGCATCTGCTCCGACGATGCCACCTTCCATACCAGTGCTTCCGACATGTCTTCCTTATTCCTCAACCGAGGATTCCCCTCTACCGTGGTCAACACGGCCCTCGACCGTGTCCGTTCCATCTCCCGCACTTCTGCCCTCACCCCGGCCCCTCCCTCCCGGAACCACAATAGAGTTCCCCTTGTCCTCACCTTTCACCCCACCAGCCTCCACATTCAACGGATCATCCTCCGCCATTTCCGCCACCTCCAACATGATCCCACCACCAAACGTATCTTCCCCTCACCTCCCCTTTCAGCATTCCGTAGGGACCGCTCCCTCCGAGACACCCTAGTCCACTCCTCTATCACCCCCAGCTCCCCTTCCCCTTCACCCGGCACCTTCCCGTGCAAGCGCAGGGGATGCAACACCTGCCCTTATACATCCCCCCTTCCCACTCTCCAGGGCCCCAAACACCCCTTCCAGGTGAAACAGCGATTTACTTGTACTTCTTGCAATCTAGTATACTGTATTCGCTGCTCACGATGTGGTCTCCTCTACATTGGGGAGACCAAACGCAGATTGGGTGACCGCTTTGCGGAACACCTCCGTTCAGTCCGGAAGGGTGACCCCGAGCTTCCGGTTGCTTGTCATTTTAATTCACCCCTCCACGCTCACTCAGACCTCACCGTCCTCGGCCTCTTGCATTGTTCCACGGAAGCGCAGCGTAAGCTCCAGGAACAGCACCTCATCTTCCGTTTAGGCACTTTACAGCCTTCCGGACTCAATATCGAGTTCAACAATTTCAGATCATAACCCAGGCCCCTACCACATATGTATACATTTTATCCACTCTTTTGGTCCGTGCCTTTTTCCTTTTTTTCTCTCTCTCCCCCCACAGCAGCTGTCTCTGATTCTGCCAGCATTTCACACCTTACCTTTTGTTTCTCAACCTGTCCCATTACCATCTCGTCTTGTCTTGAGCATCTCTCAATGTCTCTACTCACTAAAGACCATCCCTTTTGTTCTTTTATTCCTCCCCCCAGCCTCCCCCTTGCATTTTTATCTGTTTATTTCTTGCTCTCTCAGTTCCGACGAAGGGTTTCGACCTGAAACGTTAACTCTCTTTCTCTCTCCACAGATGTTGCCTGGCCTGCTGAGTTTTTCCAGCGTTTTCTGTTGTTATTTCGGATTTCCAGCATCCGCAGTATTTTGCTATCGTATAGATGTTCAACCATGTCTGTTCCTTTTATCATTTGAAACACCTCTATCAAATACCCCTCAATCTTCTCAGTTCAATGAATGCAACCCTAGTTGTTCTCCCATTTCTTCGTAACTGAGACCCAGTGTCTTCTAGATCTTTTGAAGGGATTCCCATTTTTCAGTCTAAGCTAAAGGTTGCCATATCCTATTTCTAGGAGAGTCTGCAATCTTTTTCTAACTAATAAGAGGTATGAGAGATAAATATGTAGGGGGAAAAATTTGTTTGCTTTGCGCCTCCCATTAGCGCCCTAAGAGGGTGCTAACGGGGCGCAAAGCAACTAGCACCCAGACGTGGCGCCGCAAAGCCTCCCGCGAAATTCAGCGGGAGGTTAGCGGCGGCGGTAACCGTTAGCGTCCCGCGGCGCTGTGCCGCCGGCGATGAAGTCATCGCTGTGCGCAGCGATCTTCGGTAGCGCCCCCTGACTTACCACTGGACGCTATGTCCGATGGGGTCAGGGGGCCTATCTGCGGCCGGGGCGGCGCTAATTAAAGGCGAGGTGTCGGGTGGCCATTTTTGTTGCTGGTCGCTTGCCAGCACCTGTCCGCTTTGCCGTCCTTGGCCTTCTGTTAAGCCCCCCCCCCCCCCCCCCCCCACCGCGGAGTGCCGGCTGCGCTCCGTGAGCCCGGCAATTCTCTTGAGTGCTGGGCTCTTTTGCTGGCACTCCGATCCAAGGTGGCCCAGCTGGGCAAGGCCCCTCCCCTTTAAGAAGGGGAGGAAGGCCTGCAGTACTGCGGCGTGATATTCCCTCGCAGCGCCCCAAGAGGGAGGCAGGGTGCTTCCAGTAGCGCCCCGCTTCCCTCTTGGAGCGCTACCATTCAATTTCAGCTGCGGGGGGCTCTAATTTTTTCAGGGCGCTACAAGTAGCGCCCCGGTGAAATTAGCACCCCAAAGGGGGCGCGACTCAATTTTTCCTCCAAAGGGTTTCATAATTTTACTAACTTTTTTAAGGGTAATGGTCGACAGATGTTTTTGTGACTGGAAGGCTGTTTCCAGTGGGGTTTTGCAGGACTCGGTACCAAGTCCCTTGCTTTTTGTTGCATATATCAATGATTTAGACTTCAATGTAGGCGGCATGATTAAAAAGTTTGCAGATGATACAAAAATTGGCCATGTGGTTGATAGTGAGGAAGAAACCTGTAGACGGCAGGAAGATATCAGGTGGGCAGAAAAGTGGCAAATGGAATTCAATCCGGAGAAGTGTGAGGTAATGCATTTGGGAAGGGCTAACAAGGCAAGGGAATACACAATAAATGTTAGGATACAGAGAAGTGTAGAGGAAGAGAGGGACCTTGGAGTGCATCTCCACATATCCCTGAAGGTAGCAGGACAGGTAGACAAGGTGGTTCAGAAGGTAAACGGGATACCTTCCTTTATTAGCTGAGGCATAGAATATAAGAGCAGGGAGGTTATGCTAGAACTGTATAAAACACTAGTTAGGCCACAGCTAGAGTGCTGCATACAGTTCTAGTCACCACATTACAGGAAGGATGTGATTGCACTAGAGAGGGTACAGAGGAGATTTACGAGGATGTTGCCAGGACTGGAGAATTTTAGCTATGAGGAAAGATTGGATAGGCTGGGGTTGTTTTCTTTGAACAGAGGAGGCTGAAGGGAGACTTGATTGAGGTGTATAAAATTATATGGGGCCTAGATAGAGTGGATAGGAAGGACCTATTTCCCTTAGCAGAGAGGTCAATAACCAGGGGGCAGAGATTTAAAGTAATTGGTAGAAGGATTAGAGGGGAGTTGAAGAGAACTTTTTTCACCCAGAGGGTGGTGGGGGTCTGGAACTCACTGCCTGAAAGGGTGGTAGAGGCAGAAACGCTCATCACATTTAAAAAGTACTTGGATGTGCACTTGAAGTGTCATAACCTGCAAAGCTACAGACCAAGAGCTGGAAAGCAGGATTAGGTTGGATAGCTGTTTTTCGATTGACCTCCTTCTGTGCTGTAAATCTCTGATTCTACAATGAACCTTGGAAGTTGTGACAAAGATCTTCCTCGGTTGCATGAGGTTTCCTACCTTAGTACACTTCCAGAACCTGCAAATACAGAGGTGCACTCATAAAAATAAACGTAGCTCCTCACAAATCACCACATTAGCAGCGTTGACTGAATAAAGAGACAGAGATGGCAGATTTCAGGAAGGCTCCCAACAACAGCAATACAGCAGAGAAGCAGTGGCATAAATAGACAGACCAAAAACAGTGATGTACCTTTAAGAAAGTGGACCCAACTGAACAGAAAAGGGCTCCCTTATAGCACTATTCAGGCACTTGAATCATATTATGGGAAATTCCCCTTATCTGTATTGGAATCAGGCCTGTAATGCACATCAGGTGGCAGACTCCAAGGGCTGGATTTTAAGGAGGAGGGCGGGGAGAGCTCCGAGGCGGTTGGGAAACCCAGGAGGCCAGATTGAGAAGCTGGCTGGCTGCGGGCATGTAGGTCAGGCCGTTAAAAGAATTGCGCCGGGGTGGGGGTTGGCCAGGGATCAGAGAGTTAAAAGGATCGGCGTGCGGGGGGTGGGGGGGGTCAGGCACCGACTGGGGCTAGGTGGGGGACAGATGATCAGGGTGGGTGAAGAGAAGATCGTGGCCGGCCTCAGCATCATCGGTGGGGGAGGCCCGGGAAGGCAATCGGAGGCCTTGTGAGGTGGGGTCTCCAATCATGGGGGGTGGGTTAGGTCGGGACTCTGGATCCAGGAAGTAGGTATAAAGATACTTACTTCCTGGAATTAGCCTTGCTATAACTGTAATACACGAATTGTGTAAAACCCGTACACATGCAGTTAAAAACAAAATGCAGGTTAAAACAGAGGCTTCCAGCCTCATTTTAATATTTAAATAGACGGCCCGCCTCCTGGCAGCGGGTTGGCTTCCCGCCCCCCTGTTAAAACCGGAAATAGATGGGTTCAGGTCGGGAATCCCATCTTTAACAATTTAACTACACCCACGTCCCCAACCGACGCGTTTTTTAAGGTTACAATTCCCCCCCAAATGTCTGAAGTCCTTTTGGATCACATTATTCCACACTGTGTAGTTACAATGTACTCTCGCGTATTCCCACTCCAATTGCCGGTTTTCTGCATGCCCTGCGCATGCGCTGAAAACCGGCAATTGCTCTTCCGAAAAGGGGGCGGGGCCGGAGTGCATCGCGTGCGCGCTACAGGCTGCGCGCACGCTGTGCACTTCATGCTTTGGACGCGCAGGTAAGTACTGAAGATTTTGGAAATGTAAAAAGGAGGAGTAAGACCCGCTTTTAAGAAGGTAAGTAGTGAATTAAGTATTTTTTTGAATTTTTTTTTACAGGTATATCTTTTTTATAGACTTTAAAGACAGGTAAGTTTATTTTTATAACTTTTTAAAAGATTTTAAATTTTTTCAAAAATTTAATTTTTTATTTAAAATGGTTAATTTAATTAACTATACTTATTTTATTAATGTGATGGGTTTTTTTTTAAATTTAATTGAGGTTTAGCTGTTATTTTGGGGGGGTGTAAGATTCATAAGTCTCTCAGCCATGCTGTGAGACTTATGAATGGAAGATGGTGTGCTGCCATTGGCTCTAACTGAGTCACGTGATCCCACAGCTCGCACGAATTAACTACGCCGCTGGGATACGCAAGCCCAGCACAGCTGATGTCTGGAACATCAATTTCGTGCGAGCTGGATCAGAAAAAGCATAAGCGAGGTGAGACATCGCGGGAAAGGCTTAGTTGCAGCACTGTGGGCACTAAATATCCGATTATGAGCCCCATAGTTTGGAGCCATTGTTCATTTTTGACTTATGAGGAGGAAAAATAAGGACGGCAAACATTCAGATCAATATGTAACTCAGAAGGTAATATGGACATGGGGCACAGACCTCCATATTTTGAGGAAAATGCATATGTTGGTGAGGGGGCAAACTGCAATTTTAACAATTTTTATGGTTTTGCTGCATCTAGTGCACAGAGAAAATCTTTTCCCACTGAGAATCTACGACGAGTGTGTGTAATTCACTGCACCACCTAGAAACAGTGACAACTATCTAAAAAAAGGCACACTTCCATGACAATATGACACTCCATGACAACGTTATAAGGTGATGTAGGCTCTAAAGGAGGACCTCTAAGTCCCAAAGAGTTAAGTTTCTGTTGAAAGAAAATTCTTTGAATTCTGAAACCATTATATACGCCCCAGAGGAAACCCATAATAAACTGTGACTTCCAACACCTGAATTTGTTATGCAATGGTCCTGAAACTAGTGTCAGATGAAACAGATACAAAATGACTCAAGATTCACACTCAGACACCAGCAAACAAACCATTATATTAAATGGAACTAGGTACTGCTAATATGTAACTTTTTTATGTAGCCAAAACAATATCAATAATTAGTGACCTGGCTTATTCAGGCATTTCTTTTCAAACACTATGCCATTGGAGTAATTCAGAGTGGACAATTTTCACCCCAAACCTGGGGGAGAAGACCTTTCCCTTTGAATATACAGAATTAAATCTCTAGTTGATGTGATGTGATTGGAAAAACAAGGCACGTGGCACCATCACTTGTCAATCAGCACAAACATGCCAGTACAGAAAACAGTGTAATTTTAAAAATAGGTAAGTAAATGTATAATTATACTGCAGCTAACACAAAAAAATGAGTGCAGGAACACCTCTTGGCTTCATATGTACCACACCAACTGCAATTAGGACATATTGCATATTTGGAGCTAGTTTGACAAAACTCTCAGTGGAAGATGAGCCCAGGATGCAGAAAAACAGGCATATAAATGACCTGGTATAATCATGCAAAACAATAACAGATTTGCAAGAGGACTTGGCAAATCTACTGGTTATGTAAATATATTATTGTTATCAAGTTATTATTATCTGTTGATCAGAGGAAAGTGATGCCAAATGAAACCACTGCAAACTGTAGTGGATGAAGTGAACTGGGGCTTAAAGGGTAAACATTGGAAGTCCACAAACAATATGACAAGGCCATAGGGAAAGCAATTAGTGATTGTTGCTCGGAGAGTCCAATATGAAACCAGAAATACCATAAAATGATACGAAGCCTTGCTATGACCGCATTTAGAGTGCTATGCCCATGGATGCAGATCTCAGTGGCTCACTTTTTAAAAGAAGGGTATTTCCTAGGCATGAGACATTGGCCCAAAAATTAGTCCCGCGACGCGAGAGTACGCACTGTGTACTCTCGCGTATTCTGTCACCAATTGCCGGTTTTCTGCATGCACTGCGCATGCGCTGAAAACCGGCACTTGGTTTTTGGAAAAGGGGGCGGTTCCTCGGTGCACCGCGTGCGCGCTACAGGCTGCGCGCACGCTGTGCACTTAGTGCTTTGGACGCGCAGGTAAGGACGGAAGATTTTAGAAATGAAAAAAGGAGAAGTAAGACCCACTTTTAACAAGGTAAGTAGTGAATTAAGTATTATTTTGAATTTTTTTTAACAGGTATATCTTTTTTAGAGACTTTAAAGACAGGTAAGTTTATTTTTATAACTTTTTAAAAGATTTTTAATTTTTTCAAAAATTTAATTTTTTATTTAAAATGGTTAATTTATTTAACTATACTTATTTTATTAATGTGATGGTTTTTTTTTAATTTAATTGAGGTTTAGCTGTTATTTTTGGGGGGTGTAAGATTCATAGCTTTCACAGCACTTATGTGAAACTTATGAATGGAAGATGGTGTGCTGCCATTGGCTCTAACTGAGTCACGTGATCCCACAGCTCGCACGAATTCACTACGCCGGTGGGATACGCAAGCACTGCCCAGCTGATGTCTAGAACATCAAGTTCGTGCGAGCTGGATCTGAAAAAGCCAACGTGGAGTGAGAGATCGCGGGGAAGCCTTACCCCCGCGTCAACACTCAGTCTTTAATTTCTGGGCCATTGAGTGTTAAAAAGCCTGAGATTGGACTTTTTATCTCCCAGGAACAGATTTGTGTCCCTTCACTACAGGAAACATGTGGAATGGTCAATGATTGTCACCTGAGGTTCCATGACACCCAAGGACCTGATATTCTAAGTGGCCTAAAAATTCGGTTGCTTTGCGCCTCCCGTTAGCGCCCGAAGAGGGCACTAACGGGGCGTAAAGCAACTAGCGCCCGGGCGCGGTGCCGCCAACGCCTCCCGTGAAATTCAGCGGGAGGTTAGCGGTGGCGGTAACCATTAGCGCCCTGCGGCGCTGCGCCGCCGGCGATGACGTCATCGCCGTGCGTAGCACCCCGCTCGCGTCCCGACCACGATCTTCGGTAGCGCCCCCTGACTTACCGCCAGACGCTATGTCGGATGGGCTCGGGGGCCTACCTGCGACCGGGGCGGCGCTAATTAAAGGGAAGGTGCCGGGCGGCCATTTTTGTTGCTGGCCACCACCTGCCCCCTCTGCCGTCCCCGGCCTCCTCTGAAGTCCCCCCGCGGAGTGCTGGTTGCGCTCCGTGATCCCGGCACTTCTCTTGAGTGCTGGGCTCTTTTGCCGGCACTCCGATCCCTGGTGGCCCAGCTGGGCCCCGGGTCATGCTGCGCAAGGCCCCTCCCCTTTAAGAAGGGGAGGAAGGCCTGCAATACCGCGGCGCGACGCACGTAGCGGCGTGATATTCACTCGCAGCGCCTCAAGAGGGAGGCGGGGTGCTTCCAGTAGCACCCCGCTTCCCTCTTGGGACGCTACCGATGAATTTTGGCCGCAGGGGTGCAAGTCTTTTTGGGGCACTAAAAATAGCACCCTGGCGAAGTTAGCACCCCGGGGGGGCGTGATTCAATTTTTTTCCCTAGATCTTTGAGGCGGAACCCTACGGTTCCAGAATGGAGAGATCACTGAATTAGGTTGAGAACATTCACCAATATGTGGATCTGATGAACACACATGCCACACTTGCTAATGGCTGATGGCCTTAAGTGCTATAAGCACGTGAGTTTTCATCGCCTCTCCAATCTAGAACTCAAACTTAAGTTTTCGAGATGCTGGTGCTAGATGACAGCATCCAATTGTGGAATCTTTGCCATAGTTTTCATCATTGTGCCTCTCATGGGCATCCACAATTAGATTCTTCAATCTTGACCCAGTTGCAGCTATGTGTCCACTCGGGAGAAGCTAATACCAGCCTTCCACCAGAAAATCACCCTATTTGGAAGAATTTTCAAAATGCAGCTCAGCTGCCCTGCAAAATCAGTGGTTCTAGCGCCATACCGTTCTGAAAATGTTGTTTTGCTTGCGAGCTGGTGCCTTCACTGACGGGCTGACATCTAGTCCTTTTCCTCCATAGTAGGGATGAGCCTTTGTTAGCAAGGATTGGCTCCAATCAGGCCATTTAGTGAGCGCCATACTTTCTGATCCCCACCAAAGCACAAGCGATTAACTCATTGTGTACTTAGTTCTACACTAAGATTATGGGCTGGATTTTGTGGGGAACAGTGGGCGTGATCGGTGGCGGGTCGGGTGGGAAACTGTTATTTTCTCCCAGCGGATTGGGACCCCGCTGTGAACCCGCCGCCAGGTGCCTTTACCAAATGTCGGGTCTGTCAGCGCTGAGCAGACCCAACAAGCAGCGGCGGGGGAGGCAATTAAAATCATTAGTGGCTTGTTTACAGTCACTTATCAATGGCTTTTTCCCAGCTTTTTGAATTTGACATGTCGCCCACTGGTTTTCTGCTGTGCCTAGACCTTGTCTGTGAAGCTGAGGCAGGAGGCCAGTGGCCATTGAATCAGTTGATGAGTTGACAGCTTCAAATGTCAAGTCAAAGCTCCCAGCTGATTGCGACATGTTCCCTTAACCACTAGCTTTTCTAAACTGCATTTCCACTACAGATTCAGGATGCTGCAAGTCTTTACGCAATTCTCCATCCAGTCTGACCTCATTACCTCTCCCACCATTGACAGATCGCTTCTGTCATCTCTACTTCATCTGCCATCTATTCCATCAGCATGGGTGCCCTTGAAACTCTCTCACCTTGGTCCTCAGAAACTCACCACAATCAGCCCCAACACCAGCATCACCAGGCACACCAGCAGCACCAACAACAACACCAACCTACTCCGCAATCAACTCATGCTGCACAGGACACAGGGCATCAGCAGCCGACCACATTGCTGCCCGGGAGGCCAGGGATGGCCTCACCATGGCCAGATTTACTTCACTTGACACTGTACACCCTGGCTGCCACATTATGTGCCAGGTTGGCACCACCCCACCAACACCATAAAGCATCCCTACAATGCCCAAGCCATACCTTTCACACTCATTGCCATTGCGGTGGGTACCATTATGTCTCACCATTCACTGCAACTCACTAAGCCACTTCCAAAGGTGCACACAAATCTGTCCAAGAATGCAGTGTTCAAAATAAAGTTTTCAATTTTCGACACCACATTAACAGAAACTTTATATGAACATTGCATAAAACACCCAAGTGTTTACCCTTGTGTGTTGTTCGTTGGTATGATTGCACTAAGATAAGGGTGAGTGTGAGGGGTGGCTAGTGAGATGGGAAAGTGATAATGTAGATGGAGAGGGATGGGTGGAGGTGCAAGGTAAATTGATGTGAGTAAAGATGTAAAGGAGTAGGGTAGGGAAGGCAGAATGATGGGGATGTGATGAGAGGCACAGCAGGATGAGGTTGAGTGTGGCTTTGTACTAACGTTTCGTGATCTACTGAGATCATTGAAAGGTTTGCGGCACTGCACCCAGGACCTCCTGACCACATCCCTGCTTGTGCCCTCCTGTGCAATGTGCAACCAGGCTGTGTTGGTCTCCTGGGGAGGTCTCTTCTGCCATGGGAAGGGAAGAGGACCTCCCTGTGTGCTGTGACTCCCTCCATAAGCATATGAGGGAGTCATGGGAGAGCCTGGATACAGCCCTGCACCACTGTACAGTGCTTGTCAGTGTTTGCAGCACCTCGATGTTGTAGAATACTGACAGTACAAATGTCAAAATAAAGTTGGCCATGGACCCTTTAAGGAAACCGGCTGATGATGCATCATCAAATGACGTCACCAGACCCGCTTCATCTAATTGGCCGGCAAACGCGCTGGTCGAGCTTAACAGGCCCAATCTCGGGAAATTCATTTCAGAGGCTGGGATGGAGACAGCAGATGAGTCGGGACCCGCCACCGACGTCGCCCGCCCCAGACCCGCCGAGGTTTGTAAAGTCACGGCCTATGTGTCCTTGACCCAATTAGTACCACACTAAGTGAGATCATGACTCGTTTAAGTGTACTTCTGGTGGTTTTTGCATAGCCCCCGAGGTGAGTGGAGGTGGGAGAATTTTGCTTACAAGGTTCTTTTCTTTCCCACTATAAGCCAGAACTTTTGGTAGTAAGAATCTTGCAGTAGTGGGAGGATTTGAGAAGGCATAGAAAAGCTCCACCCTGGTTCTGGCTCTTTTCCTTTATCGAATCAAGGGTACTATGTGGCACACTTCTGGCAGGGATCATTTTTTTCTTGCACATTTAGCTGCAGCACTATCCCGGGAAGGGTGGAGGGATGGGTAAGAGAGAGCACCAAAGTGGAAACTCTGGTGTGAGGCATTGGGAACCTTCCCAAACTTGGTGCTGGGGACAACCATTTTAGCCATGAGTTTTTCTGCATGAGTCTTTCTGTGCATGAGGAGCCACTGTCAGGTTATAGATTACCTGCTTGTCTCTGTGCTGTACCTTATAGAAGTAAAGCTTTGGTAACCTTGTTATTCCTCAATAGACTGTATCCTGCATAGCTACCAGAGAGCAATTCTCCCTTACAAAGTTGAAAGGCTATTCCCTGTTAGCAGTATATAGGCCCAGAAATTAGGCTCCCTGGCTACCCGTGGGTGCAATGATTGCGCGCGCACCTACCTACTGTGCCTGCCGTTGACCTCTGGGCCCACGGGGACTTCAGCTCCTGGGCCTCCTGCAGCTGCTGGCGCGCAGTGCTTGTGTATCCCAGGGGTGCAGTTAGTGCGATGCGTCCCCTGGGATCACGTGGGCCATGGAGAGCCAATAGCAGCAGACCATCTTTCATTCATAGATTTGACAGACCTGTCAAATCTATGAATTGAAATCGGCCCCAAAACAACACCTAAACTTCAAATAATTTTTTTTTAAAAACATCACATTTTTAAAATAACTAAGTTAAATAAATTAACTACTTTAAACAAAAATTTAAATTTTTGAAAGAATTAAAATACTTTTTAACAGTGCTAAAAATAAACTTACCTTTCTTTAAAGTATCTAAAAAAGATAAACCTGTTGAAAAAAATTTTAAATTGTAATTAATTAACCACTTACCTTGTTAAAAACGGGTCTTGCGCCTCCTTTTTAAAAGCGCAGCTTCTTCAATACTTACCTTCCCGGAGAAACCTGAAAAAAAACCTAAGTTCGCTGCGTGCGCGCAGCCTCTCCCGCGCACGCGGTTCACCTCTCAACCCCTCCCTTCACGAGACCGGAAGTTGTGGTTTCCCGCGCATGCGCAGTGCATGCAGGAAACCGGCACGTCAGGTGGCCTTACGGGTGAGTACACAGCGCGTACTCACGCGGCAAGTGCCGAATTTTTGGCCCAACAGCTATGTAGGTTAATTTCAAGCATATGGAAATATGTTTGGATCATAGTCAATTAGAGAAATTTTCACACTTTCAACAAGCATTATTAACATAGAAACATAGAAAATAGGAGCAGGAGTAGGCCATTCGGCCCCTCGAGCCTGCTCCGCCATTCAATGCGATCATGGCTGATCTTCCAAATTCATTACCCTGTCCCTGCTTTCTCCCCATATCCCTTGGTCCCTTTAGCCTTAAGAAATATATCTAACTCCTTCTTGAATATATTTAATGAATTGGCCTCAACTGCCTTCTGTGGTCGAGAATTCCACAGGTTCACCACTCTCTGGGTGAAGAAATTCCTCCTCATCTCAGTCCTAAATGGCTTACCCCTTATCCTTAGACTGTGACCTCTGGTTCTGGACTTCCCCGCCATTGGGAACATCCTTCCTGCATCTAGTCTGTCTAGCCCTGTTAGAATGTTCTAAGTTTCAATGAGATCCCCTCTCATTCTTCTAAACTCTAGTGAATATTAACCTAATTGACCCAATCTCTCTTCATACGTCATTCCTGCCATCCCAGGTATCAGTCTGGTGAATCTTCGCTGCACTCCGTCCATGGCAAGAGCATCCTTTCTCAGATAAGGCGATCAAAACTGCACACAATACTCAAGGGGGGAAAAATTCAGTATCGCCCCATTTGGGGCGCAATTATCGGCCGGGTGCAAAAATTAGCGCCTGGCGCGAATTATCGCCTCCGACTGCAAACATGACTTTTATCGCCCCTGGAGGTGATTGGAGCGCTAAATCAGGCGCTTCAAACCTGTCTTAAGGCGCAAAGGACGAGGGGCGAGGCGCTACCTCAGAGCGCTGGCGAAGCTCATGTGATGTCAGTCAGCAATGGAACAGAGACACAATGGCGCCGGCCAGTTCTTAAAGGGGAGGGTTGATCTTGCTCTCCATCCACATCCTGCTCATTGCAGCCTTGAATCTCGGCCTGGAGAGACCTGTACATCAAATCTGCTGGAAAGAACAATGGAGACAACCAGGGATAGAGCTCAGAGTGCAGCTCCCACAGTCTCTTCTAAATCGATACAAGGAAGGGCAAATCAAAATGAACCTGCAAAGTGCTGCTCAGTACCCAAAATTCCTTCACAGAGCGTCGAATCTCACCAGAAGTCTCTCTCTCTCTCTCTCTCTCTCTCTCTCTCTCAGAATGCGTGGTGCAAAAATGTCACCAACAAAAAAAGGCAGGAAGCGGTCGCCTTTAAATAGCGCTCCCCCAGTCCCTTCCTGACTGCTAAACGCTCCCCTCAACCTGTCGTTGCTAACGGCAGGCGGTAAGGCAGGTGGCACCACTCAATATCCGCTCCGGGGCGTTACCAGGGCGTTGCACACTCAACTGACGTCATGATCTGCCGGCACAGGAGATTGTGGCGGTAGTGTTTAGCGCCGCCGCAAAATGTCTAGTTAATTTTGCAAGCGGCGCAAACATCGCTGCGCCCGGGCGCTAGTTGCTTTGCGCCCTCTTAAGGCGCTAACGGGAGGCGCAACCAACTGAATTTTTCCCCCAAGGTGTGGTCTCACCAAGGCCCTGTGCAACTGCAGCAAGACATCCTTGCTCCTGTACTCGAATCCTCTCACTATGAAGGCCAACATACCATTTGCTTTCTTAACCGCCTGCTGCACCTGCATACTTACCTTCAGCGACTGGTGCACAAGGACACCCAGGTCTCGTTGCACTTCCCCTTTTCCCAATCTATTGCCGTTCAGATAATAATCAGTCTTCCTGTTTTTGCCACAAAAGTGGATAACCTTGCATTTATCCACATTATACTGCATCTGCCATGCATCTGCCCAATCACCCAACCTGTCCAAATCATACTGGAGTTTCTCTGCATCCTCCTCACAGCACACACGCCCACCCAGCTTTGTGTCGTCTGCAAACTTGGAGATATTACATCTAGTTCCCTCGTCTAGATCATTAATATATATTGTGAATAGCTGGGGTCCCAGCACCGATCCCTGCGTTACCCCACTAGTCACTGCCTGCCACTCGGAAAAAGACCCGTTTATTCCAACTCTTTGCTTCCTGTCTGCCAACCAGTTCTCTATCCAAGTCAGTACCTTACCCCCAATCCCATGTGCTTTAACTTTGCATGCTAATCTCTTATGCGGGACCTTATCAAAAGCCTTCTGAAAGTCCAAATACACCACATCCGCTGGTTCTCCCTTATCTATTTTACCAGTTACATCCTCAAAAATTCCAGTAGATTAGTCAAGCATGATTTACCTTTTGTAAATCCATGTTGACTTTGTCCGATCCTGTCATTGTTTTCCAAGTGCTCTGCTATTACATCTTTTATAATGGACTCTAGCATTTTCCCCACTATCGATGTCAGGCTTACGGTCTATAATTCCCCGTTTTCTCTCTCCCACCTTTTTTAAATAGTGGGGTTACATTAACTGCCCTCCAATCCATTGGAACTGTTCCAGAGTCTATAGAATTTTGGAAGATGACCAGCAATGCATCTACTATTTCTAGGGCCACTTCCTTAAGTACCCTAGGATGTAGATTATCAGGCCCTGGGGATTTATCGGCCTTCAATCCCGTCAATTTCCCTAACACCATTTCCCTACAAATACTGATTTCATTCAATTCCTCCCTCTCATTAAACCCTGTGTTCCCCGACATCTCTGGGAGGTTATTTGTGTCCTCCTTTGTGAAGACAGAACCAAAGTATGTATTTAATTGGCCTGCCATTTCTTTGTTCCCCATTATAAATTCCCCTGATTCTGACTGCAAGGGACCTACGCTTGACTTCACCAATCTTTTTCTCTTCACATATCTATAGAAGCTTTTACAGTCAGTTTTTATGTTCCCTGCAAGCTTACTCTCATATTCTATTTTCCCCCTCTTAATTAATCCCTTTGTCCTCCTTTGCTGAATTCTAAACTGCTCCCAATCCTCAGGTTTGCTGCTTTTTCTGGCCAATTTATATGTCCTCTCCTTGGATCTTATGCTATCCCTAATTTCCCTTGTTAGCCACGGTTGAGTCACCTTTTTTGTTTTATTTTTATGCCAAACAGGGATAAACAAATTCTGTAATTCATCCATGCGATCTTTAAATGTTTGCCATTGCCTATCAACCGTCAACCCTTTAAGTAACGCTCCCCAATCCATCCTAGCCAACTCGCGCCTCATACCATCGTAGTTTCCTTTATTTAAATTCAGGACCGCAGTCTCTGATTCAACTACTTCACTCTCCATCTTAATGAAGAATTCTATCATATTATGATCGCTCCTCCCCAAGGGGCCTCGCACAACAAGATTGCTAATTAATCCTTTCTCATTACATAATACCGAGTCTAAGATGGATCTGGCTGAAAATACATGTGCAAATTGGCCCAGATTTGTTTTCTCTACTCATGGTCCTAACCATACAAGCCCACCCTCTCCATAAAGAAGTATTACTTGTTAAAAGTTATGCAGTGTATGTGGAGTGTAGAAGAAATGTATATCACTCACTCTGGTCAATATTTATCCCTCAACCAACATCACTAAAGCAGATTATCTGGTGATTATCTCATTGCTGTTTGTGGGAGATTGCTGTGCGCAAATTGGCTGCCGTGTTTCCTCCATTACAACAGTGACTACATTTCAAAAGTACTTCATTGGTTGTAAAGCACTTTGGGGCATCCTAAGGTCGTGAAAGGTGCTATATTAATGCAAGTCTCTTTCTTAGGTGCAGTATATTCCTCATTTGTTATAAGCTGTTATCTCCTCCTAAATAACACATTTTTCATCCTTGATATCTCAGTTTGGGTTTTGAACTTGTTGTACATGAGATGCGGATCATATTAACATTTCTTTTTGATATTCTTTGCTGCTTAATTGAAAAAATATTTTTAAATTTTTACTTCACTGTACTCTCACTTATCACTCTTCTGTCTTGACTTCTGTAGTCAAAAATAATTCTATGCAGAGCACGAGAGATGGAAAGTCAAATAGTTACAGCTAAACAGTCGTTGAGATTTCTTTTCCTAATAATTTTCTCCTATTGATTTTGGCTGTTGCATTTGAAAAATAACTTTTTTTTTAAACTTTTTCTGTGTGACGCTTATTTATTTACTTATGTTTACATTTTATTTCAAGAAATCAAACATTATAAATGGTTTCACATTGAACCAGAGCACCTGGCAAATATTTAATAATTAACAGTCCACATATAAACATTATTTAATTAAATTTTTTATTAAGAAAGTAAAATTGGCATTGATATAGTAGCAGTTTATCATCTTAACACGGTACTTACTAGAGGGTACATTGATGCATGGTTGTGTAGATCTGTATTGTAATTTAACATGCTTTAGGTCTAGTGGACACAGGGTGAGAGCAACACCACTGGACAAGAGTACACAATTGACTAACTTAAATGAGCCAGCAACTTCAGCAAAAGCCAATCCCTCATTCTCAACATGCTAGATCCCTGTAGATTTATCTCTGCATTGTTCAGAACTGAACTAAATGTCTGAAAGGAGCATGGGAGCAGTACAGCCAAGCAAGAGTCTCCATAATGATTGTAGTGTTGAGGCTGCCGCGAAACACGAATGGAGGCTGAATCCATATGTGGAAAACAAGAAACTTTTATTCACTGCATGGCACACAAAATGGCTAAGAAAGCTGCTCCCAGAATTCTCTGGAAAAACTCCCAGAATTCTCTGGGTAAAACCTGAGGCCCCGCCCCCTTCTGCCTTAAAGGGGAAGGTGCTGGAAATTTGTCCACAGACGGAAGAGTGGATTATGCCCGTTTTAGGTGGCGATCTGCCACAGTAGCATGCTCTGTACTACATAACATCACGATAAAGAAAGGCTTGGTCCTTATAGAAGCTAAAGATGATGATGGGGGGAATAATGTTACAGTGGTGGGTGAGGGGGGAGGACTTGCCTCACCACAGCATGAGAAGAATTCAAGGCAGGGAAGGATGTGGAACAGGCAGGACAGCAGCCAGAGATAGGAGGACATTAAATTACAGCCCAGTGCTTTCAATTAATAAAAGCTGAGACACCAAATAAAGTCATTACACATGTGTCTGCTCTGCCTCCTCACAGAGTCCTTTATTGTCCAAGACTTGCACCTAATCCCTTCATAAGACAGAAGTTTATCTTTCCCTGGTCCCAATAGTAAGCAAGCATGCACAGAAATAAACACTGAACTCTACGTGGTCAAACAGTGTTTACTTTGCACAGAAACATTTCCTAAAAAGTGCCAACAAAAACAATTGCTATCTATAACTACTTCTTGCTACACTATCTTCCCTTTGTGACAGCTAACATTCTTTCTATAGCTGATAATCCACTACGCCAATGAGACCTTCTCTGAGTGCGCTGACAGTGAGCAGTGGGTGAACTCGCATTGACATTCCCTCTTAACGAAATAGCAATTGAGTGTTTGAGGGCATTACAATACTTTTGAGAAAGCACATAAAGCTGGCACTACTAATGAAGATAATTTCCCAACTGTTACAACCTTGCCCTCTCCCACAGGCTCTCCTGTCTACCTGCCAATAATTTTCAGGACTCCACTTCATGTGCACTCAGGATTTTTAGTGCTGCTGTTCCTCCCCTGGTTATATTTCTCATACATGACGTGATCCGGACTCAAGTCGTCGTTGGCTTGTTTACAGATGTGATTCCCAGTAAAAAAGTAAAAATTTTAAAGCTTATCGTTTTACATACAGACGGCAGCTTTTGACACGTTAGACCCCCTGCGACTCCACCTCATTGTCTCAGTTGTATCTTGCTATGTCTTTGATGTGGTACCTTCCTGGCTGACCTGATTAACTTTATCACACCTCGGCAGATAAACAGTCAGGATGATTTAATTTAGTTGTCTGCAATTGTAAGGTACACATGCATTGTTCTCTATCTATATATGCTTTGGCGATTCTGTATCTCTTTACTTCACCCGACGAAGGAGTAGTAAGCTCCGAAAGCTTGTGATTTCAAATAAAACTGTTGGACTATAACCTGGTGTTGTGCGACCTCTATATTTCTCTGCCAATGGTTATTGGTAAACTTTTTCTCTGGAGGGAGAGAAGGCAATGTTAAAGGCATATTGGTAGCATGGACAGTTCCCCTATATGAGTGCATCCATCTTATGATGATGAGAGGGGAAGAGGCATTGTCCCTTTAAATTAATTGTCTTTGATGACTAGCAGAACCCTTTATGACAGGAAATTTGAGTTGACTGAGTGGTTTTTGAATAACAGTGATACTTAAGTATTTGCAGAGGTTTCCCTTTACATAAGTGAACTTCCCTGCCAGCCAGGTGCTGACAGACTATAATAGGTGAGCAGGTGAGTGATGGCTACATCAGTGGTAGAAGATATGGTTTGAGTTACCTTGGCCATCCTTATTAAATCATTGAAACTCTTTCTATGAGTATGTGATGTACAGCTCGTAAAATATCTAGAAGTGGGCTTCCTCCTGAAGACCGATACAACAGGTCCCCTCTCCCAAACCCCACAACACCCCCATGCAGAAGGAGGGATAGGAAAATGCCAATGAAAGCACAAAGCACCTTTGGTCCCCAGCTGTAATGAAAGTGCGATTTAATCCAAAAATATCCTTGAAAGGTGTGGGATAGTCTCTGTGTTTGGTTGCCCACACCTCATACTTGCCTCAGAGCTGAAGCATTGTAAATTACTGTGTTAATCTGCACACCAAAGCTGTCAAATTACTGTCTTGTAAATGCCATGTTGAGACTTAATACCAGTATTATATTCGTATGAAAACCAGTGTACAACTTTTCTCTTTTGTTAAAAGAAAGGTTTTTGAAAATTTTAAATATTTTTCTTGTAGCTGGACCATTAATTATGAAATGAGTCAATTTTCCTGTTTTAATTTGTAAGTTACAGTGTTCATTTTTTAAAAAATGTAGAAAAAAGAAATATGAACAGTCCACATAAAGGTGAGTTATCACGCTGGGGTTATCACTGATACCGAGGATTAAGAACTGATCAGATCTCCAATAATCAGCAATACCATCTTGCAACATAAACTTACTGCTATGTCCTTGTTATCATAGTTGACCACTACTTGATAACTTTCAATGATTATATCACAACCATTTATTTTTTTCATTTGATCATCACTGATCAACAATAGTCCATTGGCTACTGAGTATAACAGCTATTGTCAACATAAAAAAAACAAATACAACCACCTGTGTGAACTTCGGAAACTGATCAATAGGATGTCCAGAGCACATCAACAAGAAGGGAAATCTTGGTGAACCCGTAAAGTACTCAGGAAGCTTACTGATCTGAGTGGCTCTTGAAATGGTTCTTGATGTTGTCACAGCATGCATAGCAGATGTTCTGAAGAACAGTGGAGCAACCAGAAAACGAAAGATAGGATTTCAGTCTCATGAAGATTGTAAAGGACAAGTTGTACCTTTGTATGAGATTATAGAACAAAAGGCTCAGGGAAACCACACTTTCTTAAAATTATTTTTTGGGATGTAGGCGTCGCTGGCAAGGCTGGCATTTATTGCTCATCCCTAGTTACATCGAGTCTACAGTACAGAAACAGGCCATTTGGACCAACTGGTCTATGCTGGTGTTTATGCTCCCAGACCACCGCATCTAACTCTATCAACAGACCCTTCTATTCTTTTCTGCCTCATGTGCTTATCTAGCTTCCCCTTAAATGCATCTATGCTATTTGCCTCAACTACTCCTTGTGGTAGCGCGTTCCATGTTCTTACCACTCTTTGAGTAAAGACGTTTTTACATAGAATTGCATAGAATATACAGCACAGAAACAGGCCATTCGACCCAACCAGTCCATGCTGGCATTCATGCTCCACATGAGCTGAGTTTCTTCTAAATTTCCTATTGGATTTATTAGTGACTATCTTATATTTATGGCCCCTAGTTTTTGAATCCCCTACAAGTGAAAACATCTTCTCTATGTCTACACTATAGAACCCCATTATCATTTTAAACGTCCGGTGGTCGTGAAAGGTGCTGTAGAAATGCAAGTCTTTCTTTCTTCTTTCTAAACAACTCGATCAGGTCACCGCTCAGCCTTCTCTTTTCTAGAGAAAAGAGCCCCAGCCTGTTTAGTCTCTCCTGATAGTTATAACCTCTCAGTTCTGGTATCATCCTTGTGAATCTTTTATGCACCTTTCCTAATGCCTCTATATCCTTTTTATAAAATGGAGACCAGAACTCTGCACAGTACTCCAAATGTGGCCTAACCAAGTTTCTGTACATGTTTAACATAACTTCCCTGCTTTTCAATTTTGTCCCTCTAGAAATAAACCCCAGTGCTTGGTTTGCCTTTTTTATGATCTTATTAACCTGCGTTGCTACTTTTAGTGATTTGTGTATTTGCACCCCTAGATCCCTTAGGTCCTCTACTCCATTTAGACTCTTAGGCCGCGATTTTGCCGGCGTTCATAGGGAAGGTTTGGAAGCAGGTCAGTCGTGAAAATCTAAACGATTGACGGCGGGTTGTGAACCCGCCACCATCCCACCTCCACGCAACTTTGCAAAGTGTCGGGTCTGCGAGTCCTGATCAGACCCGACACCAAACGGCAGGAGAGGCACTTAAGGCAGTTAACAGCTTGTTAACTGCCTACATAATCCCATTTTTACAGGCTCTTCCCATTTTACTACAATTTCAGCGTGTTGCACATCGTGCGACAAACACACCAGCTGATTGTGCCGGGTTCAGCAACTACCTGAATTTTTGACAGCTGCATCTGCAGCATAAAAGTTGACCTGTAACATGGCTGACTTTCAGATGCCAGAACTTTGTGTTTTACGGTTTTGGAACACATTTTGCAGGCCTGTTGAGCTTGTCAAGTGTTTAAGCAGAGATCCATATGCACTGTGACCTCTTTGGAAAGCCCTCTCCCCACATTGACTGAGCGCTTTTCATAACATCTATTCCTCAACTGAGATATATACCAGCGGAATGGGAACCATTTATACCCTCTCATCCTGGTCCTCAGAATCGGAGGAAGAGCAGCCGCGGCAGCAGCAGAACCAGGCATAACAACAGCAGCAACAACAGGAGCACCAACCTTCTCCTCAGCCACCTGATGCTGCACAGGGCAGAACGCGTCAGCGCAGGGCTGCTCTGCGCCGCAGGAGATACCCCCAACACAGGGTTTACAGGCCAAGGATGAGCTTCCTCAACATGAGTGAGCAGCAGTGCCAAAGGTGGCTGAGACTTCCACGAGAGGTAGTCGCTGACATCTGCACAATGCATCACCAATACCTGGAGTCCAGAGGAGTGGGTGGACACTCCTTACCAGTGGCTGTCAAAGTCACCACCACACTCACCTTCTTTGCTTCAGGGTCCTTCCAGGGATCAGCAACAGACATCAGTGGCATCTCCCAGTCGGCTGCACACACTTGCATCACGCAGGTTACCTATGCCCTCTTTGCAAAGTCGCACAATTACATCCATTTCTCCACGGATGAAGCAAGTGTAACCACGCGTGCGGTTGGCTTTGCAAATATGGCAGGCTTCCCAAGGGTGCAGGGCGTTGTAGACTGCACACATGTGGCCATTAGGGCACTGCATCACAACCCAGCTGTATTTGTCAACCGCAAGGGCTTCCACTCCCTTAACGTCCAGCTGGTGCGTAACCACAGGAAGAACATTATGCATGTTTGCGCCAAGTTCCCTGGCAGATTCCATGACTTGTTCATCCTGCGGCAGTCTACCGTGCCTCAGCTGTTCAATCTGCCAACCCAACTTTCCAGATGGCTACTTGAAGATAAGGGCTATCCCCTGAAAACGTGGCTAATGACACCAATGAGGAGGCCATCAAACGAAGAGGAGGAGCGCTACAGTGTGAGCCACATTTCCACCAGAAGCATCAGAGAGCAAACCATTGGCTTGCTCAAAATGCGATTCAGATGCCTCAACAGATCTGGTGGAGCCCTACAGTACTCACCAGCAATGGTTTCCAGAATCATCGTGGTCTGCTGTGCACTGCACAACATCGCACAGCAGTGTGGCTTACCGCTGCCTGAGGAACAAGTGGCTCAGCGCACAGCCTCCTCCTCCTCCTCGGCGGAGGAGAATGCAGATGAGGAAGATCTTGCGGAGGCGCATGTGCAAGTTCCACCAGCACGCGGGCACATTGCTGGCCGTGAGGCAAGGGATGCACTAATCCATACCAGATTCGCGTAAGTTTACGCAGCAAACACATGTGGCTGGCACATGGAAATGAGTGTCTGGCCGACCTTCTTAACACACCATACAGCATCTGTACAATAAACTGTGGGATCCTATCACTCTCAGCACCATCATTACAGATGAAAGGCGCCCTGACCCCTCACTGTGACACTTCCATTTCTGAGCCATCGCATCTCTTTATTACAATTGAAATAACGATGAAAATCTTCACTTTGTATTATATCAAAACACCCAAGTGACTACCCTTGTGACTATTTGTGTGTTAACTTTCTCTTACGCGTGCTTCTATGTGGTGCTTCCCCTGTGGCTTCAGCAGATGTTGAGGCACCTTGCTCACTTTCATGCTGCACCTGCTTCGACGCCTTTGGCGGGCGTCCTCTGGGTTTGGGAGCCTGGGAGGGCTCTGCAGCAGTCTGCAGCTGTGCAAGGGCTGAGACAGCCATCTCAGTTGGGTGAGGAATCTGGGGCTCTGACTGAGGGCTCCGCAGTGGCATGGAAGTGTGAGCGCTTGGAGAGGAACCCACACTTCCTTGTTGTCGACCACCAACATCCCTCTCATGGGTCACCCGCACTTCACTGCTAGCAAGTAGCTGGAGAGCACCTTGCTGCACATCAGTGGGGCCGTGAGGACCCGTCTCTGTATTGACAGTCCTCATAACGGGGATGTCCATGTAACTCTGGTTCCTCTCCTCAATAGATGCCCATCTATCCTCCATAGCAGACCATCTATTTAGAAGAGTCACCATGTTCATTTGCGTCTGGCGATTTATGTCCTCCATGGAGGTTGCCATCCTTTCCATGGCGGCACCTACATTTGCCATTGCGTGCACCATGGCATTGCTCATGTTTGAGATGGACTCCTCCATTCTCTGCACACTCGCAGTTACAGTGGTTGCAAACCCTGTCAGAGACTCTTGCACTTGTTCCTGAAGTTCCAGCACCGCTCTCTTTCTGGATGGCCCCAAAGGCACAAGCGTCCACATGCAGCTGAGCAGAGCTAGGAGCGTCCCGCACCCTCCGACGAGGACTCTCCACTGCTGTCCCTGTCTCCACCATCTGCTGATGCTCACTTGTGAGCTGTGATACACCAGGTGACAACACTAATCTATCTCGCGAATGACCCACCCAGGTGCGCGTCTCTGCACTGGGCTGGGTGCACTCAATTCTGCTGACACTGCACCCTCAGAGGTTGCAGCTTCCTCCTGAGGAGTCTTCTGGCTCTTCCTCCTGGACAGTGGGGAGGGGGGCTCTCGATGATCCTGTGGGGGAGTAAAGGCATGAGTTAGACATGTGATATTAACGTAACAGACACATCCCATTGTGCAGATGATCAGAACTCAATCTGTATGAACATCAGATGCCATATCAGTCACTCATGCAATCTAAATGAGAGGGTTGCAAATCTATTCTGTCACCAGCTTGCTCTACTGCGCCCATCTCTCCGTCGCCCACTTCCAGCTCCTCTGCACCTCTGACGATGTCGATAGCAGCCTCCTCAGCGGTGGTCAAGTGCGCCATGGAAGGTGGCCCTCCTCCTGTCCTCCCCCTCTCCATCTTATTGTGGGCTTTCTTTACTTGCAGTGAGGGACACAAGTGGAGTTTGAGCAAGAATGTTGAAGTGAGTGTAGAGAATCCATAGCATAGATGCTTAGAAGGAGACAAAGATGGAGTGAGGTGCCAATACCAAGGGCCCTCCCTGTGCGTTGTTAGTTGTTGCCATTGCATAACAGTGATAGCGAGTGTGAGGGGTGCATAGTAGAATGGTGGAGTGATTCTGTACATAGAGAGAGAGGGATGGAGAGAGAGGGATGGTTAAGGGTGCAAGGGATGTAAGGGTAAGTTGGAGTAGGTTGACAATGCAGAGTGCTGGTGATGAGAGGAGATGGGAAGCAGATTGAAGGTAAGTGTGATGTTATACTCACTTTTGCTGAGCGTAGCAGATCATTGAACCTTTTGCGGCACTGAACCCAGGTGCGTGAGCACAAAGACCTGGCGCTCACCTCCTCAGCAATTTGCAGCCAGGCTGCCTTGGTTTGCTGAGGAGGCTTCCTCCGTCCATTTGAGGGGAACAGAACCTCTTTGCGCCCTCTCACTCCCTCCACAAGAGCATGGAAGGAGTCAACATAAAATCTTGGAGAGGCCTTTGATCTTGAACCACTCATCTCTCTATCTGCCACACTGAGAAGCATCAGAAAATGAATGAAAAACCACAAGGCTGCATGGGCCTCTTAAATGCAGCTGAATGGAAGACGTCAGCAGAAGCGAGCAGCAGACCCGAACCCACTGATTGGGCCGGGCAACACGCACAACGGGCTTAATAAGCCCATTTAAGGGAAAATAGTTAATGCAGAGCGGATTAAACCAGCAGCGGGACCGGAACCCGCCGACCAGCCAACCCGACTCCAACCCGCCGCCGATGGTAAAATCGCGGCCTTATTATCTAAGCAGTATGTGGCCTCCTTATTCTTCCTACCAAATTGCACCACCTCACACTTAACTATATTAAAATTCATTTGACAATTAAATGCCCATTCTGCCCTTGTGAAGGTGGTGGTGGACCATTTTGAACTGCTGCAATTCATGTGGTGAAGGTACTCAAAAACTGCTGCTATTTTTGAAGTTTAACCAATGTAAAATAAACAGATTAATGTCTGTGTTAAAATAGTGGTCAGAGGAATATTATACAAACACCCTAAGATTGGAAAAAGTAATTTCTAGGCTATTGTCTTCCCAACACAGACCAATCACGGTGTTAGGAATCTACCCTTTTATTGAAAAAAATGCATTTTTGGTAAAACCGTAATATTGCAAATCTTAAGCTAGTGATTTGACACCAACAGGTGAACACAGATTGCAACCATTTTAGTAAATAACTTTGAAGCTTTCCCATGAATATCAGCATAAATTTTTTTTATCACGTTATGAGTTTTTGCTTATGTAATTTGTGTTTGATCAGAGATGCTTGATGGTATCCAAATGCATATTTTAATATTAGAAATGTGAAATAAACTGATAAATCACAATGTGACTGTATGTAAAGAAAAACATTAAAATTTTGACTTAATTTTCATCTTGCTGATCAATCGTTATGACTTTCTAGTAAACAATGTTATGGTAATTACAAGCCTTAGAGTAGTTTTATGTATCTTAATGCAGACTAGTCTAAGTTGAGGGTTGCTATTTTTTCTCCTGTAGGCTGACAGCTACTAATAATAACACATGAGGACAGTTAGACAATATGAAGACAAATGTGGTGCATCTCTGTTGAATTGTAATTTGTGCAGACTTAGAAAGAATACCGGAACAGTATGGTTTATTGAAATATGTGCCCTTTCCTTATAGACATGTAGAACCTTAATAGTAGTGAATAGGAAAGTCAGCATAGCTGAGATATTTGACTTCTGCCCAAAATTGGTGCAAAGTTGGTGGAGCAATGTGCCTGTGCCGGCTTGAAACCCGAGCCAAATTAAGCTTCGGCCTCATTTGAATTATCGCCAGCAAACGGTGAGTATCAAACAGGTGCCCCGCTACAGCTCGCTGGTCAGGGAGGACAGGAAATCGGCCGGCTCCCACGCAGAGATGGCTGGCAGGTTTGAGCTGGGGCCTGGGGCAGTCGGGGATGTGCGGGGCTCGAAAGCAGCAGCAAATTTTTATACCTTATGCCTGTTTCAGGTAGCCGGGCAGCTCACCCATTTACACGCCAGCCTGAATATCAAAGGGTCAGCCGACGTGGCCCCCAGATTTTCAATTGCTGGCCGTCATTTTTCAGGCATAAAATGGGCATCCATGAGTTGAGTTTCTCCCCCGCATATTGCTGCTTTACAACTGAAAACTAATCAAAACTGCTTAGCAGCAACATAAAACACAGTGATATAGAGATATATTTTAACCTCCTCAATGGTATGAACCTACATTTAGATTTGAAGAAAATGCATTTTAGGTGGTTCTAACCTGCATGACGTATCTGTCATAAATCGCAAGTAACAACTCAGGAAGTACTACTGGGCGGCCAGCTGGGGCGCCGTCCAGGGAGTATAAATACTCGGGCATGGGCCCACCTTGGGCAGAGACAATCTGGAAACAGGAAGCTAGTGACTGCTAACTAGACCTCCATGTTTTGTTACAAGTTGATTAAAGCCTTGCTTTATGTTCAAGTGCGTAGTGAGTCTTGATTACGTCAATTTAATCAACTTGATATCGTCTCCACGCTTTGGGTGATTCGGAACAACCAGCTGCAACTCGAACCACAGAAGGGAACTAGGGCAAGAAACTGATCCATCATGGAAAAACTCCTTAGACCCGCTCGTCTCGACCTGGACCCGAATGCACCTGCGGCAGCGAAGGTATGGAAGCATTGGTTTCGTACCTTTAGCAACTTTCTTGAAGAATGTGGGGCGGATGTCCCTAATAAGTTACGAATGCTTATCAACTACGTGTCTCCTCATGTGTATGATTATATTGAGGACTGTATAGTCTATGACACTGCTATCAAAATCTTACAGCAGCTATATGTCAAGTCCCCAAATGAAATATTTGCTCGACACCTACTGGCCACAACTCGGCAGCAGCCTGGGGAATCACTCGATGAATTTCTCCAGAAACTTCGCAGGCTCAGCAAGGATTGTAACCTTAAAGCAGTTACAGCTGAACAGTATCAAGAGGAACTAATCCGCGATTCCTTTATCAATGGAATCGCGTCCCCTTTTATACGTCAGCGCCTGCTGGAAAATAAAACCCTCAATTTACGGGCTGCTTATGACCAGGCGTGTTCCTTGGACTTGGCCAAGAAAAATGCAGACACTTATCTCCCACCACGTGCACGGGCGGCGGCTATCTCCTTTAATGAGTCTTTCGGTAGGTCTCGGGCGGATGCCCCCACTGATGTTGACTCTACTCTAACGGACGACGACCCTACCCTAGAGGCCTTCGCTGATGACGACCCCGCCCTAGCAGCATCCTGGCAATCAGGAAGAAAGTGTTTCTTTTGTGGAGGGGCGTGCCATCACAGAAAATTTTGCCCGGCTCGTAATGTGACCTGCAATCATTGCAGCAAGAAAGGACACTTTTCCAAGGTATGCCAGTCACGGGCCTTTGCTAACAAGAAAGGCCGCTCCTCTAAAGTATACCGGTCGAGAGCTCCTGTTAGCTTCACAGCTGCTATCTATGGAGCTGCTCCTCCCCCAAGAACTACTGTTAAGGCTACAGTTGCCGAAGGGAAAATTGCCCCTCCTCCCATCACGGCTGTTTTTCCCCAAAGTTTGTCCCATGCAGCCACGAAGGTTTCAGTAAATGGGCACACTCTAAGCGCGCTAATCGACTCCTGCAGCTCTGACAGCTTCATTAGTAAGCGGGCTGTCAACAGGTTAAAACTGCACATTTATCCCTCGGACAGGGAGATTGCAATGGCTCTGACGACTCTGACCACCAATTCTTCTGGCTTCTGTCTGGTCAACCTCATCCTCAACGGCCGCACGTATCTCTCCACCCGGCTCGGAGTACTCGCAAACTTATGCAGCGACGTGCTTCTGGGACAGGACTTCCAGAAGCAGCACAAGAAGATCACTTTTGAGTTTGGAGGGTCAAGGCCGGAGCTTACCATTTCTAAGGTGCCGTTTTGTGCACTCTCGGCGGCCTTACTCGGTGAACCCTCCCTGTTTGCCAATCTTCCCCCCCGCTGTAAACCCATAGCCACCAAATCGCGGCGCTTTAGCCAAGACGATCGAGCGTTTATTGAGGCGGAAATCTCTCGCCTTTTAGTCGACGGTATTATTGAGCCATGTTCATCTCCCTGGCGGGCTCAGGTCGTCATCGTGAGGAATCCCTTAAAACAACATAAAAAACGTCTGTGTATCGATTATTCGCAGACTATTAATCTATATACCGATCTGGATGCCTACCCGCTGCCACGCATAGATGACATGGTCAACAACCTTGCCAAATACAAGGTATTCTCGACCTTCGATTTAAAAAGCGCGTACCATCAGGTGCCACTGCAAGACTCCGACAAGAAGTATACAGCCTTTGAGGCCAATGGTCGGCTTTTCCAGTTTCGCCGCCTTCCATTCGGGGTCACCAATGGGGTGGCCGTCTTCCAACGGGCCATGGATGGCCTAGTCTGGCAAGAGAACTTGACGGATACCTTTCCGTATTTAGACAATATCACTATTGCCGGCCATGATCAAAAGGAGCATGACGCCAATCTTCAGCGATTTTTTGACGTACTCCGCCGTCGCCACTTAACGTTAAACGAATCCAAATCGGTGAAGTCGGTGCCATCGGTGAACATTCTTGGCTACTGGGTGGGCAACGGTGTTATTAAACCGGACCCAGAGCGACTTCGTCCACTTCAGGAGCTCCCTCCCCTGACGAACCTCGGCTCTCTTCGTCGGGCACTTGGCATGTTTGCTTATTACGCAAAATGGATACCACACTTCTCCGATAAAATACAGCCCCTGCTCCATGCGAAGTCTTTTCCATTGGAAGCTACGGCTATTTCTGCCTTCAACCTCCTCAAACGACAGCTGGAGAAAGCCACGCTTCGCTCCATTGACGAAAATCTTCCTTTTGTGGTCGAATGCGATGCATCGGAGATGGCGATCTCCGCTACCTTGAATCAAGGTGGCCGACCCGTGGCATTCCTATCCAGAACCTTGCAGGGTAGCGAGCTCCATTACCCCCCCGTCGAGAAGGAGGCTACGGCCATCATCGAGGCTGTACGCCAATGGGGTCATTTTCTTGCTCGGCGTCATTTTACGCTTATAACTGACCAGCGCTCTGTGGCCTTCATGTTGGATAACCGGAGGCGCACGAAAATCAAAAATAATAAAAATTCAACTCTGAAGGATGGAGCTGGCTGCCTTTGGATATACTATCTGTTACCGACCCGGCAAACAGAACGTGGCCCCAGATACCTTCACACGGGCATTTTGCTCCTCAATGTCAACGTCGACTCTGGCGGATTTGCATATGGACTTATGCCATCCTGGTGTGACCCGCATGTTGCACTTTGTGCGCTCCAAAAATCTACCATTTTCAACCGAGGACGTAAAGAAAACATGCTCCTCCTGTAGGATTTGTGCAGAATTGAAACCACAATTCTTTCGCCCATCAGATGGCTTACTCATACATGCAATGCAGCCTATGCAGAGGCTCAGCATAGACTTTAAAGGGCCATTGCCTTCGTCGACAAGGAACACCTACCTACTTACGATGGTGGACGAGTATTCACGCTTTCCCTTCGCCTTCCCCTGCCCTAATATGCTTACCTCTACGGTAATTAAATGCCTCGATCAGGTCTTTTCCCTTTGCGGGACGGCCAATTTTATCCACACGGATCGGGGTCCCTCCTTTATGTCGAGTGAACTTAAAAGTTATCTCTCCCAACGGGGAATCGCCTCAAGTAGGACGACACCATATCACCCAATCGGTAACGGACAGGTTGAACAATACAATGCCATCATCTGGAACGCTGTCCGTCTGGCACTAAGGTCACGCAACCTGCCGGACCAGCAGTGGGAAACGGTGCTCCCCGACGTGTTACACTCTATCAGGTCTCTTCTCTCCACATCTACTAATGTCACGCCTCATGAGCGATTCTTCAAATTCCGGCGTCGCTCTACACATGGGACGTCTCTACCGTCATGGTTGGTGGCTCCAGGCCCGGTGCTACTCCGGAGGTTCGTCCGGTCTGCCAAAAACGACCCTCTCGTTGACGAGGTGGAGTTAACGGAGGTAAACCCCACGTATGCGCACGTACGGTACCCTGATGGCCGGGAGACCACCGTCTCGCTCCGAGATCTGGCTCCCTGCCCAACCGGTCACACGGGCCCGATGATGAAGGATCCCCCGACAATGATATCAACACTCCGCACCCCTATGAAAATGACGCCCCGCCTGGGACATCGGGGGATCTGCCGGCAACGCTACCGGATCAACTCAGGGAGCTGGCTGCTCCCCGTAGGATGGCCACCCGAAACCAGACAATCTCCAGCCACGACCCGGGATGAGGCCAGCTCAGCACCTGTGGGGACCCGCACCCGGAGTCATGATATTCCCAGTCCTCCACAGGATGATCAAGATGACGCGGACTCTACTGACTTACCGGTACGGGCCAAACGACCCAGGGACCAGGACACGGTCCGGGGAGACATGCCTTCCAGTCACAAGCAGAGAGCTAAACGTCTACGGCTATTTCTGGTCCACCTAGTCCGTTAAAGGAAGACTGGACTTCCAAACCTTTTAGGGAGGAAGAATGTCATAAATCGCAAGTAACAACTCAGGAAGTACTACTGGGCGGCCAGCTGGGGCGCCGTCCAGGGAGTATAAATACTCAGGCATGGGCCCACCTTGGGCAGAGACAATCTGGAAACAGGAAGCTAGTGACTGCTAACTAGACCTCCATGTTTTGTTACAAGTTGATTAAAGCCTTGCTTTATGTTCAAGTGCGTAGTGAGTCTTTATTACGTCAGTATCTGTTTGAATGCCATTCATATAACTAGCAACACAAAATATTGATACACAAAACGAATTAGCAGAAGCTTATCAGACTGAGGAACTGCTTTAAAAAGATACAGTAGGAATCAGACATGCACAGAGGTTCCAATTGAAATGCACTCTAATTAAATTTTCTACATGTAAACAGAAGCTAACAGCCCTGCTGTGAAAATGTTTTGCTTCTCATGCCCTCTGTTTTGAAGATGTTCGATCAGTTTTAGGGAGATCAATGTCAATAATATACAGCTTGTGTATTTAGACTGCTGACCCCTACTCTTTACCCCTTGGATTCTTGCTGATCACAGTCAAATTCAGGAAGTAGGTTTCTTGAACTGTTGACTGTATATGGGGAAGTGTAATTGTGAGATACTGCTATTTGGTAAAAATTTCAAGGTAGTGAACTAATACACTAAATCTCAATTTATTTTTATTCTTTGTTTTCGTAACACTGAGCAGATGTGGTATCAAGCAATCTGCTTTCTTTCTTGCATTTGTTCTTACTGTATCATCCTATTGCTTTATTAATTTTGTTTCGCAAATTTACACAAAAGGGGCTATTTTAGCTCAGGGCACAAATTGGCCACTTTTAATAGGACAGATCTCTCTCCCTATCTCTTTGGACTCTGGTTTGGACTCACGTTCTGTGCAAAGTGGACAACTCTGAACTGGGAACCTGAGTCAGTGCCGATCTGTACCTGGACTTCACACGTCAAAACCAGCCTGCACTGACCAACCTGAATCAAGGGGCAACAGGCTCGGTGTTTGAGGCACTTCTCACAGGGCACATCGTCCTAAACTCAGCTGAGCACCAACATTTCTAAACTACTCCCTGGTCACGGACTCGATAGAGGAGACTTTTCATAGAATGATAGAAATTACAGCACGGGAGGAGGCCATTCAATCACAATGTTTTATTGTTTAACAAAAGTAAAGTGCCCCAGGTTTCACTCACCCTTTTACTGGTTGCTCCTCTCTCGATGCTGCTCCCATTCATCATGTTGCTGCTGCTGCAGCTCCCACCTCTGCAGAAAATGCTGGTTCCCATTCCCAGATGCCCTCTCTTTCCCCCCCCCCCCCCCCCCGAACCCTCGATTGAGCTCCAATTACCTTGACCCCCTGACTCACCCTCTCCCCTCACCACCCATCCCTGATCCCCAGCTCCCTGGGGGAAAAAAGTCTGGTTTTCCAATGTTAATGTTAAAAAAAAAAAGCTCTGTGCATGGGCTCGTAGGTCTGTCTAAATTTGTTCACTATATCCATGCTCTGATCACGACTTCACATGGTGCTCATTGTGGGTTTCCAAACAGTGGAACCATCCAAATATTACAGAAAAAGGATTCAAGATGTTTACTGGTTTGTAGAATTTAAAAAGGGATTTTTTTTAATAGCTTTTGTCATCATGTTTCTAAAAATAATGTTCATAATTTCTTGATGGGGCTTTTATCAGTTTTTACCAAAATGTTTTAGTTTGCATTTTCTTGTGCAGCTTTGATATTTTCCTGTAGGTATTGCTGTTTTATTGCACATCAAAAATGCACATAGAAAATATCGCAATTGTAGTGGTATTTTGCATAGGAAATAAATATAGTCTCAAGTCAGTTAAATAAAAGAAAGATAGGCCTTAAAATTACTCTGTAGGACACTTATGTAGAAACCCATTATGAGTCTGTGTAAAATGTATTTCTTTGCTCTTTTAGTGGAGATGGTTATTTTAAATGGTGTCTCTGCTAAAATAGTGGAGAGAGGAATTTCAGATAAATGCATTAAATATTTGTGCACTGGTTCCCTACAGTATAACTTCAGGGCAATAGAGAAAGCTGTTAAAAAAAAAAGTAATGCAATGAAATAGGGGGATTTGAAGAGAAAAAATGGCTCTGCTGGTGTTGCAGAGCCCCACTGGGGGAGAGCATGAATTGGGATTTTGGCCATCCAGGTGCATTTCACCACAAAGAAAATATGCGCCAAAGTGAAGCTGTGCTCCTGGCCAGTGGCAGCCTTCTTGTCATGTTTTAGTAATGTCCCACCTCAAAATTCACATTAATGTGGTAAGCTCTGACCCTGGTGCTCACCTTGCCTATACAGAATGATCAAAGTACTATTCCAACTAAAGTTGGATTCTTAAAGCAAGCAGGGGAGTTATCCCCGGTGTCCTGGCCAATATTTATCCCTCAACCAACACAACAAAAACAGATTATCTGGTCATTATCACATTGCTGTTTGTGGGACCTTGCTGGGCGCAAATTGGCTACCGCGTTTCCCACATTACAACAGTGTACTTCATTGGCTGTAAAGCGCTTTGAGACGTCCGGTGGTTGTGAAAGACGCTATATAAATGCAAGTCGTCGTCGTCTTCTTCAGTTCTCAAACAAAAGCAAAATACTGAGGATGCTGGACAAAAGGTCATTGACCTGAAAAGTTAACTCTGTTTCTCTCTCCACAGATGCTGCCTGACCTACTGAGTATTTTCAGCATTTTCTGTTCTTATTTCAGTTCACAAAGTTGATTGCAGGCTTGTAGAAGCATAGATATTTAAATGCATTTTTCTCCCTGAATCAGTTTCTTTTGCTATCCAGGGCACCATTATCGCATATTTAATGTTATTTCTCAAAATTTCTCTGTTATTGTTTGCTGATGCAGAGGAATTTGCAATAACATGATTAAGATGAGAATTCCTTTAGGAATTCCTATTGCAGCCCACAAGTGAGATGAGGAACACAAGTTCATGAAGGGATAGCGTATGCAGATGCACTGACACCTGAGGTGTTATGTTTGCATCCGACACTACCTGAAAAGCTGTATTTACATATCCTGATACTCAGACCTGGGGCATATCAGAGGAGACCTATCTTAACCTTGGCTCAATGGTAGAACTCGCCTTTGAGTCAGAAGGTTGTGGGTTCCAGTCCCACTCCAGAGACTTGAGCACATAATCTAGGCTGCTACTTCAGTGCAATACTGAGGGCGTATTGTGCTGTTGAAGGTGCCGTCTTTCAGATGAGACATTAAACCGAGGCCCTGTCTGTCCCCTCAGATGGATTTAAACGATCCCATGGCACTTTTTAAAGAAGGGCAAGGGAGTTCACCTGGCATCCAGGCCAATATTTATCCTTCAACCAACATCACTTAAAAAAAAACAGATTATCTAGCCGCATTTCCTACAGCACAACTGTGACTACACTTCAAACGTACTTCATTGGCTGTAAAGCATTTTGGGATGTCCTGAGTTTGTGAAAGGCGCTATATAAATGCAAGTCTTTCTTCTTTCTTCACTCACCTTTACTTTACAATAGTGGCTGTCACTGAGCTGTGCTATCTGCTCCAGGCTTCCCTACAGACAACCTCTAGAACAGAGAAAGTTATTTCTCTAGCTGTGCCAGCATTAATTGTTTATGCTACTGGATTCCTTCCAAGCCACCACGAGAGACATCTGCTAGATCAGCCCATATGCATCCTATAGACGTATCAAGCAAGTGATAGATGCAGTGTTTGTATGGCACAACACTTTAATCACTTTACCCGTGGGAAGGAGGCATCACCTGTATATGGCACAGAACTTTCACCAGGTGGCATAGATCCCGAAAATACAGAGCACAGCAGATGGCACCCATTTGGGTATCAGGTCTTCTCACACCAATCCTATGGCCTACATGAAAAGAAAGGTCTTCATTTTTTTTATTCGTTCATGGGATGTGGGGGTTGCCGGCAAGGCCATCATTTATTGCCCATCCCTAATTGCCCTTGAGAAGGTGGTGGTGAGCCGCCTTCTTGAACTGCTGCAGCCCATGATACTTCTATGTAGCGGTTTGGTACAACTGAGTGGCTTGCTAGGGCATCATTTCAGAGGGCAGTTAAGAGTTAACCACATTGTGGGTCAGGAGTCACATATAGGCCAGACCAGGTAAGGACATTAGTGAACCAGTTGGGTTTTTACGACAATCCAGTAGTTTCATGGTCACCATTACCGCACTAGCTTTCTAGTCCAGATTTATTTAATTAACTGAATTTAAATTCCCCAGCTGCTGTGGTAGGATTTGAACTCATGTTTCTGGATCATTATTCTAGGCCTCTGGATTATCAGTCCAGTAACATAACCACTATGCTACCGTATCCCATAAATTATTCAATTTATGTTCTGATCACAGAAACATAATAATGCAACTGGTGTCCATCTGAAACAACAGAGGAAAAGGATGAAAAAGGAGAATTGCAGAGCTACAGCCAGGAAGGTTGGTGCTGCAGTACTCATTGATAACTGCTTCCTACAATTCTCAGGTCCAACCTATGCACAAGTATTGCAGACAAATGAAACACCACAGAGTAGAGACAACATGCTGCACATTTCCATCTACTGTAAATGGACTGCCATCTTACACCATTAGTAGGCCCTTCAGCCCCAAGAGCCTGTTCCGCCATTCAATTAGATTATGTAAGCATTTCATGGGGGAAGTGCAGGGAGGGCTGCACACAGGTAACAGAATCTGCCTGATTTTCCATCCATTTAAGCTAATGGCAGGAAAATTGGATGGGTTCAATAAAAGGTGCGCGATGCTCTGTTTTTTTCTCTCTCTGCTTTGCTAAGGTAATGTTTGAAGCCCAGACAGTAAAGAACGAAAAGCTACCCCATTATATAAAACTGAAGATAATCTATAGTCTGTCACAAGTACAAGTTTAACATGTCAGAAAGAGATGGTGCTATTTTAACAAGGAGCCATCTGCTGGCAAAATAGAATTGGTACGTGCTTAATAGTTGAACTTTATGAGATGGAAATATCATTTATTCTAGCCAAGTGTTTGTCATTAAAAATGTTACCATTAAAAAAATGTGCTTGGAAGAGTGCGTGTTCCACCTGCTAATGTTTTTTATTTTGATCTTAATTTGGGTCATTCTGCTATTTTTTACAGCCTGTTTAGAGACAGTATAAATTAATATGGAACAATTCATGGAATATATAGCATTAAAGTGTCTCTTTGTCACCAATTTAGTGAACTAATTAATTTAAATATGTATTTATGTCTCTATTACTGTTCTATATCTAGATGTGCCTTTGATTGAACAAATAACTAATACAATGAATATAACATGTGTCTGTGAGACAGATGTTAATATAGAAAAGTATACACAGTCCTGAGTTGGTTTTTAATTTTTTTAGACACAAACATAAAACTACCTGATGACTGTACTTAGCTCAGAAATCCATCACTGACCATCTATTATCTGATTCAGCAATAACGAACATGCGTGTACAATATTTCCAAACTTAGTGCAGGGTAGATGATTGAAGGGGTTTACTGAATATTGCATCAGTCAATTTTGTAAACCTTCATTTATCAAACTATACACAAAATCCTGTATTTGCTACTTAGTATCTTAAAGGGGAGTTGCACCCCAGTGGTCAATTTATTCCTTTGAATTTTACTCATCTTTCTATTTATACAGACAGGGATGAGAATGTGGAATAAAAACAGAAAATGCTGGAAATACTCAGCAGGTCAGGCAGCATCTGTGGAGAGAGAAAAAGAGTTAACATTTCAGGTCGAGGACCCTTCGTCAGAACTGGAAAAGGTTAGAGAAGAGATTTTTAAGCAAGTGCAGGGACAGGGAGGAGGGGAGGAAAGAACAAAAGGAACTGTGATAGGCTGGAAGGCAGGAGAGATTGACTGACGAAAGGGATGATGGTGCAAGGCAAAAAGAGAAGGTAATGGGACAGGTTAAGAAACAAAAGATGACTCTACTTGAGGTGTAAATGGCGATGGCAGAATCATCAACAGCTACCATGTGAGAAAAAAAGGGAAAAAAAATATAGGGGCCAAGATTATAGTCTGAAATTGTTGAACTCAATGTTGAGTCCAGAAGGCGGTAAAGTGCCTAATCGAAAGATGAGGTGCTGTTCCTTGAGCTTACGTTGAGCTTCGTTAGAACAGTGTAAGAGGCCGAGGACAGAGAGATCAGAGTGGGAGTGGAGCGGAGAATTAAAGTGACAGGCGACCGGAAGCTCAGGGTCACGCTTACGGACTGAATGGAGGTGTTCTTCAAAGCGGTCACCCAATCTGCGTTTGGTCTCCCCAGTGTAGAGGAGACCGCATCGTGAGCAGTGAATACAGTATACTAAATTGTATTTGTATGAGAATGTGGAACTGGCTGCCACCTGGTGTGGTTGAAGCAGATATCATTGGCACATTTAAAGGGAGACTTGATGGAATAGAGGGATATGGGGACAGGATGGGAAGAGGTAATTAGTTTAGGAGAGGCTAACTACTGACATAGACCAGTTAGGCCGAATGGCTTGTTTCTGTGCTGTAGATTCTGTCTAATTCTATGTAATCCTTACTTAGAACAGTTCTTTTTCCTCTTGTCAGACGACTCTACACTGATTTGTTTATCCTGTTTTGTCATGACTCAATTAAAGATTCAGATTCTGTGAACACATCATTCCTGATGAATGAAATAGTTTAATTACCCAAGTGGAATGAGCACTAAGCCAAGCACAATTAGACCAGAAAATCAGTCATGGCATCAAAAAGCCCAATGTAACATACAACTACTTGTACCATTGTGTTTGGAAGCAACAGATACTTAAACTAAAGGCAAAGCTGTGAATGTATAGTGCATTTGTGAGCACTACACTCCTACATAGCTGCAAAACCTTGACTCTTTACCATCGGCATATGAATAACTGCCAACAGCATGTACAATTTCAACTGAAAATTAAGAGGGATGAACACTGAAGTGCTGCAGCATGCCAACATGGCTACCATAGCAACAACTACTTGCATTTATATAGCCCCTTTAATGCAGTAAAAGGTCCCAAGGCACTTCACAGGAGCATAATCAGACAAAAAGTGACACCGAGCCAAAGAAGGAGATTTTAGAATGGGTGATTAAAAGCTCGATTAAAGAAGTTGACTTTAAGAAGGGTCTTACAGGAGGCGAGAGAGGTGAAGAGACAAAGTGGTTTAGACAGGAGATTCCAGAGCTTGGGGCCTATACGGCCGACGGCACAGGAACAATGGAGGTACGAAGGGAGTGGGGATGCACAAGAGACTAGAGTTGGAGAAATGCCTAGTTCTTGGACGGTTGTAGAGTTGGAGGAGGTTACAGAGATAGGGAGGGGTGAGGCCGTGGAGGGATTTAAAGTCAAGGTATTGGTGGACCGGGAGCCAATATAGGTCAGTCAGCATACGGGTGATGAGTGAGTGGGACTTAATGTGGGTTAGGATACAAGCAGCAGAGTTTTGGATGAGCTCAAGTTTATGAAGGGTAGACGATGGGAGGCCAGCCAGGTGAGCATTGGAATAGTCAAATCTGGAGGTAACAAAAGTATGAATGAGAGTTTCAGCAGCAGATAAACTGAGGCAGGGGCAGAGAGCTGGGCAATGATATGCAGGTGGAAGTAGATGCTCTTTGTGATGGAGAGGATATGGGATTGGAAGCTCGTCTCGGGATCAGATAGGATGCCGAGGTTGCGAACTAGCATCAACGCCATGGCTATACAGGCACAACTCTAGTTGGCGGGACAGTTTGCAAGTCAAATGAACAGCTTTCTAAAACACCCACGTGCTGACAGGCAGGGAAAAAAAGTTAGACAATTTAAGATAATATTTGAAGGAAAGAGGGCGCAGAAAAGATTTACAAGAATGGTTCCAGGGATGAGGGACGTCAATTACGTGGATAGACTGGAGAAGCTGGGGTTGTTCTCCTTAGAGCAGAGAAGATTGAGAGGAGATTTGATAGAGCTGTTCAAAATCATGATGGGTCTGGACAGAGCAGATAGAGAGAAACTGTTCCCATTGGTGGAAAGGTCGAGAACCAGAGGACACAGATTTAAGGTGATTGACAGAAGATCCAAAGACAACATGAGGAAAAACGTTTTTACGCAGCGAGTGGTTATGATCTGGAATGCACTGCCTGAAAGGGTGGTGGAGCCAGATTCAATCGTGGCTTTCAAAAGGGAATTGGATAAGTACCTGAAGGAAAAAAATTTGCAGGGCTACAGGGAACGGGCGGCGGAGTGGGACTAGCTGAAGTGCTCTTGCAGAGAGCCGGCATGGGCTCGACGGGCCGAATGGCCTCGTACTGTGCTGTAACCATCCTATGATTCCATGAAGCATTCTAATACAATCAAAACATTACACAGTGTGATTCATTACAGGATACATTCATCAGTGTCATGCTTCCATTGTGGAGCCACATTCAAAAGGAATGCAGGTCGGAGAATCTTCCCACTCTCCAATCTGTGCTCCTTCAAGTGCAACTGTCTACTGAGTATATGGTATTTGTGAATTTATAATTATACATAAAAGTGTTTAGCCCCAGGAATGGTAGAATAGTGGTTATGTTACTGGACTAGTAATCCAGAAGCCTGGATGAATGATCCAGAGACGTGTGTTCAAATCCCACCACAACAGCTGAGGAATTTAAATTCAGTTAATTATATAAATCTGGAATAAAAAAAGCTAGTATCAGTAATGGTGAACAGGAAATGATCGGATTGTTGTAAAAACCCATCTGGTTCACTAATGTCCTTTAGGGAAGGAAATCTGCCGCCCTTACCTGGTCTGGCTTATATGTGACTCCAGACACACAGCAATGTAAGGAGCGTGATAGAATACTCTCCACTTGCCTGGATGAGTGCAGCTCCAACAACACTCAAGAAGCTCGACACCATCCAGGACAAAGCAGCCTGCTTGATTGGCACCCCCTCTACCACCTTAAACATTCACTCCCTCCACCACCAGCGTACTGTGGCTACAGTGTGTACCATCTACAAGATGCACTGCAGCAACTCGCCAAGGCGCCAAACCTGCGACCTCTTCCACCTAGAAGGACAAGGGCAGCAGACACATGGGAACACCACCACCTCCAAGTTCCCCTCCAAGTCACACATCATCCTGACTTAGAAGTATATCGCCGATCCTTCATCGTCGCTGGGTCAAAATCCTGGAACTTCCTACCTAACAGCACTGTAGGAGTACCTTCACCATACGGACTGCAGCGGTTCAAGAAGGCGACTCACCACCACCTTCAAGGGCAATTAAGGATGGGCAATAAATGCTGGCGTTGCCAGCGACGCCCACATCCCATCAAAACGAATTTTAAAAAATGTGGTTGACTCTTAACTGCCTTCTGAAATGGCCAAGCAAGCCACTCAGTTGTAACAAACCGCTACAGAAAACAACAAGAAGGATAACACCGGACGGAACACCCAGCATCGACCTCGGCACCGACTTTGGACACATCCAGCTGGGGCCTTGTGTCAAAATTGGGAGAGCTGTCCCATAGACTAGTCAAGCAACAGCCTGACATAGTCATACTCACAGAATCATACCTTTCAGCTAATGTCCCAGACTCCTTCATCACCATTGCTGGGTATGTCCTGTCCCACCGACAGGACATACCCACCAGAGGTGACGGTACAGTGGTATACAGTCGGGAAGGAGTGGCCCTAGGAGTCCTCAGCATTGACTCTGGACCCCATGAAGTCTCATGGCTTCAGGTTAAGCATGGGCAAGGAAACCTCCTGCTGATTACCACCTACCGCCCTCCCTCAGCTGATGAATCAGCACTCCTTCATGTTCAACATGCCTTGGAAGAAACACTGAGGGTAGAAAGGGCATAGAATGTACTCTGGGTGGGGGACTTCAATGTCCATCACCATCACCTGCAAGTTCCCCTCCAAGTTACACTCCATCCTGACTTGGAAATATATCGCCATTCCTTCATCATCGCTGGGTCTAAATCCTGGAACTCCCTCCCTAACAGCAGTGCGGGAGTACCTTCACCACAAGGACTGCAGCGGTTCAAGAAGGCGGCTCACCACCACCTTCTCAAGGGCAATTAGGGATAGGCAACAAATGCTGGCCTTGCCAATGCCGCCCACCTCCCAGGAACAAATAAAATAAAAAGGTAGCCAATTTGTGTATGAGCACCACAGTCCTGAGTATATTTTCCAGAGCAGATTTGTAGAATTATGAATACAAAATGCTGTGTAAAATGGTTCTATAGATGTTAGTACTGTCTACTGTATTTAAATGTATTTTGCCAGAAGTGACTATCCATGGCCCAGACTTTTGTTTTAAGTGTTTTTAAACAATTCAATGAATGTATTCTTACACTGTCTGAGAGGCATATTGGAAGAGAAATAGACTGGAGATATTGCATGAATATTGCTTTTGATATAATCATCATGTTCCTTTCATTCTGCAAAGTATTTGGAAATACTGGTGAAAAGTTATTAAATATCTAATAAGATGAGCTTCTTCAATGGTAGTGGGGAAAAGAAGTGGATAGATGCACAACAATGACACTGGATCATCCTGCTAACAGGAGGAAGTTGCCCATTTTTTTATTGAAATAATATTTTGTCCTTCGGTTTTAAGTTCTTTCCTATTCTTCTTCTGATTCTACTAATTTATAACAAGCTGCAAGGAGGTGAGGAAGAGTGGATTAGAGTGATACTACTACCAAAATTCTCATCCTCTATATGGGAAATACATAGGAGCTGATTTATCTAATGTCCCATGTGTGCCAGTTCCCAGGGCATTAAGGAAAGAAAAGGGGCGAAGATCTGTAGCTCCACTTCTTCTGCTCATTTGTGCATGGCTGCATTTTCTGTTGGCCGGGGTGGGAGCTTCAATTTTTATTGAAGTAACAGGGAGCACTTTTCTAACCCCTCCTGCATCTTTTGTGCCCTTAATGCTGGGTTGACATTACTTGCATTCAATGCCCATTGTAACTCGACATCCAGGGTTGCCAGGTGCTGGGTTTTCCAGGAAAGTAGTTTTAAAGGGTTAAGAAGATTTTTGTTTGTAGTTTTGGGCCCATTTCTGGCTTGTTTTCCATAATTTTTTTTTCCTCCTTGGCTTCAGGCTCTCATGAGTCTTTGTGCTAATTGTTTTAATTTTTTTTAAATCCGCAGCACCATTAGTGGTATCAGTAAGTTTCCCAGTGGGAATCCCCCCATGAAAGGATGTCAGTTTGTCCGACTGCATGAGACGTACTACGTGTCCACTGCCAGTACCTGCACTCCCGCATCCACTGCCAGTACCTGCACTCCCGCATCTGCACAGAGACCCAATGGCATGCATATGTGCAAATGCTAGATTAACCATTATGTTCGATGGTTCTTCAGAAATACTCCAATCACAACATGTCATGCTTTACATGGAACTGCATGGGTAAGGGAAGCCAGGGTGATCATGAGCCAACAAAGCCTAATTGGCCTCACCTGGGAAGATGCTATCATACATATTTGTTGCACCTACTTGGCAATGGTGAAAGGGAAGTGTTTCCCCAGGGATTGGACCAACCAAGTGCCAGATGCAGAGCTGTGCCACCTGCTGTAATTGGGCTGACAGAGCCAATTACAATACTGGTCAACTTGCCAGCACATGGTGCTTCCCTTCTTGTCATTTTTGCCCATCAACTCATTCCCTGCCCATTTGGGTTGAGATGCCTTTTGAGCCTTTCTGAAGACTTTCAGAATTTTGGGGGGAGAAATTCGATATCGCCCCGTTTGGGGCGCAATTATCGGCCGGGCGCAAAGTTTAGCGCCTGGCGCTAATTATCGCCTCCGACTGCAAACTTGGCTTCTATCAACCCTGGAGGTGATTGGAGCACTAAATCAGGCACTACACACCTTTATTAAGGCGCTAACGCCGAGGAGCTAGGCGCTACCTCAGAGCGCTGGCGAAGCTCATGTGATGTCAGTCAGCAATGGAACACTGGCACCGGCCAGTTCTTAAAGGGGAGGGTCGAGCTTGCTCTCCATCCACACCCTGCTCATTGCAGCCTTGAATCTCGGCCTGGAGAGACCTGTACATCAAATCTGCTTGAAAGAACAATGGAGAGGCCCAGGGAAAGAGCTCAGAGTGCAGCCCCCATAGTCTCTTCTAAATCGACGCAAGGAAGGTCAAATCAAAATAAACCTGCAAAGTGCTGCTCAGTACCCAAATCTCCTTCACACAGCGTTGAATCTCTCCAGAAGTCTCTCTCTCAGAATGCGTGGTGTAATAATATCGCCGACAGAAAAAGGCAGGAAACGGTCGCCTTTAAATAGCACTCCCCCAGTCTCTTCATGACTGCAAAACGCTCCCCTCAACCTGTCGTTGCTAGCGGCAGGCGGTAAGGCAGGGGGCGCCACTCAATATCCGGTCCGGGGCGCTACCTGGGCGTTGCACACTCGACTGACGTCACGATCTGCGGGCGCAGGAGATCGTGGCGGTAGTGTTTAGCGCCGCCTCAAAATGTCTTGTCAATTTCACGAACGGTGCAAACATTGCCGCGCCCGGGCGCTAGTTACTTTGCGCCGAGGCACATAGCAACCGAATTTTTCCCCCTTTGTCTCTATCCTCTCATTTACACGCATCCCTTTAAATTGTCTCCATCCCTTTAAATTTCACAATTTTTTGCCCCTTGTACTTGCCCCAGTCTGCACCTGGATCTGTGAATAATGACAAAAATTTGAATGCCAGTACCATGCAGGTAGAACTTGCACCTGTTGAGGAAATTCAGCCTCATATCCTCCATTCTGTAGCTCCCTCAATAGTAAAGCTCAAAATGGGAACTCATCACCATGACACCAGTGGCAAAGGATACGTGTAGTTAAACAGATTCTTTTTGAATGCAGTTATGGTGTCACTACAAATGGTGACCATAGCAATTTTTCCCCTTCAGAGTTTAATTAATAAATATTGAAACCAGATCCCATTTCCTGCTTTTTTCCAGTTCTGACGAAAGGTCTTCGACCTGAAACGTTAACTCTGTTTCTCTCTCCACGGATGCTGCCTGGCCTGCTGAGTTTTTCCAGCGTTTTCTGTTGTTATTTCAGATTTCCAGCATCCGCAGTATTTTGCTATTGTATTAGTTTAAGAATAGTCCATATTACATCTATTACTACTTGATAGTTTTTTGGTGAGTGTTTATTTGTTGTATTTTCCCAAAACAGGCACAACAGGGTACATTTTCCTCGGCCGTGTGCCTGGGGAATCGATGTACCCCCCAGTGCAGGGTAGATGAAAAAGTGCCAGAGAAGCCGCCACAGACACGATGGGTCGAATGGCCTCCTTCTGTGTCGTAAATTTCTATGATTCTATGAAGCCGTTATATTTGGTCTCTGCCCTCATTGTGCTGTCCCAGGATTTCTTGAGGCTTTCCTGTGACTCAAAACCAGTATACTCATATTACAGCTGTAAGTAAGCTGCAGATGTTACTTGTTTAGGTGTTAAATACAGAATTTATCACTCAATAAAAGAAGTTAAGAGTGAGTTATATAGGTTCCCCTCATGTAATAAACAATGTATTCAACACCACTAATTTATTGAAACTGTTGAAACCAGTTTTCTGTGTGCATGTTACATTGTAATTACTGACCTTGATGTAACATATAAATATGGGCTTTTAAATAAAAATAGTCAAAGTGACTTTACATTCATACTTGTGAAAACTACTTGAGGTTGTTTTTGACTGCCTTTGCCTGACATTAATGGGGCGGTAATGACCTGAAAATGGGGGTGGTAGACTTATTGCCCAGTTAACACCAGCGATGCGGCCGGCTCCTTTTTAAATGCGGCCTACTATCGGTTGTCCCACCTGTCTCAGGTGATAGGTCCCTTTTAATATGGAAATTGGGCTCCTAGGCTGTAAATAGGACCCCAAATGCCATTTTAGGTTGGAATTGGTCGGCGTCCACACAGTGCAGGCCCCCTATTTGCATTTGCAAAGCGCCTAACATCCAATCAAGTATGGATAAAGGACACTCTTGTTTGTTGCTACCCAATATGGTGGGTGGTGCATTTCTGGTCAGAAATTTGCACACGCTTCCTGCCCCCCATATTGGAGCCTTACGGACCAATTTCTAGGCCCAAATGTTTAATTTTAGCCATTTATAAGAATGTTGTGTGCAATTTTACTATTCTAATACAGAAACAGCAAAATTGTATCCGTTTTTCTAATCTTTTATGATGATATGATTAAAAAAAGTCACAATTTCACTACAGTGCTATAATGGCAGCTAAGGTGGTAACTAGTGTACTGAAAGCTAATGCCCTTTGCAAACTGGTATGGTGGGTGTAAGTGAAGTGTGAAATATGTCCATTCAAGATTTTTGGCCGCATCTGCCAGTGGAGCTCAGAAAAAGTCATCAAAACCTGCAGCTGGAGGTATCAATGGCAGCCAGGGAAAAGTTGGGAAACCAGCCTATGGTGGTTAATGGTGTGCTATATATGCATACATTGATGCAAATATTACTTAATAATTGTTACTTTCATCATTATGACCAGTAGAAAGCAGATACGAAAATGTCAAGAATTATTCTTTATGCGCTCCCCTCCAGTATTTAAGTGCTTACTGGTGGCGTTAAAATCAAAGAAGATATCTAGCCTATTCTAGATGCCTGCCTCCGTCAGCACAAATCTAGCCCTAAAATTTCTCCCCTTCACTTATGGTGCAAAATTCATCACTATTGCCATCTACGGCCTCTATCTTTGAAAGTTCTCTATCTTTGAACACTTGCAGTTGTTGCTGCCCGTTATGCACTATGTTGCCCACCTTCATCCTTGACATCTGCCCAAATGTTACATCTGCGCTAATCTGTAATTTACTGCACAGAGTAAGCATTATATTACTTCAGGTTCATTGCCGTGTTGAAGCCTTGCACTTAACCACAAAAACCAATATCTGACAAGTCCAGAAAGTGCTGCAAACACTCAGCAGGTCAGGCAGCATCTGTGAAGAGAAGGTAAGATTAACGTTTCAGGTTTGATAACCCTTGGTCAGAACAAGTCCATACTAATTCTAAAAGAAAGGCTCAACGGTGTGAAGGTTAATTCAGTTTGTGTCGTATGATGGCCAGCACCCACATAGTGATATGCATGATGAAAACATCTGCTTTCAGCTGAGCTTTTAAGTTGAGTATCCAACTACTTGAAGAAGCTGGCACTCCTTGCTGCCAGCTGATCAAGTTAATAGTGTTGGCACGAAACTGTACTGAATCTACTGTCTGCTCAGCTGCTGTTCCTGCTGGAAGGAAAATGTGTTGAGGTGAACAGCTATAAAAAATAAATTGCAACATTATGAACATTTCAAAACTAATTTGAGTCCAGTTTCATTAAAAATGGTTTTAATTAGATCAATATCGATTCATTATTGGCCTTGTAATGAATATAAAATTTAATTTAACTAATACTTTAAGACAACTGAATAAAGACTATACGAATCTGATTATTATCAAACTTCAGACCCATTTCCCTATTTCAGGTTCCCAACGTTAACATAAACTACATGTTCCTGTTACAAAAAAGGGACAGAGTTCTTTTAGATAAACACAATGGCTGTATAGAACTGTCAGCTATTATTGATACCATTTCAGACAAATTTTGAAGCTTCTGTACACTGAAAATCTTCAGTGGGAGGAAATTTGGAAAGGGTTTAGAAAGGTTAAAACTGTGAGACACAGATTCCATCTGGAATGCATTAGCACAGAAGATTTATTAGCTGGAGTGTCTCTGCATAATGTTCCATGGAAAGAAGAGTCCTGCATTTAATTTTCAGCTTGATATCTGTACGAAGAGCAAGGTTGGTTTGAAATATCATAAATGACAATCAGGTTTATTCAGAAGTGTAAATATTAAGGACTAGATGACTAATAGTGTTCTCATTCCATCCATGGAGAGCCAAGTTTTAAATCCAGTCCAGTGATGGGTAATAGAGGTCACCTTCTTAATACTGGTTGTTTCGGGTAGAAAGTGGAAAGTATTGTTTGTAGCCCTTTTATCAGGGCATTGCATTAAACTTGAGCTGAATTGGAAAAAAGCTCTTCAGAAACTGTCATTTTAGTTCAGTGTAAACATAGTATTAGTAAGGTATATTTAAACATAATGTAAATGCTGATTAAAATTATAATTACTGTGCATATGTAAGTTAATAAGAAGCTTTTCATAAGGTAAAAAGCAAATAATTTAGATCTGACTTGCCATTTGCCAAAATAAGGCAATAATAATTGCAGTCATTCTGATGAATAAAGCCTGTTTATTTCTCAAAGGTTGTCTTGCCACTGTCTTTAAGTGATGGATAACATGAGCAGCTCACAATGATTATTGCTGATGAAATGACATATAAAACATTTCTATACCTTAACTAACTTATTTAATTGATAGGTGAACGACATGCTTGTTTCATTGATTTATATCTTTGTGTAAGGAATTGATCTAAATATTTAGCTCTGACTTATTCTTTATCCAATAAATTCAAATTTTTGCAACTGAATCGCATTATGTTAGAAGTATCAGGGAAGGGTTAAGCACAGATTTGTATTATGCTGTTGGCAGCTGGTGTTGCCTATGAGAAATCTCTGAAGTAAAAATAAACAGTCAGGGGATTAGACTAACGTTGGATCCAATCCAGTAAAAAAAAATAGCCTTAGGCTAGTAAAAATGGACATCGGCTAGAAGACTGCAAGTTGTGCTGGTTTTCATAATGACTTTTTTTTATCTTTGGGGCTTCTGTACCAGGGCAGAACTGATGTAATCATTATTTATTACCCTGTATATCACTCTAAATTTTGCCACAGAACAGCATACATACATCATTTTTGTTTGGTTTTCTTTTACACATTGAAGCTTGCACTGTCAAATTGTGTTGTGTAGAGTGAATGTTCATCTATATTTAAGAGGCTAAATTTGAAAATTTTTAATAGTTTGATGCTACAATGAAGAACAGAAGTTGTGTAATAAATTTGAAGTCCCTTTGGTCTGTCTGTTCAATAGTTTGAAGCTGATGCCATATTGTTCACAGTTACGATTTTTATTTAAGGATAAGTGAGACTTAATACATTACAGTATTCGAGCAGCAGTTTACAAAGTACAATTGAGAATTATATTACTCGTTATTGTCCTTTGGGTAGAAGGCGTGGCCCATTCCTCATACCTTCTACTCACATATGCGTCTACACCTGTCCTCCCTGGCCCTTTTAACCTGAGAATGCCCCAAACCCCCTATGATATACCCCAAAGACAGGAACTATGGAGAAATCCCTCCAATCATAGGTACAGCAAGTTCTGTGTTCAGGCACAGGCCTTGGGTCTCCCTTATCTGCTTTTTAGCCTTAGCACAAGCTTTTTCTGTGCTTGTTTCCTTGGTTGATGACGCAACCCAGGATCTTGAGGACAACAAGAGTTCTAACTGTAAATAAAACCTAGATTTTTACATACTTTTCCCTAATTCTAACAAATCTAAAGTGATAAACCTATAGACTAGCACCTTTAATATTAAACTGCAATCTAGCAAAGCTTAATAATGAAAAATAGTAAAAGGGAATTATATTTGATTATATTTCAACAACTTACAAAGTTTGCGCATTCACACAGACATAGAAAGAGACAGCTCTAAGTTTCACTCTTCTTTTTCCCTCTCTTCTAGCAATAACAAGGCCACTTGTGATCCTGCATCTGCCAGAAGTTAGCAAACAGTCCAAAGGCCTGTATTTTTGCAGAACAGTAGCTTTAGAGAAAAGCTTAGGACCATTTAACTTTTGCAATGCCTAATCCCTCAAAATACCCTCATAAGCCTATTTTCTTACAGTTGATTTCAAATTATTATATGCTACTGTGAAACAGTTTAAAATTAAGCAACAATTCAGTCTTACTCCAGTTTACTTAAATGTTTATTATGCATATTTGTATGTATGTATTTGTCGTTATAGATTGTGATATCAGAACAAACCTAGAGGGTGTGCTGATGTAACATGGAAATCTCGAATCACTCAATTACATGAAATCAATAATGAATTGCAGTATGGTTATACAAAATAGTTATTCATTATGTAAATTAATTAAGTAAAGCAAAATTTGTTACATTTTAAGGCCACACTAAAAGGTAGAGAAGACAGGCTAACCTTTTGGTTTCAGTTTTTCTCATTTGTTTCAATAGGACTAAATAATTAATAGCATATAGAAGAACAATAGACATGACAATAAAGCAGTTTGGATCACAGTACAAAATTTTGAGCAGTTTATAAAATCATTCAAATTATGAAGTTATGTTTCAGTCTGAAAACACTCTGTGCAAGTCAGCTGCTATTTAGAATATATGCAAACATCAATCTTTTTATATGGGTTTATTTCTTCTGATGCTCTCATATTTTGCCATACAGGTATGGTTTTCCCACAGCTAATTGAAACATTAAAAACCGACAGTGAGATAATACCACATGATTACAGGGTAGAGAGAGAGTATTATAGGAATAATAAGTGTCTTGGGTATCAGTAAGAATCCAGGCTTCAAATAAGGAGTCCTCATGAGCACACAAAAAATTATACCTCATCAAAAATCTGCAACGATGTAAATGTATAATTCAATTCAAAATTACAATGGAAATTGTTTTCATCTGTAAAATGTCATTAATGGACATAGCACCTATAAATCTAACGGGGGCAAAATTGGGTCGCCCCCCCCTTTTGGGGTGCTAACTTCGCAGGGGCGCTACTTTTAGTGCCCCGAAAAAAACTAGCACCCCGTGCCCGAAATTCACTAGTAGCACCCCAAGAAGGAAGCGGGGTGCTACTGGAAGCGCCCCGCCTCCCCCTTGGGGCGCTGCGAGTGAATATTGCGGCGCTACGTTCCGCAGCGCCACGCTCTGTGGCACGTCTCGCCGCGGTACTGCAGGCCTTCTCCCCTTATTAAAGGGCAGGGGCCTAGCGCAGCACACCCCGGGGCCCAGCTGGGCCACCAGGGATCGGAGTGCCAGCAAAAGAGCCCAGCACTCAAGAGGAGTGCCGGGCTCACGGAGCGCAGGGGGTTTCACAGGAGACCGGGGACAGCAATGGGGGCAGGTGCTGGCAGGTGGCCAGCAACAAAAATGGTCACCCGGCACCTCCCCTTTAATTTGCGCCACCCCGGCCGCAGGTAGGCCCCCTTCACTCTGTCAGACATAGCGTCCGGCGGTAAGTCAGGAGGCGCTACCAAAGATTGCGAGCGGCACGCTGTGCATGGCGATGACGTTATCACCAGAGACGCAGCACCACAGGGCGCTAACGGTTAGCGCCGCCGCTAACCTCCCGCTGAATTTCGCGGGAGGCGTTAGCGGCGCCGCACCCAGGCGCTAGTTGCTTTGCGCCCCGTTAGTGCCCTCTTAGGCACAAATCAACCGAATTTTTACCCCAACATGTTTTATTGTGCTGGAAGGCAAATGTAGGATACAAGAGTATACTGAGCGTACTCCTCCTAGTGCACCTACTTTCTTCTTTAATATTGTATTCACATAGAGAAATAAGACCCTCTATTTCTGTTTGTATTGCTGCTTTTGTGATTTTGAAACACTATTATTTTAGGCCTGTGTGGCATCTACTGAATGAATTACACATTAACTACATGAAATTCCATTTAAACATTAGAAACACTATAAACTAATTGTCAGTAATTAAAGGATTACTCCAAACTGCTATTTCAAATTTTAAAGTAAACAGGCTAATGCCTCTGGGGAAAAAAGTGGATAGAGGAATTTGATAAGAGTACATTAAATATTTGTACAATAACGTCACTCATAGAAATTTCTAGGCTTTTATGAGGTGAAACATATCCTGAATTTCAAAAAGAAACTTTGCATGTGCAAAATTGGTGCTGCCATTACTTTTCCTTTTCTCTCAAAATGATTGTTGAATGATGTTCTAATATTGTGAAGTTGATTGATAGGGAAGTGATGTATGGAACAGACTTCAAGGAAGAGTAGTGGAGGTGAAAATCTGGATTTTTTTATGAAACAGTTGGATGCTGAAATAGGGGACTTTAGGATCTCTCTGGATGAGTGAATTATGATGGATCAAATGGCCTTCCTTGTTAGGGAAGTGCTTCTCTTCTATTTGGCAGCTTTACATAAAGTAATCACAAGCATTGTCACTCGGTATTGTGCTGTATGGATAAAGCTATATTCAATGCTACTAGACTAGGATTATTCAACTTACGCATACAACAGTTGCCTACACTTTTATTTAATTATTGTGAAGTTTTTAAAACTCGCAGTTTGTTTTTGGTCAGCTGGGTATCTGACATACATCGGAATTGATCACCATACTTAGTTCTCTATAACAAACTACTAACAAATTCACAAAAATAGAATGGGAGATTTTCCAGTTCTGTGCTTCCCAACCCACCATTTTCCACTCATACAATCATAGGGGGAGAAATTCAGTATCGCCCCATTTGAGGCGCAATTATCGACCAGGCGCAAAGATTAGCGCCTGCTGCTAATTATCGCCTCCGACTGCAAACTTGACTTTTATCGCCCCTGGAGGTGATTGGGGCGCTAAATCAGGCGCTTCACACCTGTCTTAAGGCGCAAAGGCCGAGGAGCGAGGCGCTACCTCAGAGCGCTGGTGAAGCTCATGTGATGTCAGTCAGCAATGGAACACAGACACAATGGCACAGGCCAGTTCTTAAAGGGGAGGGTTGACCTTGCTTTCCATCCACATCCTGCTCATTGCAGCCTTGAATCTCGGCCTGGAGAGACCTGTACATCAAATCTGCAGGAAAGAACAATGGAGAGGCCCAGGGAAAGAGCTCAGAGTGCAGCCCCCACAGTCTCTTCTAAATCGATACAAGGAAGGGCAAATCAAAATGAAACTGCAAAGTGCTGCTCAGTACCCAAAAGTCCTTCACACAGCGTTGAATCTCTCTAGAAGTCTCTCTCTCTCTCTCTCTCTCTCAGACTGCGTGGTTCCAAAATATCACCAACAATAAAAGGCAGGAAGCGGTCGCCTTTAAATAGCGCTCCCCCAGTCTCTTCCTGACCACAAAACGCTCCCCTCAACCTGTCGTTGCAGGCGGTAAGGCAGGGGGCGCCACTCAATATCCACTCCGGGGCGCTACCGGGGCATTGCGCACTCGACTGACGTCACGGTCTGCCGGCACAGGAGATCGTGGCGGTAGTATTTAGCGCCTCCGCAAAATGTCTAGTTAATTTCGCGAGCGGCGTAAACATCGCCGCGCCCAGGCGCCATTAAGTGTATATTGCCTCTCCCTGTTCCTTCTGCCAAAATGCATCACCTCACACTTCTCTGTATTAAATTCCATCTGCCACTTGTCTGCCCATTCTGCTAGCCTTTCTATGTCCTGTTGCAGTCGATTGATATCATTATCACACCCCCAAGTTTGGTATCATCAGCAAATTTAGAAATTCTACTCTGTATTCCAATATCCAAGTCATATATATATATATATATATATATATATTAAAAAAAGCAGTGGCCCCAGTACTGACCCTTGGGGAACACCACTGTCTCCCATCCTCCAGTCTGAAAAACAGCCATTTACCACAACTCGATGTTTTCTGTCCTTAAGCCAATTTCTTATCCAAACTGCCACTGACCCACCTATTCCATGAGCCTCAATTTTGTTAACCAGCCTTCTATGTGGTACTTTGTCAAATGCCTTCCGAAAATCCATGTAGACAACATCCATTGCATTCCCTTCATCAATCCTCTTTGTTACTTCATCAAAAAATTCAATTAGATTAGTCAAACATGATCTGCCTTTTTACAAATCCGTGTTGGCTCTCCTTAATTAGCTTAAACCTCTCCAAGTGCCCGTTAATTTTTTCCTTGATTATTGTTTCTAAAACTTTACCCACCACTGATGTTAAACTGACCGGCCTGTAGTTACTAGGATTGTCCTTACACCCTTTCTTGAACAATGGTGTCACATTTGCCACTTTCCAATCCTCAGGCACCTCCCCCACATCTAGGGAAGATTCATTTCCTGCTTTTTTCCAGTTCTGACGAAAGGTCTTCGACCTGAAACGTTAACTCTGTTTCTCTCTCCACGGATGCTGCCTGGCCTGCTGAGTTTTTCCAGCGTTTTCTGTTGTTATTTTGGAAAATTATGGCAAGCCCTTCCACTATCTCCTCCCCCAATTCCCTTAGCAACCTGGGATGCAAGCCATCTGGGCTAGGTGACTTGTCCACTCTAAGCATACCCAGCCTTTCTAGTACATACTGTCTATCAATTTTCACACCTTCCATTGCATCGACCTTTTCCACTTCTACCAATATTTTGTCAGCATCCACCTCCTTAGTAAACACCGATACAAAATGCTCATTGAGTATTCTAGCCTTGCCCTGCGCCTCTAAGCATATATCACCTTCTTTGTCTTTAATAGGCCCCACCCCGCCTCTTTCTACCTGCTTACTGTTTACATGCCGGTAGAAGATTTTTGGGTTCCCTTTTATGTTAACCGCCATTCTACTCTCATATTCTCTCTTTGCCAATCTTATTTTCATCTTCACATCCCCTCTCAACTTATTGTATTTGATCTGGTTCTCCCTTTAAGAATTCACCTGACATGCATCATACACCCTCTTTTTTTTCATCTTCTTCTCTATCTCCCTCGTCATCCAAGGAGCCCTTGCTTTGGTTCCCTTACCCTTCCCTCTTGTTGGAATGTACCTAACCTGTACTTGGAACATTTCCTCCTTAAAGATCACCCATTGTTCCGTTACAGTTTTTCCTGTCAGTCTTTAGTTCCATTTTACTCTGGCTAGATCCTTTCACATCCCATTGAAGTTAGCCCTATTCCAGTTTAGAAGTTCCACTCTAGATTGTTCCTTGCTCCTCTCCATTGCTAATCTAAATCTTATGATACGATAATCACTCATACCCAAGTGTTCTCCCACAGACACTTGGTCGACCTGGTCCACCTCATACACTCACCAGCTACTCACCAATCAGCTCCTTCCCTTGTGCCGACGTCACTTTTTTTTACTCTGACGTCACTTTTTCAAAAACTGCCTCTGTTTTGTTGCTGCCGCTCCTTTTAACTGCTCCCTCCAGGTCCGCTCCTTCCGGTCTCAGGCTCCTGCCGCTCGGGACTGCTCCTTTTAACTGCTCCGCTCTCGCTCTGCTCCCTCCAGGTCCGCTCCTCCCAGTCTCAGGCTCCTGCTGCTCGGGACTGCTCCTTTTAACTGCTCCGCTCTCGCTCTGCTCCCTCCAGTTCCATTCCTTCCGGTCTCATTGGTGGAAAATCGCAGGTTGGGCAAGTGCAAAAGTGGAAAATCCCAGCTAGTGTTTGCATTTCCCTGATATGGAATGCACATTCTTTCCCCATAGGATTCACCTCATTTAATGACATTGAGAGAACTTAGGGACAAATGGACAAGAGCTAAGTCTCAGGGATGCGCGGTGCATGTAGGGATACATTTGGACTATAACCAGGTAGAAATGATCACTATTAAGTTTCCTACTAATTGTCGAACTAGGACAAACCTATCCTTTAGAGCATTGATTTGTAAGATATTTGTAAGCTAGTAGGATGAGTCCCTATTTCCACCCACCCCCCACTCCCTTCTCCCTGGCTTGCACAGTCTTTTGGCCATTTTTTAAACTTTCAAAACTAGGGCCAATTTTCCTGGGAAAGCACTGTTCAAGGGCAAGATGAGCGCAGCACACCAAAAATATGCTGTGCCTTGACAGGAGAAGGTGCACCAGGATTTTCAGTTAGCCTCATCAGTATACTGAAGACAGACTTTGAGTACACACAGAGGTGGAGACACTTCAGCTGACAAGAAGTTCAGGCATACATCGGGACTTAAAGGCCTGAGGCTGATTAAAGGGGCATGGAGCAGAGCAGACTCGAGTTTTACAGTCATAGGTCCTTCAAACAACCACCTGTTGGTAATTTTAACCTGCCCCCAGGGTGGGTGGGGGGGGGTTAAAACATTTTAAATGGGCAGCCCGACCCCAACTCGCCTCCAACCCACGCACTTCCAGTTTTAATGGAGACGGGTTGGGGAGTGAGCGACAAACCGTTCTCAGGAGGCAGGTCGGTCACCAATTTAGCTTAACTTTTAGTTTTAATACCGGCAGGCTAGGTTTCCTGGGCCTCAGGAAACCCGGCAACTGAAGGGAGGCGTGAAGGGCCAGATCCATAAGGTAAGTGCCTTCAGAGCATTGCTTGTGGGCCAGGAGGAGCAGGAGTGCTTCCCCCCAGCCCACTAAGCTTACCTCCAAGCAATCAGAACCCCGCGATCGACCTCGACCCGCCCCCCCTCCCACGATCGGCCGACCCCCCCACCCCTGCAATTTCCAAATCTCCCCCCCCCCCCCAATGTCGGACTTACCTCTGCCCTGCTCCCCAGCTGCCTTCCCACCCGACAGCCAGCCAGACTGTCAATCTGGCTGGCTGAGGATGGAAAACCTGTTGGAAAAACTTTAAACAGGTCTTACCGTTACATTTGGCAGGACTTGCGGGAATCCCGTACTTCCTGGTTACCCAGCCGCGAATCCTATCCCCTCCCCCCCCGCTCCCTTTCCGCCACACAGTTATTATTGGGGCCTTAGAGTTTTATTGACTGAAAAAAGTAGAAGTCATCCATCGAGGAATATTGCAGAAGTTCCAGAATACTGTTTGCCATGAAAAGGTGCTTTCGACAAAAGTAGCGGCAACTTTGTTTCCTGCATTGTTTTACAACATCCTGGCAAGCTCCTCTCTTGTATACATATTGAGCCCAAAAACCCTATCTTTCAGTTAAACTCATTGAGGAACCTAAATTAATTGAGAGCTGTTAGCAATTTGGGTGTAGGCATATCAATAAATAATTGGTTATTGCTCCTCATTTGCCTTCAAATAAGCCACCTTGCAAAAAGAGGAGGCAAACCAATATATCAAACACGGCATCCATCAATCAATGAAAAACAATCTCTGACACTAACAATTTTTGAAGCTGAAAAATCATTTTTAATTCAAAAGGCCAAAAATAAAGACTTTTCTTGACAATACTGGCCTATCGTTTAAGACATCGCCCAAACAAAACCTCTGGGACAATTAGTGCCAAGTTTTTCTGGGAACATTTGGCTCTGACATTGCATGACATTTACATGCTGCACTCTCTTCAGGTGCAGTCAGGTACAAGCACCTGAAAAGTCATATACAAAATTGTGGGACAGTATTATTCAGGCACAGAACAGGACAAATGATTTGTATCCAATTTTCCTTTGCATATTAACCGTTTTTGAGGTACTATTTGAGCGCTAAACCCAGGAAATGTTCCTCTACTTGCTTTTTAAAATATTGTCTTATTTCCTTTGCATGATATTTTAGAAGAAACATAGGGGTAGAATTCCCATGACTGTTCTCCCAATCTTCCGTCATTACTTCAGGGGAAGATCATAAGAAACCCCGGAGAAATGTCATAAACGGTTCCCGCTGAATGTACAGCAGATGATCGTGAGAACCCCCACGGAAATTCTACCCCATAGTGCAGAATTCTACAGACTGAAAGGATTATATGTTGTTTTTATTACATTTTAAAGAAATTAAAAATGCAAACCTGAAATTAAAATCAGCTATAACCAAAGTGCCAGTGGAGATTGTGATTTTGGAAGCACTTCAATCACCTGGGTGCCAATCTGTGACCTGATCACTGGTAATTTTATCAGTACTAATGCCAACCATTGACATTACCAGAGTTTCAAATTTGGGTCAATTTGTCAATATAGTTATCAACTAAAGCTGAGGGTGGTTGTGTGAGCACAAAAATCCATAACATCTCCCTGGCAATGTGAAACAATGATAAATGTGTCTCAGCTAATGTATCACTAAAAGAGCCATCTTATGAATATTCCCTGTCCATGCTTAATTCTCTACCCAGCCTGGGAGTCGTAGACTAATTCTGTGTCGAGCTGCAAGCCAAGCTTTCTCTGTGCCAAGAAAGATTACCTTCCAGCAAACAAGTTGGTCACATTGAGCTGGTTACTAAGAGGGTTATGTGGTATGGAAAGCAAACTTTAAAACAGATGTAGGCAAGGTTTGGTGGCTTTAGTGGAAATTGACTGAGAACAGTCCAATCAATGTAGGCTGCAGCAGGCTGCTACTAAAGAGGCCACTAGTGAGAAATAGTAAAGAAAGACTTGCATTTATATAGCGCCTTTCACAACCTCATGAAGTCCCAAAGCGCATTACAGACAATGAAGTACTTTTTGAAGTGTGGTCACTGTTGTAATGTAAGAAAAGTGCAAGGACTTTGCAGGCTAAATCAGAAATAAACTTAAACTAGATAAACTTTAAAGAAGACTTCCTTCCCAGAAGCTAAGGGTATGCATTTCTTAAAGAAACAATATTCTAGGTGATTTTTTTTCCTGCAGTAACATAATGGCAATTCCTATTTGTATGTGAATTTTATTTATTTATTCCCAGTGAGGAAGACTATACGTGCAGCATTTTATCTAAGATTATTTTGAGTTACATTAGAGAAATACTTCTGCAATTCTCAAGGGATCAATGATATTCTATAATTTGACGGTATTTCATGATTTTTCAAAACTGTTTGTGATTCAATAAAAATGCTGCTGTGACATCTCTATTTATAATATTGCTTCTATATGTTAGTGTGGCAGGAGTGGTAGTCATATTCAAAGAAATCGCAAAATGTTGTAAACTGATAGATGATTTGATAATCCCCTGAGCATCTCTTCTGACATTGTTCTACCTGGGGAAAAAGAGCTAATATTTGCCTGGGAGATGGAATTACCACAGTGAATAGGGCATTTCATAAAGCACATTGGCACTGTTGCCACAGAGTGCTGTCATAAAACCTACTGAGAAAGCTTTTGTGGAGTTGAAATACAGTTATCTGTCAAAACATCACCATTTGCCCAGAGGCCATGTGAATAGCTGTTTTTTGATGTCAAGTTCAGTAAGACAGTTGAATAAGATAAATGTAGGAGTACGGTAAGGATAGAATCCAGGACTTAACAAAATATAGGGGTGCCCTGATAAAATTGGCTATATTTTAATGAAACTTGTTCAGAACATGGATTTGATCTTATAAGACTTAAGTGCATTCACTTGAGGAGACTTCAGTTCAGCCGATACTAAGTGTAGAAGGCTTGACTACAATAATTCTAGATAAAAATTTGGCTCTAGAAATGGAGGACTACATTTCTATCCACCATGTCATGGCTGAGTATTATTAACACCACAAACTATACAGAACTAAAATAGCACTGTATTTTAATTCCCCATAACTAGCAGCAATAGGATTTTGTACTACATGATAACCGAGTAGACAGGAAATATCTATCTATGTAATGTGGGAACCACTAGCAGCATATTTTGTTGTAAGGTAGTTTAAGTAAGCTAGAAATTTTCATTTTTAGTTAAAATTAAATAATAAAAGAAAGGTTAATTCTCCAATCCATAAATTCTCAACTTTAAAACATTAAGGGGGAAAAATTCGGTTGATTAGCGCCTCCCGTTTGCGCCCTAAGAGGGCGCTAACGGGACGCAAAGCAACTAGCGCCCGGGCACGGCGATGTTTGCACCGCTCGCGAAATTGACCAGAGTTTTTGTGGCGGCGCTAAACTCTACCGCCATGAACTCCTGCGCCCGCAGATCGTGACGTCAGTCGAGCGTGCAACGCCCCAGTGGCGCCCCGGACCGGATATTGAGTGGCGCCCCCTTCCTTTCCACCTGCTGCTAGCAACGACAGGGAGAGTGGAACGTTTTGCAGTCAGGAAGGGGCTGGGGGAGCGCTATTTAAAGGCGGCCTCTTCATGCGTTTTTTGTGGGAGACATTTTTGCACCACTCATTCTGAGAGAGAGAGAGAGACTTCTGGAGAGATTCAACGCTGTGTGAAGTAGTTTTGGCTACTGAGCAGCACTTTGGTGGTTCTTTTGGATTTGACCTTCATTGCTTCGGTTGTCAAGAGACTATGGGGGCTGCACTGATTCGGGGCGTCATCCTGCGCCTGCAGAATCAGAGGCATCAGAGACGCAGAGAGAGAGTGGCAAGCATGGCCAGAGGGAGGAGGGCCAACAGGCCTCTGCACAGGTGACCTTACCCTCCCAGGGTATTCCGGGAACAATTCTCCTACATTCATTTGTCTGAGGAGCAGTGTTTGCGCAGGCTGCACTTCAGCAAGAGGTGGTCACTGAGCTCTGCCACCTGCTGCAACCAGATCTGCAGCCTCAACTGAGGACCAGGACGTCTCTGTCGGTGGCAGTGAAGGTCACAGTGGCTCTGAATTTTTATGCCACCGGCTCCTTTCAAGCAGCTACTGGGGACATCGCCAATATCTCCCAGTTCGCGGTCCAATGCTTTTTCCGGGAGGTGACAAATGCCCTCTATAAAAGGAGATGCCAGTACATCTCTTTCCCGATGATCTGGGCCAAACAGCATGAACGCGCATTTGGCTTTGCGAGGATAGTGGGCTTCCCCATGGTGCAGGGCGCCATTGACTGCACGCATGTGGCATTGTGGGCACCGCATGAGAATGCAGAGGTTTTCCAAAACCGCAAGGGCTACCACTCCTTAAATGTCCAGTTGGTCTGTGACCACAGACAGCTGATACTCGCCGTCAAGGCCTGCTATCCTGGCAGCAGCCACGATGCTTTCATCCTGCGCCAGACTGGTGTGCCAGACCTTTTCCAGGCACCGCATCAGCCAAGATGTTGGCTCCTCGGGGACAAGGATTGTCCACTCTGCACCTGGCTGATGACACCGCTCCGTAACCCCAACACCCCTGCTGAGCTGCGGTATAATGAGAGCCATATCGCTACCAGGAACATAATTGAGCAGACGATCGGCGTGCTCAAGCAATGGTTCCGCTGTCTGGACCACTTAGGAGGAGCCCTGCAGTACTCTCCTGAGCGAGTCTTCCTCTTCATAGTTGTATGCTGCATTCTTCATAACCTGGCAATCCTCAGGACCCAGCCAATGCCACCAGGCATTGGTGCACCACCGGAGGAAGAGGAGGAGGATGATCAGCAGCAGCACCAAGGCGGGAGGGAGGCCCACAATGCTGAAACTGCAAGGGCCGTCTGTCAACGGCTGATAACAAGCCGCTTCTAGGCCCCTACTCAGAAGATGGCTTCTGGCATGGAGAACAACATGATGGAAAGCAACCCGCAACCCCTATAGCTGGCCAAGGCAGCAATGATTCCAAAGGCCAGACATGTACATTTTGAATACAACAACTTTTTTATTTTACAAACTCTGTGTGTGTCATTTATTCATGACAAACTAATAGAAACAAACAAAACAAATCATTAATTAACATAACTGGTTCTCACAAGCTGGAGATAATGGCCAAAACACTAAACAAAAGTTATCAGACGAACCTCGGCCTTTAATAAAAACATTCCCAACATTTCTTGAGACCTCCTACTTTTTGCCCTTCGAGGGTGCTCTCCATCCCTTGCGCACTTCCCCCCTTCCCACCCTACTGCTCCTCCATAATGGGGCCCCAGTGGCTGCAGCAAGGCTGGTGGAAGGCTGCTGAATGTCAGATCCTGAGACTGCAGATGCCCTTGAAGGACGCCCTCGACCAACTCTGGGCCTGGAGGCCCCGGCTGCAGACTGCACCAACTCTGCATGGGCGGCAGCAGTCTGGGCTGGCTGTGTTGCAGGCGGTGGCAAGTGCAATGGGGAAATGACAGTGGTGGGAGCAGGAATGCTGTCATCCTGAGAGAAGACAGCACCTCCCTGCTCGAACGACACACTGGCACTCCCACGGGGCAGCACCTCAGCATTCGGAGCAATCTGCTCGAGCACAGACTGCTGGCCTGCTGCAGCGCCGTGAGAGCCCCGGGGCAATGTGGCCAAACCAGCGACAATGGCAGCAGTCAGTGCTTGCGTTGCCTCAATCTGAGACTGCATTAGAGCAGTCTGAGATTGGATCACAGCAGCCAGTGACTGAATTGCAGCACTAAGCAGTTGCGTTGTGTCTGCCTGTGCTGGAGCGGACACTCCTTGCCAGTCCATCAATGCTTTCGGGCACCCTTCCCATTGCACCCATGAGCTGAGTGTGCATGTTCACCGCCTGGGTGTTCATTTCTGCGATGAGCCGCTCCTCCTCTGCGTCCAGTGCAGCAGGACTCGCTGGCCCGCTCTCCCTACCCCCATCGCGTTGCTGCAGGCCGCTGGGTCCTGGAGCTTCACCCTCATCAGACCCTTCCCCCCTGCTCCCCTCCAGGGAAGACGTGGTCCCAGTGTGGGCATGGGCTCCCTCGGGAGACGCTGGCGCTGAGGCTCCGGCTTCCTCTTCCTCCTCGCCTGGGGCATCGGCCCCGATGGCTGGTTGAGGGCCCGTCTTCTCAACTGGTGGTTCACCATCTGAAAGCAGGGAGGTACAAGAGTGGCTTTAGCGTCACGACAGGGGGGCAGTAAGGGAGCAAGGCCTGGAGCGATTTAGTAAGTTGGATTGAAAGTGTAAAAGGCTGGTGTTGTGAGGGACAAGTGGAATGAGAGAGGAGAGAAAGCTGATGACCTTACCATTGCTGTCCCGAAGGGGGTTTCCAGCGGCCACGGGACCGATCACCTGGCTAGCGATGATCCTGTGGACGCGTGCCTCCAGATCGCTGAGGGTTTGCAGCTGAGGCGGCCCTCCAACCGTCCATTGCTGCTGCCGCCTGTTATGAGATAGCTTAGCCTGAAAGAAAAAGGACGGCGTCTGAGTAAATATGCAGCCATGTGCTTGCCTGATGTGCCTCCCATAGTTGAATAGCCCTTAATGTATGCAAGGTGTGGAATGTGCGTGTGTGTTTTATGAGATGGCCATAGGTCTTGGATGAGTATTGGGCATTGGGGTTTTTACACCCTCTGGCCATGGAGTGAGGTTGAGATGGAGGGATGGAGAGGTATTGAAAAGCAGCCACTCACCCTGACCACCCGAGTGAGGTCGTTGAACTTTTTTCGACATTGTGTGGGAGTCCTGGGCACCATGCTCCTGGAGGAGACGTGCTGAGCCACCTCCCCCCACACTCTTCTATCGTCGCAGGGCAATGGCTTCTTGCTACTCTCTGGGTACAGTATTGATCTTCGGCACTCCACTGCGCCAACCAGAGCCACCAAGGCCCGGTCGCTGAAGTGCTGAGCTTGTTCCTTGGGCCTCGCCATAGTCCTTTGCAGCAGCTTTGAGGTTGAGGTCTGTCTAGGCAGGGTGTGGCTGGAGAGCAAGATCAACCCTCCCCTTTAAGACCTGAGCTTTGCCCGCGCTCTGAGTTAGCGCCTCTCTCCTCGGCCTTTGCGCCTTAAGACAGGTGTGTAGCGCCTGATTTAGCACTGCAATCACCTCCAGGGGCGATAGAAGCCAAGTTTGTAGTCGGAGGCGATAATTTGCGCCAGGCGCTAAACTTTGTGCAAAAAATGAGTGCGGGTTCGGAACCCACCTTCGCGCAATTTTGCCGGTGCTGGTTTTGCAGGGTGGGAAAAGGTCCCACCTCCAGCAGGCCAGAGAGGTTGTTAAGAGCCTTAAATGGTCGTTAAGGGCCTATCTAATCCTATTTTGAGAGGCCCTCGTTATTTTTCGACATTTTCAGCGTGTTCCACAACCCTCCTAAACCATGCCAGCTAATTCTGGCGGGTTGACAAGTGGGTGGCCTCCTCACAGCTGCAGCTCCACCATTAAAACGGAGCTTTCATCAAGGATTAGTTGCAGGTGGCAGAACTTTGCTTTAAAAGGTCTTTCAGCACTTTTAGCAGGCCTTCCGAAGTCGGAGGTGCTGCAGCTTCTATCTATCAACTGTGGGACCTCCTTGGAAGACCCTCTCCCCGCTTGGAATGAGCGCTTCCCCAACGGAGGCATCTGCAAGCAGCATGGGAACCATTCATTTCCTTTCACCCTGGGCCTCAGATTCGGATGAGGAGCATCCACGGCAGCAGCAGAACCAGGCAGCTCAGCAGCAGGAGCCCCAACCTCCTGCTCAGCCACCTAATGCTGCACAGGGCAGAAGGCGCCAGCACATCGAGGCACCTCGCCGCAGGAGATACCCGCAACAGAGGGTTTACAGACAGAGGATGAGCTACCTCAACATGAGTGAGCAGCAGTGCCAAAGGAGGCTGAGACTTTCACGAGAGGTTGTCCGAGAGATCTGCGGACTGCTGCAGCAAGACCTGGTGCCCAGAGGAATGGGTGGACACCCCTTACCAGTGGCTGTCAAAGTCACCACTGCACTCAACTTTTTTGCCTCGGGCTCCTTCCAGGGATCATCAGCAGACATCAGCGGCATCTCCCAGTCAGCCGCCCACAGTTGCATCACGCAGGTTACCGATGCCCTTATCGTAAAGGCGCAGAATTGCATCCACTTCTCAAGGGATCAAGCAAGTATAACTGCGCGTTTGGTTGGCTTTGCAAATATGGCAGGCTTGCCAATGGTGCAGGGCATCATAGACTGCACCCCATCACAATCCAGCTAACTTTGTCAACCACAAGGGCTTCCACTCCCTCAACGTACAGCTGGTGTGTAACCATAAGAAGGAGTTTTTGCATGTTTGCGCCAAGTTCTGTGGTAGTTGCCATGACTCTTTCATCCTGCGGCACCCTAGTGTTCCTCCGCTTTTCAATCCGCCAAACCAACTTAACGGATGGCTCCTTGGTGACAAAGGCTACCCCCTGAAGAAGTGGCTAATGACGCTGATCAGGAGGCCAGCTAACGAGGTTGAAGAGCGCTACAACGCCAACCACACTTTGACCAGGTCCATCATCGAGCAAACCATTGGGTTGTTGAAGATGCGCTTCCGATGCCTTGACCGATCAGGTGGAGCCCTGCAGTATACACCATACAGGGTCTCCAGAATGGTCGCGGTCTGCTGTGCACTGCACAACCATGGCACAGCGTTGTGGCTTGCAGCTTCCTGATGAGCAAGTGGCTCAGTTCCAAGCCTCCTCAGATGAGGAGGAGGAGGAGGAGTCTGAGGAGCAGGAAGAGGACCGAGCGCCGGTCTATCGACCAGCTGCAGTGGTAACACGCGAGCACATGGCTGCCCGTGTTGCAAGGGATGTACTTATCCTGGCCAGATTTGCATAGGTTGCCCATGTTGGCACATGTCCTTGGCTCCATCTTAAGACATGATAGACAATTGACATGACTCTCTGGCCTCCTTTCACTCTGGCCACCAACCTGACAATGTAAGTGTCGCGGAGCCCACAATGTGGAGCTGCCTAAGGCGAAAGAACAGATGCCAACATTTTGCCATCAAATCATTTTAATTCTTTCCAACAGGGATGACATTTCATCAATACACATAAACATTCACCCAATCTGCACACAGATCTGGAGGTTATATCCCTTGCCAGCTGGACCCACACAGCCTTGGTTTCTTTGGGAGGCCTCTTCCTCCCAGATGAGGGGAAGAGCACCTCCCTGCTGGCTCTCACCCCCTCAACCAACATTTGCAGCGCTTCATCCGAGAACGTCGGGGAGGCCCTTGCCTTGAAATTGGACATAGTGGTTTCTCAAAATATGTTGCAGGTGGTGCAGCATAGACAGAAATCGAGTGGAAGGGTCCAAGGCAGCAAGCAGCCCTTAAATGAGGCTGGAAAAGTGATGTCAGCAGAGGCGAGTTTCAGTCCCAAAACACTAATTGAACAAGGGTAACCTCTGAAATCAACTGGCCAATTAGGGGAAAATCGCAATATTTTCCAACCTATCAGTGGAGGCGGGTTTGGAACCCACCCAAACCGAAACCCGCCTCCAACCCACCTCCCGTGGGAAAATCGCCCCCCCCCCCCAGTGTCAGTCTCAGGTATTCCCACAGCAAGTATAATATAGTTTGGTACAAAGTAAAGCTTTGTTTCCACTGCTGGCATATTAACTTAATCCCAATTGTACCAATATGACATTTTCCATATTCCACATCAGCCATCCTATGGCCCGACCAAGATTGCTAATTTAATACAAATTAGTACCAAATTAGGAATAGTTTTATCTTTTTGACTATGCTCACTTTGATTGGCTGCTTCAACTCATTTCACAGAGAATCCTTATGACTAGTAGACTTTCACAGAATCCCACAGTGCAGATAGAGGCCATTTCGGCCCATCGAGCCTGCACCGACACATATCCCACCCTATCCCCGTAACCCCACGTATTTAATCCCCCGCTAACACTAAGGGTCAATTTTATCATAGCCAAATCAACCTAACCCGCACATCTTTGGACTGTGGGAGGAAACCGGAGCACCCGGAGGAAACCCACGCAGACACGTTTCATCCCATCAGTCTATGCAAAATTTGATCCCATGTTCCAGAGGCGAAAGGCTGCTATCTAACTCATTATACCATCCAGTTCCCCAATATGTGTTATACAGTACTCCCCCAAAACATCTTTTATACAGTACTTTTTCAAAAAAAAAGTCTAATTAATTCATAATGGCCCCATTGCAAATTCCCTGAAGAGACACTAACATTTATATTTAAGGTCTCATGGATGCCCAGTTTTGAGCTGCTACATCTGTTCTGAATCTATCCCATCTAGCACGGTGGTAGTGCCACACAACACGATGGAGGGTGTCCTCAGTGTGAAGACGGGACTTAGTCTCCACAATGACTGTGCGGTGGTCACTTCTACCAATGATGTCATGGACAGATGCATCTGCAACAGGTAGATTGGTGAGGACGAGGTCAAGTAGGTTTTTCCCTAATGCTGGTTCTCTCACTACCTGCCGCAGGCCCAGTCTGGCAGCTATGTCCTTCAGAGCTCGGTCAGTAGTGGTGCTACCGAACCACTCTTGGTGATGGACATTGAAGTCCCACACCCAGAGTACATTCTGTGCCCTTGCTACTCTCAGTGCTTCTTCCAAGTGGTGTTCAACATGGAGGAGTACTGATTCATCAGCTGAGGGAGGGCGGTAGGTGATAATCAGCAGGAGGTTTCCTTGCCCATGCTTGGCCTGAAGCCATGAGACTTCATGGGGTCCAGAGTCAATGTTGAAGACTCCCAGGGCCACTCCCTCCCAACTGTATACCACTGTGTCCCCACCCCTGGTGGGTCTGTTCTGCCGGTGGGACAGGACATACCCAGGGATGGTGATGGAGGAGTCTATAAATTGCTTTAAATGAGCAATTTTAACTTTGTCCTTTTGATTAGACATAATGATAACAGTAGGTTAACGTCGTGAAAATTGGTTCTGGGGCAGCAATAGGACAATGGCATAGAATTTATTTTAACCTGTAACTGTTTAATGTATCCACGTACAATATTTCTTCTGGGTGCAATTTTATTAAATTAGTATGCGTGATCTGGTATCAGCCAGGCATGGGATTTCTCACTTTGTTACAGGAAATTCCCTTAATTGAAATAAAAGAAAAAAACTTGCATTTACATAGCGCCTTTCACAACCTCAGTATGTCCCAAAGCACTTCGCAGCCAATGAGTATTTTGAAGTATAGTCACTGTTGTAAGGAACGCGACAGCCAATTTGTGCACAGCAATGTCCCACGAACAGGGATAAATATTGGCTAAGGCACTCGGGGTGAAAAATTGGGTGTCGCCTCTCCGCCGTAAATTCAGCAGTAGCGCCCCAAATTCAGTAGTAGCGCTCCACCTCCTTCTTGGGGCGCTACTACTGAAGTTTGCGGCGCTACATACAACAGCACCACGCACGGCGGCACGTAGCGCCACATCATTGCAGGCCTCCTCCCCTGATTAAAGGGGAGGGACCTAGTGCTGCGCGCACCGGGGCCTTGCTGGACCACCGGGGAGCGATCGCGGCCGGCACCCCGCATAAAAAAAGCAAAGGGGGCAGGTGCTGGCAGTCGGCCAAAATAAAAATGGCCGCCCGACACCTGCCCTTTAAGTAGCGCCACCGTCACTGCAAAAACGCCCCCTGATCGTGTCGGACATATCGTCCGGCAATAGGTCAGGAGGCACAAGGGAAGATACCACTAAATTTCGCGGAAGGCGTTAGCGGCGCCGCGCCCGGGCACTAGGAGATTTATGCCCCGTTGGCGCCCCCCCCCCGGCGCAAAGCAACCCAATTTTTCCCCCTTGGAGAACTCTCCTGTTTTTCTTTGAATAGTGGCATGGAATCCAAATACACAAATCACTAAAAGTAGCGACATAGATTAACAAGGCCATAAAAAAAAGCAAACCAAGCACTAGGGTTTATTTCTAGAGGGATTGCATTGAAAAGTACTTGTATCGAACCTTGGTTGTACCACACTTGGGGTATTGCGTACAAATCTGGTCGCCATATTATTAAAAGGATATAGAGGCACTAAAGAGGGTGTAAAAAAGAGTTACAAGGATGATACCAGAACTGTGAGGTTATACCTATCAGGAAAGGATGAACAGGCTGGGTCTCTTTTCTCTTAAAAAGAGAAGGCTGGGGTGACCTAATAGAGGTCTTTAAAATTATGAAAGGTTTTGATAGAGTAGATACAGAGAGCGTGTTTCCATTTGTGAGGATGAGCAAAACTAGAGGCCATCAATATAAGATAGTCACCAAGAGATCAAATAGGGAATTCAGAAGAAACTTCTTTACCCAGAGAGTGGTGAGAATGTTGAAGCGAATAGTATAGATGCATTTAAGGGGAGGCTAGATAAGCATATGAGGGAGAAGGGACTAGAGGGTTATGCTGATAGAGTTAGATGAGGAAAGATGGGAGGAGGCTCAAGTGGAGCATAAATGCCGACATGGATTGGTTGGGCCGAATGGCCTGTTTCTGTGCTGTATATCCTATGTAATCCTACGTAATCTTTTATGTCCACCTCAGTTTAACTTCCCATCTGAAAAACAACACCTCTGACATTGTAGCACACTCTCAGTACTGTACTGAAGTGTCAGCCTAGAATATGTGCTCAAGTGCCTGGCGTGCAGCTTGAACTCATGACCTTCTAATTCAGGGTAAGGGTACTACCACTGAGTGGAGGCGGACACTTGGAAGACAATTAGATTTTCCCTAGCCTCTTGTTGATCATATTCCTCCTCCAAAAGGATGGCAGCAGACCCAATGGGGAGAATTTTAACATGGAAGCGTGAGTGGGTTTGGGAGCGGGTAGTAGTAAAATACGCTGAAATTGACAGTGCGTCGAGAAGCCAGCTCCAACCCGCTGACTTCTGCATTTCACTAGAGCGCGTTCGGCAGCGTGTGAGAAACCCCCCTCGGGAGAGGTGGATTACTAATTGAAACAATTAAGAGGTAGTTAACAGGTTTTTTAACAGGGTTTTTCAACTTTCACTGTGGGTCCATGGGTTTTCCGGGCTTCCTAGACCTCACCAGTGAAAGCAAGGCGAGAGCACAACGGCAATTGAGGGGGCTGAACAAATGACGGGCGAAAAATACCATAAGTACTGAGACCTCACACCTGCTTCCTTGCTTAAGTAGAAGGCTTTTGCTCACAGAACTTGTTCTGAGGGTTTGCTTGCAGTACTTTGCAGGTGATTTCTTCAACTTTGGAGGTGGTTTCTACTACTTTGGAGGTGAGTTTCACTACATTGAAGGTCACTCTCACTACTTTGGAGGTTTGTGCGTCTGATCGCCACTTTAAATCTGTCATATATCAGATCAGCATGGGTGCTGCTTGTGCTGTTTTGCCTTGGACCTCAGATGAGGACCAAGATGAGCAGCAGTATCAACAGCAACAGCAGTGGCACACATTGCTGCCTGGGATGCCTACAATGGACTCATCGTGGCAAGATTGAGTTAGGTTGCACCACCGTACCCATCTGGCAGCCACATGCTGAGCGCAGTTCCCCGCCCCCCCCCCCACTTCTCCAGCAGAAAGCAGTCCTGTAATCAATAAAGCATCCCTTTCACAGACACCTATTGCTCAGATTTAAGTCTTGTCTTACCATTCATCAGAACTGAGAAGACCCGTTGGCAGCCTACAGGCAAAAATGGGCAAGACTGGAAAATGGTGCAAAGAAATGATTTTATATGTGGATCAAAACTTATATACTAACTTATTATTGTGACATCTCTAACAAACCCTTGTGCAACTAATGGGCCGTATTTTGCGAACCTGTAGGCGTGTACGCACTTGTAGGGACCGCGCAGGTTCCGGGTTTAGGCGTGCGAAGCGCATACGCTAAAACCCGGAACTTGTGATCTATCTTCTTGACAGATCCTCCGCATCCCTGGGAGAAGGGCCTCTGTAGGTGGAGAGTTGCGCTATTTGCCCAACTTCCGCCTGTTGAATGCCCAATGCCCATGAAATTCTTACGCCTGGTAAAAGCAGGCGTAACCAGCATAAGAGTTTTAAAAAATAGAAAAGTAAAATGTTATCACTCATTTATACATTAAAAACCCTGTTCAATAAGGTAAGTTTATTTTTAGCCCTGTTAAAACATATGGAAAAAAAATTCAAAAAATTATATTTTTGTTTAAAATATTTAATTAAATGGCATTTTAATTAATTTTAAATATATAATTTTTTTAAATTTATTTCATGTGTTTGTGTATTTTTTTAAGTGATCCCCACTCATACTTATGGGAGTTCCATACGTACGGAACGCTCATAAGTATGAATGGGGATTCCCTTCTTTTATTGGTTGGGCCGGCCCTTGTGAACCGCCTGCGCCCCTAGGATACGTGGGCCTCTGTCCGCGCGTAACCAGAGAGGCCCAGGATCGCAAGTCTCCATACCTCCCAGGCCACCAGGTAAATTCGTAGATTTTTTTACAGGTCGGATGCATCCGCCTGCAGGAAGCCTCTGATCGCAAATTTTGGGCCAATAATCTTTCATCTTCCTTTTCCTATAACTCCGATAATGTGCAAATTATGGCTTCAGCAAAGGTTGAGGCAGGCTGCTCACTTCTCTGCTCCTACTGCTCAGATGCTCTTGGCTGACGTCCTCTGGGTTTTGGAGCCCGTGAGAGACCTGCCAATGACTACTCCACCTACATTAAGGCAATTAAGAGGTAGTTAACATAAGCAGCATGTGGGGCACTGACTGAGGGGGAAGGGGCAATTGGTGAGAAGTGGAAGCACTTTGAGCAGAGTCCCCACTTCAATATCCCCTTTCGCCATCATCCCTCTCATGGCCCACCTGCACTTCCCTACTAGCAATGAGCTGGAGAGCACTTTGCTGCACATCAGTGGGGTAGTGAATGGCCAAGGGTAGGTGACGTAGGAAAACTACTAGGCACTTGGTCTAAGCATTAAACAAAGCTTTAATCAACTGTTTTACAACATGGAGGTCTAGTTGTGTCCTTCACTAGTTCCGGTTAAGAATGTCCAGCGCAAGCTGGGCCTGTGCCAGAGTATTTATACTCTCCCTGGACAGCGCCACCCGCAGGCCACTCAGTATTATTTAATAAGTCATGAATGACAGATTCATGTCAGTAGGTTTTGATCCATCCTAGTTAAGATGTCATTCAGAGTGTGCAAGCCATTGGTGAGGGCAAGCATGCATTCGTTTGACTGCCGGGTTTGATGCTTCATGCAGGTGGCCACTCTTTCCATGAGCGAACACATCATAGCTAAGGCCTGTAACACTATGCCACTCATGCTTGAGATGGACTCCTCCATTTTGTTTTATTCATTCCTGGGATGTGGGCATCGCTGGCAAGGCCAGCATTTAGTGCCCATCCCTAATTGGTCTTGAGAAGGTGGTGGTGAGCCGCCTTCTTGAACTGCTGCAGTCCATGTGGTGAAGATACTTCCATAGTGCTGTTAAGGAGGGAGTTCCAGGATTTTGACCCAGCGATGATGAAGGAATGGCGATATATTTCCAAGTCAGGATGGTGTGCAACTTGGAGGGGAGATTGGAGGTGATGGTGTTCTCATTTGCCTGCTGCCCTTGTCCTTCTAGGTGGTAGAGGTCGCGGGTTTGGGAGGTGCTGTCGAAGAAGCCTTGGTGAGTTGCTGCTGTGCATCTTGTAGATGGTACACACTGCAGCCACGGTGCATTGGTGGTGGAGGGATTGAATGTTTAAGGTGGTGGATGGGGTGCCCATCAAGCGTGCTGCTTTGTCCTGAATGGTGTCGAGCTTCTTGAGTGATGTTGGAGCTGCACTCATCCAGGCAAGTGGAGAGTATTCCATCACACACCTGACTTGTGCCTTGTAGATGGTGGAAAGGCTTTGAGGAGTCAGGAGGTGAGACACTCGCCACAGAATACCCAGCCTCTGACCTACTCTTGTTGCCACAGTATTTATGTGACTGGTCAAGTTAAGTTTCTGGTCAATGGTGACCCCCCAGGATGTTGATGGTGGGGGATTCAGCGATAGTAATGCTGTTGAATGTCAAGGGGAGGTGGTTAGACTCTCGCTTGTTGGAGATTGTCATTGCCTGAAACTTGTGTGGCACGAATGTTACTTGCCACTTGTCAGTCCATGGTCCCACCGATGTGTGTGTATCTGTGCTGATGCATGGTGTGCATGCGTCCTGTGATGGTACACCCTCAGAGTTAACGCTCTCCTCTGAGGAATTGTCTTCCTCCTTTGGCTGCACCACCTGTGGGATACTTGATGCGCCTGTGGGAGATTAAAGACATGAATTAGAACTGTCATGGTAAGAATTTTTTAACTTAACACTATCACATGATCATATTTCACTGGCTGCTAACACCAAGTCAACGTGAGTGATTGTTGTATGCCATGTGGCTGTGTGATATTTAATTTTGTCACCTTGTAGCTGAGAGCTCTCCATCTTCCACCGCCAGGCACAACGACACTCTGCTTATTTCAAGTGCATCCTCCTCTGCAGCTGTGAACGTGGCGATGACTGGAGGGTCACCTCCGGTTCTCTGCATCTCCCTGGTGTTCTGTGCTCTCTTCCTGCAAGGAGGGAAACAAGAGACCTTTGAGTGAGAGTCATGGAATGAGTGGAACGGATGGATGGACAATATCTGTTGAGAGTGATTGAGGGAGAGGTGTGACATTGTATTAAGATAAGGGTGAATGTTAGTGGTGGATGGTCAGATGGAGATGTGAGGAAGTGCATAGACAGAGAGGGAGGGGTACATCTGCAATGTACGTTGGTGTAAGGAGTGATGTGCAGGAGAAGGCTTGGGAAGGCAGAGTGAGGGGGTTGGGGTGACATGCACATCAGGATGTATTTGAATGTGCCATTGTACTCACCTTTCCTGCCCTCATGAGGTCATTAAATTGCTTCCTGCACTGTATCCTGGAGCGTGGCACCACACTCCTGCTGCTAACCTCCTCTGCTATCTCCAGCCATGCCTTCTTCGTCCATGAGACTGGCTTCTTCCTCCCGTCAGCAGGGAATAAATCTCCCTGCGGGCCCTTACACCTCGCAGCATGAGGTCCAGGGAGGCATCATTAAAGCGAGGGGCAGCTTTGGAACATTGAGACTCCATTGTAAGCAGCTACCTATCCTTCTCCTACCTCCACAATCCTTCAACTGTCACCTTTGCAGTGTTCCTTTAAATAACTCAGCTGAAATAGACCCATGCGTGTCGTCATCACGCTCGTTCACCTTAATTGGTCAGGAAACCTGGAAGTCAGATGCAAATGCAGTGGTTTGGTTGAAAAGCTACTGACAGACGCACTGCAGCAACTTCCGGGTTTCCCACGCACTATCAGATCCGACCCCCGCTCCCAGCGTGTTGCCAGGTAAACAGTCCGGCCAATCAGACAAAAATCCATGTTGCTGTCGTCTCACTGCAATTGCTAAATTATTCAGCCTTATTATAATATGTTAATTATATTTGTTAGGTCCGATGCTACATTTCACACCCTACAGGTGAGCTCTACACCCTGATGCTGACCTCATCCGTATAAAGTGGGTGCAGAACTAATTCATTGGAGTGGCCTGGCCTGGCCTGCTGAAGTTGGATTCTTAAAGCTCGGTTTCTGTAGTTGATACTAAACTGTGGGTTTATTCCAAGAAGCATTTTGCTCCCTGCATTAGTTTGTGTTGCTGTGTTCTTAGGGGACCAATCCCTTATTCATGTAGCAGAACAATGCCTGTGGCTGTGCCCCCTCACTTGTGATTAGTGCTTCACCCAGTGCTCACTCCTCAAAGTCTCTGTACATGCCCTGGGGTGTTAAGATCTGTGATGGTAATTGCACTAAGTCAATAGCAAAATAATGTACGCAAAGATAAGTACACTTACATTGAAACTTGCCCTGATACCACAAATCTTCTTTGTCATCTTCCATTCACTCTCTATACTACCTTTGATCCCTACTTTGACAGGAGATTGGCCATCTGCTCCCAAGAAGGGTCAACCTCATTTGCTGCAGCTCCTGCACTAGGACCTCTAAAACATCCTCAGCAAAAGGGGTCATTCCCAAACTTTCTCCTGCCTTTATAAGAAGCTGCTACCTTGCCAGATTTTCCAATTTTGCTGACTGCAAATTGGGGCTTTTCTGTTAATACAATGTAAAAGAATGTTTCCAAAAGTTAGATATGCAATAAACAAAACCATCTCAACATTTTATTATTGGCATGCCTGACAGTAAATACCTCATTCAGGAACTGGATGGCATAGTGTGGCCTTAACACTGTCCTAGCTTCTCTAAGAGCTTACGTTAAACAAGCCTATTCAGCTGAGGTGAAGGTTTCTCTGCTCTGGGAGCCATAAGTGTTTCAAGTGAAATGAATTTGGGCCGTCGCAATCCATTTTCGAGAGGACAGAATTCTACCACATAAAGCCACATATTCAGAAACCATACTTAACTTCGGGAAAGCACAGCTGGAAATTTCACACTGGACCAGCAGGGATGTGCTTGTGAGGTTGAGAAAATATATCCTTCATTTGATTCATGCTGTACCTGACCAGGGAACACTTGAGATGATACAGGGGCAGTCCTGTACAATCTTTTATGTTCTGAAGGTATAACATGCTCATGGTTTAAATATTCCATTCCTCAACATTTGTGCCCTGATGAACACAATCACCCCAGGAAAGAATGCATACTGTTGTTTACCCAGAGATTTGCATTATGCAGTCAAGCCTTTTTATAACTTGGCAACACCAAGATTCCAAGACTCTGGTGGGAGTTGTCTACAGGCTTTCTGATAGTAGTGATGTAGTAACGGGATGTATAAATACTGAAATTAGAGAATCATGAAGCAAAAACAATGCAATTATAATGGGTGATTTTAATTTTCACATAGACTGGGAGAAGTGGATCAGCTGAAGTCATAAAGGCAGTTAATTTCTGCAGTTTTCTGGAACAATATGGGCTGGATTTTGCCGGGGGTCAGCAGGCACGATCGGTGGCGGGTCGGGTGGGAAAGTGTTTTTTTTCCCCAGCAGGTCAGAACCCCACTGTGAACCCGCCGCCACACGCCTTTATCAAATGTTGGGTCTGTCAGTGCTGAGCAGACCCGACACGCAGCGGCGGGGGAGGCAATTAAAATCATTAGTGGCTTGTTTACAGTCACTTATCAATGTTTTTTTCCCAGCTTTTGGATTTAGCAGGTCGCCCACCGGTTTTCCGCTGTTCCTGGACCTCATCTGTGAAGCTGAGCCAGGAGGCCAGAGCCATTGAATCAGCTGATGAGTTGACAGCTTCAAATGTCAAGTCAAAGCTCCCAGCTGATTGAGATATGTTCCCTTAAACACTAGCTTCTCTAAACTGCATTTCCACTACAGATTCAGGATGCAGCAAGTCTTTACACAAGTCTCCATCCAGTCTGACCTCATTACCTCTCCCACCATTGACAGATCGCTTCCGTCATCTCTACTTCACCTGCCACCTATTCCATCAGCATGGGTGCCCTTGAAACTCTCTCACCTTCGTCCTCAGAATCCCACCACGATCAGCCCCAACACTAGCATCACAAGGCACACCAACAGCACCAGCAACAACACCAACCTTCTCCGCAACCAACTGATGCTGCACAGGACACAAGGCATAAGCACCCAACCACATTGCTGCCCGGGAGGCCAGGGATGGCCTCACCATGGCCAGATTTACTTCACTTGACGTTGTACACCCTGGCTGCCACATGATGCACCAGGTTGGCACCACCCCACACCAACACCATAAAGCATCCCTACAATGCCCAAGCCATTCCTTTCACACTCATCAGCATTGCGGGGTTACCGTTATGTCTCACCATTCACTGCAACTCACTAAGCCACTTCCAAAGGTGCACACAAATCTGTCCAAGAACGCAAAGTGTTGAAAATAAAGGTTTCAATGTTTGACACCACATTAACAGAAACTTTACATGAACATTGGATAAAACACCCAAGGTACTACCCTTGTGTGTTGTTAGTTGGTATGATTGCACGAGGATGAGGGTGAGTGTGAGGGGTGGCTAGTGAGATGGGGATGTGATTATGTAGATGGAGAGGGATGGTGGAGGTGCAAGGTAAGTTGGTGTGAGTAAGGATGTGTAGGAGTAGGGTAGGGAAGACAGAATGATGGGGATGTGATGAGAGGCACAGCAGGATGAGGTCGAGTGTGGCTTTGTACTAACATTTCGTGATCTACTGAGATCATTGAAATGTTTGTGGCACTGCACCCAGGTCCTCCTGACCACATCCTTGCTTGTGTCCTCCTCTGCAATGTGCAACCAAGCATATGGAGGGAGTCATGGGAGAGCCTGGGCGCAGCCCTGAACCTCTGTGCAGTGATTGTCAGTGTTTGCAGCACCTCAATGCTGTAGAATACTGACAGCACAAATGTCAAAATAAAGTTGGCCATGGTCCCTTTAAGGAAACCGGCTGATGACGCGCCATCAAATGACGTCACCAGACCCGCTTCCTCTAATTGGCCGGCAAACAGGCTGGTCAGGCTTAACAAGCCCAATCTCGGGAAATTCATTTCAGAGGCCGTGATGGAGCCAGCAGCGGTGTTGGGACCCGCCACCGACGTTGTAATTTTCCAAAGCTCTCTTGATCTGGGAATTGTGCCGTTGAATTGGAAAATTGCAAATGTCACTCCACAGGTAAGTCATCGCACGGGATGGGGCGGGGGACAGACTATATGTGTCACAACATCCACTGACGAGCCACTCAGTGACAAACTGCTCAACCCACCCCAGCTGAGGCCGGCAGGAGATTGCTAAGCAGAAGACAGAAAACTGTAGACAATTAAATCAAATTTAAATGTAGACAAGGCAACCAATGGCTGTTTTGGGGATATCCTGTGACATAATCTGGGGGAGCCACATGAGCTCATAAGGTATGAGATGGTCAGTTATGGAGTGACTGCTGATGTAGGTAGATTGACTCCTTACCTTCACCATAAATGGGATACACATAATAGGGTTGCAAGAAAACAACAACAACTTGCATTTATATAGCGCCTTTAATGTAGTAAAATGTTCCAAGGCGTTTCACAGGAGCGTTATCAAACAAAATTGGACATGGAGCCACATAAGGGGATATTAGGGCAGATGACCCAAAGATTAGTCAAAGGTAGGTTTTAAGGAGTGTCTTAAAGAAGGAAAGAGAGGTAGAGAGGTTTAGGGAGGGAATTTCAGAGCTAAGGGCCACGGCAGCTGAAAGCACGGCCGCCAATGGTGGAGCGATTAAAATCGGGGATGCGCAAGATGCCAGAATTGGAGGAGCGCAGAGATCTCGGAGGGTTGAACGGCTGGAGGAGGTTACAGAGATAGCGAGTGACGAGGCCATGGAGGGATTTGAGAACAAGGAAGAGAATTTTAAAATCGAGGCGTTGCTTAACTGGGAGCCAATGTAGGTCGGCGAGCACAGTGATAATGGGTGACCAGGACTTTGTGCGAGTTAGGATACGGACAGCAGAATTTTGGATGAGCTTAACTTTATGAAGGGTGGAAGATGGGAGGCCGACCAGGAGTGCTTTGGAATAGTTAAGTCAAGAGGTAACAAAGGCATGGATGAGGGTTTCAACCGCAGGTGAGCTGAGGCAGGGGCGGAGTCGGGCGATGTTACAGAGGTGGAATAGGTGGTCTTAGTGATGACGCGGATATGTGGTCGGAAGCTCATCTTGGGGTCAAATACAACACCAAGGTTGCGAATGGTCTTGTTCAGCCTCAGACAGTTGCCAGGGAGTGGGATGGAGTCAGTGGCTAGGGAACGGAGTTTGTGGTGGGGACCGAAGACAATGGCCACGATTTTACGAACCGTGGCGGTTCTCGGCCCTGTTGCTGACTCCAGCCCGGCCTCCGAAATGACTTTCCGTTGATTGAGCTTGTTAAGCCCGCCCAGCGAGTTTGCCGGCCAATTAGAGGAAGCGGGTCTGATGACATCATTTATGACGCGTCATCAGCTGGTTTCCTTAAATCGACCATGGGCAAATTTAGTTTGACATTTGTGCTGTCAGTGTTCTACAGCATTGCAAACACTGACCAGCACTGCACAGAGGTGCACGGCTGCACCCAGGCTCTCCCATGACTCCCTCCATATGCACGCAGGGAGGTCCTCTTCCCTTCCCAGGGGTGGAAAAGAGCTCCCCAGGACACCAATGCAGCCTGGTTGCACATTGCACAGGAGGGCACAAGCAGGGATGTCGTCAGTAGGAATTGGCTGCAGTGGTGCAAACCTTTCAATTATCTCAGTAGATCATGAAACGTTACTGCAAAGCCACACTCAGCCTCATCCTGCTGTGCCACTCATCACATCCCCATCACTCTGCCTTCCCTACCTTACTCCTGCACATCATTACTCACACCAACTTACCTTGCACCTCCACCCATTCCTCTCTATCTACATTATCACATCCCCATCTCACTAGCCATCACTCACCCTCATCCTAGTGCAATCATACCAACTAACAACACACAAGGGTAGGCACTTGGGTGTTTTAGCCAATATTCATGTAAAGTTTCTGTTGATGTGCTGTCAAACATTGAAATCTTTATTTTCAACACTTTGCGTTCTTGGACAGATTTGTGTGCACCTTTGGAAGTGTCTTAGTAAGCTGCAGCGAATGGTGATACATAACGGCATCCCCCGCAATGCTGATGAGTATGAAAGGTATGGCTTGGGCATTGTAGGGATGCTTTATGTTGTTGGTGTGGGGTGGTGCCAACCTGGCACATCATGTGGCAGCCAGGGTGTACAGTATCAAGTGAAGTAAATCTGGCCATGGTGAGGCCATCCCTGGCCTCCTGGGCTGCAATGTGGTCAGGTGCTGACGCCCTGTGTCCTATGCAGCATCAGTTATTTGCGGTGAAGGTTGGTGCTGTTGTTGATGCTGCTGGTGTGCCTGGTGATGCTGGTGTTGGGGCTGATTGTGGTGGGATCCTGAGGACCAAGGTGAGAGAGTTTCAACGCCACTCGTGCTCATAGAATAGATGGCAGGTGACGTAGAGATGACAAAAGCGATTTTCAATGGTGGGAGAGGTAACGAGGTCAGTCTGGATGGAGAATTGTGTAAAGACGTGCAGCATCCTGAATCTGTCGTGGAAATGCAGTTTAGAGAAGCTAGTGGTGAGGGGAACATGTCTCAATCAGCTGGGAGCTTTGACTTGACATGTGAAGCTTGTCAACTCATCAGCTGATTCAATAGCCACTGACCTCTCACCTCAGCTTCACAGAGAGGTCGAGGCACAGCGGGAAACCGGTGGGCGACCTGTCAAATCCAAAAAACTGGGAAAAAAATCATTGATAAGTGGCTGTAAACAAGCCACTAATGATTTTAATTGCCTCCCCCACCGCTGCGTGTCGGGTCTGCTCAGCACTGGCAGACCCGACATCGGGAAAGTCCAGTGTGCACGTTTTGACAGCGGGTTCCGAACCCGCTGTCAATCATTTTAAATTTAACAGCTGACCCGCCACCCATCCCATCCGCTGAGCGCAGGCAAAATTCCAGCCAATGGCTTCAGTCTTCCCAATATTTCGTTGGAGGAAATTTCTGCTCATTCAATACTGGATGTCGGACAAGCAGTCTGACAATTTAGAGACACTGGCTGCTCATTTACAATGGTGCATGTCGAAGGACTACCATTACGTTAAAGGTAAAGTTGCTGCAATCAGGGACTGTGGATCAACACAGAAATACCTTTAGCTGGAATATTTTGGATAGGCAGAGAGCACGGATGTGGGGCTATTGACATTTTCAGATATTACTGCTTCTGTTCCATTCAGTTTTTATTCTTAAAACTTTTGAATTTCCTTTGTCACCAGTGTAACTCGGTATCCCAGGAAGCTGCTCTCATCATTAGGAATTCAGGAGTACTATAGATATGTTCTTGGGTACAGTGATGTGATTGCTCCCTTAGATGGTCTGTGTGCCTACTTTTATAAGTTGCTCCCACTGCCCTATATCTACTTGTGCTATAGCAGGACCCAGGTGTGTAACAGTGAAACTCCCAGGACACTTTTACTTGTTGATCTTCCTTGCAGCACCTAACTATCATAAAGGCATTTGCGATTCACTACATTTAATCAGACAAGTTACTGCCATTTATAGCATTTGGGGAAGCTGAAGTTCAAGCTAGCCTATTTCTCTTTGAATTACCATTCACATCAGCTTCTGATTTGATGTTTATTTCTGTGCTTTAGCAGGTTCACTTTCCTGGCACTTCTGTGACATTTCTGTAAGCTCTTCATCCTCAGGAGTTTCTTTAATTCTCAAGCTGTTATATAGCTGCTCAATCTCTTAACGTACAATAAGCATTCTTGGAAGGTTAAATTACGTACGTAATTATATTCAGCATTATTTATCATGTAGTTCTATGATGAGTAGAAAATAATATCTTTTTTTACTTAATTCTTTTACAATAGCTGTAACTATAAATTTTGATCACACCAGATAATTGTATTTATACAAAAAATCTTGTTTCTTATTAATTGGTTGTTTAAAATGAACTTATTTGGATTTAGAAGTATTTTCTGTTGTAGTTTGAAGAAACGGTATTATTTAATTATAAAGCTCCTGCATTTTCACAAATCATAGTGAAACCAAGCGAGATCTGCAGTTTACATCATTCATTAATGTTTGTTTTTCTTTGTTTTATAGTTTCACTTCCTCTCTGTGCATTTCACCAATTTGCTTTTTTTTAATCACTGTTTCCTGCTCATATTTTCTTATTGTTTCTCCATCATTGTTGTTCATTTTCCTGTTTTTCTGTCTGTCTGATTGTCCCAGTGATCCTCCAGCTCTTTCTTTTTTAACTTCCCACTCTTGTCCTCATGGAGTGCATTCCTTGGGTCAACTCACAAAGACAGATACATGCTTGTTGCTGTCATAATCTTGTCACCATGTCAACTGCTGCTGCTTCTTCCAATACTACCATAGTATTGGTTTACGTAGAATTTAAAGCTTACTATTTATTTGACCAACCTTAAAAATGACTGATAACCCCAAAAATTATTACTAAAATTTGGATTTGCATTTTCTGGAGCAAGATATATACAGGCTAGTTCTTTACTTAATATATACAACTCATTTGAAACTTGTCTATATTAAGTAAAGAATTAGCTGAAACAGTGATGTGCAGACAAAAGTACTTGGACAAGTTAGTAATGTTCTGATCTTTAAAAAAATCACATCCACATTCCTTCAAAGGATTTGTAGTATGTCTTAATCTAATTATGGTGAAAAAAATTGTTCTAGTACGGAATATTTGTTCTTTTTACTTGATTGCCCCTAGAAGTACTGGGTGAGTATCTGAATTTTGCTGACTCAAAGGCCTTTTCATCAGCATCCAGGATTGCCCTGGATGTTGATCTCTATAGTTTCCAGTGGAATAATTTGTTGATGGGCACCTAAACCAACTTCAGAACAGTGACACCTTGCAGAGCAGGTTAAAACTATGAATATGACCTGTGAGGTACGATGTTGCTTATAATTATATTCAGCTCAATTTCCTTTACAATCCCAGCAAATTTCTGAACATCGTTGATTATTGATTAATATGAAGAATTGACCATGGATTGGAAGAACTATACAATGCAAGTGAGGCAGCGATTGGATGGAGGAAAAGTTTATAGATACTTAGGAAAATCTGTTTTCGAAGATATATGGCAGTGGTAGTAGCAGCAGTATTTTTTTTTATTCATTCCTGGGGGGTGGGCATCACTGGCAAGGCCAGCAGTTATTACCCATCCCTAATTGCCCTTGAGAAGGTGGTGAGCCGCCGCTTTGAACTGCTGCTGTCCGTTTGCTGAAGGTACTCCCACAGTGCTGTTAGGGAGGGAGTTCCCGGATTTTAACCCAGCAACGATGAAGGAATGGCGATATATTTCCAAGTCAGGATGGTGTGTGACTTGGAGGGGAACTTGCAGGTGGTGGTGTTCCCATGCGCCTGCTGCCCTTGTCCTTCTAGGTAGTAGAGGTCGCGAGGCCTTGGCGAGCTGCTGCGGTGCATCTTGTTGATGGTACACACTGCAACCACGGTACGCCGGTGGTGGAGGGAGTGAATGTTTAAGGTGATGGATTGGGTGCCAATCAAGTGGGCTGCTTTGTCCTGGATGGTGTCGAGCGTCTTGAGTGTTGTTGGAGCTGCACTCATCCAGGCAAGTGGAGAGTATTCCATCACACTCCTGACTTATGCCTTGTAGATGATGGAAAGGCTTTGGGGAGTCAGGAGGTGAGAGACTCGCCGTAGAATACCCAGCCTCTGACCTGCTCTTGTTGCCTCAGTATTTATGTGGCTCCTCAAAGCCTCCTTGAAAAAGTGCAACGTCCCCACCAACACCTGGGAATCCCTGGCCCAAGACCGCACAAAGTGGAGGAGAAGCATCCGGGAAGGCGCCGAATACCTCGAGTCTCTTCGCCGGGAGCAAGCGGGAACCAAGCGCAAGGAGCGCACGTCAACCCAAGCACCCACCCGCCCGCCCCTTCAACCACCGTCTGCCCCACCTGTGACAGAGACTGTAGGTCCCGCATTGGACTCATCAGTCACCTGAGAACTCATTTTTAATGTGGAAGCAAGTCATCTTCGGTTCCGAGGGACTGCCTAAGAAGAAGATTTATGTGGCTGATCCAGTTAAGTTTCTGGTCAATGGTGATCCCTAGGATGTTGATGGTGGGGGATTTGGTGATGGTAATGTCATTGAATGTCAAGAGGCGGTGGTTAGACTCTCGCTTGTTGGAGATAGTCATTGCCTGGCACTTGCCAATTATCAGCCCGAGCCTGAATGTCGTCCAGGTCTTGCTGCATGCGGGCAAAGACTGCTTCATTATCTGAGAGTTGCAAGTGGAACAGAACACTGCAATCATCAGCGAACATCCCCACTTCTGACCTTATGATGGAGGGAAGGTCATTGATGAAGCAGCTGAAGATGGTTGGGCCTAGGACACTGCCCTGAGGAACTCCTGCAGTGATGTTCTGGGGCTGAGATGATTGGCCTTCAACAACCACAACCGTCCTCCTTTGTGCTAGGTATGACTCCAGTCAGTGGAGAGTTTTCCCCCTGATTCCCATTGACTTTAGTTTTACTAGGGCTCCTTGATGCCACACTCGGTCAGATACTACCTTGATGTCAAGGGCAGTCACTCTCACCTCACCTCTGGAATTCAGCTCTTTTGTCCATGTTTGGACCAAGGCTGTAATGAGGTCTGGAGCTGAGTGGTCCTGGCAGAACACAAACTGAGCATCAGTGGGCAGGTTATTGATGAGTAAGTGCTGCTTGATAGCACTGTCAACGACACCTTCCATCACTTTGCTGATGATTGAGAGTAGACTGATGGGGCAGTAATTGGCAGGATTGGATTTGTCCTGCCTTTTGTAATTATTCTAGAGTAAGGGTATAAAAATAGCAGGGCAGAGAGCAGATGTGAGTATGGAGCATAAATGCAAGTCTGTTAAGTGATCCTGGAACCTGAATTGTATTCATTCGTAACTTTTCCTGGTTCAATGAAATACAGATACTCACTTAGTTGCAATGTTGCAATCAATGAAATGTGCCTGCATCCAAACAATTAATATGGCTGTGATAATTCAAGATTTGTACTGCAAATAATTACTATAAATTCATGTAAAGATTACAGTCTTCATAAGTGCATTCCATGGAAAAGTGGTTGAGAGGGATGTGGGAATTGTAATATACAAGTTCTGAAGATGTTTATTAATTATGCATAGTGAAATCTGGCTTTTTGTCACGGTGATGAAGATGTTCAGAACTTGACTTACAAGTTACTGGTTTAAATCCACTATATTGTTTTGTTTCCCACAACATGATACCAGATCAGCATTTGAGAATCCTAAATTTGCATCAACAAATGACAACTATTTCTAATCATTTTTAAATTGCCTCATTAACAAATTATTTTTAATGCAGGTCAAAATTCAGATGGAAGTTGTCGTCTACACTACATACCTTTCGCATCTTATTATTTATTCAGTTGTACAGTGCTGTACTGTAAACTGCAGAGTATAGATATAATTTATTTTTTCACACTACGCAAAGTAAATCTTTGCTATTCCAAACACCAAAATTCAAAATTTGAAAAAAATGTAACTATTAATATGTGCAAGACTGATATAATGAATGCTTACTGCAATTCAGAACTTTCAGAAATTTCAACTAAAAGCTTGTTCCAAGCCATTCTAATTAATGACATAACTACAATAGTGATATTACAAGAACATTTTCTTACCAATTTGTTATAACATTTTAAATATGTTTTATAATCATTGCTTTATCTTAAGCGTATTAGAGCCTAAACGCGAGTGGCTGTTATCAAGGAAGGAATCCAGAGCAAGAAACTAAGTGTAGGTGACAATAGTAGTGTTGTAAGGTGTGGTGGAATATACAGTACTTTCTGCATGAAAGCTATATTTCTGCAAAACATTGAAAAATGGTACTGTAATGAAGACTGCTAAATCAGAATGTAAAATTCAGTCAATCAGATGTTGCCATGCATAACACAAGATGACATTTAAGACTTCATAGAAGTCTTGTTGCTTGCTTCTTTATTCAAATTAACACATCAAGATCTTTTCGATCCATTGTATTTTAGAGATAAACTGTTTAGACTTTCTAATTGTGTGCTGTCTTGCAAGCTGAGGTTACGTTGCAAGACGATTGTAGGATGGGACCAAAGGTCAAGTCCATCAGTCGTCCAGCCTCTCCTTGATTTGACAAGACAGTGCACACATAGTCCAATATTATCAATCAAACCCTAAAAGTTTATACATCTGAATTATTTTAAGACACATACTGTAATTTAAGTCCTCCCTTGTTAAATCTGGTTAAATCACAGTCCCATTATAACAGCACTAATTACTGCTCTCTCAAAACAAAAAAATATGTGATATCACACTTCAGAATAGTTGAGTTTGGAAAAATGAAATTGCGACAGTTGATTATAGTTACATATAAAATAGTGTATGGTATGAAATGAATCACTATAGTGTAAGAGAATCCCAGCTGGTTTTAGTCAGTTTGCACGATATAATACAAAAGCAAAATACTGCAGATGCTGGAAATCTGAAATAAAAACAGAAAATGCTGGAAATACTCAGCAGGTCTGGCAGCATCTGTGGAGAGAGAAACAGAGTTAACGTTTCAGGTCGATGACCCTTCGCCAGTTCTGACGAAGGGTCATCGACCTGCAACGTTAACTCCTCTCCACAGATGCTGCCTTACTTGCACGATATATTGGCCCAGAAATTTGACTCGGAGTCTTGCCGCGGGGGTAAGGATCCCCCGCGATATCACACTCCGCGCCGGCCGTTGTGTTTCGGGCCCACACGAACTTCAGCTCCTGGGCCTCTCCCTGGTGCCGGCGCGCAGTGTGTGCGTGTCCCAGAGGCGCAGTTAGTTCGATGCGACCTCTGGGATCACGTGGGGCATGGAGAGCCAATGGCAGCACACCATCTTTCATTCATAGCTTTGACAGGAGAACTGTCAAAACTATGAATACAAATTGCCCCCAAAAGAACAGCTAAACCTCAAATAAATTTTAAAAAAAACCATCACATTAATAAAATAACTATAGTTAAATAAATTAACCACTTTAAACAAAAATTAAAATTTTTGAAAAAATTTAAATTCTTTTTAAAAGTTATAAAAATAAACTTACCTTTCTTTAAAGTCTCTAAAAAAGATAAACCTGTTGAAAAAAATGTAAAATAATACTTAATTAACTACTTACCTTGTTAAAAGGGGGTCTTATGCCTCCTTTCTTCATGTGTAAAATCTTCCATACTTACCTTCGCGTTGAAACCTGAAAAAAAACCTAAGTGTGCTGCGTGCGCACAGCCTGTAGTGCGCACGCGGTTCACTTAGGAACCGCCCCCTTCATCATACCCGAAGTGCCGGTTTCCCGCGCATGCGCAGTGCATGCAGGAAACCGGCACTTCGGGACTGAATACGCGAGAGTACACAGTTCGTACTCTCCCGTATTCAGCCGAATTTTTGGGCCAATGACTTGCTGTGACTGAGACCTATAACAGTAGATGGTTATCCTTTCGTTTATCAAAGTGCCCAAAAATGGTTTGCAATGTTGCAACCCAAACACTCTCAATCATTTCTATAACCAAACGGTCAACAGTTTATCTTCCATCCTGAAATATGAAGACTTTTTGCTTTAATACACTTTTGAGCTTAACTTCTGCTCTTGTGCAGTTATTTAGGTAGAATTCTTATAAAGTATGTATGTTCTGCTATTCATAGTACATCAGTGCATAATAAATTATTTTGGGGGTATGGGAAGAGATATTTCACATTTCATGGAAATGCTTCTGAAAAGATTGCTTTAGTAAAAGGCAGTGCTTATTCGGCAATGAGTATTGACAAGCTGGTATTTGGCCAGTGAAGGTCCCTGGAGACTTACCCACTTTTATAGCTTACTGGTATCGACTGGTTAATTTGATAGTTCTATCACCAATCAGCTTGTGTCTGACCTTTGCCTGGGTAATGATGGCTCAGTTGTCATCTGTACGTTGTGGACCAAGAACATTGACCTTTGTGAACAGAATGTCAAGGTAACCCTTGATCTGATGTGTCAAAACATTGGCTAGAAAATGGTTGTAGCAAATCTACTATGGTGTACCAGTTTCACTGAATTATTTGTTTGGAAAAGAGGGATATTCTTTTAACTTTAGCAAGGTTTACATCACACAATCTTACTAAATGTTACCAATGTAGAGATCTAGAATATTTTGAAAGGAAAATATTTTAAGGGAAAGCAGCTTGCAAAGGCAATTAATCAGGTTAGTAAATATAGGAGGGCACTTCAGTGGCATTGACCATGTCTCCCACTTTAAAATTTATGTATATTTTTAAAAAAATACTAAAAGCTATGACAAAAATGTGAAAACCACATTGCAAATCTTTACACTGCAGATGATACACCATCTGCTGCAGTGTAAATTTTCCCTGGCAACTGAGATGGTGGTATTTTCAGTGCCTAACCAAAATCTCACAAATGAGGTGACAGCATACCTGTAATACTCATTTAGCTGTTTAAAAGACTGTGCATGATTTACTGTGACAGACTTGTATCAAGATGTGCTCCTCGGCTATGCTTTAGTACTCACCACCTACCAACATCATCAAAGATTTGTGCAAACTGGAAAACTGTGAGAGTTGGAGGCTGAGAGTCAGTGCTGCAGCAGTCTTATGGTAGACCTGGACCTCTGACCTGTACTGTCAACATTTTCCTGGTTCTGTTGCATATGGGGACCAAAATCTCTGTTTTTCTCATTTTTACAAAAACATAGATGTGCGTAAAAGTGACGAGATGTGTTTGAAAGCGGAAAGCAACTATTTGCTAGCTGACTATTCCTATCTTTCCAAAAGTAGATTATGTAAAATATGAAAAAAAAAATAAGAACATAAGAAATAGGAGCAGGAGTAGGCTATTCGGCCCATCGAGCCTGCTCCGCCATTCAATAAGATCATGGCTGATCTTGTACCTCAACTCCACTTTCCTGCACTATACCCATATCCCTTGATTCCCTTAATATCAAAATATCTATCGATCTCTGTCTTGAATATACTCAACGACTGAGCCTCCACAGCCCTCTGAGGTAGAGAATTCCAAAGATTCAGCACCCTCTAAGTGAAGAAATTTCTCCTCATCTCAGTCCTAAATGGCCAACCCCTTATTCTGAGACTGAGACCCCTGCTTCTAGACTCCCCAGCCAGGGGAAACATCCTCCCTGCATCTACCCTGTCAAGCCCTGTAAGAATTTCGTATGTTTCAATAAGATCACCTCTCATTCTTCTAAACTCTAGAGAATATAGGCCTTGTCTACTCAATCTCTCCTCATAGGACAATCTCCCCATCCCAGGAACCAGTCTGGTGAACCTTCGTTGCACTTCCTCTATGGCAAGTATATCCTTCCTTAGGTAAGGAGACCAAAACTGTACACAATACTCCAGGTGTGGTCTCACCAGGGCCCTATATAATTGCAGTAAGACGTCTTTACTCTTATACTCAAATCCTCTTGTAATATTGGCCAACATACTATTTGCTTTCCTAATTGTTTGCTGTACCTGCATGTTAACTTTCAGTGATTCGTGTACAAGGACACCCAGGTCCCTCTGAACACCAACATTTCCCAATCTCTCACCATTTAAAAAATACTCTGCTTTTCTATTTTTCCTACCAAAGTGGATAACTTCACATTTCTCCACATTATATTCCATTTGCCATGTTCTTTCCCACTCACTTAGCCTGTCTATATCCCCTTGAAGCCTCTTTGCATCCTCCTCACAACTTACATTCCCACCTAGCTTGGTATCATCAGCAAACTTGGATATATTACATTTGGTCCCCTCATCCAAATCATTGATATAGATTGTGAATAGCTGAACCAGAGTTTCCTTGTTAAAGTTAAATGATGAAATTGTGCACTATTTCAGAACTGGGTGTCAAATCAAAAAGTAAATATTTACTCCAGGTCAGACCTGCTGTTAGTCAGTCCAATGAATGGTAAAATTTTGGACCATATGGTGGTGGTTAGGTAGGGGTGTCGGTGCTAATAAATTTATTTCCATGGGGAGGCAGACTCATTCCTAAACGCCCTGGGCATCGTCAAGCCACAAACCCCTGTCATTGCATTTGTAAATATGATCATAAATCTAATATAGGAGAAAAATGTATTTAAAAAAGGTTAAAAAAAATTTAAAGGAGGAAGACAGCCTAGGGGGATACTTTTGTTCAAAGTAATCCTTCATTTTGTTAAAGAAACAAATTGTCTGAACTGATTTTTTTTTAGGTTTTGTAAAAATTACTTAATTTTTACTGGTCTGTCACTCTCAAGTCAAATGTCTTTCTGTACTGGGAAATCATACCATAGGCTGGGGAATTCACATCCCAGCTAACTGTACAATATGGCTCATCCTACAACTGAGTACTGTACAAAGTTCGAAATTCAGCGTTCTCCCTCTCCTGAACTGCATGAAGGCCTGAGCCAAGAGAGATATATCTGTTTTGATGGTAAGCTCATTTAAGTTTTTTAAATAAACAAGTTCGATTTTTAAATAGCTTCCAGATCATCAAAACAAAACCTTAGAACTGAGTTTTGATGAAGGATTACACCGAAACATGATTTTATTTTAGATGCTGCCCAACTTGTGCATTTCATTTTCTGTTTTTAAAACATAAAGCACAAGAGGCTAGAAATTACTATTGGCAATACTCAATGATGGTAATTTTACTTCAATGTATAGGTAAGTCGGTCAGGGTGTATAATAGGTGGCCGATCCAATATCGTCCGTTTTAGGCCATTGCCGAAAGTTAAAATGATCCCAATGTGCTTGTGACGGTCCTCAGTTTGCAATTTTAACAGAGCAGTTAATGCTTTTGTTAAAATAAAGGGCAGAGCATGTCACATGAACATGTTAAGTGTTTGTTCACCACGGTCGCTAACAGTAATTTCTATCCTAAGTAGTTCTTTTGACCTTGTCGGAAGATTTATTTCCTATTACTGAAAATAAAAATCATAATGCACTGTAATCATAAAAAACAGAAAAGAAAGAAAGTGGATGAAAACATGGTTTATAGGAACAGGCCAGGGAGCTGAATTTTGTGCTGTCAGGTGCACCTGACTCCTGACGTCCAGTCTGGGGTTTGTAATCTGTTATATGTTTATTGATTATTAATGTCACTCCTCACATTTCCTTATGGATGTTGACCACTTGTATATGAATGGCACAGATCCTGTGAAGAAACCTCCACCATGTACATGTAAACAATCTGGAAACAGCTTTAAAACATTTTTAAGTCATAACCGGGCAGTACAACTCATCCACAGAGAAGATCCATATGGGAATCTCAGCATAATTTTTTAAATTACATAAAACTCATCACCATTGTAACCCCTACTCCCTATTTTATTTGCAAACCAAATCAATTCCATAAGTGACAGGAAGGCATGAATACAGCCAGTAAATGCAGTCAGACCAAGGAACATTTTCCTTGGGCTCTATTTTAACTCTCTCCGCCTAGCAGAAACCAGGCAATGGGGCAGTTAAAATGGAGCGGGGGAACTTATCCACTCCTTTCCCGCACTGATTTGGTCGACTGCAATTGCCATGTTCCCGCCCAGCAGGTAAAACCGAGTCTCTTATCTCAAAAAGCATCTGCAACTAGTCTCGAAGAAAATAAATCTCTGCATAAGACAGTAGTTGAGCGTGTCCTGCAGAGTTCCTTTAAAGAAAATAAAAAGTTTTTAAAAGCTCCTTTTTAACTGCTTAATTATTATATATGGCTTCATTTAGGGGCAAACACTAAATAAACACACCTGTAACTGCAACTCTCAAAAGCCATCAGCTCATCTTAGAACATTTCTGCCTCAAGTTCATGCGCAAGTTAAAGCCCAACGATCAGCGCGAGAAAATGATGTCTGATTTATTGCTTTTAACAGCCATTAGTCTTGCCCTTCAATCAATCTGGTTGGTTTTGGCAGGCTCAAATGCTACTCTCCAACTGACAAGCTAAGACATGGTTTCAAACACAGTGGGGGTCATTTTGGTGAAAGGGTGAAAACAGGCGCTAATGGGTGCTGTGCTAATAATTCACGCCTGTTTGAAACCATGGGCTGGATTTTAAGGAGGAAGGCTTTAACGGCAGGGCCTGATTTGCATGGAAAAAGGATCAGGGGGGTCGGGCCAGGCCATTAAAAGGTTCGGGGGGCGGGGGGTGGGGGGGCTTTCGGGCAGAGGATCAGGGATCGGGCTGGGCTGTTAAAAGGATCGGGGGGGGTGGTCAGGCAGAGGATCGGGGGGTTCAAGGGAAGATTGTGGCTGGCCACCGGAGGATCGGGGCCGGCCACTGGAAGATCGTGGTGGGGAGAGAAGATCATGGCTGGCCTCAGCATCATCGCTGGTGGCGGGGGGGGGGGAGTGATCGGAGGCCTCGTGGGGAGTGTCCGATCATGGGGGGTGGGTTAGGTTGAGACCCTGGATTCACGAGGTAGGTCTAAAGGCACTTACCTCCTGGATGCAGCAGTCACCGCCTTGCTGTAACTGCCGGGTTTTACAAATTGTGTAAAACCTGTCCACATGCAGTTAAAAACAAAATGGAGGTTAAAAAAAAGGCTTCCAGCCTCATTAGAATATTTAAATTGACATCCCGCCTCCCGGGAGTGGGTTGGCTGCCTGCCCCTGTCCCGCCTCCGTTAAAACCGGAAGTGGGCGGTTTGGAGGTGGATTCAGGTCAGGAATCCGATTTTTAACAATTTAACTACCCCCACGCTCCAAACCCACACTTTTTTTTAGGTTAAAATCCCCCCCCCCCCCCCCCCCCCCACCATGTATTAGCTGGTTTTAGCACGCAATTTTGGTCCTAATTGCTGATTACCATAATTTGAACTTGCGGAGATGCTAAAACAGACACCTGCAGGTTTAGCACTCAAGCGCTGATTAGAAGAAATTTGCGTGGAGCAGTACACGTGGGCTCCATACACCCACTTCCACTGAAGGTATGAAGTGTGCTGGCTGCGACACACTGGTAGGTTTCAGAGACCGAGTGAGAGGGTGCACGGGTTCTCGGACTTGGCACTGGAGGTCCTGGTGGAGGAGGTCCAGAGAAGGAGGGATGTCCTGTACCCGCAGGGGGGAAGGCGTCCACCACACCCTCCTGTCCATCACTCTTGCTGCAGCTGGTGCTGCTTTGCCTGGCCTCATCTCCTCCTGCAGACCAAGGGAGACCCCCTACCAAAATGCCCATGACCAAGCACTCCCTTTCTCCTGGTGACTCCTATAAGGTGGAGTAGCACAGCACTTACTCTTTTTAGGTGAAGTCCTCAGAGAATTTCCGGAATAAATGTTGATAGAGTGTTTATAAAGTCTTGACAAACTATCCCAGAAAGTCTCCGGATGTGTTTCAAAAGTCCTCTTCAAACCTCCAGCAGCAAGTGAACAGTAAAAGTTGAGTGTGCCTTTAAGTAGCGCTCAAAATCCTTAGCAACGACTAATTTACTCCCAATCAGCTGGTCGCTGTTAGGAGAGGGTGTTCGGTCAAGCGCTATCCACCAAAATGCCGTGCTGCCTCGTTAATAAGTGCTAGCAGGCAATTTAAGTGGCAATCAGCCCCTTAACGATGCTCTGGGCAGCAGTTCCTAGCGGCACTTCAACTCCTTTACCAAGATGGCATCTTGGGCTAAACCGGCGTTTCAGCTCAAGACCCCATCCTGACTATCTCAGAGGCTCCTTAACACCTAAAGGAGCCGACAAAAATCGCCACCTCTCAGTTTAATAAGCTGGTGTTTGGCATGTATGGTGAAATCAACATGAAGTACACCCACTTAACAAGTTGGATAACAGCAAATCAGAATTTTTCTATGGACATTTTATGATGCTTTAGGATTTTTCAAAATAATTTTACTTTTACTTTGCAACTGTGCCTTACTGTCCTAACATTACCATCCCTGAATATATAAAATAAACATGGAGGTTTTATACTGCGCTTTTATTTAGCCACAAAATATGTATTAAAATGGTTTGATCAGGTTGTTATATACAAACTGCTACCAGTGTTAAAAATTAACTTCTTTTTCCGAGCTGCACTTCCAAGCACTTGTGCAGCAAATCAGAACTGCCACCTTGGCCTGAGCGCATGCCTTGGAGGTGAATCAGCATTTTTCCTACTGGTATTCAGCCACTTTCTACTACAGTTGAGCACTCCACAGCTGAATGAACAAACCTTTGACATATACCCATTAAGACACTTACTAAATTACTTGATCGATTGCTAAAGGATCATTTTTGCATGTGTATCATGATCGGCTGATATTTTTCATTATTTTAATTAAATCACTTTCTCTAAAATGTGGTGAATTCCTGTGACTTTGTTAGTGACCCATTACAGCAATTACAGCCACTTATCCCATTTTTCCAGAACAGAGGAATTTCAGCCTTACAGTGACTTCACTGTACAGGAACAATATTTGTATTGATCTGACACCAGGATCTGCTTATTGATTGATAATCTTACATTACGCACGTACAGAAAAGCAGTATAATTGGCTCTACTATTACTCGAGTTAGATACAGTGGATGAAACCTTGAATCCCAAATCAAAACAATGGAGTTCAAAAATATTTTTTTACAATAGACACTAGCGCTGATTTAATCAATCAATTAGCATAAATTATAAACAATTGCTTTGGTTTAGGATTCAAGGTTGTACACAGTTGTAAAATTATAAATCACATTTCTTCATATCTGCCACATGTATGCCAGTATATGTTGTAGTGCTCCAGGAGGATCACGTGTGTGACACCTGCCTCCATGTCCTTGGTAACTGTTGCTGCCTTCCTATTCTGAGTTTCTTCTCAGCGTGGCTGATTTTCGAGCCTCCCTCTTCCACTCCTGATGCAGTCTGCACCTACGTGTTTAAGTGTGCTCCTGTGCCGATCAGTGGAACAGCTGAATTGCTGTACCAGTTGGTCTTAAATTCAACATACAAATTACTTATTGGCACAGTAGGACATTTAAACAGGCAGGCTCTGTATGTTGATTTTAAAGTTGTCAGCTCCACAGCGTTGATCTCAGCAGAGCTGCCAACTTTAAAATCAACAAAGAGCCTGCCTGTTTAAATATCAGGCTCTAAAATAATCCAGCACAGGGAGAAACCGAGTGCAGTGAAGTAATGGCAGAAACATATAGATTGTTCTGTCGGGATACTCTGGACAGCTGCTTATAAGGGACAGATTACCCATATACAAATGGAGCCATTTTAAATGCCTTGCAATGTACTGTCATAATTCATCTCAACAGTTGCAGGAATATAATTTGTGATATATTCAGTTTAAAACATCACTGCCATATGTTTTAAAGTTTGTAAGACCAATGGGAAATGTATTTGAATATGCACTGTTTTTAATGCTGTTTAGCATTTACACTTTGAAATGAACGTGAACTATTTTAATAATGTGATTTAAAGGTATATACTCTGAAGAATATTAAATATACAGGCCCTGAATTTCCTTTGCTGTTGCACAGGAAACAAATGTAATCTGGACTGCTGGGTGTGAAATGGGCAGAAAGTGGCTGACCAAAATTCTGCCACAAATGCACGTAATAAACGCACCCACCTGCAGTCAGGCAGTTTACGATGATATGCAAATGAGGGAAATAGTTCAGATGGCATATTTTCCCACCATTTTTGCTCTTGGAGTCCCGTGCATAAAGGATGCTTCTGCATCTCTGGTCATTGGTGTTGCTAAGGGCCTCTAGGGGGAGCTAAATTTTCAAGGCCAGTTTCTTGGAAACAAATGATCGCAAAGTAACCAATTACAGGAAACTTTCATTTATCCGGCACCGACGGGACCGGCGTGGTGCCGGTTGATCGAAAGTGCCGGATTACAGAGAGCTATACTTACCAAGGTACGAGAGCCCCGTACACGGCCACAGGCTTAACAATTGGGACCCGGAGAGGGAAAGTAAACGAGACTCCGGCTTTTTCCTCCGTGGCTGTGACAGGTCCGAGTCGGAAGAACGTTGACCCCCCTTTCGTGGGGGCGAAAGGTCAGAATCGGGGTCTTGTCTGTACAATAAAACTTACCTGATTTTTGCCGGTTAAGCGAGAATTCCGGATATTTGGGTGCCGGATAAACGAAAGTTTCCTGTAGTAAGGGGAAACCGGAACATTCAAACTCAGGGCAATATAGGCCCAGTTGTGCTGTGGAAAGGCACCACAGCAATTTCCTTCCTCCTTGGATGCCCCTTTAACACTGTAAATGCCTAATGCCAGCCGAAAATACTTAAAAACCTCTAATCCTGGGAAATGGGATTGGCTCAAGGATGCATGTTGTGAGCAGGTGCAAGTCCTACCATCACATACATACAGTGGTAGAGTAGGACCAGAGGAAATTCAGGGCTACAATATTTAATAATTGCTATGTGAGAGAGAAGCTGCAAAGTGGTAAAACAATTAGAGAGTTCAGACAATCTTTGTAAATGTTAAAGTTGTGAGTTCCAAACCTCACGGTTTTAAAAGATGTAGACTTACCTCAGATCCCTGCAGAGTGTCATCAGGGAATTTGCAGATTAAACCTTTGTGACATTTACAACTCAATGATATGAATTAAGTGAGTAATAAAAGGGTATTGTGTGCTGTAAACAAAACTTGGGGTGCTGAGCTGTTTAATACCTTGTCACTGTATACACGTTTCTTTGTAGTAGGAAGTGTCAAAATCTGTGTGGCCTGTGGTGCTGAATTACATACGTACAGAAAATGCAGCAAGACCTGGACAGCATTCAGACTTGGGCTGATAAGTGGCAAGTAACATTCGGGCCACACAAGTGCCAGGCAATGACCATCTCCAACATGAGAGAGTCTAACAACCTCCCCTTGACATTCAATGGCATTACCATCGTCAAATGCCTCACCATCAACATCCTGGAGGTCACCATTGACCAGAAACTTAACTGGACCAGCCACATAAATACTGTGGCAACAAGAGCAGGTCAAAGGCTGGGTATTCTGCAGCAAGTGTCTCACCTCCTGACTCCCCAAAGCCTTTCCATCACCTACAAGGGTCAAGTCAGGAGTGTGATGGAATACTGGCCCTGAATTTGCGGTAGGAGGCTTCTCGCAGGGAAATACCTCTGATCCATAAATAAAATGCCCACGTACCTGGGGCCTCAGGAACCACGGAGACTCGCGGTCCTGAGGCTCTCCGCGTACGCGTGGGCAGAGGCCCACGTATCCCAGGGGCGCAGGCGGTTCGCGAGCGCCCCTGGGATCATGTGGGCCAGACCAACAAATGACAGAAGAGAATCCTCATTCATACTTATGTACGGAATCCCCATAAGCATGAATGGGAATACCCAAAAAATACACCTAGACATCAAATAAATAAAGAAAAACCATCACATATTTAAAATTAATTAAAATGAAATTTAATTAAATATTTAAAACAAAATTTTAATTTTTTGAAAAATAAATGTACATGTTTTAAAGGGGCTAAAAATAAACTTACCTTATTTAAGTTTATTCAAGTTTTTAAATGTATAAATTATTGCTAAAATTTTATTTTTCTGTTTTTTAAAACTCTTACGTTGGTAAAAGCAGGCCTTACCAGGCGTAAGAATTTCACAGGCATTCGCTGGGCAGAAGCCCAACTCTCCGCCCGCGGATGCCCTTTCCCCAGGGATGCGTGCGATCTGTCAAGAAGATTCTTGACAGATCGCAAGTTCCGGGTTTTAGCGCACGCAGTGCATGCCTAAACCTGGAACTTGCGTGGCCCCTATGGGCGCGTAGAGGTCGCAAAATACTGCCCATAGCATCTAATTCATGCCTGTAAGGTATGGGGAAATTATTGACAAGTCAGTTAGGGTGTGAAGCATTCTGATTGGCTAAAATTCCTTAGGCATCAATCAAAAACAAATCAGACCTGCTTCACTGCCTCTGAGTATATTGCTGAGAAATGTTCCTTCAGTAGCTGTGTTAGTTCATCACCCATCGCCTGTATATTTAATATTCTTCAAAATATATACCTTTAAATCACCGCAGGTCAGATGCTGGGTATTCTGCGGCAAGTGGCTCACCTCCTGACTCCCCAAAGCCTTTCCACCATCTACAAGGCACAAATCAGAGTGTAATGGAATACTCTCCACTTGCCTGGATGAGTGCAGCTCCAACAACACTCAAGAAGCTCGACACCATCCAAGACAAAGCAGCCCGCTTGATTGGCACCCCATCCACCACCTTAAACATTCACTCCCTCCACCACCGGCGTACCGTGGCTGTAGGAGTACCTTCACCTCACGGACTGCAGCGGTTCAAGAAGGCGGCTCAACACCACTTTCTCAAGGGCAATTAGGAATGGGCAATAAATGCTGGCCTTGCCAGCGACGCCCACATCCCGTGAATGAATAAAGAAAAACTCTACCATTTACCTCTACAAATAGAACACCAGAAAAATTCCACAATTCAGAAAGCCAAAACACACAACCTGTCAGTGAAGTAATGCATCCCAATTTCCAGCACCTCAAAGAAATTTCGCTCAGGGGCATTGGGCTTGCCTTCGCCTCTTTTCCAATTATTAGACCCTTTACCTTCTGCATAAATCCTGATATTTTTCAGGTCCTCACACATGCAAGTCCCGCTGTATCCCACACATGGAGGGGAATTATAACCTAAAAAAACAGGTGGGTTTGGAGCGTGGGGTAGTTATATTGTTAAAAATCAGATTCCTGACTTGAACCCGCCTCCAACCCGCCCACTTCCGGTTTTAACGGAGGCGGGATGGGAAGCAGGACGGGGGCAGGCAGCCAACCCGCTGCCAGGAGGTGGGACGTCAATTTAAATATTATAATGAGGTTGGAAGCCTCGTTTTTAACCTGCAATTTGTTTTTAACTGCATGTGGATGGGTTTTACACAATTTACACAATTCGTAAAACCTTGGATCCAGGAGGTAAGTGCCTTTATACCTACCTCGTGGATCCAGGGTCCCTACCAAACCCACCCCCCGTAATTGGAAACCCCCCCACGAGGCCTCCGATCACCCCTCCAGACCTTCCCCCCGCCCCCACCCCACCGATGATACTGAGGCTGGCCCCGATCCGCCAGTAGGCGGCCAAAGTCTCCCCTTCACACCCCGCACCCCGATCATCTGGCCCGATCCTCTATTCTCCCCACCCCGATCCTCTGCCCAAACCCCAACCCCCCCACCCGATCCTTTTAACGGCCCGGCCTGACCCCCGATCCTCTGCCCGATTCCACCCCGATCCTTTTAACGGCCCGGCCCCCACACAAACCATCTCTCCCTCCTCTGTGCGGCCTAGTGCCGCAGGCCTACCTGCCCGCAGCCAGCCAACTTCTCAAGCTGGCTGGCTGCAGGCGGAAAATCGAGGCCTCACATGCATATCAGGCCCTGCCGTTAAAGTCAGTAGGGCCTGCGGGAAACCCGGCCTCCTGGGTTTCCCGACCGCCTCGGAGCACCCCCCCCCCCCCCGCCCGATCCCAACCCGCCTTCCTCCTTAAAATCCAGCCCATACACACCGTTTCATGCCTCTGAGGAAGCACCATGTCACTTCAGGGCCCCCCAAAATAAAATTCTACCTCCTGTTGTAATACACATCTAATTCAGATTCGTATGATTTCATTCAAGATCTACAAATGTTTTCTATTGCCTGCTGCATACTTGCACAAATGCGAATTGATTGCTGCATTACTTTTCTGATTCTTATTCCAGCTACTGACAGTGATTTGTACCATTCTCAGAGCACCTAAATGAAGTGGATCAATTGGCAGACTGGCAAACCTGCATCTCCACTTGTGGCAATCTTCTAACTATAAAGTACTCCAAATATTTGGCCAATCCTACCTACTACATAATGAGACAGCAAAATGCAACCATTTAAGATAAGACAACAAGAACCTTATGTAAATACAATGATTATGAATATCATATTAACTGTAATGCCTGTCACAATACTATAATATATTCTCCATTGCATGACATAATATTGCTGTAGTTATAAAACAACACATCCTTCACCTCACTATGAGTAACACTATGGAAGATCCACTAGTAATGGCCCTGAAATTTGCCTCCCCGGCTTGCCGCGGGGGTAAGGATCACGCGCGCACTTACCTACCGCGCCTGCCGTTGACCTCTGGGCCCACGGGAACTTCAGCTCCTGGGCCTGCTCCAAGTGCCGGCGCGCAGTGCTTGCGTGTCCCAGGGGCGCAGTTAGTGCGATGTGTCCCCTGGGATCACGTGGGCCATGGAGAGCCAATGGCAGCAGACCATCTTTCATTCATAGATTTGACAGGAAGACCTGTTAAATCTATGAATTGAAATCGGCCCCAAAAGAACAGCTCAACTTAAAATAAATTAAAAACAAACCCATCACATTTATAAAATAACTATAGTTAAATAAATTAACTACTTTAACCAAAAATTTAAATTTTTGAAAAAATTTAAATACTTTTTAACAGTGCTAAAAATAAACTTACCTTTCTTTAAAGTATCTAAAAAAGATAAACCTGTTGAAATTTTTTTTTACTTATACTTAATTAACCACTTACCTTGTTGAAAATGGGTCCTGCGCCTCCTTTTTAAAAGCGTAGGTTCTTCAATACTTACCCTCCCGTAGAAACCTGAAAAAAACCCTAAGTTTGCTGCGTGCGCGCAGCCTCTACCGCGCACGCGGTTCACCTATGAACCGCCCCCTTCACCAGACCGGAAGTTCCGGTTTCCCACGCATGCGCAGTGCATGCAGGAAACCGGCACTTCAGGACGCCTTACGGGTGAGTACACAGTGCGTACTCACCTGGGAAGGGCCGAATTTTTGGCCCAATATGTAAAGAGTAATGGATAGTCGGTAATGCAGTAAAAAGCTGTAAATGCCCACAAGTTGGGTTACGACTGGTCAAGAACAAATGTTGAAAGATCTAACATCACTGTTGTAACTGTTTAGATCTATCCTTTCTCACAGGTATCTAAACCCATGCTATTCTATAGTCGGGTTAAAGATCTCAGCACCAGAAGTTTCAATAGTACTGAGCTTACTGTTACTATAAGCACAATTAGGTTTGCTGTCAGCAGGAAGATCTCGGGTGCCAGTGTTTGAACCAACATAGATTCTGATCTTCATAATGCTTGTTGACAAGCATGTCACTATCATTCAGCTTGTTGACATCTAGTTACAGTTTGTGAAATAGATAAGCTTACTTCAGTTATATCAATACAGCAGCAGATTGCTACTTTTCAAGTTGACCCAGGATACCATGCAAACCATAGCTGGAAAAGATAGCTGGCTGGAAAGGCTGCCCAGTTTATTAATCTCCTAATGGTCCATTTTTGAGAATCTTCCCGAGGGATACTTTATTGTTAACATTAGCATGACCCTTATGGTGCGATGAAATTACATTAACAGTTTGTTGAATAGACATATTCAAAATTTATACATTTAAGAAGCAGTTATGGCCTAAAAAGAGATGAACAGACTTTCATAGGTTCTTTGATATCATCAAGTTCTGAAAGTTGTTGAATTGGAATTCAATGAAGTTTTACTTAAATCACTTTCCTTATTTTGGTTAAGAGCAAGTTCTGTACAAATGTGGTATGCTGGATTATTTTCTTGTTTTGTAGTCGACTACAGCTTTATCAATTCTAATAATTGTAATGGAAGGTTCACAGACTTCATATCATTTCTTTTGCTTCCAATACATAGAAACTAATAGTGTGCATTCCAGTACATTAAAATGGTGTAGCCTTGAAGTTTAATATTTAGTCATTAATGTTATAATAACAGATAATGGAATTTATAATGCAAAAAACATAATCTTGTGAAAATGGTACTGATATTTCAAAATATAATTTCAAAAACAGACAATTTATTTTGACCTAAAGCAACATTCATAGCTATATCATTTGTTTTTTGAAAGTTATCCTATATGTTCTGGAAAGAAAAGATTTATTTCGGACTCCAGCAGGCACTACTCTAACCACCAGGTTCTATAAATTACACAAGTCAGATTTCTTTTTCATAAAAGTGCTAAATGTAATCTTTTACAAAGTCAATCCGAGGCTATGTATTAATTTATATCCTCTTCATGTGCTAACCAAGATTGCTATGCCAAGCCCACGACATAACTTACTTATATAAGAACATAATAATGGAATGGAAAAAAGGCCATTTCTCCCATTGTGTTTACATCCTGTGCAAATCTTGATAATCTGCCTTCCTAAGTGAGGTGACCAACCATAGTTAAAGCAGCCAAGGCCTCACAGCTCTATGAAACTTCACCCTGACCCTCAAAAGTAATGAAGCAAATCTCCAACCTTGCAACCCACACAATTCAACTCTGATCGGTTGAGTTCCGCAAATGATTCATTTATCATCCCACACACAGAAATCATTGTGCTTTATTGAGAATTTTATGATCTGTGACCATCCTTATAATCGTCACTCCCGTTCTTTGCTGGATACCTATCCAGCTTTCAGAGCTAATTGCCATAGCATTGACTGATTTTGCTGGAATTCCAGAGATGTACTCCTCAATGGAAAACATTCTTTTAATTTCTCTCACCTCTGTTTACATTACCAGCATTTTTAACCACTTGAAAGACCTGAATTAAGCACCCCTCTCAGTCACTTTGTAATTTATGTCCCGGTTATATTGCAAGTTTGGTATCAGTGTAACATGACCTTTTGGTCTATGCAAAATCCAACAGTTCCGCATAACAACATCAGTTTTGCAGAAATTAGCTGTTTGGCAGTGGTAGAAAGATGTTGTAATCCCAGATTAAATTAATTATGACATTGATTGCATGAGCCTAAATAATTATAATTATAGTTTAAAGACAGCCTACTTCCATCTCATTCATGCCTTTATCACCTCCAGACCTAATGGGGTAATTTAAAGCGATCGTATTGAACGCATGTTATACGCCTCGTCTGATTTTCCTTCCTATTGACTTCAGTGGAAAGGAAAATCAGGCCGGGTATATAACGGGTGACCAATCCGATATCACCCGTTTTATACCATCGCCAAAAGTTAAAGTTACTCCCAATGACTCCAATGCTCTCCTGGCCAGCCTCCCATCCTCCATCCTCTATGCACTTCAGCTCATCCAAAGCTCTGCTGCCAGTATCCGATCACACACCAAATCATTCACACCCATGAAACCTATCCCTGCTGACCTACATTAGCTCCTAGTCTCCCAAGCCCCAGATTTAAAAATCTCAGCCTTGTGTTCAAATCCCTCCATGGCCTTGACCCTTTCTATCTCTATAACCTCCTCCAGTCCTACAATCCCTCCCAACCTAAACCCTCTGTCCCTCCAACTCCAGCCTCTTGGGAATCATCAGCTGGAATTTTCCCCTAAAAGAATGGGTGGGTTTGGAGCGTGGGGGCAGTTAAAGTGTTAAAAATGGGATTCCCGGCCTGATCCCGCCTCCAACCCACCCACTTCCGGTTTTGCCGGAGGCAGGACAGGGGTTGGGTAGCCAACCCGCTCCCAGGGGGCATTACCTCAATTTAAATATTCTAATCAGGCTGGAAGCCTCTTTTTCCCCATCCATTTTGTGTTTAACTGCCTGTGGACAGGTTTCATACAATTCGTGAAATCCGGCAGTTTAAACCGTGCCCGGGACTGCTGCATCCAGGAGGTAAGTGGCTTTATACCTGCCTCTTGGATCCAGGGTCCCGACCATACCCACCCCCCACGATCGGAGACCCCACAGGCCTCCACACCCCCTCCCTCCCCCCACCCCCCACTGATGATGATGAGGCCGGCCATGATCCTCCGGTGGCTGTCTCTAATCCTCTCTTCACCTCCCTGCTGATCCCCGGCCGACACCCCCCCCTTGCCCCGATCCCCAACCCCTGACGATCCTCTCCCCGATCCCTGACCGATTGCCTACCCCCCTCCACCCCCCCAATCCCCGACCGATTGCCGACCACCCTCCAACCCCTTCCGATCCCCGACCGAGTGCCGACCCTCATCTACTCCCCGACCGATTGCCAACCACCCTCCGATCCCTGACCGATTGCCGACCCTCCTCCACTCCCCGACCGATTGCCGACCACCCTCCAACCCCCTCCAATCCCCGACCGATTGCCGACCCTCCTCCACTCCCCGACCGATTGCCAATTCCCTCCCCCTGCCCCCCCAATCCCTGACCCCGGCCGATCCTCTCCCCCACCACCCTCCCCCTCCCTCCTTGACCCCGGCCGATTGCCGACCCCCCTCCCGTAAAGTGGTAAAAAGTGAAAAAGCAGGAACTAAGTGCCACAAAGCATATTTGAAAGTTCTCTATCTGAATGCACGTAGCATTCGTAACAAAATAGACGAGTTAATGGCACAAATAACTACATATGGTTATGATATTGTGGCCATTACAGAAACATGGCTGCAGGGTGACAATGCCTGGGAATTAAACATACCAGGTTATTTAACGATCAGGAAGGACAGGCAGGAAGGAAGGGGAGGTGGGGTGGCTATGTTAATAAAGGAAGGAATCACTGTAATACAGAGTAATGATATTGGGTCAAAAAATCATGATAATGAAACAGTTTGGGTGGAGATAAGGAATAACAAGGGGAAAAAAACACTAGTGGGCGTAGTCTATAGGCCTCCGAACAGTTGCAACTCTGTTGGACGGAGTATCAATCAGGAAATAGTTGAGGCATGTAATAAGGGAACATCTATAATTATGGGGGATTTTAACTATCATATTAATTGGACAAATCAAATGGGGCAGGGCTGCCTTGAGGATGAGTTCATTGAGTGTATTAGGGATGGGTTTCTTGAGCAGTATGTAACTGAACCGACCAGGGGGCAAGCAACCTTAGATCTGGTCCTGTGTAACGAGACAGGATTAATTAAAAATGTCCTAGTAAAGGATCCCCTTGGAATGAGTGACCATAACATGGTTGAATTCCATATTCAATTAGAGGGTGAGAAGGTTGGATCTCAAACAAGCGTGCTAAGCTTGAATAAAGGAGACTATGAAGGTATGCGAGCGGAATTGAGTAGAGTGGATTGGGAAAATAGATTAAAGGGTAAGACGACACATGATCAGTGGTGTACATTCAAGGAGTTATTTTACAACTTCCAAAAAAAATATATTCCACTGAAAAGAAAATGGTGTAAAAGAAAGGACAGTCATCCGTGGCTAAGTAAAGAAATTAAGGATAGTATTCGACTAAAAACAAGGGCATATAAGGTAACAAAATCTAGTGGGAGGACAGAGGATTGGGAAAACTTTAAAAGGCAGCAAAAAATAACAAAAAGATTGATTAAGAAAGGGAAGATAGATTATGAAAGTAAATTAGCAAAAAATATAAAAACAGATAGTAAGAGTTTTTATAGTTATATAAAAAGAAAAAGGGTGGCTAAAGTAAATGTTGGTCCCTTAGAGGATGAGACCGGGAAATTAATGGTGGGAAATATGGAGATGGCAAAAACACTGAATGAATATTTTGTATCAGTCTTTACAGTAGAGGACACTAAGAATATCCCAACACTGGACAAACAGGGGGCTATAGGGGGAGAGGAGCTAAACACGATCAAAATCACTAAGGAAGTGGTACTCGGTAAAATAATGGGACTCAAGGCGGATAAATCACCTGGACCTGATGGCTTACATCCTAGAGTCTTGAAGGAAGTGGCGGTAGGGATTGTAGATGCATTGGTAATAATTTTTCAAAACTCCCTGGATTCCACTAAGGTCCCGGCAGACTGGAAAACTGCTAATGTAACACCCTTATTTAAAAAGGGCAGTAGACAGAAGGCTGGTAACTATAGACCGGTTAGCCTAACATCTGTGGTAGGTAAAATTTTGGAGTCCATTATTAAGGAAACAGTAACAGGACATTTGGATAATCATAATTTAATAGGACAAAGTCAGCATGGTTTTACGAAGGGGAAGTCATGTTTGACAAATTTGCTGGAGTTCTTTGAGGAAGTAACATATAGAGTGGATAAAGGGGAACCAGTGGACGTAGTGTATTTAGACTTCCAAAAGGCATTTGACAAGGTGCCACACAAAAGATTATTGCTTAAGGTAAAATATCACGGGATTGGGGGTAATATTCTGGCATGGATAGAGGATTGGCTATCTAACAGAAAGCAAAGAGTTGGGATAAATGGTTCATTCTCAGACTGGCAATCAGTAACTAGTGGTGTTCCACAGGGGTCAGTGCTGGGTCCCCAACTCTTTACAATCTATATTAACAATTTGGAGGAAGGGACCAAGTGTAACATATCAAAATTTGCAGATGATACAAAGATGGGAGGGAAAGTAGTGAGTGAGGAGGACATAAAAAACCTGCAAGGGGACATAGACAGGCTAAGTAAGTGGGCAGAGATTTGGCAGATGGAATACAACACTGGAAAGTGTGAGGTGATGCACTTTGGCAGGAAAAATCCTAGAGCAATTTATTATCTTAATGGCAAGAAACTGGAGAGTACTGAAGTGCAAAGGGATCTGGGGGTCCTGGTGCACGAAACTCAAAAGGTTAGTATGCAGGTGCAGCAAGTGATTAAGAAGGCAAATGGAATGTTGGCTTTCATTGCTAGGGGGATAGAATATAAAAATAGGGAGGTATTGCTTCAGTTGTACAAGGTATTGGTGAGACCGCACCTGGAATACTGCATACAGTTTTGGTGTCCTTACTTAAGGAAAGACATCCTTGCTCTCGAGGCAGTGCAAAAAAGGTTCACTCGGTTAATCCCGGGGATGAGGGGGTGGTCATATGAGGAGAGGTTGGGTAGATTGGGACTCTACTCATTGGAGTTCAGAAGAATGAGAGGCGATCTTATTGAAACATATAAGATTGTGAAGGGGTTGGATCGGGTGGATGCGGGGAGGATGTTCCCGATGACGGGTGAGACTAGAACTAGGGGACATAGTCTTAGAATAAGGGGCTGCTCTTTCAAAACTGAGATGAGGAGGAACTACTTCACTCAGAGGGTGGTAGGTCCATGGAATATGCTGCCACAAAAAGCTGTAGAAGCTACAACATTAATTAAATTTAAAACAGAAATAGACAGTTTCCTAGAAGTAAAGGGCATTAAGGGTTACGGGGAGCGGGCAGGAATTTGGACATGAGTCTAGGTTCGGATCGGTCATGGCCCTGTGGGTAGTGGAGCGGGCCCAGGGACCGTGTAGCCTGATTCTGCTCCTATTTCGTGTGTGCAATTCTGTTAGATGCAGGAGATGGTTCTGTGATAGATAGTAGATTGGCGGTTAGGATCAGATCAGCCATGATCTTATTGAATGGCGGAGCAGGCTCGAGGGGCCGATTGGCCTACTCCTGCTCCTATTTCTTATGTTCTTATGTTCTTATCCCTCCCCTGAACCGGTTCCTCGCTTCTGAGGCCTACCCGCCAGCAGCTAGCCAGCTTCTCAATCTGGCTGGCGGCGGGCAGGAATCCGAAGCCTCACAATCAAATCAGGCCCTGCCTCGGAGGCCCCCCACCCCTAACCTGCCCTCCTTGAGAAAATTCTGGCCATCCTCTCCCTTTGCCCCAGCATTGACAGCTATGCTTTCAGCCACCTAGGCCTCAAACTCTCCCTCTCTCTATTCCCTTAAGAACGCCTTAAAACCTACTTCTTTGACCAAGCTTTAGGTCACCCTTTCTAATCTCTCCTTCATTGGCTCAGCGTCCATTTTCCTTATGCCTCAGTGAAGTACCTTGGGACATTTTTCTATGTTAAAGATGCTTTGTAAATGCAGGTTGTTATTATATACCACAGCAGTTCGGGCTCCACTATTAACATTCCATCTTCAATGCTGGTTGATACATTGTCAGATGCTGACTGTTAACTAAATGTCTAAATTACATAATCTTTTACAAACATTGAGGGTAAAATTTAACTTACAAAACATTGGGGCGTAAAATTTAACTTACAAAGCATTGGGGCGTAAAATTTAACGGGCAAGGTGTATTTTGTGATGCACCCAAGTTGATTTTATCCCCATTGATGTTTATTGAAATAAAAGAGTGTCTGTAGCAGCTCATACTATATTATTAAGGGCACCCGTTTCACATTGACCCTTTCGCTATGCACTCAATAAAAATATCTTTTGCTTTTTTTCCATTTTTGTTGTTGGATACAAGTGTATCCCTTCTTGAATACTTTGCTTATGAAAACCAAAATCAAGGAGCAAGTCAAAAAACTTTCTAAAAACTGGCAATTTTCTTGTTCTCAGGATGATTATAAATTATCCGAATTCAAATTTAATTACTTCCCAGCATTTGACCTTCATAAAAACTAGATTTCTCAAGGGGAATGTCATTGTAACTTTTTGCTAGAAATGATTTACTATGTTTAACTGCAGGCTGAGAGACTTCTTCACAGCTGAATACAAGCCAGATCATTTCTTTGAATATTATGGTTGCCAGTGGTCACAATTCTAGTAGAATCACATTGTAGTACTGATGATGTGTCCTGTCCAACTACAACTGCCAGAAATGATACCTACACCAAAAAGTCTCCAAACAAAACATCACACATTTAACACATTTAATCAAAAATCCCATTCTAAGGTTAGTGCCCTTCATTTCTCCTAGACGTGGTATCCAGCACTCCCATCAGCTCAAATCTGCATAATTTCTTTGTGTAGCAGCCTTTAAATCTTTACATTGCATGCTAGCTAAAATGAGAGCCTCTGAACTTAACAGAATTCCATTCTTAAACAGCACATTTTCTATATCAGATCTCACTCAGTCCTTTATTAGATTTAAAAATCTAAGACCTATTTCACAATGTTAACCTTGGTTTCTTAAAGGGAGTCTTTTTCACGTACAATTTTAAGTTTCCTCTATTCTGTTTTCTACTCCGACTATGGGGCTGTCACTTTGCCCAATGAGGCTTGTTGCCAGTTCAATTATTAGCTTTTGAAGGAAGATAGAAATGAAACACCAATAAGAATAGTATATTGATTGCTTTCATTATAACCATAACAGTGACCTGTAATGGGCATCCGATCGATGGTTTTTACAGTGAAATCACCATTATATGGCCCCTGCATTTGGCTGGCAGTGTCCAGTTCTAGATTTTTTGGGTGGCCTGACATTTCTCAGGAATCACTTTTTCTGCATCCATAGCCTAACTGTACATGGTTATATTGCTGTACCAGTCAGCACCATGCTGCTAGCTGGCTTATGTGACCAGGCATGTTCCTATCACTGTACAAACAGTAATTTGTTCCTTTGTTCGTGTGTTAACCTATGCAGTTTCAGTCTGTAAACCGTATAATTATTTTTGAAACAACTTGCAATTATACAGTGCCTTTAACATGGAAAAAATGTCTCAAGGCACTCCACAGGACGTAAGGAAGAAAATGGGCATCGAGCCCAAGAATGTGATATTAGGAAAGGTGACCAAAAGCTTGGTCGAAGAAGTGCGTTTTAAGAAGGGTCTTGAAGGAGAAGGGAGGGGTGGAGGGTGGGGCCCAGACAGCTGAAGGTACAGCTATCAATGGTAGGGTGAAGGGAGGGGGTTGCACAAAAGGCCAGAATCAGAGGAATGGAGTGTTTGGGGGGGTGGTCTGTAAAGCTGGAAGTGGTTACAGAGATTGGGAAGGGTGAGGCCATGAAGGTATTTAAATATAAGAATGAGAATTTTAAATTGGAGGAATTAGGGAAACTGGAGCCAATGTAGGTCAGCGAGCACAGGGGCGATGGGTGAGTTACAGAGGAGGAATTAAATGGTCTTTGTGATGGAGAGGATACAGGGTCAGAAATTAAACTTTGGGTCAAATATGACACCAAGGTTGTAAACAGTCTGGTTGAGCCTGAGACTGGTTGGGGAGGGGAATGGAATCGGTGGCGAGGATACAGAATTTGTGGTGGTGGCCGATGATGATGGTCTTACCACTGGAGGAAATTGTCGCTCATCCAAGACTAGATATCAAATAAGTTGTGTGATAACACAGAGGCAGTGGCTGGATTGAGAGAGCTGGTGGGGAGGTGGAGCGGAGTGTTGTCAGCAAATATGTGGAAGTTGACCCCATGTCTGCAGATGATATCACTAAGGGCAGTTTGTAGATGAGGAAGAGAAGGGGGCCGAGGATAGATCCTTGGGGGACTCTAGAGGTAACGGTGTATGGGCGGGAAGATAAGCCATTGCTGGAGATATTCTGGCTACAAATGAGTAGGTAAGTGTGGAACCAAGCGAGGGCAGTCCCATTGAGCTGGACAACTGAGCAGAGCTGATGAAGGAGGAACGTGTGGTCAACCGGTCAAAGGCTGCAGAGAGATTCAGGAGGACGAGGAGGGATAATGCACCACAGTGACAGGGATATTATTCATGACTTTGATTAAGGCCATTTTGGTGCTGATTGGAGAGATTGTTGGAAACATGCATCATTTAATCATTCAGCTGAGCATCTTGTTACTTGACTGTTCATCTCATGTCATGGCTTCCTTAATGTATTTCACTGAAAAGAAAAGTGCCAACACAGCGAGTAGTTATTTTTACCACCATGAGAACTATCTAATGGATAAAGTAGACTTTGGTTTTCTGAGGGCATTTGATAAATTTCAGTATTTTATTTCATGTCTGTGGCTTTTAAAGCTGTGTTGAATTAATAGGAAATTAGCTGTTGTTGATGATAAATGAATATAGTTCATTTCCGTGATGAAGCTATTCAATAATAAAAATGCTGGTTAGTCGAACCTATTTAACTAGATGACTAGTATAGAGAAGATTATTTTAAATGTTAATAAATTTAAGATAATTAATGTATCCCCCATAGTATTATTTATGGTAAGTTGGATGATACACTATTTTATGATGACGGGAGTGTTACACACAAGATATTATTCCGTTCCTGAAGTGTTTAACCAGGCCTGTCCCTATAAGGTCACAGAAGCTAACTGCAGTAAATAGTACATCCTAAGGTTAATTGGAAGCTAATTGCTATTGGTGAGGGAAGTTTGCAGATTAGAAGGTGCCTGTAAATTAACCAGCTGCAGGTCAGGAAAAAAAACAAGCAGCAAGTGATTGCCTTTCTTTCTTATATATATGTATTATATATTTATATATATATAAATATATCAATCAGCTGGCATTGTGGTAAGTCACAGGATGTGTTATTTTATTATAATGGTAATGCTGTATCATTAAATTTTCATTTTAATTAGCAAGTACATTTTAAAGTGTTGTTGTTTTGGCTCTTGCAACCTGCCTCAGAATGAAAGATGTTTCCAGCTAGTTACTGTAACAGCTTTATCTAAACAATTTAATTTTAAACAGTGCTGGTGAGATAACTGCTTGCTGACTGCATGGCTAGCTGTTACAGTAACCAGGTTGAAATATACTTCAGTGTTAGGTGGGCTGAGTAAAGCACAAATTATAGAAAATATTGGCCTAGAATTTGCCTGGAGCAGGGCAGCTCATGCCTGCCCGATTAGTTAGATTGGTTTCTGCACCATTCTGTTCAAAATATTTTGCCCTGTCAGTTGCTGGAAGTGTGAGCTGATAACGTCACAGCGAGAGCAACAGGGCATCTGGGACCTTGGTGAATGACGGGACAAACAGTGTGTCTCCTTAAACAATGAGATTAAAGGAATGAGCAATAAACAGAGGAAGGACTGAGAAGGAGGGTGAATTAGAGTGGGTGAATTCAATGTCAAATCAGGTACAGAAAGAGAGGGAAAGAAAGATTGGATTAAGAGTGAAAGAAAAAAGAGACAGAAAGGAAAAGCAAGAGAAAAAATTTAAATTTGACTTTTTAAAATCTCCAACAACAATTCACTACATGAGACTCCACATTAACTTTCTGGGCCAGAGAGGTTGATTGGCAGTGATTAACAATTATGTTGTTAAATGAGTACTTTTGCTATTAATTACTAGACTTAACTTTCTGTGGCAAGTTTAATGGGCAATTAATGTGCAAATGCAGCAACTTCATGAAACTCTCGAGGAGGTTAAGGTTAAAATGCCAATTTCGCGAAGCTAACGGTGGAGCAACGCAAATCGACCAGCAACTTGTGGTGATTCGCAATTCATGGGGGGGTCTCTTCCTTGCCACAATCTGCTGGCCAATTTGGACATTACTAACGACATCCATTGTTCACACAACATTATTTTTCCAGCAAATTCCAGCCCATTGTTGCTTAAAATTGGGTTCTCTCTCTTTCATTCTCACTTTGTGTAAGTCTCTGTTGATTCTGTCTTCTCTTTTCTATTTGTGTTTTACACGGATTCTATCTATCTCTGTATGTATGTCTTTTTTTTCTTTCATTTACTTTTGGCACTTTGGATGGCCTTAACACCCTTTCTCTCCCTTTCTCTCTGTATGGGCCCAAAATTTTGATCGAGCCCTGGGCAGAATTGGGGTGGCTTGCCCCGGAAAATGGGGCGGAACCCAGTTCTGCTAGGATTATGTCTCATGTTTTCTGTTCTGCCATTTTTTGATTGGAGGCTCCATGGGTGGATCTTCTACCCACCCTCTTTCCCATATCAAGTAGGTGTGTCAGGAATTTGTTGACTATCCTGGAAATTTTACCTTTAAGCTCCTAAAAAGGCCTCAGCAGAACTCTAGACAGCTGAGAGCGAGTGTGAGCTCTGCTGAGGCCCCAGAAAAGGCCCCAGACTTTGCCAGTATGGTACTTCATCTCAGAGGGAATCAATTACCTTAATGTAAATATTTATGCCTCTAAATGGGGATGAATATTTCTTATGCCTCTTTGGCACTTACAACAGTGCCACTGTTAAATTACAACAGTGACTACACTTCAAAAGTACTTCATTGGCTGTAAAGCGCTTTGAGACGTCTGGTGGCCGTGAAAGGCGCTATATAAATGCAAGTCTTTCTTCTTTCTTTCTGTCTTCGGCCTGGAAAGGGCCTCGGGGCCCTCCTGATGAAGCGTTTGGGTGCCAATCTGCCTTCCACCAGGAGGATTAGGATGATGTCTCTGATGCATCCTTACAGACACATTGCACCCACCCAACAATGCTAATGACCTGTCCCTGCAATTTGAGACAGGGCCAGCAGCCTTTGCTCTGGGTGACCTTGTGTTTCCTCTCTGCTGTATATCCAATGGCGTATTGGGCCTATCAGAATTTTACGGCCCATTTGTCTCCCTCGTTCAATTTTTCTCTCTCCCATACTCTTCATCTTATTCTCTGTGTGTGTGTCTTTTTCTCTCTCTGTTAGAAATACCAGAAGTGAGGTGATGCTTTAAATATTTTTCTTAAATTGTGCCAAATCTTCAGGGTTCAGACTTTGATCTTGACTTGAACTCCCAAGTGGTCCCAATATCTGCCGGTAGGCCAAGAAGTATATAATCAGGCATAACTCCACTGAGTATACACTGGGTCCCTCTGAAGACCCAGGGCGCTGGAACGTAAGAATCCCTGTGCTTGGCTGCACTCTTCCAATAGTGGCCTTGAAATGGGTCAACAGACACTTCGCAACCATAAGTGCATCCTGCCAAGTTCAGCACCAGGTCAAGGCCTGATGTGTCTGTTTACGGACATCCCAGCATATTCCCACTGAAGTTACAGTGGGAGTATACTGGAATGGCTGCGGATTTTCGGGGTCACAGTGTTCAGCCTGCACATCTGTTGTAGCTTTTGTTTTGTGTTTGTAAACTTCAGAAAGTGTATTAAGCTAAGGGGAGAGACACAGACTGTGGGCAGAGAGAGAGAGAGAGAGTTTTTCTTAATGGTTTAATTTTCAAAAAAGTTGAATTTTGAAGCCAACTGATTATCTCACCTGTGTTTTGTTAAGAGTTAGAAAAGGTCAATGTTTTACTTGCTTATACTGGTAGATAGAGATTCTAATTTCTAACACCAATGAGACGGATAGAGACAGAGAAAAAGACACAAATCAAGAGAAAGGCAGACAGATGGTTTCTTTCCTCATTTTGATTTGATTTCTTCTAAAAAAGCAACTTGAATTTTGAAAGCAAGCAAAGCTTCTTTGAGAAATAGAAAAGGATAGGATGGAAGCAGGTTGAGGGTGAGGAATCCTCCTCCTTGGGGGGAATGAGTGGAAGTAGGTGCAGGATGAGGTGAGCAAGAGCGAGGGGGTGAGATAGGATATAGAGGTGAGCGGATAGATCAAAGGTGAAGAGTTGGGGGTTGTGATGGGAGTGAGGGGGTTGATAGGAAGAGAAAGGGGTAATGAGAAGCTGAATGACTAGTGGACATGGTGGGAGAAGCACAAGTGATTGGTTCCCATTTAACACTTTCAGCATCACATTTTGTTAATTCACTCAAAGCAAAACAATAGCAAATCAGAACAGAAGAGGTAGGAAACATGCAAATTAAAATACTACCAATGAAAAATTACTACAGTCTTATGAAAATGACAAATATGAATGAACTGTCAGGAGAGCCTACCAATAAAAAAAAGTTTGGGAGGGGTGGGGGTTGGATGCGGGGCAAGAGGTGAAACAATCAAATCATTCAGAATGTCTTTCATTACCATTTTTTCTAAAATAAACCCCTGAAATAAAAATACATATTTCATAATAATATGATTCAATTTATCTACTGAACTGTCTCTTTTGTGTCTTTTAATGCTGAGTCTTAAGTTGAGAAATGCATGGTTAATGTGCATAATGACCCCTGCCCTGCAACTCCACCACTGGCCCCGTCAAAGTTCGCAGGGGCTGAGGAAGCCCTCCAGGAGTAGGTCAACAACTGCATGATCCCCACCCCCTAGAAAGCAGCAGATTGTGGCCCCAGTTGCCCCCTCTACGCTTCATTTCCCTTGGTGTACTGGCCCCTAAACTTACACTAGATCCCTTTGAAACCAAGGACACAAAAATTCCTAGCATAGGGAATGGAACTATCGGCCCTGCGCCCTCTGAATCAGTGGTTTTGTTTGGGGAAGGTGGGGGCTTCACCCCCAAATAACGCCACTGAAAACACCAGTATAAGGCCAGGATCCAGTGTTTCCAGATCCCAACAGAGTTTGTGATCTTTCCACCAAACTCCTGCCAGAGTTACAGCAGGAATCCACTGGAACGACCGAACAATTTCTGGGTCGATGCTTTAACTAAACTTTCTTAATGTTTGGTTAGGTTGATATGAATTCCAGGTGGTCCTCATAATGTTTTATTGAAGCGATCCAACTGAAAGTAACAGATTATGTCAAGAAAATTTTGGACATCATTTTGTATCACTGAAAGCAAAATGTTGGTTCTGAGGCACAGCACAACTAAACTGCGAAGATTAACAAGATAGTCTGCTATTCTTCTGAATAATCACTTTGATTATAGAACAGAATCTATTTATTAGAAATTATTGGTTTAAAACCATTTTTAAAATGGTGCAAAAATAAGCAACAGTAACTTCTGGGCTGCAATGTCTGTTGCATACTATTACTGGTCTAACATAATGGCCAAAGCACCATTGCTCCAATGCATCTACAGAAATGCATCCCAATTTGCAATTCCAAATCATTTGTATCACATTTATAACAAGAGTTATAGCCTCATCTTTTATTTATTCACATAATTGTACCACTAAATCTTCTTAAAGATTGTATCCATACTCGAAGGTCTACTTTCATGTGCTGCTTAAATCGTTTATTTTTATGTTAAATGTAGCTAATATGAATCTGAGAAAAATCAAGCAAGACAGTTTATAACATAACACACGGAGAGAGCCTGGGGGTCATTTTCAACTTCGGCACCTGGGCCACCCATTACAGGACTTGCACCAGATCCCTTTGAGGTGATTTGTAACACGTTGAAATGGAGGGGATGAAAATCGGAGGAGTTCTGTAACAGGTGGAAGATCTGCTCCGCTTCATTATCGAACGGGCAGCCAAGTTGAAAATTACTCCTCCCGCCCACCCCCAAACTTTCAGAATGTTTCTTCAAGCCATCATTTCTTCCACTAACACTATATAAAATGCACCATCCATGTGTATATTTATGGTATGTTGTTCATATGTTTGAAGCATTTTCCATTAGGGTTGTTTTGAAGAGGGACAAATATTTCTCATCTCCACATATGTGCTGCATTTTGTACCACACTCATTTCCCCTACCTCGGCGGGTGTGGTGCGGGCGACGTCGGTGGCGGGTCCTGACCCCGCTGCTGGCTCTAGCCCGCTGTGTAGAATGATTTTACGTTGATTGGGCTTGTTAAGCCCGCCCAGCGCATTTGCAGGCCAATTGAAGGAAGCGGGTCTGATGACGTCTTTGATGATGCATCATCAGCCGGTTTCCTTAAAGAGACCATGTGCAAATTGATTTTGACAGTTGAGGTGCTGCAAACACTGACAAGCGCAGCACAGAGGTGCACGGCTGCACCCAGGCTCTCCCATGACTCCCTCCATATGCTTATGGAGGGAGTCACAGCACGTAGGGAGGTTCTCGTCCCTTCCCATGGGTGGAAGAGACCTCCCCAGGAGAACCACATTGCACAGGAGGACACAAGCAGGGATGTCGTCAGGAGGACCTGGCTGCAGTGGCGCAAACCTTTCAATGATCTCAGTAGATCACGAAACGTTACTGCAAAACCACATTCAACCTCATCCTGCTGTGCCACTCATCATATCCCCATCACTCTGCCTTCCCTACCCTACTCCTGTACATCCTTACTAACACCAACTTACCTTGCACCTCCACCCATCCCTCTCTGTCTACATTATCACTTCCCCATCTCACTAGCCACCCTTCGCACTCACCCTCATCCTAGTCCAATCATACCAACTAACAACACACAAGGGTAGGCACTTGGGTGTTTTAGCTAATGTTCATGTAAAGTTCCTGTTAATGTGATGTCAAACATTCAAAGCTTTATTTTGAACACTTTGCGTTCTTGGACAGATTTGTGTGCACCCTTGGAAGTGGCTTAGTGAGTTGCAGTGAATGGTGAGACATAACGGTACCCCCCGCAATGGTGATGAGTGTGAAAGGAATGGCTTGGGCATTGTAGGGATGCTTTATGGTGTTGGTGTGGGGTGGTGCCAACCTGGCACATTATGTGGCAGCCAGGGTGTGCAGCGTCAAGTGAAGTAAATGTGACCATGGTGAGGCCATCCCTGGCGTCCCAGGCAGCAATGTGGTCGGGTGCTGATGCCCTGTGTCCTGTGCAGCATCAGTTGATTGCAGAGAATGTTGGTGTTGTTGTTGGTGCTGCTGGTGTGCCTGGACCTGCTGGTGTTGGGGCTGCTCGTGGTGGGATTCTGAGGACCAAGGTGAGAGAGTTTCAAGGGCACCGATGCTGATGTAGTAGATGGGAGGTGAACTTGAGATGACAGAAGCGATCTGTCAATGGTGAGAGAGGTTGTTCCAATGAAGTGACACTGGATACAGAGTTTGCTCCAAACACTTGCAACCTGCAGAAAGCTCAATCTGTCTTCCGAATGCAGTAAGCAACAGCTTCTGAGCTTGGAAAGTGAACAGCTGTGAGATGGGAGCTTTTAAAGCACATTTGCAGCTGTCAAGTAATGAGATGATCCTATGGTCATACAACTTCCGACCTCCTTACCTGACGTGATCCCCGAGCAGCGTGGACCCCGTGGGCGACCTCGTAAAATGGTACAGTGAGCTCAAAATACTTTTTAATGGGCTGCTAACAAGGTCATAATGACCTGAATTGCCTCCCCCGCCGCTGCGTGTCGGGTCTGTTCAGCCCTGTCAGACCCGACATCTGGGAAAGGCGCTTGATGGCGGGTTCCCCACCCGCTGTCACAAAAAAAATTCCCACCGAACACGCCCGCTCATTTCCCCCCCTCAACCCCCGAAAAATTCCCCCCTCCGCTTCTGTTGGTTCAGAATTGGATGATAGCAAATTCCATGCTGATAGGAACTTCTGCTCAAGGGGTTTCACCTATCTTATCAGCATGCTCTGCTTATAATCCAGCATGTCTTAATTTCCGGATCAGTTCCTAATCTTTGCTAAGATCAAAAAATAGATGAAATACCTCCAGGAACCTCTTGGATGGTACTGCAGTTTAGAGAATTGCCTAGCTGTCTCATGAAGACAAACTGCTTAACTGCCTGCATAATTCTTCCTTTTTCATCTTCTTGTGATTAATTTTGTTAAGAAATTTCGTATTCAGGAGGCCTAAGTTAAATTTACACATTTTGCAGGCATAACATTGAAACTGTCATGCCAGATACATAAACAATTACAGCATCATTTGTCTGATTTGTAATCCAAGTAATACAAACAGTTTCATCATAAAACAGATGGACTTTGTCTTGAGCTCTGTGCAGAAACCAATAAATGTGCAGACAAAACTGCAATTACCCGCAGAATTTAATGTAAATAGCTCAGCAAACACATAACAAACACAGGCTATTTTGCATTAAAAAATGAATAAAATCAGACCCAAAGCAATTTCTTTTTATTTATCTGAGCTACTTAGCATAAATAAAGTACGGGTATTGAAGCAATTAGCATAATTAGACTATCCTGGTCAGGGCCAATGTGTTTTCTTTAGATGCATTCCTCAGAGTACTTTCAAAGTGGCAGGAGTTTCACATCACTGTTAGAAATAATTTTGTGCATATCTGTATGTTAGATTTGGAAATCACCAGTTTGAAAACCTTTTGTAGAAGTATTTGACTGTGAGACATTGTGTAAGATACAGTCAAATACAAAGTATATCCTTCGGGGGAGAAATTCGATAACTTTTTGCCTGTTTTTGGGCAAGGATAGGGTGGCAAATTTTAGGTCACGATCCCCCGTGCCAGATACCCTCCCCCCCCCCCCCCCAAAGAAGTGCACCAGCTGCTAAATTGGAAGATGGCAACTTTTAGGTGTTAAGAGCACCCTCCTGAAACAGGCGTGGGCCTCTCAAACATGTCAAGCTGATTTTCTTCTGCCCTCCTCCCATGTACCACCCAAAAAAATGGTGTAATGTAGAAAAAAAGTGGGCACTGTACTTTTGCTCCTGAACAGCACTGCACCCAAATTTCCTCTATGGCTTTTCTGGTGTCTGTACTTGACCACTCCTGAAGAGGAGAGAGCAGTGTAAATTTTATGCAAATGATTGTTCCAGGGCTTTGCATTAGATTTCCTCTAAGGGTGCAGTTCAGGGCAAACTGTGCGCCCCCACCCCCCCATATAAATCTGCTGGTACTGATTTCAGAACTGCCATTTGAGTTCTATGGGACGCAGATTCCTTTATGCCAGTTTTTTGTCTGAAATGGGCGTACCTCAACCAGGAGGTCCAAATCTGGCCCAAAATTGGGCCTCATGCCCCATTAACATTATTTGAGCGAGCCTGTTTCTCCTCCACAGGCAGCTTGCCCAAGTTTCTAAGTATGAATGAATGTTGGGCTGCTTGTCTCGCTGGCTGTGACCCAAATGTAAGCCCCGGGGGGAGATGAACAGGAGCGGGGTGCTAATTGCAGGATGACAGCAGCTCTCGCTTGTTCTCTGGACGTGGGAGAAACACTTCTGCTCCTCTTTAACTTCTTGGTGGTGGCTGCTTGCTTGGCTTCATCCATGCCCAATGCCTGCCCTGCTCAAAGCAGCTCAATTTGCCTGAGAGGTCCTAAAACAGTCATTAGGGCCCTCATTAACATAACTATTGTAGGCGGACACCTGAGAAATGACCAGACCCAATATCGGTTCAGACGTCTTTCAGGCATCCTTGGGGCACAGGATGTTGATCCCCGATATTGGGCCTCATTACGCCTATTTCCGCCCGTAAAGCAGACGCAACATGGGCCAACTTCTATCACTATTGTCTTGAGGCACAGGCTGGTATTGTCAAGACAGGCCCTTATTGACTTTTATGAATAAAAATGGTTTTGTTGCTTCTGTACTTGTTGCAGAATGCTGTTAATCCTTTTCACCTAGTGATAGAGGCCATGTTAAGCACTGTGCCACCCACCTTTTGCAATGTGATCTCCTTATCAGTCCTGAAGTCATTTTCCTGAGCATCTCCTGAGCACCAACAACAGCTTCCCTAACACAGAGTAGGGATCCTTCCTTCCCTTGACTGTACACATTCTCCATGCCACCTGGAATAACAAGAGAAGCCTCACAGTCCAGTCAGCACTTCAGTCAATTTGCCATGATACATCTGTGAGAAACAGATTGCCTGATGCTGCAGACAGTCCCTATGCTAGCCTGGTAGGGGGCTTTATTAGAAGAGTCGAGGGAGGTAGTAATCTGACTATGTACTGTTCTGTGGTGCTGCTTGTCTACAGATCTCTTTGTAGCAGATGGCAGAGCTATGTAACCATCTCCCAACTGACCAGGAATCTGTGGAGGCAATTATCCTTGAGTTACGTTGAATTACATAGAATTTACAGCACTGAAACAGGCCATTCGGCCCAACTGGTCTATGCCGGTGTTTATGCTCCACAAGAGCCTCCACCCACCCTAATTCCTCTAATCCTATCAGCATAACCTTCTATTCCTTTCTCCCTCATGTGTTTATCTAGCTTCCTCTCGTTATTGCCAAGTAGGTGTTCTCATGCTTGCAGAAATTGTTGGTGGCATAATGATGGGTGCCGGCAGTCTGGCTCTGGTACCTGCTGATTTCCCTGGTAGCCTTCTTTCACCTTGTACCATTTCAACCACATAATACTGTATTTGGGGTGATATAAAACCATACCCCATCATTTATTTTAACTTAACTTGACAATAGCACTCTGCAGCTTACACTTAAATACCTTGTCACTTCCAGAACTCTTGTGCAATTATTGCAAGAGCCCCTTCAATGTCTTCTTTTGAAAGCTCTTTTCCTGCTGAAGTCTTATAACTAATTCAATTATAATTGGTTTTCTAGTGATTTTGCAGGCATTGGTGGTTTCACTCAACATAAACATTTGCTGCATGTTTTTGGAAAAAAAGTTTTAAAAAAAGAGAAGCAATAAATTAGGAGAAAAAGCAATAAAAAATGGCACTTGAAAGAGACTGGAAATACAAATAAGCATCTGCTCCTTTAAGAGCTCCATCATTCATGAGCACACAGTGTGATCCTGCCCTAAATAGACAAGGATTTGCTCTGTGCCTTATTTCAATGTATTTGAATATTGAAAAAGATTCCCCGCCCGATTTCCAAACCTCCCTCTTACACAGTCCACACCACCAAAATGAAGCACACTGGCCTGAAAATATGCCCTTGTATGACACAGAATGTAATTCAGTACAAAAGGTCAGTTTTACCAGATCTTGTTTTGTGCAGTTTTATTGCATTTGAGTCTGGTAACTAAATATTTGTGTGACAATTGTCAATGTGTTGAGGTGGGAATGGCATCAATTACAAAATTGCAGTATGTTTATTGTGGGAAGTGTGTCCCTCTAAAGTTCATCAAACTGCTGTTTAACTCCTACTCAGAGGTGTACTGCAAATGAAATGCAGTGACCACAGCAAATAGAGGGAACAGAACAGGACCTAATCTGTGTGGTGACAAAATGCAAAGTTTTGCAAGACTGTTTATTTTAAAATAATTGTAGATAATGTATGAATCTTTCTTGTGAATACAATTTTTAAAAATTTGATTGCAGCTATACCTCAGTCTTCCTTTCACCATCAGTGTAGAATAATAGATCACATGGTGCTTCTGCCCTCACTAATGCATCTGGTTTTTAATACCAGTGTTTAGAGTAAATCAAAATCTAGCTGAAAGAGTTGAAATTGTTTAAAGCTTCTGTATGTTGTTCAGTGTTAAAAGTTATAAACAGAATAGCAGATAATCATCTATGAATTACACATGGGTATGTAGTTCTAAATTGTTTTAGTAGTATATAGAAAGAAAGATCTTGCATTTATATAGCACCTTTCACAGCCTCAGGGTGTCCCAAAGCACTTTACAGCCAATTAAGTACTTTTGAAGTGTAGTCACTGTTGTAATATAGGCACCAATTAGGGATTTCATATACATCCATGTTCTCTCCTGACTATTGTATGTTTGATATCATGTATACACAAAGTACTATTTACCTTCAGGTCATGAATAATGGGAAGCTTTGTATCAGAGAAAGTGCTTGACTCTGCAAGCTAGCAATGAATCACAACGGCTAAGTGTATCACAATAACCAACAGCATAAGTAGCTGACACCAGAGATGAGGAATTACATAAATATGAATCGTTCTAATGTGAGATTATGTTGTTTTTGCAGTATGTTCAAAAATGTAGGGGGATAAACTTCATTTTATTATATAATCTATTGTAATAATGTGTAACAAAAGCAAAACTTCTTCCTGGTTTGCACCTGGATGTGCATTGAAGCATTTATAAAGAGCTAGGACATCAATGATAGGTTTACTAATGAAAACAGATTGAGAGTGAGACACTACAGTACATATTCATAGGTCGCTGTAGTCTCATGCCAAACTAGTGAAATGAACGATTTAGCAGTACTGAAATGATGGTGCTACATACATGTGGCACAAGGGTAATTGGCAATTAAATTATTGCAATCTGGCAAAAGGGACATTAGCTTTGTAGATACTCTGATTAGATATAAACTTTCTTTTAAAATCTGTGAAGTATTTCTGGCTAGATTTGCATCTATTTTGTACCATTTTGGAGAATTAACCTTTATTTAAGGAATTTCTTGTGTATTGATGTGCAGCTCGTTTTAAGGACCGCCACAAAAGAAAATGCAGGTAACTAAAACCATATAGGAGCACTGTATAAAATACATTTAATCAGAAAAATAGAATGCTAAAATTGTTTCTCACAATTTAACGTGATATCCTCTGTCAGAAACACTCAATATATAGTAATGTACTATATTATAATTATAACTATATTATACTATATATAGGAAAGAATCAAGGGTTTGAAATTGTTCTCTGCCATTAGCGTGAAACAGGCTCATAGCGAATCGGCAGCCCGTTTTACACAGCGCCCAATTGTGCTTTCCATTGAAGTCACTTTAATTTTTGAATAATTTCCTGTACAATGGGAGAGGCAGGCTAATAATTCAGGAGGGTAGATACAGTGTGATAATTTTCACCATAGTATTTCAGTAAGTTCCAGTCTGAGAATGGGCAGGTCAGTGATTTCCAAGATGATTTACTTGGATAAAAGTGCCTAGCTGTGGGTCCTGAAAATCTCTCAGGCGCTATCGTGGGTGGAGATTGCAGGGTAAGCGGGGGGGGGCACGCTGTTTGCAAGGGGCCAGTGGGTGCTGGTGCTATTCTCCGCCAAAGTTACAGTGGCAGAGCAGGAAATTCCTGGTGTAGGTATTGTCTTGCAAGCATTCAGAGCTTAAAGGTGAATGAACAGATGAAGTAGGATTACCATTATTTTAATGTTGCAGTACTGTATAATGATTCCTGCCATTTTTTTAAGCTTTCCTTTTTGTTCCAAGAATTTCAGAATCTGTTTTTGGGCATTTCTTTTTTTTGCCAAATCTATACCCAAGCTATACCCAAATACACCCACGCCTACATTAGCAATTGTTCATCCACTCTACCATGGATCCCATTCCTTGCCTCTGCTGAATGATTATCCAGTACCATACCAAGAAAACCCTTTAGACACAGTTCAACTGAAGTGTAGCCAAAATTTAATACCCCAAAAGTGATGTATATGTGTGAACCGTGTTTCATCATGATGACTAGATGATTTGTGTGCTCAGAGTCCAGACCCTAACCTACTGCTTCTTCCAGGTGCCTATCCCCGTGGCTGGAGTAAGTAAGGTGGCTGGGTTGTGTTAGAATCAGTGGGAGCCTCTTTGATGTGAGGTGGACCTTTACTTCCTGGAGCTGGATCCTGAGGTGACCCAGGTACTGGCCCTGCCAGACCCACAACTGCAGCCATTTTGTGGCACACCTGCAGTCATTTGAGTATGATGATTTTAAATCCTGCAGCAGTGCAGGATATCCCTTCGCACAAGCAATGAGCTCCCAGTGGGAGGTGTTATTCACACCAGGAACTTATTGCACTAACAAAATTGTAGATGACCCTGGAAGTTCCAGCAGGGTCAGTTCTCTTTTATTCTGACTGTTGTGAATCCCAACATACCCCAAACTATCACCCAGTTCACGTGCGGACTGGAAAGTTCACCCTTTTGTGTTCAGTAGCCAGCTATTTGGTCTTCCGTCATCAGTGAGTTTGGTGCCTTATTAAAATGTATTGAATGTCATATTTGGGCAAAAATATCGCTTAAGTAAAACTGACAAAAGTTTAGTTAAAACATAACTTGACAAATAAAAAGTTCAATAAGTTCCTATATTACTATTATCATTATCTCCTCTCACCTACTTCTGCCTCTCTCAAACTCAGCAATCTTGCCATAAGAAAAGTTGTCAACAGATGTTATTAAAACATTTTTTACCATATATGATAAAGAACTATCAGGAGTTGGCAATGAGTTTAACACAAAAGTTACCTTTTGATTTCTGTTCATGTTAATAATCCCCACTTGAGCATTTATGACATCATCAGAGATGCTCATGTCAATTACTGCTTTCTAGCTCTTGGACAGCACCTATTAGATTACACCTCAGCTTATTTATTTACTCATCTTAATCTATTGTACAAAATATGATATTATGCAAAGAATGATTAGAGTCTAAATTATGACTGACATGCTGGATAGATAGGCTTCAGTGCTGGGCAATGGAAACACAAATCATTATAAACATTCCAAGTTTGTAATTTACATCTCCTCTAGACCCATCTTTTGTTTCTTTACTAGTGCCATTACCATCTCCTATCGCCTTGCACCATCATCCCTTTGCTTAAACCTGCTACATCTCTAACTTTTCCAAGTTCTGATGAAAGGTCATCAACCTGAAACGTTAACTCTGTTTCTCTCTCTACAGATGCTGCCTGACCTGCTGAGTATTTCCAGCATTTTCTGTTCTTCTTTGTAATTTAGGTGTTAGATCTGGTCAGGAATTTCATCTTATGGGAGGGAGTTATTTGGTACATTGGAGTCCTCTCCTTATGTCTATCAATATTAATTGCATTTAAGACTCAACATTGAAGAGGGATCTGGTGGTGCTGATATATAATGAATTGAAATCATCAGTGTGTCACGTGCAACAGCAGTAAAGAAGGGAAACAAGACATTACCATGTAAGCCAAAAGCATACAACACAAGTCCCAGGTGGTAATAGTGAATTTGTATAGGTCAATGGTTTGGCCCCATCTGCAGTACAGTGTACTGTTTTGAATATCATGGCTTTGGAGAGGCCGACATCCACGTTTCGCGCTCACAATCAGCATTTTGGGGCCAGGTCTGTGTGTCAGTGTTTGTTGACAAAAATCAATATGGATCCAGGCCCCTCTCCCTCAATGCTACTCCTGCCAGAGTCCTATTGGAATTCAAAATGATCTTAACCACGGCATACACGAGGCAGGAATTCTCATGAGAATAGAAGTCTTTGCCTGCAATATGTAGTGGCTTGAATCATTTCCATTTGCAGCAGCAATCTGGTACAAGCAGCGCTGAGGACAGAGCGCGAATTGGATGGCAATGAAGAGAAAAGAAAGAAAGAACTTGCATTTAAACCGAAGCCTTTCACATTCTCAGGATGTCCTCAGGCACTTCATATCCAATGAATTACTTTCGAAGTGTATTCACTGTTGTATTGTACGCAAATGTTGTAGCCAATTTGTGTAAAGCAAGGTCTCACAAACGGCAAATGTGATTGTGACAATTTAATCTGTTTTGGTGGTGTTGCTTGAAGGATAAATTTCACCAGGACACCAAGAGGACTCCCTGCTCTTGTTAAAGTAGTACCGTGGGATCATTTGTGTCATTCTGAACAAACAGATGGGGCCTCGATTTAATGTCTAACTGGAAAGACGGCAATCTGACAATGTAGCACTCCTTCAGTGTAGCACTGAAGCCTAGATTTTTTTAAATTTGATCTCGGGATGTCGGCATCGCTGGCAAGGCCAGCATTTATTGCCCATCCCTAATTGCCCTTGGGAAGGTGGTGGTGAGTCACCTTCTTGAACCGCTGCAGTCCATATGGTTAAAGTACTCCCACAGTGCTGTTAAGTAGGGAGTTCCAGGATTTTAACCCAGCGACGATGAAGGAACGACGACATATTTCCAAGTCAGGATGGTGTGTGACTAGGAGGGGAACTTGCAGGTGATGGTGTTCCCATGCACCTGCTGCCCTTGTCCTTCTAGGTGGGAGCAGTCATGGGTTTGGGAGGTGCTGTCGAAGAAGCCTTTGTGAGTTGCTGCAGTGCATCTTGTAGATGGTACACACTGCAGCCACGGTGCGCCAGTGGTGGAGGGAGTGAATGTTTAAGGTGGTGGATGGGGTGCCAATCAAGCGGGCTGCTTTGTCCTGGATGGTGTCGAGCTTCTTGCGTGTTGTTGGAGCTGCACAAATCCAGGCAAGTGGAGAGTATTCCATCACACTCCTTACTTGTGCCTTGTAGATGGTGAAAAGGCTTTGGGGATTCAGGAGGTGAGACTCTCGCCGCAGAATACCCTGCCTTTGACCCGCTCTTGCAGTCACAGTATTTATGTGGCTGGTCCAGTTAAGTTTCTGGTCAATGGTGCCCCCAGGATGTTGATGTTGGGGGATTCGGCGATGATGATGCCATTGAATGTCAAGGTTGCGGTGGTTGGACCCTTGTTGGAGATAGTCATTGCCTGGCACTTGTGTGGTGCGAATGTTACTTGCCAGTTATTAGCCCAAGCTTGAATGTCACCCAGGTCTTGCTGCATGCGGGCATAGACTGCTTCATTATCTGAGGAGTTGTGAATGGAACTGAACACTGTGCAATCATCAGCGAACATTCCCACTTCTGACCTTATAATGGAGGGAAGGTCATTGTTGAAGCATCTGAAGAAGGTTGGACCTAGGACACTGCCCTGAGGAACTCCGGCAGCAAAGTCCTGGGGCTTACCCAACAAAATCTATCGATCTCAGTCTTGGAAATTTCTATTGATCCAGCATCCATAACTGTTTGGGGGAGCAAATTTCCACTAAGATTTGTGTGAAAAATGCTTCATAATTTCACTCCTAAAAAGCCTAGCTCTAATTTTAAGAGTATATCCTCTTGTTTTGGGTTTCCCAACCAGAAGAAATAGTTTATCTATATCTACCCTATCAAATCCCTTTATCAATATAAACACCTCGATTAGATTACCCCTCAGCCTTCTAAACGCAAGGGAATACAAGCCAAGTTTACGCAACCCCTCCTCATAATTTAACCCTTTAAGCCCTGGTTTCATTCTGGTGACTCTGCGCTGTACCCCTTCCAAAATCAATATATCTTTTCTGAGGATTGGTGCTCAAAACTGAACATAGTACTCTTGATAGAGTCTGACTGATGCTCTGTTCAACTGAAGCATCACTTCCTCACTTGAATTCCAACCCCCTTGAGATAATGGACGTATATTTATTTTCCTCCAGTGCAAGTGGGGGATGCTGGGTATATCTACAGCGCAAATCAAATGGTCAAGTATAACTACTTGTTTTCTCATGTAGGGCAATTCTTGAATTTACAGCTTTTTGGGGGCTGCACCAACTTATTTGAAGCTATTGGTCAGATTTTGCTCAGTTGGCATGTGTGGAGAAGGTACAGTGGAGTGAAACTGAATGATACCCGGGATTAGTCGACAAGGAGAGACATAAGAAACTGGGAATGTTTACACTGGAGAAAAGAAGGCTAAAGGGGGAACCTGATCAAAGTTTCCAAGGTTCTAAGGGTAGAGTTAAACTGAACTCCCGAATAAATTGTTTCACATAACAAACTAGATTCAAGCTTGGAACAGGGAAGATAAACCGACAATTTAGATTTAAGTGCTAGACAACTGCCCAAAGGGACCGTGGATGCGGCTCCTGTCTGCCAACTTGAGGGTACTGAATATGTTTTTGTGAAAGAAGCAATTGGAGGATATAAGAGAGTATAGTATGGTATTTTTTTTAAACATTGGGCCTAGACTGACAGACCATAGTGGTCTTTTCTGGTCTTGTACATTCCTGCATTCCACAATTACAGTTATTTATATAATAATATAGAAGAAGGGAGACGGAAGAGATATCAAGGTAATGATCATTTTGACAGATGGCAAAGTCAAGTGACAACTAACAGACATATATTGAATAGGGTGACTATGCATCTCTGTTTTCCAGGGACAGTCTCCAGATGAGGTATGGCCCGTATTTTCCGATCGGAGGCTTCCTGCATGTGGAAGCCTCCGATCTGGAAAAAATCTACGCCCTTACTTGAGGGTTCCGGAGGTCCGGACATTTCCGCTCCTGGGCCTCTGCTCTATGAAATGCTCAGGTATCCCAGGGGCGCATGCGGTTCGCAAGCGTCCCTGAGATCACATGGGCCATGGGGAACCAATGAAAGAAGGGAATCTCACTTCATACTTTTGACAGGTCTCTCAGCTTAGACCCGTCAAAAGTATGAATAGGGATCACTCAAAAAACACATCAAAACATTAAATAATTTTTTTTTAAATCACGTTTTTAAAATTAGTTAAAATCACATTAAATTAAATATTTTAAACAAAAATTTAATTTTTTGGAAAAAAAATTAGTTTTTTACGGAGCTAAAAAATAAACTTACCTTTTTTAAAAGTATTTTTAAATTATAAATGAGTGGAAAAAAATATTTTTTTTACTTTTTTAAACTCTCATGCTGGTAAAAGCAGGCCTTACGCCTGTTTTTACCAGGCGTAAGATTTTTAAGGGATTTCAGCGGGCGGAGGTTCTGCAGAAAGCGGAACACTCCACCCACAGAGGCCCTTCTCCAGGGCAGACGTCCGATCTGTCAAGAGGATTCTTCACAGATCGGAAGTGCCGGTTTTCAGCACATGCGCTTTGCATGCCTCTCAATCACTGTGGGGGTGGGGTCAGGTGTGACCTCATTAACGGGGGGAGGGGGGCTCAGGTGTGACCTCAGTCACTGGGCTCGGTGGGGTCAGGAGTGACCTCAGTCACTGGGGGTGGGGTCAGGTGTGACCTCAGTCACTGGGCTCAGTGGGGTCAGGAGTGACCTCAGTCACTGGGGGTGGGGTCAGGTGTGACCTCAGTCACTGGGCTCGGTGGGGTCAGGTGTGACCTCAGTCACTGGGCTCGGTGGGGTCAGGTGTGACCTCAGTCACTGGGGGTGGGGTCAGGTGTGACCTCAGTCACTGGGTTGGGGGGAGTGGATAAGTGTGATCTCAGTCACTGGGGGTGGGGTCAGGAGTCTGAATGCGCTTCAATAGTGTGACATCACATCCGCGGTACTTATTTGCACATTTGTCTTGTAGTGTATATGTGCAACTGTTAAAATACAGGCTGCTAAAACATATTGCCACGCTACACTGCGCAACCTACATTTTCCATCCTGGCTACTTTGCTTCCATTTAGAAAATATGGTCATCCCAATATTGAAGCACCAAAAGGATTTGGAAAAAGCAACAGCTATGATTCCAGATCTTTGATCACTGAGCTAAGGAAGCTAAATCAATCCTCATTTGGAAAATAGATTAAGGGGGAGTACAGTCTGAATTTTGGAAAGAATGAAAGCAATCAATAATATAGATATAGAGAGTTAGTTTGTGCAAAACCAGAAGCTATGATTATAAGCTAAAAAAAACCCCACAAGCTTAACTTAAGAGGTAACGGCCGCTAAATTTGGCTCCGCAGCACCTGGTTTTTCGGTGCCACGGGTGTTGATTTGGGTCCAAAATTGCATCGGCAGGGCGTGCGCACACTTCTGGTGCGGGCCGTGCCGGACGCCATTTTGGGTAGGTCATTAACGCAGGCGATGGGAGTGTGCACCGGATGTATGCAGTGTACGCAGATCATGACGTCAATCAGTGTTCAATAATGATTTCACGCCAGCACTACCATTTTCGACCTCAATGCTCCAGCTAATGCCCTCTCTTAAACACGCACAGCTGACCATGTGTTCAGCAGCACGGAAGACCTCCCACCAGCGCTATTTAAAGGGATCAACTGCTTTCAAATTAGTTGCTGATTGATTTCTACTGTTTCTTGGTGAGTTTGTAGAAGTATTCGGTGGTTTGATATCTGATTTGAAGTTGCTGAAGTGTCATGGGAGGGTGTGGCAGGTTACTTCAAGGCTTCTGCTCAGACCAGTTGCTCCCAGACATGGGTGCAGTAGTTTGTATCCCCCTTGCCTGCAGCAGGACGGAGCGAATGAGCAGAGGCAACACAGAGGAGGACAAGCTGCTCGAGGAGGAGGAGGTGGCGAAGGGCTCTCAACAGGAGGCCATTTCATCCAGTGTCTTCAGGGTGCAATTATCCTACCTCAATCTCAGCGAGGAACAGTGTATGCGAAGTCTCCGCTTCACTAAGGAGGTGCTCACTGAAATCTGCCACCTGTTGCAGGCAGAACTGCAGCCTCAGAGTCAGGTGAGGACGGCATTGCCAGTGGCTGTGAAGGTGAGCATGGCCATGAATTTTTATGTGTCAGGCTCCTTCCAGGCTGAAGCAGACGATATTTCCAACATCTCCCAGTTTGCCATGCACTGTTGCATAAGGGAGGTCACTGAGCCTCTTTATGCAAAGAGAGGTGAATACATTTCATTCTCTCTTGCCAAAGAGAAGCAGGCAGAAAGAGCACATGGCTTCGCCAGGATAGCAGGCTTTCCCATGGTGCAGGATGCCATTGACTGCGCACACATCGCTTTGCTAGCGCCGCATGTGAATTCGGAGATGTACCGCAGCCGGAAGGGATTCCACTCCCTTAATGTCCAGCTGGTGTGCGACCATACCCAACGCATCATGCAAGTCAATGCTCGGTATCCTGGCAGCAGCCATGGTGCCTTCATTCTGCGGAAGTTCACTGTACCATCTGCATTTGAGCCACCACGACAAACCAAAGGGTAACTACTGGGCGATGAGGGCTATCCGCTGACCACCTGGCTCACGACTCCGGTGCACAACCCAAGCACATGTGGTCAGCATGCATACAACGAAAGCCATGCTGCCACATGGAATCTGATAGAGCAGACCATTGGCGTCCTTAAACAATGCAACCGCTGCCTGGAGGAGCCCTGCAGTACTAGCCAGAGTATTCATCGTGCAATATTCATCGTGGTTCCCTGCATGCTCCACAACCTCGCCATCATGAGGGCACTGTACTTACCACCAGCTATACGGCGAAGAGTGAGGAGGAAGAGGAGGAGGAGAAGGAAGGGAGGAGACAACCTACACAGCCTCTTTCTGGACGGGCTGTCCGTGATCGACTCATTCGACGGCGGTACCAGTAACCACAACCCCAATTCCCCATTCACCAACAGTCCCACACCTTACCTTCCCTCTGTTACTGACCACCACAGCGTCCTCTTAGCCACAATGCTACAATAAAAGCCACCACAAAACAAACATTCCAAACCAAATTTATAAATCAAACCATCCAATATTAAATAACAAAGTCAACTAATCGCCCTTGGGCATTCCCTTAGTGCTCCTATGCAGTGCTCCCCCAGTGGCTGCAGCATGGCTGGTGGAAGGCTTCTGACTTTCAGTGGAGGACACTGCAGATGGCCTTGGAGGACAACCTCGAGCAGCTCTGGGCCTACAAGGCCCAGCTTCGGACTGCACCACCACAGCATGGGTGGCAGCTGTCTGGGCTGGCTGACTGACGGACAAAAGCAAGGAGACTGGCGGAGTGGCAGTGGTGGGAGCACGAATGCTGTCATCCTGAGAGAGAACTGCGGGTTCCTGCTTCATGGAGCCACTTCCACTCTCCTGCTGTGAAACCCTGCAAGCCCCTTTCAACACTGGTAACCGCAGCCATGATGGCAGCAGTGTGAGCTTGAGTGGCAGCAAGCTGATCTTGCATGACAGAAGCCTGAGCTGCCACTGCAACACTTGGATGTTGGGTGACTTCTGCTTGTGCTGCAATGGAAGCTGTGACATAAGCCATCAGACGCTGCATCATGGTTAACTTGGGTCCACAAGTGCGCTAATGGAGTTGCCCATCACCTCCATGCTGGAAAGGATGTGCTCCAAGCTCTGCGCAAAGCCCTATGCAAGGTTGGTGCCGGATGCCTCCATGCTCCTTGACATTACATTCCGGTTTTCTGGCAGTCCTGCCAATACACCAAGCATTTTGTTGTGCATACCCATCAGCCTTCTTCTGTAGGCCGCCCCATCGAGGTCCTCATCTGAGTCCTGTGCAGCAGAACTCCTGTGCGACCTCGCCCTCTGGGGAGCTGGTACCTGCGCTACCCTTGCCCCCTTTCCTGGCTGCAGGCCACTCATGCCCGGAGTCTCACCACATGCAGATCCCATGTCTAACCTTTCCTTTAAAGACTGCGAGTCTGAAATCGAGTGATGGTGCATCTTAAGCTTCATTTCCTCCTTCTTCTTGCACTTCCTGCTCCTCCACCACTGCCTGGCCAGGTTGCAGTTCTTGGCTATCTGAAAGTTGAAAGGCACAAAGGTACGGTTGCAGTGAGGGGAGGAAAGCAAGTGGTGCAAGAGATTGTGGGATGAGGGGGAAGTGGGAGGTGAGAAGGAAGATTAGGTATGAGGATTGTTTCAGCCCAGCTGCTGGCCACGGGCTCAGCAATGGCCGCTTAATTATCTCCAACATTGTCTCCTCCATGGGGGTTAGGTCATGCAGGCGCGCCTATCCCCCGCCGGTTAGCTGCAGCTGCCTCTGGTTATGAACCACCTTGTCCTGCAAGAGAGAGGGAAGTGTGTCGGTGAGTGTGGTGCAATGTGTTTGGGTGATGTGCCTGTCATGGTTGAATAGCTGGCATGCTGTGAGATGTGGGTGTGAGATTTGCAGCAGTGCTAAGTGTGCGAGGGTGAGCTGAAGCTGTGAATGTGAGGTATGAGTCGTGATTGTTAGAGATTTTTGGTAGGTGAGTGAAGGGGGGTGAATTGAGCAGTGTCTGAGCCTATTTGGTTAAGTACGAATTTCCATGGAAAGTATTTTTTTTAACTCCATTACATATTATGATCAGGAGTGATAGCAGAAAAAACATCAACCTGTAAATCTATTTTCTGTAAATGGATTTTCTGAATTGGGCATTAATTGGGTGAAATTTGGATACATTACACCAGATCTCCACCCACTTGGTGTCACAAACAACTTTCAATGGGCGGGAAATGCCAGTGTAGCATGCAGTCACCTCAAAAAGGCAGGTGGAAATCTTATTTAAATATTAATTCAGGGTTGGTTTGGTCCATCAAATTCCTAATGTTCCTGCATGCAGGTCACTGGGGGTGATTTTTATCTTGCTAATGCATCGATTTTTGGCATAAATGGAGCAAGAGCAGAGAATTTTATTTTTAAAAGAGTTCACACTGAAAATGTGCCAGAGGCCTGCCTGGTCTGATCTTTGAGTGGGCCTCAAAATAGAGGCCCAGTGCTCCTGCTTCAAACTGGCAGGAGCATAATATCAATATGCAAATCAGAGTCCTGCACTGGATTAAGGTCCCAAACGCCATTTTGGTTGCCATCAGTATTGCCATTGACAGTTCTACAACCCGTCCACAAAACATGGGTTGTGCAAGTTGGGAAGGCACGATTTTCAGTGATATTTATATGCTCTGAGGTAATCACTGGAAAGTTTTTGCAGATATTTGGCTTGTGACACGTTGTGGTTTTTGGCTACTTATAACTATTACAACTGCTGGTACTGTCTCTACACTGTTGTTGACGGGGGCTTCTGGCAACCCACTTTTGCCTTAATGGGGATCCTGCTAGGAATTTCATTGTGGCTGCAAGAGGCGGAGCAGCAGCAGGAAGGGGCACCCAGAGCTGCCCCTGCAGGGAGAGCTTGCAGAAGGCCTTGCTTTCCCAAAGTTTTCACATCCAGGACTTCATAGCTACAGGTCTCAGAGGAACACTGCATAAGGAGGCTACACTTGTCCAGGCAGACAATGACAGAGTAGTGTCACCTCCTGCAGCAAGACCTGAAGACAACTGCCAGAGTTAATACAGCCCAGAACCTTTTTGCCTCTAGCTCCTTCCAGGCTGCAGCACACACACTCATCCTCTCACAAATGTTATCTCAAGAAACTTAACATTACAAACAAACCGATTATGCCTTCAAACAAGAAAAATAGTAAACATTTAATAGAAGCCTTTACTGAGCCCACTCCCTACATGTAAAGATTTTGGGGTCTTCCCGCTGCTGCCCCAGGCATACCGCCACCTTCCACCAGGCAGTCCTAGGGAGTGCCACCGCCCTCCCCCACCAAACCACATTCACATCTGGTGGGTGACGAAGGGGCAGCCAGTGGGCTGGGGAGGGTGGGGGCAGGGAATTGAGGTCAGGGTAGTGAGATGGCATTAGACCTCACCACCCCATTTCCCCATCATTTCTACCATTATCCTGCCCAAATGTGGTGGGATCACAGAGGAAAGTGAGTTGACAGCATGAAACTACCCATTGCCATCAGTGAATAGGCAGTCTCAGTGAGCCCATGAGTATGGTTGGTGTGGTTAATGGAAAAGTTCACACCAGTGCAGTGAGAAGTTGGAGTTAAGATTGAGACCTTAGTCTGCATCTGGGCCTTGCTATGTCTGAGCTGGGAGTACAGACACAAGATACAAAAAGTGGGAAATTGTTTGCATGAACTGATCTGACATCCTTCATCTTGAGCACACAAGCTATCCAAAACAAACAAAATGTCTTTCCTCAGGTGTTTCCGTTTGGCCCTGAAATTACACTGTGAGATACTAGCATAAAATAAATGAATTACAGTACTACTTGACCTGACTGTCTGACATTCGCTAAAGTACTGAAGGCAGGAATTTCAGACGAACACCGTGAGCATTCATAAGTTAATGTATCTTGGTGTAATTTCAGGACCATTGTCTATTTGTATCAGATGGAAATTAAAAACAGTATGTAAAAACATTGGCCCCGATATTTACGGGGTCGTGAGTTCGGAGCAGGGTTGGGGGAGAACATATGGACGGGAAACCCAGAATTTTTTCTGCAGGTTTCCCACCCGACAGGCAGCCTGATTGACAAGCTAGCTGCCGGTTGGGCGGGAAAGCCTGCAACACAAGGGTGCATCGGAGCAAAGAGCAGGTAGGGAGGCAGCGAGCGATCGCGGTCGTGGGTGGGTCTAGTGGTGGTCGAGGGGGAGAGATTGCGGGAAGGTAAAGCGTGGTCAGCAGGGACCGAGATGGTGGTCGGGAGAGCGAGATGGTGGTCGCGGTGGGGGGGAGGGGGAGGGGGAGATCGAGTGGGGGGGAGAATCGGCGATCGCAGGGAATGAAGCAGGTAAACTTGTTGTGGTGGGGGGAAACACTCCTGCTGCTCCTGGGCCACCAGCAATGCTGTAAAGGCACTTACTTTATGGATCCGGCCCTTCGCGCCTGCTTTTACATTAGTTAAAAATAAAAAGCCTGTAAAAATGGAGGCACGCAGCCTACTTAAAAGCTGTTACCAACCAACCCATCTCCTGAGAATGCATTGGTTGCCTGTCCCTCGTCCCGCTTCCGTTAAAACTGGAAGTGGCCAGTTTCAAGGCAGGTTGGAATCAGGTTTGAAATTTTTTAAATTTTAACTTCCCACCTGACCCAAACACCCCTGATTTTGGGGGTTAAAATTACCCCCATTATATTGTTTTTGTTTGCATTTTCAATCATTTCTTGCAGCAACTAGTAAAAGCACACAGAGTGTTTTAATATTTTCTGGGACATCTGAATTGTTTTATGATTTCCATATTGGAATTGGGATCTAGGTCTGACAGCTGTGGAGCCACAATGGCTGTCTTGTGCTCCTGACCTTTATTTGTGAGTTAAGAACAAATAATTTAAAGCAGGATAGTAGGGCAAACAATTGAAAGTTTTGGCATGCTTTTTGTCCAAATGAAAAAAAATTGCATCCAAAATAGGCAAAATTTGAATTGGCAGCGTTCCTGTTGAATTAAATAGCCTGAAGAGGAAGGGAAATAATGGTCTGGTGACTGAAATGAGGATCATATTGCTGGAAATGGCTGAAGTAAGGAACAGAGGTTGAGGATCATGTTTTTGTGGTTTCCAGTGTTAAAGAAAGTATTTGTTGCTATTTTGGCCTTTATCTCCTGTTTGAGGGAGATATTTCTTATATAAACTGCAAAACCTGCATTTAACAAAAATCTTAGTTTTTAACCCCCTTCAGGTTGAGTAAATCTTTTTCAACAATAAAAATAACCAGGCAGAAAGGAAGGTCATGGGTGTTTGGCCTCACAAGCACCATGGAGCAAGATTGCTAACTAGAGCCAAGGGATTGGTTAGGCTGTCACACAGGAGGAAGTAGAGGAAGTCACAGTGTTCCCCATGTTTATACCACTTACATGCGGTATAATTCATTTTATTCTATGTATGTGTGATTCATTTTACCAACCACAGAACTGTACTTTGCATTTGTAAAATTTTAAAAATAGTCATCTCTGCAATAATTTATGGTGCTCTTAAATTCCATTCAAAGTTGCAGCTAAAATGAAACAGAATGTCTTGCTAGTGATTATGCTTTCCCAGTATTCATTCAAGCATGCATAAGGTTGTCTTAGCTGACTCATACCTATAACATTTCTGAGTCATGAACTTTTTGACAGGCAGATGAGAACTGCCATAACACACTCTAACTGATAGGATAAGACAGTAAGGAACAAGAAGATCTTAGAGACTCAATCTGGTGAGATATTGACATTTATATCCATTAAATTACAATAATTAGTGTTTATTATTAGTATGTGATGAACATGCAGTATATTAGTAAATATTTAAACAATAGTCTACTACTTTTGCACTTGATTAATTGAATACTTGAAAGCTTTTTTACATTTAATTTAAAACCACCTTTAGTCACACTCACATTTCAGGGTTCAGGATAAATAACATTTAAAAAACAAGAAGGAAACAAAGCACAAGAGATGAATGTAATTATGTCAGATGTCTAGTAATACTATAAGATCTATAGAAAGATTTATTAGTTTGATATAGAAAAATACAATGATGGTACAGTAATAAATTCTATTAAAATACTGCACCAACAAAGTTTAATACAGTTGAAGCCACATACCAAAATTTCCATTCCTATATTTTGTGTCACTTTACTAACACACAGGTTAGATTTTCCTCTTGCTGCATGGATAGATTCTTTACTTGCCAGGATGATATTATGGTTATGTTGTTAAGGTATTTTAAATGCTTTGTTTTTTGTAATTGAGCATTTAAACACACTGGCCCAGAATGGCATATGCTATTATTATAGGCTAGAAGTTCCAAGAAATTTTGATATAAGTGAGTATTGCCTTTATTTGAATCACTCCATCATTTCTTGGAACTTTTGTGCTGCTCTGTCGCAACCCTTGGTGAAAACTGTTGGAAGTGAATTAGCATAGATGTGCCATTCCTTCTCATCAATGGCGATCACCAATTTCCTGAATTAGCAACACTTTGATTGCTGCTGCTTCTTTGGGGGGGGGGGGGGGGGGGAAATTGGCGACCCCGCGCCCAAAATTAAATGGTAGTGCCCTCAGCAGGAGGCAGGGCGTTACTGGAAGCGCTCCCCCTCCCTCTTGGGGCGCTCCAGTTCAATATCGCGGTGCTACATGCCGCAGCGCCACGTGCACTGGCACGTAGCGCCGCGGTACTACATAGATACATACATAGAAGATAGGAGCAGGAGTAGGCCATCCGGCCCTTCGAGCCTGCTCCGCCATTTAATGAGATCATGGCTGATCCTCCAATTCAGTATCCCGTCCCCGCCTTCTCTCCGTAACCCTTAACCCCTTTTGCCTGTAGAAATATATCTAATTCCCTCTTAAAAATATTTAATGAGCTGGCGTACACTGCCCTCTGTGGCAATGAGTTCCACAGGTTCACCACCCTCTGAGTGAAGAAATTCCCCCTCATTTCTGTCCTAAATGGTTTAGCCCTTATCCTTAAATTATGTCCTCTAGTTCTGTTCTCACCCGCCAAGGGAAACATTCCTTCTGCATCTAGTCTGTCTAGACCTGTCAGAATTTTATACACTTCTATGAGGTCCCCTCTCAATCTTCTAAACTCCAGTGTGTACATCCCTAAACTACATAGTCTCTCCTCATAGGTCAATCCCGCCATTCCTGGTATCAGCCTGGTGAATCGCCGCTGCACCCCCTCCATGGCAAGAACATCTTTCCTCAGATGAGGCGACCAAAACTGTACACAGTACTCGAGCTGTGGTCTCACCAGTGCCCTGTACAGCTGCAGCAAGGTATCCCTGTTCCTGTATTCCAACCCTTTTGCTATGAAGGCCAGCATACCGTTTGCCTTCTTGATCGCCTGTTGCACCTGCATGCTCGCCTTCAGTGACTGGTGTACAAGAACACCCAGGTCTCTCTGTACTTCCCCCTCTCCCAATTTATTGCCATTTAAATAATAATTTGCCCTCCCGTTCCTGCACCCAAGGTGGATAACTTCGCACTTGTCCACATTATAGTGCATCTGCCATTTATCCGCCCAATCACCCAGTCTGTCCAAATCGCTCTGGAGCTTCCTGGTCTCCTCCTCTGAGCCCACCCCTCCTCCTAGTTTAGTGTCGTCTGCAAATTTGGAAATGCTGCATCCGACTCCCTGATCCAGGTCATTAATGTAAATTGTGAACAGCTGGGGACCCAGGACAGATCCCTGTGGTACCCCACTTGTTACTGCCAGCCATTCAGAAAATGAGCCGTTTATTCCAACTCTCTGTTTTCTATCTGACAGCCAGTTCTCTATCCACGTCAATACTTTCCCCTTTATCCCATGAGCTTCAATTTTCCCTGCTAATCTTTTATGTGGGACCTTATCGAAGGCCTTTTGGAAGTCCAGGTACACCACATCTACTGGCTCTCCCCCATCTATTTTACCAGTTACTCCCTCAAAAAATTCCAATAGATTAGTCAAGCACGATTTACCCTTTGTAAATCCATGTTGACTCTGTCCTATCCTGTCCCCATTTGCTAAGTGCTCCGCTATTTCATCCTTAATGATGGACTCCAGCATTTTGCCCACAACTGATGTAAGGCTTACAGGTCTGTAATTACCTGCTTTTTCCCTACCCCCCTTTTTGAATAGTGGGGTAACGTTAGCTACCCTCCAATCCATGGGCACTGTTCCCGAGTCTAATGAATTCTGAAAAATCATACTTAGTGCATCCGCTATCTCTAGGGCCACCTCCTTCAGCACCCTAGGATGCATGTTATCAGGCCCTGGGGATTTGTCCGCCTTCAATCCCTTTAGCTTCCTTAACACCATATCCTTAGAGATATTGACTTGCGTCAGTTCCTCCTTTGCAAATGTCCCTATTTTTCCCGATATCCCAGGGAGGTTTTTTGTGTCTTCCTTCGTAAAGACTGACCCAAAGTATGCATTTAGTTGGTCTGCCATTTCTTTATTTCCCGTTATATATTCCCCCGTATCTGACTGCAATGGGCCAACTTTGGTTTTCACCAGTCTTTTCCTCTTGATATACTTATAAAAGCTTTTGGAGTTAGTTTTTATATTTTCCGCCAGCTTGCTTTCGTAAGCTATTTTGCCCCTCTTGATTAAGCCCTTTGTCCTCCTTTGCTCTATCTTAAACTGTTCCCAATCTTCCGCTCTGGCGCTTTTTTTGGCTAATTTATACGCCCTATCTTTGGATTTTATGCTGTCTCTAATTTCCCCTGTTATCCACGGTTGAGTCACCTTTTTAGATTTCCTTTTATGCCAGATTGGTATAAACAATTTTTGCAATTTTGTCATTCTACCTTTAAATGCTTGCCATTGTTTATCTACCTCCAGTCCTCCCAGGAACGTTGTCCAATCAGACCTACTCAGTTCCCGTCTAATGGCATCATAATTCCCCTTGTTTAAATTCAGGACCTTAGTATCTGAGTCAATTTCTTCGCTCTCCATTTCGAGTGAGAAATCGATCATGTTATGATCGCTCTGACCCAAGGGTCCCCGTACAACAAGATTACTAATTAGTCCCTTCTCATTGCACAGTACCCAGTCCAATATAGCCTGTTCCCGAGTTGGTTCCTCGACATATTGATCCAGATAACCATCCCTTAAACACTCAAGGAATTCCTCCTCCTCATTATTTTTACTGATTAGGCTATTCCAATCTATATGTAAGTTAAAGTCACCTATGATGACAGCTGTGCTCTTATTGCACGCTTCTCTAATTTCCCTCGTGATGCCCTCCCCAACCTCTATTTTACTATTTGGAGGCCTATATACCACTCCTATTAATGTTTTTCGCCCCTCGCTATTTCTTAGCTCCACCCATATAGATTCTGTATTAACTGAGTTAATATCCTTCCTTTCAATTGCATTTATCCCTTCTTTTACCAGCAATGCTACCCCTCCTCCCTTTCTTTTTGTCGATCCTTCCTAAATACTGAATACCCTTGTATGTCAAGCTCCCAGCCCTGCTCACCCTGCAACCATGTTTCCGTAATCCCAATTAGATCATAATTATTAACCTCTATTTCCACAGCTAATTCATCTACCTTGTTCCTGATGCTTCTCGCATTAAGGTATAAAACCCTCAGGCTTTTTTTATGCTCACATTTTTTATGAATTGGTTTGGCCCTTTGTTTTTTGTTCCTCACCCTTTTACCATTTATTTCTGTCTGCCTTTCACTTTCCTCTATTTCACTACATAGGTTTCTAGCCCCCTGCCATACTAGTTTAAATGCTCCCGAACTGCTTTATCAAAAATTACCCCGAGAACATCAGTTCCATCTTTGCAGAGGTGTAGACCGTCCCTTTTGTATAGGTCACACCTACCACAAAACTGGTTCCAATGCCTCAAAAATTTAAAACCCTCCCTCTTACACCACTGCTCAAGCCACGTATTTAGCCTAACTATCCTGTTCTCTGTACTCTTACTAGCACGTGGCACTGGTAGTAATCCAGAGATTACTACCTTCGAGGTCCTACTTTTTAGCTTGGCTCCTAACTCCCTAAATTCTACTTGTAGGACCTCTTCCCTTTTTTTAGCTACGTCGTTGGTACCAACATGTATCACGACAACTGGCTGTTCCCCCTCCCCCTCCAGAATGTTCTGCACTTATTAAAGGGGAGGGGCCTTGCGCAGCGTGAACCGGGGCCGTGCTGGGCCACCAGGGAGCGGGGTGCCGGCAAAAGAGCCCGACACTCAAGAGGAGTGCCGGGCTGACGGATCGCGGCCTGCACCCCGAGGGAGGAGGGCAGAGGGGGCAGGTGCTGGCAGGCGGCCCACAAAAAAAATGGCTGCCCGGCACCTCCCCTTTAAATACCGCCGTCCCGGCCGCAAGTATGCCTCCCTGACCCTGTCAGACATAGCGTCCGGCGGTACATCAGGGGGCGCGACGGGAGGCGCAAAGCAAACAAATTTTGCCCCCTTGGACTTTTAAATAATGGCACTGGTACTGCCATTTTAACAGTTCGTTGTTGCACACACTGTTTGCTTTAAAGAGTCTGTTTCATATAATCCCAGAGAAAGAAATGTGCATGCGATTTAATTATGTGACCAAAAGTATTTTATTGCAAGTTTTTGTGTTTCTGTTTGAAATATCAATTTGAACACAACAATTATAAAGAGATGCCTGCACAAGATATTGGATCACCAATGTTGTCTGTGTTTTTTGACATATTCGCTTTGTCAATTTCAGTTTAGTTTCATAAATTAACTGGAACTCCAAATCTGCTGGTAACTTTATTAAATAAAAACAGTAAATGCTGGAAATACTCGGCAGGTCAGGCAGCATCTGTGGAGAGAGAAACAGATTTAACGTTTCAGGTCGATGACCTTTCATCAGAACTGGAAAAAGTTAGAGATGTAACCGGTTTTAAGTGAGTGCAGGACAGGGAAAGCGGGAGGGGAGGAAAGAAGAAAAGGGAAGGCCTTTGATAGGGTGGAAGGCAGGAGTGATTAAATGACAAAAGGGATGATGATGCAAGGCAAAAGGGGGTGGTAATGGGACAAGTAAAGAAATAAAAGATGGGTCCAGAGAAGGTGTAAATGGCAATAGCAGAATCATTACCAACAGCTGTTGTCTGGAAAAAATGGGAGCAGTGGTTATGATCTGAAATTGTTGAACTCACTGTTGAGTCCAGAACGCTGTAAAGTGCCTCATCGAAAGATGAGGTGCTGTTCCACCAGCTGCTGTTGAGCTTCATTGGAACAGTGTAGGAGGCCAAGGACAGAGAGGCCAGAGTAGGAGTGGGGCAGAGAATTAAATTGACAAGCGACCAGAAGCTCAGGGTCACGCATGCGGACTGAACGGAGGAGTTCTGCAAAGCGATTGCCCAATCTGCATTTGGTCTCCCCAATGTAGAGGAGACTGCATCATGAGAAGCAAATACAGGATACTAAACTGAAAGAAGTACAAGTAAATCGCTGTTTCACCTGGAAGGAATATTTGAGGTCCTGGACGGTGGGGAAGGGAGGAGGTAAAAGGACAGGTGTTGCTTCTCCTGTGCTTGCATGAGAAGGTGCCGTAGAAAGGGAATGGGATGTTGGGGGTGATTGATGATTTGACTAAGGTGTCGCGGAGGGAACGGTCCCTTCAGAATGCTGAGAGGGAAGGGGAAGATGTGTTTGGTGGTGGCATCATGCTGGAGGTGGTAGAAATGGCGGAGGATGAACCGTTGAATGTGGAGGCTGGTGGGGTGGGAGGTGAGGACAAGGGGAACCTTATCGTGGTTCTGAGAGAGGGGAAGGAGTGAGAGCAGAAGTGCGGGAAATGTGTCGGACTCAGTCGAGGGCCCTGTCAACCTCGGTTGAGGAAAAAGGAAGACATCTCGGAAGCACTGGTATGGAAGGTGGTATTGTCGGAACAGATGTGACAGAGACGGAGAAACTGGGAGTATGAAATAGAGCCTTTACAGGAAGCGGGGTGGGAGGAAGTGTAATCAAGGTAGCTGTGGGAGTCAGTGGGCTTATAGTAGATATTGGTCGACAGCCTATCCCCAGAAATGGAGATAGAGAAGTCGAGGAAGGAAAGGGAAGAATCGGAGATAGACCATGTGAAGGCGAGGAAATTAGAAGCAAAGTTGATGAAATTTTCCAGTTCGGGGCAAAAGTAACTTTATTACTTTAATAGCAAATACTTTTCATGGAGAACAAAATATTGTGATGAAGGGCTGGATTTTGCTAGGGCTCAGAGTGCGGGTTTGGAGGCGGGTCCACTGTCAAAATAGCAAAGATTGACCGGGTAGGAAACTCGCTGTCAACCCGCCTCCATTCGAGTCTCCCAGGTGTCGGGTCTGTCTGCGCAGAACTGCCTCGACACCAAGTGGCGGGGGAGACAATTTAGATCTTTAAATGGCTTGTTAACAGCCAATTTAATGCTATTTTGAGCCTACCTTGTAATTTTACGTGCTTCCCCCACGGGTTACCTGCTGCTCGGGGAACACACCAGCTCACCCTGTCGTGAGTTGAGTCTGCTTGGATTTATCTGATAAGCTGACAGCTGCAGAAGTGGTATAAAGGATACCATGTTGCAGCTGTTCAGTTTCAGAGCTCAGAAACTGTCGTTAACTGCATTTGTAAGACATATAGAGAGTTCTTTAGCTTGCAAGTGTTTATAGCCAACTGTATCTCCAGTGGCACCTCATTGGAACAATCTCTCTCACCACTGACAGATCGCTTCTGTCATCTCAACTGCAGCTGCCATCTACTCCCGCAACATCGGTGCCCTTGAAAAAATCTCACCTTGGTCCTCTGAATCCTTCCACGATCAGCCCCAACACCAACATCACCAGGCACACCAACATCACCAACAACAACACCAACCTTCTCTGCCATCACCTGATGCTGCACAGGATACAGGGCATCAGCACCTGACAACATTGCTGCCCGGGAACACCATGGCCAGATTTACTTCACTTGACGCCGTACACCCTGGCTGCCACATGATGCGCCAGGTAGACACCATCCCACACCAGCACCATAAAGCCATTCCATTCACACTCATCACAATAGCGGGGTCGGGGGCGGGGAGTTATGTCTCAACATTCACTGGAACTCACTAAGACACTTCTCAAGGTGCGCACAGATCTGTCCAATATGGTGAAGTGTTGAAAATATAGATTTCAATGGATGACAACACATGAACATTGGCTAAACCTCTCAAGTGCCTACCCTTGTGTGTTGTTAGTTGGTATGCTTGCAGTAGGATGAGGGTGAGTGTGAGGGGTGGCTAGTGAGGTGGGGAAGTGAAAATGTCGATAGAGAGGGATGGGTGGAGGTGCAAGGTAAGTTGATGTGAGTAAGGATGTGCAGGAGTTGGGTATGGAAGACAGAGTGATGGGGATGTGATGAGTGGCGCAGCATGGTGAGTTTGAGTGTGGCTTTGCAGTAACATTTTGTGATCTACTGAGATCATTGAAAGATTGGCGCCACTGCAGCCAGCGACTCCTGACAACATCCCTGCTTGTGTCCTCCTGTACAATGTGCAGCCAGACTATGTTGATCTCTTGGGGAGATCCCTTCCGCCCATGGGAAGGGAAGGGAAGAGAATCTCCCTGCGTGCTGTGACTCCCTCCATAAGCATATGGAGGGAGTCATGCCTGAGCCTGGATGCAGACATGCACCTTTGTACAGTGCTTGTCAATGTTTGCAGCACCTCAATGCTGCAGAACACTGACAGCACCACTGTCAAAATGAATGTGGCCGTGGTCCCTTTAAGGAAACCGGCCGATGACGCGTCATCAAATGACGTCATCAGACCCGCTTCCTGTTAATTGGCCAGGAACCCCGCAGGGCAGGCTTAACAAGGCCAATCTACAGGAAATCATTTTCAGAGAGCGGCTGCAGATGGGAGCGGGACTGGAACCTGCCAACCAGCTCTCCCGCCGCCATCCCACCTCTGCAGGTAAAATCCAGCTCGAAGTGTGGGTTTCAAAAAGTTTTCATTATATAAATGTTAATAACAACACAGCCCTAAAATCCAACCCTCGTACCCAATTTTACTCCAAATTATATTTAATTTTCAATGCCAATGGTATCACCAGAATTGATTGTTAGGTGGGAATCGCATTACAGTTTGAGTAAATTTATGATGTAATCTTGATGAAGGGTCTAGAACAGTGTCTCCCTGCCGTCCCTGTGGGAATTGCAGTGCTAAAGCAACGTCAGGGCAATACACAGCGAAGCTTATCAAATCTGACACTCCTCGAAGTGTCAATACTGTTGTAATGAAATGAATAAGTATTGTCAGTGTATTGTATGATTCAGAAATCAAGCTCCTGAAAGATGGGAGGTGGGGGTGGGGGCAGCAGCAGCGGGATGGTATTTGAAAATAAGCAATGAGCCCTGATTCTTATTTAACACTAAAAGGCCTGGTAGATCATTGCAAGTGTTGTGTCGAAAGTAAAACAGGTTGGGAAGGACTGTAGATAACATCTCAGATGTTTTTTTTAAAGAAAGAATATTGGATAATACAAAAGAGTTCAAAAAGTAATGGAACTGATACTGTTTCCACTGTATTCATAAATAATGTGGAGGAAGGCACTTCTAGTCTATATTACCATTAAGTGTTATGATGAAACAGATAATTAATGTTGGAGGGACTTGTAGCATTCAAAGGCAATCTGTACCAATTCAATTTATGGGCTAAAAACAGAAAATGAGTTCAATGGAAAGGAAAATTGGGCTGGTTGTATAAAGGGTGGCCGATCCACTGCCACCCCAGCCAAGGTTAGATTTTATCCCCGGTATTTTAAACTTTATTGGCAAAGCCATATTTGCAATATTTGGTATAGTTTGACTACCTTACCTTCACTGGTGAATTTGAGAGGGTTCAAAGAAAAGTTGACAAAAGTAATTCTGGGGCATTAAGCTCTGAGTTAAGAACAGGCTCACAAACTGATTATATTTTCAGTGGAGAACGAAAAGTTGAGGGGAGACAAAATTCGAGTCTTTTAAAAGCTGGAAGGCATGGATAATGTGGATTAAACCAGCTAACTTAACCCTTACCTCACTGTGGATGAATTGTTTTATCCAGGTGGTGATTGGACTTTAGACCGACCAGTTTATATTTATGTAACCATAAAAAATTTGATTTCTTGCACATAACTATCTGAAAAAGAGGTTTTGGGGGCTCTTTCCATTCAGTGAGAGGTAAGTTTTTTCAATCTTCCAAATGTATGGTGAGACCAAGAAGTAAAGGAAATAAGGTAAGTTTAAGCAAAATTAGAATATATATTCGGAATAATTAGAATAGAGTATTTAATTTTCAAATTAGGTAATAAAATTAAAATAATTAAAGTTGAAGAATAGGGTCAGGGCAAAAACAGGGAATAAGTGAAGACAGCAATCAAGTAAAGTATTACTTTTGAAAAAAGCGTAAGCATTTATTTTAGTTGTATTGGATAAATATTACAATAATAAAACTACTCCTGACATTTGACTAGCATTATTACAGTAACATTGACATGTATCTGTATGTGAACGAAAGCTTTCAGTAAAAATGAATGGCTCAAAGAGACCTGAGTTCCTGTGTCCCTCTTAGCAGTCTGATGGTGATTGTAGAACTACAAAATTAATGAGCTTCAAATGAGACGATAGATTGGGCTTTTTTTCCCCCCCCCAAAGAGTGGAATAGAGTATATGAAAGCTGGTCGTCCATCTGAAACAATTAATCCTGTCTTGATTGGCTCATTGAAAAGGAAGCCGGATGTGGACCTGGTTAGTAATAAGGTTAGGAGGTTTTAAGAATAGGTATCGACATAGATAATAAAATATTATTTGCTCTACTAGCTGGGATAATGGAAATGTTATGTATGTGATGCAGTTAGTCATCATGAATAATACAGATTGCATTGACTAAATTACCTTGGAAGATCACAACAAAATTTTACAGAGCTTTATCACCTTGAAACTCTCACCTGTGATCATACGACCTCCCTGATAATGCAAATTATACATAATACTTTGTAAAGAATGAGCTTAATGGCCCTAACAGTCTTTCTGCATCCCACACTTTGCGTTATTATACATTCACATTTTTCAAGCAAAAATATTTAGTATTCTTAGAATTAGTGGAAGCAGGTTACTGGATGAAGGATACAAATGTTTTTTTTATTCATTCACGGGATGTGGGCAAGGCCAGGATTTGTTGCCCATCCCTAATTGCCCTTGAAAAGGTGGCAGTGAGCTGCCTTCTTGAACAGCTGCAGTCTGTGTGGTGAAGGTACTCCCACAATACTGTTCGGTACGGAATCCCAGGATTTTGACCCAGCGACAATGAAGGAACGGCAATATATTTCCAAGTAGGATTGTGTGTGACTTGGAGGGGAACTTGGAGGTGGTGGTGTTCCCATGCACCTGCTGCCCTTGTCCTTCTAGGTGATAGAGGTCGCGGGTTTGGGAGGTGCTGTCAAAGAAGCCTTGGCGAGTTGCTGCAGTGCATCTTCTAGATGGTACACACTACGCCTGTGGTGAAGGGAGTGAATGTTTAAGGTAGATGAGGTGCGGAATTTCCCGTGCTGCTTTGTCCTGGACGGTATCGAGCTTCTCGAGTGTTGTTGGAGCTGCACTCATCCAGGCTAGTGGGGAGTATTCTATCACATTCCTGATTTGTGCCTTGTAGATGGTGGAAAGGCTTTGGTGAGTCAGGAGGTGAGACACTCATCACAGAATACCCAGCCTCTGACCTGCTCTTACAGCCACAATATTAATATGGCTGGGCCAGTTAAGTTTCTGGTCAATGGTGACCCCCCCTGGGATGTTGATGGTGGGGGATTCGACGATGGTAATGCCATTGAATGTCATGGGGAGGTGGTTAGACTCTCTCTTGTTGGAGATAGTCTTTGCCTGGCACTTGTGTGGCACAGATGTTACTTGTTATTTATCAGCCCAAGTCTGGATGTTGTCCAGGTTTTTCTACATGCGGACTGCTTCATTATCTGAGGAGTTGCGTATGGAACTGTACACTTTGCAATCATCAGCGAACATCCCCACTCCTGACCTTATGATGGAGGGAATTTCATTGATGAAGCAGCTGAAGATGGTTGGGCCTAGGACACTTTACTAGGGCTCCTTGGTGTCACAGTCGTCAAATACTGCCTTGATGTCAAGGGCAGTCACTCTCACATCATCTCTGAAATTCTGCTCTTTTGTCCACGTTTGGACCAAGGCTATAATGAGGTCTGGAGCCAAGTGGTCCTGGCAGAACCCAAACTGACCATCGCTGAGCAGGTTATTGGTGAGTAAGTGCCGCTTGATAGCACTGTTGTCGGGGCCAATAGCCTTTGCTGTATCCCGTGCGCTCAGCCATTTCTTGATATCACATGGAGTGAATCAAATTGGCTGAAGACTGGCATCTGTGATGGTGGGGACTTTAGGAGGAGGCTAAGATGGATTTCCACTCGGCACTTCTGGCTGCAGATCCTTGCGAACATTTTGGCCTTGCCCTCTGCACTCGTGCTAGGCTCTGCCATTGTTGAGGATGTGGCTGTTCATGGAGCCTGCTCCCATTAATTTAGAAACCTATAGGTGGATTTTAATGGGTGCCCGGCAACGTAGGGGTGGGCAGGCCATCCGCCTGACCCCTCACGTGGGAGGCCCAGTCCATTTCGAGGGCCAGGTCTCATTCATGTACGTGTGGCGAGCTGCAGCTTGCCGGCTCCGGGCTGAGCAGTATCGGGTGGCCCAGAAGACGAACGAGCTGGGAAATGCATTGGGAGGGGGGGGGGGGCGGAGGGCAGAATGGTTAGGTTATGGTTACGGAGAGAAGGGGAGCCCCCAGGCGGCAGTCACCCACATTATTCTTGTGGAGCCCTGAGGAGAGGCTCCTGCTCGTCTTTGCCCCACAAAAATAATTTTACCTTCTTGGGCCACTTCTGCTGTACCACCAGGTTTTACTGCGTGGAGCATCCACGGCAAACACTCCACGCAGAAACCATTAAAATGGCATCCAGGTCCTACGTACGTCAAAATTTATATGAAATCATACTGTGTGTATTGAATTGCATATACTTTAATGGGAATTGTTTTACTGATACTAAATAAAGTTTGTTGCAGTTATTGTATTAACAGAAGTAAATGCAAGTTTTTCTTTTCTTTCAAGGCCTATTCAGTGCCACAAAAGATGCAGGTCGTGCTGTGCCGCATTAAAAGAAATTCTCTATTCTAACCCCATCCTACGGAGAGGAATGTTATAGTTGCATTTTGCTCAAAAGCACCATCAGGAATATAATGGAACAGAGATAAAGGGGTGAATTTTAACACCCAAGAACGGGTGGGTGAGGTGTTCAGATTTTTGATTTTTAGAGCGGGCGCGCAACCCGGCTCCAACATCTGACTTCCAGGTTTAAAACGGCATGGATGCCGGTGAGCAACCTACACGCCGAAGTCAGGGATTTCCTAATTGAATGCGGGTGGGTACTTATTGGCACAATTAACGTGGCTCAGGAAAGTGACCAGGGAAACGGAGGCGAGTTTGAGCAGCAATTCGGGTGGGTAAACTTGTCATTGTCCCGTCTGAATAAAAGCTCACTTATTACAGCTGACAAGATCCGGATGCGAGGCACGTTTGATGTGTTTGACAACACATTAGAAGAGGAAGATAATCACCATCCACGGCAGCAACGATGTGCTATGGTGGGATCAGAACGTGCACAGGAAAGGGTCCAAGGTCGCAGGAGCCACTACCCATGTCACAGGGTTTACAGACAGAGGCTCAGCTTCTTTGACCTCTCGGAAGAGCAGTGCTTCCGCAGGTTGAGGTTGTCATGTCAGGTGGTGGCAGACATCTGCAGCCTCCTACAGGAAGACCTTCTCCCTGCTGGACTTGGTGGCCACGCATTACCAGTGGCTGTGAAAGTGACCACCGCCCTCAACTTTTTCGTCTCTGGATCCTTCCAGGGCGCTACCGGAGACATACCCAGGATATTCCAATTAGCTGCACAGAAATGCATAAGGCAGGTCACTGATGGATTGTTTGCCAGCAATGTTCCCTTTAATTGTTTTTTGGGTGTGTGGCCCATTCAAAATACTGCGCATGCGCGGTTTTTCCTATTTAAAAGCCGATGAGCCGGCTGCGCGGGAGCTGCAGAGCGCTGCACAGCTTAAAATGAGCATTGTTTGCCAGGGCCGGCAATTATGTAAATTTCCTCTGTGATGACAATAGCCAGAATGAGCAGATACTCTGATTCGCCTCTCTGGCTGGATTCCCACAGGTACAGAGTGCTATCGACTGCACACACATGGCAATCCAAGGGGGAGGGAGGGCAACGGGTGAGAAGTGGGAGCGCTTTGAGTGGAGTTCCCACTTCCATGTCCCCTTTCGTCATCATCCCTCTTCTGGGCCAGCGCCACATCACTCCTACCGCTCTGCAGGAGAAAGCTTGGTGGAGATCAGTGACACGTTGTAAGGCCACGGATAAGGTATCTGTCATCCTGTTTAAGCTGCAGACAAGTTGTCATCCAAAGTCTGCACGGCCATGGTCATGGCCTGCATGGACTCATTTGTGAGCCATACTTGAAACTCAATGGAGACGACCACTCTCTCCATGGCAGGCATTCTTGCAATTCCCTGTATCACCAATGCATTTGTGATGGAGTTGGCCTCCCCCATCTTCATGGAGAGTGTGCGTGGCATGTCTGTCACTACCTGGCTAGGTTGCTGATGCACCTCTTGCATGCTCCTTCTCAACGATAGCCCCCGGGTTTCAGCATCTGTGTCCAGCTGAGCAGAGCTTGGAGAGGATTGCGCCCCCCCCCCCCCCCGATGCGGACGCTCCACAGCTGTCCCTGCCACCTGTGTCTGATTGTGCTCACTGGTGAGGTGTGAATCACCAGGTGAAAACCCAACTAACTGTCTAAATGGACCCACCGAAGTGCAAGTGTCTGCGCTGGTGCATGGCTGTACGTCCTGTGATGGTGCACACTCAGAAGGAATGAGGTCTTCTGAGGAATCGTCCTCATGGATGTCCTGTGACACTTGCTGTACGTGTGAAGGCCCTGGAAGATAAAAGAAGGATATAATCTAGTCAGGGCAAAGTCACAATCTTGACAATCACTATACTCAGTCTTGTCATACTTCAGTCATTGATGAAATAAAGTCAGCATATGTGTGCCAGAGAAATTTGTAATTCTGTCACCAGCTATCTGTGAGCTCCCTGTCTTTCCATCTCCGACTGAGAGGGATGCAGATGTGCCACTTATCTCCATGGCATCCTCCTCTGCATCTGTGAGCTGGACTATTTGTGGCAGCCCGCCTCCAGTCCTGTCCCTCTCTCTTGGGTTTTGCGCTCTCTTCTACAAAGGGTGAAATATCAGACCTGTGAGTAAGTGAAGGTAAGGTATTCACCCGATGGATGCAGTTCATTCGGTGAGGGTGACTATGAGACACATGCATCACGTTGCATAAGGATTGGGGTGAGTGGCAACAGTGGATGGATAAATGGGGAGGTGATGAAGTGCATAGAAAGTGAAGGCTGGGTGCTGCTGAAAGTTGAGTGGGTGTGAGGAGTGATGTGATGGAGAATGCTTAGCAAGACAGAGTGAAAGGGGGTAGGGGCTTAAAACACAGGATGTAGTTGAATCAGCAAATGTACTTACTTTTCCTGATCTGGTTAGGTTATTAAACCGCTTTCTGCATTGCACCCAAGACCTGTGCACCACGCTCCTGCTGCTCACTTCCTCAGCTACCTCCAACCACGCCTTCTTGATGAGAGCCACAGGTTTCTTCCTCCCATTGCTGGGCAAAGTATATCCCTCCTCCTCCTGACTGCACCCAGCAGTAATTCCAGTGACGCATCATTGAATCTGGGTGCTGTCCTTGCTCTATGTCCACATCCGTCCTCCAATTTCCCTATGTGCACTGTCCCTTTAAATACAGCTGAGATCGCAGCATGCACGTGCACATCGCGCCTGCTGCGCAGCTTAGAGTCACGAAACCCGGAAGTTAAAATTAATTGGTACAATTGAGTTGAGATCACAGATTCCGACATGTTCATTTGATTTCCGGGTTTTGCCCACGCTTTTACACCCCACCCCGCTCGGAAGCCGCCTTCAGATTAATATCTGGACCAAAGTTCTTCTCGCGTTTGATTTATTCCATGAGTGGGAAGACCTGGTAACTTGCACATGACAAAGTCACAGGTAACAATTAAAGTCTGTTTCATGACCATTCCACTATTTCCGAAGGTCCTGTTTATACAACATATGGTATGAGGATTTGTTTAAATGAAAGTTATTTAAATTTTATTTAGTTTAATGAGGATTCTGACAAGCACAGAAGGTACTTTAATATTTCCTCATTGTGTCATGTGAGCTGCTTGTCCTTTGTTTCGAGAGGTGACCTTCTATGTTGAAAATCCCCTATAGTATTAAGTGCTAATTCACAAGTCTATTTTAGTCAAAAATGCTTTTTGCTTTCCTAGCGAATCACCAATTTAGTATGAAATGACAAAAAAACCTTAAAAATACTTTCAATCAGTAAATGAACATTGTACAGAGAGAAAATCCTCAGCATCTCTGCAACATATCGTAGTGTGCTGCTAATGTGAAATAATCTGGAAATTCTTCACCCTATATGTATTGTATAAAGAATGCTCTCAGCTTTATTCAGTTTAACAGTACATCAGTGCATATGCAGTCCTGTACATTAGACGGGACCAGAGCATTGGTAAATATAATGCTCTGATTCTCTAATGTGATGCATCCAACTCATCTCAGCATACTGAATCCTGGTTGAGGATACTCTCAACATGCTTTGATATGTGAAGGGTGTCAAACACTCACTCCCTTTGGCATGTTGGTGACAGTGGAGAGTTTTTTTTGTGCTTTTTTGATAGTGACATTGAAATGCCGTAAAAAAAATCAGGGAGTGGATACTGATTGCATTGTAATAATGGCTCCTGCCTGTATGGTACTGAGGAATTGAGAGCAGCAAGTCGATTGAAGGAGTTGACCTTTGGTCTTGTCCTCCAGATTCACCAACCTGTCCTCCATTCCCAGTAGAGTACAAGTGGTCATCTATTATTAATTAAAATGCTATTTGAAGGAAGTAGTCAGAGCTCTCACCACTTTCTGAGTACAGTATAAAAATAACGGTACACAACCATTCAGAAAGAAAACACTTGCACGACATTCCTGGCACAATCTGGTGAACAGGAATGAGTCTGATACTTCATTTTAACTTAGTATTCTGACATTCTGCAGTTATTTGATTGCATTGTATATAATTCAAATTTACATAGAGAGACAAATTACACACGTGGTGTTGACTGTGTGTGCAGATGTTAGTAATATTGTAGGTATCAATTTTTTCTTTTGCTACCAATATTTCTTGCAAAATAAAAGCCAGTTTAATAATCAGACTACTAATTAATTACTAATGTCCATTGTGATTTAGAAATGTTTCTGTAAAACCACTTGCCTATATGGTCATATGTTGAATATCTTTTCAAGAATGTATGTGACCTATATTCTAAAAAAGTAAGATTCGATACCATTAAAATTGTATTGATCCAAATTCCACACACTTTCAGAAATATGCATTGGCCTAGAAATTGCGGTACCTCCAGAGTATGCCTCCGACCTACGAAACATTTACGAAATCACCTGCTGGTGCTCAGCCTGGGAAGAGTTGCGGTCTCGAGCTTTGAGGCTGAGGGCAGCGTAATGGCCCACAGATCCCAGGGACGCAGGCGGTTTGGAAGCGTACCTGGGATCACGCGGGCCCGGTCCTCCAATGACAAAGGAGGATTCCATTGCAATCATTTACGAAGGGAATCCCCTAATGATATGCAATGGAATCCCCAAATCTAATAATTATACAATGTACAGAATTGCAGTTTTATTCATAAGTTCTTTCATTGCACCAACCTCAATAAAAATTTAATTTTTTTGGTAATTTTAAACATCATTAAGACTGTAATCCGAGCTGATATTTGCATAAATTCATTTAATAAAGTGTATGTGCATAATTTAGGATATAAACATGTTTAATTTAAGGCTTAGATATCCCCTTATGCTGATGCAAGCAGTCCCAAGCCTGCTTGCATCACCATAAGACTTGCGTGGGGAAATTGCTGGCCAGTCGCTGGGCAAACAGCCCAACTCTGCGCCAGCATTGCTTTTGCGGAGCACCTGCAGATGGCCTGTCAATGCGTATGTCGACAGGCTACAAGTTCCGGATTTCGCGCACGTGGAAATCCGGAACTTGGCATTTCAAAGGGATTTCGACGCCGTATTCTGCCGTCACGGGCACCGCAATTTCAGGGCCATTAAATACTTAACAATTTACAAAATTATTTTACATATATAACTACAAAGATGCTGAATAGTGAAATTGATCATTGTAAGATTGTATTGGTGCAAATACTGAAGCTATTGCATATTATTAAATACTGACATGAGATTATTTGTATGATCAGTTGTTACTGTGATGTTTGAACTGTTATGTTAAATCCATTGCACTGGTTATTAAATGTTGAGATTGTGTAAGAAAAGATAGAACTGTTCAAAAATTCTTTTCATTATTCTGCTCATGATCCAAACCATTTTCATCATCCTATTGCTGAAATACCTGGCTTCAGGATGTTTTTTCTGAGGTGGTTACAAAGATTTGTGTGGACTATAATAATTTTTCTGTTTCAGTCCCTGAGATTCAGTTACTGGTAGAACATGATATTGATTATATGTCACTCTTTGAGATTAAATATTTATGGAACATAGGAATAGTATTTTGACCATGCATCTAAAATATTATATTGAAAAATTCCATTTTATTTAGTTGTTATAAAGATGTTTTGCTATATATTTTTAAATGTGATTTTTTAAAAATATTTTTGTAAGATTTAGAATAACTGTTCACTTCCGTTTATAAGTAAAGAACAAATTATTTATGCAGTTAGTATAAACTTTATGCTACTTTTTTATGACATCTTTGCTATCTTCATTTACTTCAACAAAGAAGAAAAATACATTTATTGTATTTTACAAATACTAATTTTTATGTCATTTGCTCAGATAACTTTGAAAAATGGTGATAAAATAAAATGAAGTCATTAATCCTTCATTGTAATGTTGTTACTCTAATATCATTTAAATGACATTTCTTAGGCTCTTTTTACAAAGGAGCCACTAGTATTCTGAATATAAAACCACTATTAAATCTTTTGTTTGTTTATCCACAGTCTCTGGATGGATTTGTATTTGCACTAAATCAAGAAGGAAGATTTTTATACATCTCTGAAACTGTCTCCATCTATTTGGGTCTTTCACAGGTAAGTACATTTTTAATTTCCCAGTAATATGTGCTGTGACATTTCTGTCATGAAAGTGTCCTCAAAACCAGTGCAGTGCCACAACTAATAAGGTCAAGAAGCGCACCCACTGTGTGGATGACCATTTTGGGCATAGTAAAATAATAATAATTGAAAAATAAATATTTTACATTGAAACACTGGTATTTCTTTTGTGATAGAAAGTTACATTTAAATGCTCAGCTCTTTCACGGACTCTTATCAGTTGTAGAAAAATGAAATCTCACAAGTCCTGAGCAATTGTCTTATGCACAGTATTAACACACATACAGAAGGACCCTACTTACAGGTTGCACCCAAACTTCAGTCAACCCCCTCACCCCAAAAGAAATAACTATCAACTCGCATAAAGATGGCACCCCGCAACTCAAACCTTGTTTTAAAAAGCGTGGCTTACATTTCTTATTAACTATAGACTTACTCATATTTGTATATTTTAGTTGAAACTGAGCTATTGGTCTTAACAAATTGAAATAATCGTCAATGATCTTTGTGACTGATTAATTCTCATTTTAACTGATATACTACATTAGACCAGTATAGCCACAAGGAATGTTGCTGGCAACTATTAGTCACGTGCATGCTAAATGTATGTGTTTTCTCATTGAACTAAGAGAAGATTGCTAATTGTCTACTGCGCATGCAAATTTTAAGAAAAATGTTACAACTGTTGATATCATGAAGCTCAAATCTACAGTTCTTTGTCTAGAAAAAATAATTGTATTGTGCCTTGAAGTAGGTAATATTTGAAGTAATGTTTGAGGTATTTCACTTAGTAAGAGGGCCAGTAACTGAATTTTCCACATAACCAGTTCCTCTTCAGTTAATATTGATTTCCATTCTGCAAAGACTACAGAGTTGGTATCAGAGGGAAGGATTCCTTTCTTTGATATGTTTCCTAGCTGACATGCTTGCGCCCTGCTTGAGAGGAATCATTTAGAGGTTGAACTATCAGATTTTATATTATTACCTGATCTCCTAAACAGCCAGTTGAATAGGTCAGGTAATAATAGCAAATCTAATGCACAAAGTAATTTTTCTTCATTTTGAAACTTACACTGCAATAAGCTTCAAAATGAAGCAAAATTATTTTTAAATTGAGTCACTTTTATAAAAAAAATCAATGTAGCACTCAATTAAAAAAGAGACTGTAATCAAAACTCAAACATAATTTCAAGACCATTGCAGATATAGAGTCAGAGAGTTATACAGCACAGAAAGAGGCCCTTCGGCCCATTGTGTCCGCGCCGGCCATCAAGCCCTGAATATTCTAATCCCATTTTCCAGCACTTGGTCCGTAGCCTTGCATGCTATGGCGTTTCAAGTGCTCATCTAAATGCTTCTTGAATGTTGTGAGGGTTCCTGCCTCTACCACCCTTTCAGGCAGTGAGTTCCCCCAGATTCCAACCACCCTCTGGGTGAAAAAGTTTTTCCTCAAATCCCCTCTAAACCTCCTGCCCCTTACCTTGAAACTATGCCCCCTGGTTATTGACCCCTCTACTAAGGGGAAAAGTTCCTTTCTATCTACCCTATCTATAACCCTCATAATTTTGTACACCTCAATCAGGTCCCCCCTCAGCCTTCTCTGCTCTAAGGAAAACAACCCCAGCCTGTCCAGTCTGTCTTCATAGCTGAAGCACTCCAGCCCAGGTAACATCCTGGTGAATCTCCTCTGCACCGTCTCCAATGCAATCACATCCTTCCTATAGTGTGGCGACCAGAACTGCACACAGTAATCCAGCTGTGGCCTAACTAGCGTTTTGTACAGCTCCATCATAACCTCCCTGCTCTTATATTCTATGCCTCGGCTAATGAAGGCAAGTATCCCATATGCCTTTTTAACCACCTTATCTACCTGTCCTGCTGCCTTCAGGGATCTATGTACATGCACACCAAGGTCTCTCTGATCCTCTGTCCTTCCTAGGGTCCTACCATTCATTGTGTATTCCCTTGCCTTGTTAGTCCTCCCAAAATGCATCACCTCACTCTTTTTTTTCAGAGTTAAATTCCATTTGCCACTGTTCTGCCCATCTGACCAACCTGTCTATATCGTCCTGTAGCCTGAGGCTTCCCTCCTCGCTATTTACCACTCCACCAATTTTCGTGTCATCTGCGAACTTACTGATCATACCTCCTACATTCATATCTAAATCATGAATGTACACTACAAACAGCAAAGGACCCAGCACCGATCCCTGCAGTACACCACTGGACACAGGCTTCCAGTCACACAAACAACCTTCGACCATCACCCTCTGCCTCCTGCCACTAAGCCAATTTTGGATCCAATGTGCCAAATTGCCCTGGATCCCATGGGCTCTTACCTTCTTGACCAGTCTCCCATGCGGGACTTTGTCAAAAGCCTTACTGAAGTCCATGTAGACTACATCAACTGCACTACCCTCATCCACACACCTAGTCACCCCCTCGAAAAATTCAAACAAATTGGTTAGATATGATCTCCCCCGACAAAGCCATGCTGACTATCCTTGATTAATCCTTGCCTCTCCAAGTGGAGACTAATTCTGTCCCTCAGAATTTTTTCCAATAATTTCCCTTCCACTGATGTTAGGCTCACTGGCCTGTGATCCCTGGTTTATCCCTACTACCCTTTTTGAATAATGGTGCTACGTTAGCTGTCCTCCAGTCCTCTGGCACCTCCCCTGTGGCCAGAGAGGTTTTGAAAATTTGTGTCAGAACCCCTGCAATCTCCTCCTTGCCTCACACAGTAGCCTGGGATACATCTCATCTGGGCCTGGGGATTTATCCACTTTTAAGCCCGCTAAAACCGCTAATACCTCCTCCCTCTCAATACTAATTTGTTCAAGTATATCACAATCCCCCTGCCTGATTTCTATGCCTACATCGTCCTTCTCCATAGTGAACACAGATGCAAAATATTCATTTAAAACCTCACCCACATCTTCCGGCTCTACACACAGATTGCCACTTTGGTCCCTAATGGGCCCTTAATATACTTATAAAACACCTTGGGAATTTCCTTTATTTTGCCCGCCAGTGTTTTTTCAAGCCCCCTCTTCGCTCTCCTAATTTCTTTTTTAAGTATCCCCCTGCACTTTCTATACTCCTCTAAGGCTTCCACTGTTTTTAGTCCTTGTATCTGCCAAAAGCCTCCCTTTTTTTCCTAATCCATTCTCATATATCCCTTGACATCCAGGGTTCCCTGGGCTTGTTGGTCCCACCCTTGACCTTTACGGGAACATGTTGGCGTTGTACTCTCTCTATTTCCTTTCTGAAAGACTCCCACTGCTCTGATGTGGATTTTCCTACAAGTAGCTGATCCCAGTCCACTTTGGCCAGATCCTGCCTTATCATATTAAAATCGGCCTTCCCCCAATTTAGAACCTTTATTTCCAGTCCATCTTTGTCCTTTTCCATGACTACCTTAAATCTCACCGAATTATGGTCACTGTCACCAAAATGCTTTCCGACTGACACTTCTACCACTTGCCTGGCTACATTCCCTAGAATTAGGTCCAGTACCGCCCCCTCTCTTGTAGGACTTTCTACATGCTGGCTCAAAAAGCTCTCCTGGATGCACTTTAAGAATTCCGCACCCTCTAAGCCTTTTACACTCTGACTATCCTAGTTAATATTGGGGAAGTTGAAATCCCCTACTATTATTACCCGATTATTTCTACACTTCTCTGAGATTTGCCTACATATCTGTTCCTCTATCTCCCCCTGACTGGGGGCCTATAGTACACTCCCAGCAAAGTGCTTGCCCCCTTTTTTGATTTTAAGTTCTACCCATATGGCCTCATTAGAGGAACCTGCTAAGATATCATCCCTCCTCACAGCAGTAATTGAGTCCTTGATTAATATTGCGACACCCCCTTCTCTTATACACCCCCCTCTGTCTTGCCTGAAGATTCTATACCCTGGAATATTGAGCTGCCAGTCCTGCCCCTCCCTCAACCATGTCTCTGTGATAGCAACAATATCATACTCCCATGTGTTGATCAACACCTTCAATTCATCTGCCTTACTCGCAAGACTCCTTGCATTAAAATAAATGCCATCCAGCCTTGCCATACTCCCTTGTGCCGTTACATATTTGCTCTGCCTTCCAGGCTGACTTGTTTTTTCCTCTATATTTGGCTGTGCATCACCCCCTACTATAGCTCCACTCCGTATCCCATCCCCCTGCCAAGTTAGTTTAAAACCCCCCCCCCCCCAACAGTACTAGCAAACCTCCCCACAAGGATGCTGGTCCTGTTCCGGTTCAGGTGCAACCCGTCCGACTTGTACAGGTCCCACCTTCCCCAGAAGCAGATCCAGGAAACTAAAGCCCTCCCTCCTGAACCAACTCTTTAGCCACGCATTCATCTGCTCTATCCTCCTATTCCTATACTCACTAGCACGTGGCACCGGGAGTAATCCAGAGATTACAACCTTTGAGGTCCTGCTTTTTAATCTGCTACCTAGCTCCCTAAATTCTTGTTGCAGGACCTCATCCCTCTTTCTACCTATGTCGTTGGTACCAATGTGAACCACAACCTCTGATTGTTCGCCCTCCTCCTTCAGAATGCCCTGCAGCCGTTCAGTGACATCCTTGACCCTGGCACCAGGGAGGCAACATACCATCCTGGAGTCACGTCTGCGGCCACAGAAACGTCTATCTTTTCCTCTTACGATAGAATCCCCTATCACTATTGCTCTCCCACTCTTTTTCCTCCCCTCCTGTGTAGCTGAGCCACTTGTAGTGCCACGGACTTGGCTCTTGCTGCATTTCCGAGAAACCATCACCCCCAGCAGTATCCAAAACGGAAAATCTGTTGGAGAGGGAGATGGATCCAGGGGACTCCTGCACTACCTTCCTCGTTGTTTTACTCTGTCTGGCGGTCACCCATTCCCTGTCTGCCTGTGCACTCTTTACCTGCGGTGTGACCACCTCGTTAAACGTGCTATCCACGAAGATCTCAGCTTCGCGGATGCTCCATAGTGACTCCAGCCGCAGCTCCAGCTCCGAAACCATAATATGACTTTAAACCTGTAGTTTGTAGTCAGGGGAATTTTAAATCCCGGGCGGTTGGCCGGAGGAGCACACAGGCAGACCATGTAGGAGGTGCAGTGGGAGGCCTGGTCCATTTTAACAGCTGGGCCTCATTTAAATGGAGTTGGCGAGCTGCCCACCCCAATCCAGAGGCAGTTTGCTGGATTCAGGCTGACACAATATTGGACAGCCCGGAGGCCACCTGACCGGCAGCAAGGTAAGTCATTGGGGGTGGAGGGGGTGTTCAGCAGGGTTATTGGGAACGTGGATGGTGTGTGCCCAGGACGGCAGCGACCCAGAATATTTTTGTGGGGTCTAGACGTGCACTCTGGCCCCACAAAATTGTTTTTTTTTTTACTTAGCTTGGAGATCATCGGCTTCTGGTCCGACAATTTCTATTAAGCTGAGCGGTCACGGCGGATGCTCCATGCAGTAGGCTGTAAAAATGACTACATAATAGGGCCCTGATTAGCATACATTCATGAGCTTCCTGCCTGAGTCAGATAGGCCCCTCAGTCATCTGGCTTTAAGATAGCCGGGGTGCATAATAATGGCAGTTGGGGGGCCGCTTTGATTTTAACTCCCATAATAGCTTCACCTGTGCAGAGGGAGTTATACTATCCCCTAGTGTGTTAAGAATGAGCCTTATGAGGGCAAGATGCGTTTGCACTACAACGTAGTGTTAATGTAAAGCAATTTGGGCTTTGAACCAAGACTAAACTTCCAGTGTAAATTGGAGATCAAAGTGGGGTGAGACCTTCTGGAGGGAGTCGTCTCGCATCGTTTCAGCTTGACACCACATGGCGTGTAAATCCAGTGCGGTGTCAAACCTTGTCTACAAAGTACTTCGTAGTCTGCTGGACCTCCTCGAAATCCTTTAAACTTATCTTACATCAATTTAAACATTTGAAGAGCAGGGACTCTTCCCCTCCCCACTCCTTAAGCATTTAAATATCTAACTGTTGGAAGAGATCTTGATGTATGTGTGCATTCAGGTAAACATAAAGCTCTCTTCTAAACAGGACAACAACAACAACTTGCATTTATATAGCGCCTTTAACATAATAAGACTTCCCTCGACGCTTCACAGAAGCATTATCAGATAAATTTTGACATGAGTCGCATAAGCAGATATTAGGACAGGTGATTAGAGTTCCAGCCAAACAGGAGCCAAGCAAAGTAACCAGAGTTCTGCCTGACTGCAACCCAAACTGCAGTTACCTATCTCGGACCCCCCCGCCGGCTACCAATTACCAAGCAGTGGGTCTGTCAGGAGCATTAGGCCCATTCAACTGACCTGAACCCAGAAATACAGACAAATTCAAGTCATTTTGAGTGGAGTGCACTTTGGGTGCACGCCGACTGACTAGCGCCCAGTGTAGCGGAGGGGAGGAAAATCCATCCTATCTTTTATCTCAAAGCCTTCAGAATATTTTCATCACTCTTTTTTGTAGCCAAAAACCTTGTTGTCTTAGCATCAGCACCTTCTAACACTAGTGACTAAATGGAATTCTTAATAACATCAGTTTAGACATCTTGCTTACAAATCTGCAGGTTGGCTGCACTCTGTTAGAGTTGAGATGGCAGGTGAGGGTGCAAATCTGAACTCAGTCTGAATGATAACCATAAGGGCCTTGCTTTGTAATGCTGTCATAATGTTTAGGCAGTCAGATACATCTACTAACTTTATAACAACCGGATTGCAAAGAATGCCACCAGTGAGCATAGTACATTCAGTTCATACCTCCTATTTCCCATTATTATTTTCCTTTTTTGCAGTTTTTTTGCATGTTAAGTTGGGTCATGTGCCAATCCACCAGACTCTACTTATTGTTAATGTGTGATCGCTGAATAGTGTCACTGCATGACAAAATGTATACCTCTGTTGATAAAGCAACATATGCTGAATAAATATACTTACCCGCTATAGGCAGGATTGTTCATAAAATTTAATCAAAGACAAAGTACTCCTTTTTAAAAAAAATTATGCACAATGAGCCATCATCATTAAAATGCTACAGTTTAATCAAGTTAGTTTGTGCTGATCGATGGAGTTTTAAGGTTTTCCAGCCTCTTGGTTCATTGCATGTTGGTATTTATGAAGGTACAGTTGCTGTCTCATTCTATTAAGATTTTGAACTTTAAGACCTCTGCAACCTATTGTAGGGTTATAAACATGAGGACCTCCCTTGTGGCTTATTAACAGAAATGGAGGTTAAGGGCCACAGTTATCATGGGATACCACTGGAAAAAAAACAACCTTTTTTGAGGCTGACAAATCTTGGTTACAGTTTACAGGTAACATCCACATAAGTCAAGCAAGGACGACAGCAGAACTATACTGCCAGTCGTCCAGTGTTTGTTGGTTGCAAAAATCTCCCAACAAGGAATGATTCCTGGCCAAATATAAAGCTCAGTGGCATTATTTGTAATTCCAATTTGGATAGTAACATAGGTTGTCTTCTCTTTGGAAGAAAAAATAAGGTGATGAACATTTCTCTCGTTAATTGAATTAAGCTATCTAATGTTTTCCGATACTTGCTCTTTTCCCGTACTCTTTAATAGCTTTCTTTTTCAACTGTTTATCTAACTTCCACGTAAACATTGTGGTTCAAGCAATAGCCACTTGTGGTGACATATTCTGTATTTAAATAACCATTTGTGTGAAATGCTTTCTTCTAAACTCCCTCCTTTGCACTTCTAGTACTAATCCTAAAATTATTCGCCTTTATTATAGATACATCAACCAGTGGAAATAATCTTAACTATTTACCTATCACACTGTTTCATAATTTTTGTCACTTCTGTTAGATTAACCCTTAACCTTCTCTACACCAGTGAAGACTGCCGAGTTTTTCAAATCTTTCATCATAAATATATCTTCTCATCTCTGGTATCATCTTGGCGAAACTATGTTGCATCTTTTCCATGGCTCCAATATCTTTTCTATAATTAAGTGGCCAAAACTGCACATAATATTCCAAATGTGGCCTAACCAATGTCTTGCAAAAAAGAACTTGCATTTATACAACACCTTTTACGTCCTCAGGATGTCTCAAAGTGCTTCTCAGCCAATGAATTACAATTGTACAGACCATCATCTTGCTTTTGTATTCAATGTCTATTTATATAAAATACAGAATCCCATTTACCTTTTTTTTTTTAGCTTATTCTATCAACAAATCAAAAATCCCTTTTTGAGATCTGTGTACCTGACCCATAGATCTCTGTTCTTCCACTCCAGAGAATTTTCCATTTTGTGAATATTTCCATTTCCTGTTATTTTTTCCAAAGTGTACTATTTTACATTTACCTTTGTTGAACTGCATTTGTAACATATTGCCATTTCTTCTAACCAATCTGTGACCTATTGCGGTCTCCTGCATTCTTCTCACAATTTGCCATGCCCCCTAATTTAGCATCAGTAGATTTTTACATTATTCCCTCTATACACATTTCAAAATTCTTTATATGTATACGGAGAACAAGAGAAGTCCCAACTCAGATACTCAAAACTAGTTATGTCTTGCCAATTGGGAAATGTCCACTTATTCCTACTCTCTGCTTTCTATCCTTCTGCCATTCCTCTATCCATGCTACTATCTTACCTTTAATGCAATAATCCTTAATCTTTGCAACTAGTCTCTTGTGCAGCACTTTATCAAAGCCTTTTTGAAAGTCTAAATATATCACTTCCACTGTATTCCCGGTGTCTGTCCCCTCAGTAATTATCTCAAAGAATTCAGTAACAAGCATTCCCTGCCCTTTACAGATTCATGCTTACTATCCCTGATTAGCCCATATTATTCGAAGGACTCACTGATCTTATCCCTTATTATAGTCACTTGTAGTTTTACTATCACTGACCATGATTAACAGACTTATCCCTTTCCTCTTTTTGAACAGAGCTGTAACATTTGTCACCCTCCAGCCCTTTCGTATAAATACTATTTCCAAAGAATTTGAGAGAATTATTGTTTGTACCTTTTACAATCAATAATAAGCATTCCTCAGTATTCTGGAGTGTAAGCTGTCCTGGCCCATTGATTTTTCAGGCCGAATTTCCAAGAGGCCTGACCCTGGCATTTACGCCCACTGATGCCCTCCAACGTTGACCCTGCTAGAGTATGCAGAGTCAGGGATACCACTTCTGATACCTAATTTGCATGAGGCTGGTGGGCAAAAGAGCCACTGGGGGGGCGCAACTTGGATGCCTGCCTACCCGAATCTGCTGAGAAAATCGGCCTCTGGCTGTTATATCCGAGATATGGTGCAGTCAGGGTCATTCAGAAACATTGAACAGAGTCCTCAAGCAATCCCATTTGTAAGTGGGCCACATTAACCAAACAGAAAAGATTGAATACCTGGGGGTCCAGCCCTCTTCCCTGACCTGGATCTCCTTCCCCACTGCACCCACCTGCGCCCTTGAGGAGTCTAGTACATCTCTTCTTTCTCGGCATACTGGCCTCCAAACTACGGCGGGTCGCTGAGAGGTTGAGGACCCTGGAACACCTCCATCCAACTCCCTCCACGTCAGCGACCTTGTTTAGGGTGAGCAGAGATTCTACCCCAAATAAGGCCACAGGAAACAGTGCACTAATCTAGGACCCAGTGATTCCAATTTCCAGCAGAGTTTGTGTCCATCCTGCTGGACTCCGCCAGAACAGCCAAGGAACATACTTCCTTATAGCAATTAGTACTTCCAGTTCCCTCATTTTTTTTATTTTATTTTATTGGAATCTACATGCATTTGTAAAAAGATCTATTAGCTTGATCCATCATTTCTCCTTGTCGCCCTTTGCCCTTCTTTTTTTTCCCTTCATTATATTTATTCCTAGCATCTCCCCCATCTGCTTCACAGTAAGTCTTTCCATGAGATTACTAGTTTAACCTCACACCCACAGCTCTATCTAATCTTGATGACAGTTCAGGTAGAATCCGTCCCTTCTGTACAGCCACTGCAGTTCCAAAGCTGGTCCTGATGCTCCACAAACTTAAAACTCTTGTTTTTGCACCACTCCTCCAAATGGGATTTCAGCCCCTTCCGCTACCTCTCTGCCTTAATGCATGGGGCAGGCGTATTACTGGGAATACTAGCTTTGAGGTCTTGCTTTTTAGCTTTCTTCCTAGCGGCTTATATTTCCTGCACAAGACATCTTCTTAGTTCTACCAATATCCTTACTTTCCACATGAACTCCAACCACTAGCTGCTCACACAACCTTTCCAAATATTTGCCCATACACTCCTTGATGTATTTCACTCTGGTACCAGGGCGGCAACCATTCTGGACTTCAAGCCCAGAGACATTACCAACAGGTACCTATCTACACATAAATATTATGTTACACAGTGGAAATATTTGTACAGCTATATTTGAGAAAGCTTTCAACTATAATAGAAGTCCCACTCCATGAGTTGAGCACATAATCTGGGCTGGCATTTCAGTGCTGAGGGATTGCTGCATATTAGGAGGTGCTGTCTTTCAGATAGGATGTTAAACTGAGGTTCTCTCTGTTCAGGCAAATGAAAACGAACACATGGAACTATGTGAAGAAAATTCTTCTGGTATCCTATCCAATATTTATCCCCCAATTACCACCATCACCATAATAGATTAACTGACCATTTCTCTTATTGCTGTTTATGCCACTTTTCTGTGCACAAATCAGCTGCTGTGTTTGCCTACAGTCCCTTCCATTAGGAATTCAACCCCAAAGCTACATTGATTTGTGAACTGAATTCCTCGATGGCACAGAGCTATTATGCAGCCAACCGGTTTCAGGTGGCAGGTAGACCCAGGCCAGCCTCAAGCACTCCCCCGCCCCCAATTAACAACATCAGAACTGCTTGTATAAAAGTATGAAAGTGCTAAAGTACATACAGAGCAATAAAGAGCTCCAAATGCTAATTGTTCACATAAAACACAGACAGTTGGCATGTACTGAGTACACTGCAGTACCTTGAACTTAGCTACTGTATTCACAACTCTCTGTAATCTGGCTTTAAAATCTGAGATCAAGAATTACTGGGTTGTACATTGGTATACAGTGATTATATATCCTGCAGTTTTCAAAAAATGGCCTGTAGTTAAGAGGGGAGAAGAGAGAGAAACATATGTTATTTTAAACTAACAATTACTTTAACTATGTCCCAGTACTTAACCCCACCTTACACATCATTCTGAAATATCTCATTATGTGTCCCAAAACATAATTTTCAGCAATCGCCTAAGAAGAACACCACAGTTAATCAACTTCGACTAAATTAAGTCTGTAAAGGTGTCAGAATATTAGGCAAGAAAAGAAAACAAAAGCTTCTGGCCTGAGGAATAAAATGTAGAACCCAGGCTCTGGATGACTCCTAGCTCCTTTACTAATGAGGCCAAGATTCAAGAGCAGGCCCACTGTTACAGAACGGTATATAGCAGGACAGTATTACTAAACCAAATTCCACTCAAAGCTCCTTTATCCCTAAACAGAACTTTATGGTTCATGTCCTAAGAGGATGGTATCTCTATAACTGGAAAAGTAAAAGTGCACCTTTACCAGTTGCAGAGTTCCCATCCCCACTTCAATCCTGTTCTGCTAAGCACAGTATAAGACAATGCAACATGTGCTCATTAAAACTGCAGGATGGCTTAGTGTGGGAAGTTGCAAATGGCATGTTACCAGCCTTGTTGATCTTCTACGTCCAACACAGACAAGTGGACATAGCATTCCATACTATGTAGGCTTGGGGTGTGAGAACTCCAGCGTTTGGAATACCCATTCCTCCCCTTCCCCCTCTTATATCAGTGGTCTTCTAAGGGATGGGTGGAGGCTCCAACCCACAAGGGCATCCTAGAAATATGAGTGCTAGGTCAGGACCTGACACATATGGGTCCTGGCCTAGTTTCAGGTCGTTCTGGCAAACTCTCATTGAAGTTCTGGTGGAAGTCTGTCAGAGTGGCAGCAAATTATTTGCCCCAAGCTACCTAGAGGTAAACAGGTACTGTAAAGGAAGGTGATGGGAATCTGAGGAAATAAATAGAGTATCTATTTAAAAAGTTATTTGGAGCTATTGAGAGGCTTGAGTACCAGATTTGATCTGGATCTCAGTTTAGATCTAATCAGATTTTTCAAACTTCCATATCAATTTAAACCTTGGTTCTTGTAAATTCTGGACAAATATTTTCTACCACTGAACTAACCTGAAGCTGCACCAGTGAATCCTGAATTGCCACAATTGTGCTCTTTGTATTTAGTTCTGTGATGGTGACAATATATGAAACCAACATCTTGTAAAAGTAATATTCTACAGATAGTTAGAAAGTATTTGTGAAAGGGAAATCATGCTTGACAAATCTTCTGGAATTTTTTGAGGATGTTTCCAATAGGGTGGACAGGGGGGAACCAGTAGATGTGGTGTATTTGGACTTTCAGAAGGCCTTCGACAAGGTCCCACACAAGAGATTGGTGAGCAAAGTTAAAGCACATGGGATTGGGGGTAATGTGTTGACGTGGATTGAGAACTGGTTGGCACACAGGAAACAAAGAGTAGGAGTAAATGGGTACTTTTCAGAATGGCAGGCAGTGACCAGCGGGGTACCGCAGGGTTCGGTGCTGGGACCCCAGCTGTTTACATTATATATTAATGATTTGGACGAAGGGATTAAATGTAATATCTCCAAATTTGCGGATGACACTAAATTGGGAGGCAGTGTGAACAATGAGGAGGATGCTAGGAGGCTACAGAGTGACTTGGACAGGTTGGGTGAATGGGCAAATGTATGGCAGATGAAGTACAATGTGGATAAATGTGAGGTTATCCACTTTGGTGGTAAAAATAGAGAGGCGGACTATTACCTGAATGGTGGCAGATTAGGGAAAGGGGACATGCAACGAGACCTGGGCGTCATGGTACATCAGTCACTGAAGGTGGGAATGCAAGTGCAGCAGGCAGTCAAGAAAGCAAACGGAATGATGGCCTTCATAGCAAGGGGATTTGAGTACAGGAGTAGGGAGGTGATGCTACAGTTGTACAGGGCCTTGGTGAGGCCACACCTGGAGTATTGTGCGCAGTTTTGGTCTCCTAACTTAAGGAAGGACATTCTTGCTATTGAGGGAGTGCAGCGAAGGTTCACTAGATTGATTCCTGGGATGGCCGGACTGACATATCAAGAAAGATTGGGTCAACTGAACTTGTATCCTCTGGAGTTCAGAAGAATGAGGGGGGATCTTATAGAGACATTTAAAATCCTGACTGGTTTAGACAAATTAGATGCGGGCAGAATGTTCCCAATGGTAGGGAAAACTAGAACCAGGGGTCACAGTCTAAGGATTAAGGGGAAGCCATTTAGGACTGAGCTGAGGAGGAACTTCTTCACCCAGAGAGTGGTGAATCTATGGAATTCTCTTCCACAGAAGGTTGTTGAGGCCAGTTCGCTAAATATATTCAAAAGGGAGTTAGATATAACACTCACAACTAAGGGGATCAAGGGGTATGGCGAGAAAGCAGGAATGGGGTACTGAGGTAGCATGTTCAGCCATGAACGCATTGAATGGCGGTGCAGGCTCGAAGGACCGAATGGTCTACTCCTGTACCTATTTTCTATGTTTCTATCATATTATAGGTTCATGGTAACATAAAGGCCCTGAATTTGCTAGAACAAAACAGTGAGTTCACAGCGCACACTGTTATTAGTGCAGAAAAACCAAGCAATTTGTGGCGAGGTAGAGATATGCCATGAGTTGCAAATCACCACAAATTGCTGGATGATTTGTGTCGCTCCTCCGTTAGCCTCACAAAAACGGGAGATCGCTGTCAACCTCCCCGTGAGTGTCAAGAAATTGCTTGATTTGCAACGTAAATATGAATTAAACTTGCCACCAAAAGTTAGGACTACTATTTCAGTGCATAAGGACCCTGTTAGTAGGGTTATATATGTTCCTGACAGGCCACTCAACCTTGGAGGCCCAGAAAGGGATCAGGTGAAACTGGAGTCTCACTCCTGCAGGTAGTGAATTGTTCCTAGTGGTTTTTAAAGTTTTTAATTTTATTTTTTTCCTTTTCCTTTCTGCCACTTTGTGCTCCCTCTATTAATCCCACCTTTCTTTCCCTCTCTGTATCTAATTTGACTCTCATTCAGCCTATTTCCTTCTCTGTCATTCACTCTGTTTCTTTCTCTATCCTCATTGGTTAAGGAGATAGACCATTGGTCCCGTTGTTCTCCAAGGTCCTAGATGCCCCGTTGACCTCGCCGCACCATTATCAACTCGCACTTCCAGCAATTTGCGGCGCAATAATAATTGGAGCTGAAGGGTGAAGAAAAAAATCCACCTTGTGCGCTCGCCGTGAGATGCCCCACTCCAGCAAATTCTAGACCAAAATGTTTTTTTCTGCTTATTGCTAATATGATAAATTAAAGACTATTCAATTGCAGCATAACTTGTTTTAAAATCATCAAAATGTTTTGTTAACCATAATGATCATTATCTCCCTTCTGTTTGCTATTTGTTTTGATTACTGCTATTAAATGGAAACAGGAATTTACATCCTGGCAATGAAATATGTACTTTAATTGGTTCTTAGTTTGCACAGGTAGAAAGTTGTTGATTGTTCATTGTTTCACCAATGGAAATACAAAGTTAAATAGCTAATTTGTGACTTTGTGCCATTACTTTTATTCTCTATACTTACACAAGAACGTGGTAGTAAGTTATGAAAATGGTCCACCATTATAGATTTGCTATGATTTACCTCAGTAGCATAATTGGCTAGATTTTGTAACAAGCTTATTTTTAAAATATTTGTATTGGGTATAAGTTAAGATATGCCCAATACAAATATTTAAAAGATTGTATTGGGCATAGATTTAAACCCATTAGTGTGACTCATAGAAGTATGTTATTTGTAGATAAAATTTATAGAATATTATTTCAATGTTATTATTTAATAAATTATGTTTACAACAAAGCTCTGAATTTAAAAAGTGCGTGCAAATGAGAAATACAGGAGTATATTCCTTTCTTATGTTATACCCTTTGATACACTGTTCTGGAAATTAAATACAGTTGTGTCAGATAAATTTATTTGAAATCCTGATAATATAGTGGCATAAAATTATAGCACAGGATGTGTAGTAACACTGAATGTAATATATCCACAGATATTCTTACACCAAGACAACGCATAGAGTGTGAATTGGTCATACATTGGCTCAGATTTCCCGATGAATGTAAACCCATTTGGTAGTTCATGGGTGGTGGGAGCATGAAATGTGACTCTTCCAACTTTCACTATCGCACGCATCCGGGATTTTCTGCAGGATGTAACAGCAGACTTTGAATACACTTGCCCAAATGTATATTCAAATGATAAGATAATGATACAAATAAATATGTCATCTAATGTATTTCCTGTTATTAATCCCTTAGCAACACTGGGTGAATCATTGTATCACAGAATCTTACAGCACAGAAGGAGGCCGTTCGGCCCATAGTGCCTGTGTCAATTAGTCACCTTTTCTTTCCCCATAATCCTACAAAGTTTTGCGTTTCAAGTATATATCCAATTCCCTTTTGAAAGTTACTATTGAATCTGCTTCCACTAACCTTTCAGGCAGTGCATTCTAGATGGTAGTAACTCGAACATGTTAGGAACATCATTGTATTCTTGGTATCCAGCATTACTAAGGTAGCAGAAAGAAGCTTTAAAAATTCAAGAACCACTAAGCCTAGTAACAATCAATCGCCATAGGCAAGGCGCAAATTAAAAAAATTTTTTTTTTTTTATTACAGCCCTTGGAGCCAGCAGCAACACAAATACTGTCAGGGGCTAGCTCGAAGATCTGCAAGAGTCAGAGCACAGGTCACAGAAACATGTCAATAAAATGCTGTGGGTGAGGGCAGTGTGGAATTTTAGGTGCACACAGTGGCCAGGATTTTACCTGAAGAGGTGCGTTGGGGCGGGACTGCTGCCTTTCGGGTTCTAGTCCTGCCCCCAGCGACGTCCGACGCACAGATGCTATTTTGCGTCAGTTGGCCTTGTTAAGCCTGCCCTGCGGGCTTGCCGGCCAATTAAGCGAAAGCCGATGTCAGATGACGTCAGTTGATGATGCGTCATCGGCCAGTTTTCTTAAAGGGGCCACCACCATTTCTTTTTGACAGGTGATTTTTTTCATTGTTTGACAACTTTGAGGTGCTGCAAACACTGACAATCACTGTACAAAGGTGAGCCCTTGCACCCAGGCTCTCCGGTGACTCACTCCTTAGGCTAAAACAGATGGCATCTGCAGGTGAGGTTACAGAAGTGATCTATCACTGGTGAGAGAGGTTCTCCCAATGAGGTGGGACTACATAAATACTTCAAAGCTTGTCAAGTACAGAAAATTCTAAACAAATTAAAAATGATGTTTCCAACATTTTCTTACCTCTGCAACTCACCAGTGTCCCATTGGATCCTTCACACCACTTCTGTAGCTGTCATCTATACACAAACATTACAGTAGACCCACAGCACACCACAGTTACCCTGGCGGGGTTTCCCGATGTCGGGAAGCCCACAGTAGAAATGTCAAAATTGGAAAAAGCCTCTTAACTGCCTGTTAACAAGCAGTTAAGTGGCTATAATCCACTTCCCGCCTCTAGGAATCGGGTCGCTGCGCAAATCGGGGACCCGACTCCCGGGAAGATTGATTGGAGGCGAGTTGGAAGCGGGTTCGGGACCCGCTGCCAATCTTTTTGATTTTGCCAGCAGTCCCACCTCCAAACCCGACCCCTGAGCGCCAGCAAAATCGCCCTCAGTGTATCAGAATTTGTGGCAGAAGGAGGAGTTATGATAATGAGCTCTATACTGAAATTCACGTTTCAGCAAACTCTGCCTCCAATGCTTAGCTCACTTATATAAAATTGCTGCATGACTAATCCACTCACTGGCTTGCCCCGCTGAAGTTGGAATCTTAAAGCTAGGTTACCATTCCTAATGTTAAATTAGTTTATTTTACTGTGGAGGGGAACATTGTTGCATTTTTACATTATTTGCTCATCACATTTTTGTACAGTAGTGCTGATTGCTACTTCAGAGGAACTTGTAGCAAACAAAGTGCTGAAGTGTTGAGGATGGGAATGCGTTTAGGGATTCTTTTGTGCTCCATGATTTAAATGAGGACAATGGATTCATGAGAGGACAGCAACACCTGAGGTATTGGCCCGTAATTTGCGGTCAGCGGCGAAGCGACGGCGATCGCCACTGACCTCAAAGAAAGCTGCCCACGAGAACTTTAGCTTCCTCGACGTGAAATTGATTGTAGCACTGTCAAAAGGGGAACTCCAGTGAACAGCAGCAACGATGTCGTCATCAAGCTGTCTAAGCAGCCAGTCACATTGAAGAATTCTCACAGAAAGCAAACCAGGAAATGAAAAGCACTGATTATCTGCACTTTTTAAAAATGTTACAGAGAGCGAAATAAAGATTGGGACATACACATGGGGTTAAGGTAGAAGCTGAAATACGACGAACAAACTTTTAAAAATATATATATATTTTTTTTAATCTAGTAATTTTTATCATAATGGAGAAATATTACAGTCCACATATATAAAATTAGTTTTTCAGAGCCGGAACGGCTGTGTAGCAGTCAATACACTGTTAAAACCCCAGTTACACCTATTTTAACAAGGCTTAACATTTAAGGGAGTGTTTAACAACGATATTAGCGCAGAAAAGCTTAAGTTTCACTGATTGCCGGCTATGAGGGGGGGGTGTCCACAGCACAGCCTGTGGCGGAGCAGGGAATGATGGACCGCAACTTCAGAATTTCCACGTTTAGCTGTGCATGCGCTAAATCCTGTAATGGAAATTCTGAGAGCGATGCTGCAGTGACGTCAACAAGCTGTCTAAACAGCCAGTCACATTGCAGAATTCTCACAGACAGGAAACCAGGAAATGAGAAGCTGCTTTTATCTGGACTTTTTAAAAATGTTACAGAGAGCGAAATAAAGATTGGGACTCTCACATGGGGGTAAGCTAGATGCTGAAATATCATAAACAAATTTATAATTTTTTTTTTAAGTTTTAAAGTTGTAATTTTTATCATAATGGAGAAATTTGACCCATTGCAAATGCCAGGCCATTGCTATATATTTTGCCATACTTTTCTGTCTGGGTTAACCTTAATGAAGAAAATGGTACGGATAGTGTTAGCAAACCTTTTTTCTATCAATAACTGATATGTATAGTTTTTCTCCGATGGTTAAAAATGTTAAAGGAAATGATGCAAGGAAATCTTGTCTTGTTAACAGCTGATCTGCATAAAAATAATTTCTTAGCTTGGGCTCATGAAAGATATTTAGTTATTTACTCACAGCAAATCTGTAATTAATATAGAGGATAGGCAAAATGTCAGAGTTTCTGCACAGCACTGCTTGAAGTGAACAAAACAGTGTAGTTTCAGTAATTATATTATCGGCTCATCAGCTGACATTGCCAGTGCACAAATCTCAACAGTCATGGAGACCTTTGCGGAATGGCACATTGAACATGTTTTCTATAATTGTGCACCATAAGAGTACCTTGTATACTTCCAGTTTCTTTATCTTTGCCTGAGTCAGAAGGTTGTGGATTCAAGTCCCATTCCTGAGCACATAATCTCGGCTGACACTTCAGTGCAGTACTGAGTACTCAGTCCTCTCATCTTTCAGATGAGAAATTAAACTGAGGTTCCATCTGCCCTCTCAGGTGAACGTAAAAGATCCCGTGCACAATTTAGAAGGGGAAGGCAGTATTTTCAGGAGCTCTGGCCAATATTTATTCCTCAACCAACATCACTAAAGCAGATTATCTGGTCATTATCTCATTGCTTTTTGTGAGACCTTGCTGTGTGCGAATTGGCTGCCGTGTGTCCGACATTACAACAGTGACTACGCTAATTGGCCTGAGGTTATGAAAGGCCCTATATAAATGCAAGTTCTTTCTTTCTTTCTCATAGTTGGGCTAAACATTTTTTTAGGGTTAATTTTGTGTACTTTTTGAACAAAAGTAGCTTCCTTTATTTAAAAAATTACAAAAATTTATATTTTCTAAATAATCCATTACTTTAAAACACTTGGATTTATTGAGGGATTCCCTTCTTGTAAAACATTGAGATAATAGAACCCCAGAGGACAGTGTGTTTTCACGGAAACGGTTAAAGCATAACAGACATCAACATATTGTTCAAATTACATAATTTTACAGTGATTGTAATTATGATTTTTAAATAATTCATTCTTTGGATATAGATGTCGCCAGCAAGGCCAGCATTTTTTGCCTATCTCTAGTTATTTTTGAGAAGGTGGTGGTGAGCCACCTTCTTGAACCGATGCAGTTCATACGGTGAGGGTACTCCCACAGTGCTGTTAGGTAGAGAGTTCCAAGATTTTGACCCAGTGACCTTGGAGGTTCAAGTCAGGACTAGGAGGGTAACTTGAGGTGATGGTGTTCCCATGAGCTTGCTGCCCTTGTCCTTCTAGGTGGTAGAGATCACGGGCTTGGGAGGTGCAGTCGAAGAAGCCTTGGTGAGTTGTTGCAGTACATTCTGGAGCTAGTACACACTGCAGCCATGGTGCAATGGTGGTGGAGGGAGTGGATGTTTAAGATGGTGAGTGGGCTGCAGATCAAGTGGACTGCAGTGGGAGGCCTGGTCCATTTACATCCAATTTACATCCCATCAGCCAGTGCCTGCCTGAAGTAGATTCCAGAGGCAGCTCGCTGGCCTACAAAACCAGCAAAGATTGGGCAGCTTAGAGGCCACCAGGCAAGTCATGTGGTAGCGGGTGGGTGGGGGGATTGTTCGGGAGTCTAGGTGGTGTCGAGCTTCTTGAGTATTGTTGCAGCTGCACCCATCCAGGCAAGTGGAGAGTATTCCATCACACTCCTGACTTGTGCTTTGTAGGTGGTGTAGAGGCTTTGGGGAGTTAAGGGGTGAGCCACTTACTACAGAATACCCAGCCTCTGACTTGCTCTAGTAACCACAGCATTTATGTGACTGGTCCAGTTGAATTTCTGGTTAATGGTGATCCCAGGATTTTGATGGTGGGTGATTCGACAATGGTAATATTAATGGGTGATGGTTAGACACTCTCTTATTTGAAATGGTCATTGCCTGACACTTGTATGGTGCGAATGTTACTTGCCACTTATTAGCCCAAGCATGGATGTTATCCAGGTCTTGCTGAATGAGGGAATGGACTGCTTTATTATATGAAGAATTACAAATGGAAATGAACTTTGTACAATCATCAGCGAACATTCCCACTTCTGACCTTATAATGGAGCAAAGGCCATTGATGAAGCAGCTGAAGATAGTTGGACATAGGATGCTGCCCTGAGAAACTCCTGCAGCGATGTCCTGAGGCTGAGTTGATTGGTATCCAACAACCACACAATCTTCCTTCATGCTAGGTATGACTCCCACCACTGGCGAGTTTTCCCCCTGATCTCCATTAACTTCAGTTTTGCTAGGACTTCTTGGTGCCACACTCGGTCGAATCCTGTCTTGAAGACAATGGAAGTCACTCTCACCTCACCTCTGAAATTCAGCTCTTTTGTCCGTATCCAGACCAAGGCTGTAATGATGTCTGGAACCAAGTGGTCCTGGACCCAGTAATTACTAACCGTGATTTCTTCCAAGGAATGCTACGCCCACACAGTATTAGTACGGTACCTTCCCTTCCACAACTCAGCATGAAAAAGATTTCTTAGTGCTTTGGAATATCGTCAATCAAACTCTTCAGATTGTAGTTACTGAATTACATTTTCCTCTGTACTCTACAGCATAGTGCATGGGATTTCCTCTGAGAACATATGGCTAAATGAACAATCCCCTATTTAAACAGTTTAAAGACACTTTACCATCTAAAAACCATGGAAAGGATCACTATGTAGGTAAATAGTATTAGGGGAATTTTAACTCCCGGGCGGGAAGCCAGTTGGAAGTACAGGACACATGTCCGGGAGCTGCAGTGGGAGGCCTGGTGTATTTTAATAGCCGGGCCCCATTTACATCCCATCAGCCAGTGCCTGCCTGAAGTAGATTCCAGAGGCAGCTCGCCGGCCTACAAAACCCGCAAAGATTGGGCAGCTTGAAGGCCGCCAGGCAAGTCATGTGGTGGAGTGTGGGTGGGGGGATTGTTCGGGAGGTTTTTGCAGGTGGGAAGGGAAGGAACCCGTTGCAGCAGAGGCACACATTTTCTTTATGGGGCTTTGTGAGCACTCCTGCGCCTCCTGGCCTCACAAAGAAAACTTTAACACTTACCTTAGAATAGCTCCGCTTCTTGCCTGCCATGTTTACTTAGCAGAACACCCGTGGCAGATTCCCTGATCAGTAGGTTGTTAAAATTGCATTGGAGTCTTATCTAAGTGACAAGCCCCCGATTTGCATCAATTTATGAGGCTCCTGCCAGAGTTAGGCAGGCCCCTCAGCCGCCCAAAAAACAGTGGTGTTAAAATGGCCGCGGGATGGAAATCAAGTAGTAAGTGTACCGCCGCCCTTTTAGCTCTTGTTTCACCCGGTTTCCGCTGGGTGGAGGGAGATAAATGCCCTCTCTGGGCTATTAGCCAGTTCTCTGCAACAAGCGGAAAATATGGAAAATAGTACTTAAGAATGTACACTTTGCAAGACACATGGCTCATTGATGAATTTCCAGTATCACTTTTATTGCATTTTCACTGTTGATGTGCGAACTGCAAAACCCAAATTATTATCCGTATCTACGATCTGACCTGATTGCCCATGTTGCTGATCATGAAGCTAAATTGCTACCTTCCTCAGATTCTTGCAGAAAAATGTGGCTGTCAAATACAAGGCAAACGTGAGACATGTCACAACTTAGAATAGCAACCAGATATGTGAGCAAATGCAACAAAAATGTTCAATCATTTTGAAAATTGAGCCCTTTGTTTCTATTCTTTTTGTACCTATTATTGACGGAATGACAGTTAAAACACTGGGAAGGGAATGACACTACAATGAGAGATGTGACTAAAAGCAAATGTTAAAATGCTGCAAATTAAAGATTAAACATGAAAACTTCCATATTTCAAAATATGTATTACATGTTTGATAACTATTGTGCTGCATTAGAACAAGAAGAACTAATTGGTTTAGGCAGGTAGGTACTAATTAGGAGTCTCCTGAATGACATGCAGATTAAAATAAAATTCTACAAGTCTGGTTAGCAGTGCTATCCAGGGTCTGTCAAAGCAGCTGCATTATTCTGTAATTGAGATGTGCATGTTTGTTTTGTGTAACAGATGGCATTGTATGCTTAGGTTGAAAGCAAGAAAGAAATAATTGCATTATTCTGGCCAAAAAGGTATTAGCTTTTGGGTTTTGGCCATTTTCAATAGTGCTCCTGCCAGTGTAGCATATGTGCAGGCATGGATTAAACTGTCAGAAATTGACACATCTGGGATACTTTGACCATCTGATAAATCATCTCTGCTAAACCAAATGTCTTTGTATGTAAAATAGAAAAGATTTAACTATGAAGAATGTTATTTCCCTTGCCTCTTTTGATATAATAAAAAAAAATCAACATTTTGGAAGGTGCATTTGTTTATGCCGAGAAATTTAATTCAATGCAGGATATTGTACAAGGTCAAATGGGTGACAGCACTCGGATCTATTTGAAGAGCTTTTCTGAAAAGATCCAGGAAGGCAAATGTGGTTTATTTGAATAATAAAGGAAAATTTAATTTCTCTGATAACTTGGCTTTGGGCCAGTAAATCACCAGAGGTAGAGAAACTTTGCTGCTCCAGTAGCACATTTGTATATTTACTACATTTCAGTCCAGCCTACTGAGAGTACCTTACATCTTCAAAGCAGACAGACAGATTTACCATGCTCTGAATGTGATTTTTTAAAAATAGTTGTTTTAAAATCTAATCCCCTGTTTTGTAAGTAAACCTTGAAATACACAATGACATAAAGGTTGCAAAACCGTGGAGAAAACAAAACTGATGTATTAATGGGTGAAGGTACAATACACATAGGAACATTATCAATTTACAGCATTTAAATTGATAAATGCTTGGAGGTAAAAGCCTACAAGGGCACTTTGAAAAGCAAATAGCGACTTGGTGAAGAAATTGATTTTTTTCCCCTAAAATGACTGCATGATGCATCATTTGACTGCATGCTGTCCAAGTGCTTGACAGAGATAATCTCAGCAATCCCACGGGTGACCTTATCGTTCTCAACAGGGCAACTTTGTCTAGGCCTGACTTTGTGGATGTCAAGGTTTCTCTGGGCAGGGTCCTTGGGGAAAAGTTGCTCTGTTCAATCTAGATATTGAGCCAATGTGCCGGGCAAAATGGTAGTCAACAAACCTTACATTTGTTTCAGATTAATTGACAAATCATTGAAGAAATGAAAGATGATAAAATGGAAATAGATAAGTAATAGATTTTTGGTGGAATGACTGGTGAATTGAAGGAGAAATTTAATCTAAGAGACAGAGTATCAGACAAAGGATATTTTCATCAAGGGTTTTTGTGGCAGTTTTTATTGTTAATGTTGTGGATTAGGAACAAATTAGTAATGGGTTTAAAATAATTAAAGGTGTAGAGGAGTGTTGGGTAGCAGAGGGAGATTTTAATAAATATATATTAATGATACAAGTGTTTTGTTTCTTTGTTCCAGATCAAAAAAGTTACCTGCTTAGTCTTCATGTGAATGTATGGGGACCTGTAGAAAACACTGTCTTGATAACCCCCCTATGTAATGTGTACTGATAACCCTGCAGGTTGAAAGCCGATTTATACCCAAATCACCACACCCAGAGCCCTTGTACAAATGCCAGCTCACACCCACAACCGCCCACTTGCTGCAAAATATTTCCCACAAGAAAAAATAACAAAATAAAATGTGCATAAAGATAATATGCAGAAGAAAAAGTATTAAGAATTGCATGGCAAATTATTCCAGTTGATTCTGATTCTGCTTTGTTACTGTTGCTGTTTGAAAATGCATAGACAACATATACATGAATTCAAATTATAAAGAAAGTGAGAGACTGCGTGACATATTAGGGAAACGCACTGTTCTCTGAACTTTGGGAGCAGGAATGGCGTTCCTCCACTATAATGGGACAAAGGTCTGCTCTCTCTGCTGTAAGTCTCCTATGTGAAATGATGGGTAGTTTCACTCCATTTCCTATCTGGTTTGTCCCCAATTTGGCACTGAACAGGCAACCTCAATCAGAGGAGCCAAAAAGATGGCTGGTGTAGGAACTGGAAATGCAGTAAACGGTGCTTTTCTGAGACAGGCCAGCAATGATGGCGTTTTTCCATTTGTTCTTTTGTTAACTGAAAGCAATGCTGATACATTGCCGCAGCTAGTAATACATTGTCTAATTTTCTCCTGGTTTCCTGCACTTCATTCCCATAATGAATGACATATGCATGGAGGACAATTCCACTGGTGCTCATGCAACAATAGCTTGTAATTATATAGCAGTTTTATATAGAAAACATCGCAAGGCACTTTACATAGGTCTGGGGAGAAATGGACATCAAACTAAAGAATGCGAGATTAGAAAAGGTGACTAAAAGCTTGATCAAATACATGTGTTTTAAGGAGGGTCTTAAAGGAGGAAAGGGAACTTGGTAGGGCACGTATCCAGTACCTCTTCAAGTAGCTGCTCTTCAAACGTGGATCTAAGCAGTGTCTGTCAGCAAGAGCATTATCTGATTATTTTCCTTCCCTAGCTCTGGGACACTGAGGTTACTATGGTAGAAGTCTACCATTGAGGTTGGCTAACTCAGCATAGGCATTAGCTCTGGGACCTTCCTGGTCTGTTTGGCTCACTGCTATGCCAGTGCTGCATTACCCACCGGGCCATTGGGGAGGGGGACTCATTGTTAGCAGTATTTTTTATTGTAAAATGTTATATTTATTTTATTGCATCACATAATTATGTGATATAAATGGAACTTCTCGCCAGGGAACAGTAAGATACGCATTTTAAAATATCTGGAAGCCATAATTACTGGCATCACCCTTGTTAGTTATTTCCCTATCCATTAGTATTTAGAACTATATAAGTTTTCAGCACAGAAGGCCATTCAGCCCAACATGTTGTGACAGCTCTTTGCGAGAGCAATCTGAAACTAATCCTGCAATAGCCCTGCATATTCCTGTGCTTGATTTTCCACTTTATAATCACATTGATAGGGTTCTCACCAGCTAACATGGCTAAAAGAGCTTGACTAAACCACTAGGGGGTGGGGACCCCCCCCCAGTTGGAACACTATTGGTGGGGTGGTCTACACCCAAGGTCAACCAGCCACTGGAGCCTGTTTTTCATACATCCCTTTCTACCTATTCGTCTTACCTATTCGTACACTCTCTGTGTCTTTATATATGTGTTTTATTTCTCTCATTATGCCTCCTTTTGTTTCCTGTTAATATCACTTCTGCCATTTAAACATCTCTTCTTTGCTACCAAGCACCTCACGGGTCATTCTATTTCTGTTCCTGTGTATGTGTTTGTTTTTCTTGGTCTGTTCCTTTTTAAATGCTATACATCTGTAATATCATCCAGTCCTGAGGGAGGGTCCAAGACTTGAAACATCAACCTCTGTTTTTCTACAAATGCTGAGAATTTTGATCTTTTTTCTGTTTTTATTTTCAGGTTTCCAGCATCTGCAGTATTTTTTTTTAACTAACCCCATGCTTTGAGCTGCATCAGCTATGATCACCACACTGATAACCCATGAGCTGATATTTTAAATTATACATAAGTGATCAAGTAACCTTTAAATGACCCACTTTTGTCTTTTACCAGTTTTTCCATCATGAACATGAGAAAGTAAATATAGTTTTGACACAGTTCTTTTCTTGGTTAGAATTCTTATTTTTTATTTCAGCTACCGTTGCACTTTTATTGATTTGTCAGTGACTTGCATGTTAAAGCGAATAAGATAGCTGAATGCATATGGCCTTTTTAAATTGCAGTCAGCAAGCATGGGAATTGTCAGTTACTTTACAGATTATTTAGCTGTATGAGCAGGTTCACTTGCAATTCTCATTATGCAATATCAATTGTACGCTGAAGTGTCAAACTTGGATCACTTAATGCTGCCCTGCTCCACAGTGATAGTTTTTCAATAATACATATTTCACTATTTATGTAGGAACCATCACTATAAAATTGCAACTTTTTAGATGATATTTATTCCAGAATTCTTATTTGTAACATTTTGACTTTGAGTCATAAATGTTCTATTTAGTTCACCTCCTCCCATGCTGCACAGTCATTAGGGGGGAAAAATCAGGTTGCTTTGTGCCTCCCGTTAGCGCCCCCGGGGGCACTAACGGGGCGCAAAGCCCCTAGCGCGTGGGTGCAGCGCCATTAACACCTCCCGTGAAATTCAGCGGGAGGGTAGTGGCGGCGGCAGCTGGTAGTGCCGCGCTGCGCCTCCGGCGATTACTTCATTGTAGCGCCCCGGCCGGTGCCGGCAGGTGCCATTTCTTTTGGGCCACCTGCCAGCACCTGCCCCCTTCGCTGTTGCACGTAGCGCCGCAATATTCAATGGTAACGCCCCAGGAAGGAGGGGGAGCACTGAATTTACGGCGCAGGGGCGCTAACTTTTTTGGGGCGTTAAAAGGAGCGCCGTGGCGAAGTTAGCGCCCCAAAGGGGACGCGACTGAATTTTTCCCCCTAGGATAATAATGATAAGTAAATAATTTTGTTCTTTAAAGAAATGAAATTTAACCCTATTTCAAATACAAGACTCTCCAAGCAATTTCCAACATTTTTCACGGTTTTGAATTGTTTAAAATGAAAATAAATGTGAAAAGGCCTCTTGTGTTATTTTTAAATTTCATCTTCCGGCAGTATCAAAATGGGGGAAAATAGGATCTGAGTAAGTTATTTTTTGACATGTCTATATATTATTAAAAATCTTGCAACACTTTTATGCTGACATTTGTATTAGGAAAATTATATATAAATAATTATAATGGAAAAGCCCTATCCAAAGCTGTCAACATTTTATAATGGGGAAACCAAATGTAAACATTTCTGCATCACAGTTTGTTAAAGTACCAATCAAATCACTCAAATGCTTCTAGAAAAAAAATGACTGTAATTTTCCTCAGTAACTGAAATTTCTAATATTAATAAATAAGGTTTAAACAAATTTAAAAACAAGAAATTACATAAGTCACAATAACATGATTAAATTTACCCATTGAATTATCTTTTGCATCTTTTAATACCTCCATTAAAGCTTTTTGCTTTGAGGCCTGAGCCTGCTTCAAAAGCCTGAGGGTCAACTGAATGTTTTTACCTCGCAGGTGGAGAGAAGTTCCAAGCACATCTGTGCACTTTGAGCATGTGTGGTTTTCAGAATTTCCCAGCATGCAATTTGTGCATCAACATCAATTGAAAGGTAGAAGTATGTATTCATCTGGTGGGAATTTGTGATATATGCTAATATAAAGAAAACAAAAATATAGCATGTTTTGGTCTCTTTTAATAGAGGAAATATTGTCATCAAACAATAATAATAATTGCCAAAATGGTATATGTCACTTCAATACCGAATTTTATATTTGTAACCCTGGTGCTAAACTAAATTTGTTCCCACTACTGGTAAAAATTAGGTTTTTACAAATTTTGAATACGAGTACTGCATACAGTAAGGCTCATTTGTATGCAGCTTGCTTGAATATAAGTACCATTTGTATGTAAGTTTCTTAAACTTGCAAACGAATCATATTATAACAACAGAAAATGCTGGAAATACTCAGCAGGCCAGGTATTTCAGCCAGCTGAGTATTTCTAGCATTTTCTGTTGTTATTTCAGATTTCCAGCATCCGCAGTATTTTGCTATTAAACTAATCATATTACCTACAATACAACTTTGCTGGTTTCCGTGGAAGTTATTTATAAGCAAATCCTATTTGCAAGTAAACGATTGGCCCACTGTGTCTTAGCTCCCAATCCCGCCTTCTGTGTCTGCACGCTGTTCCCTGGGCCTCACAACTGTCCATGTCAGTTGTCAGAGCAGAGGTTCAGTTCTGCTACTTCTCAATCTCCATTCTCTGTGCCATGACTGAAAAATCCTACAAACTAAAATGGTTCCCATCAACAGTTTAACAGTTTTTTTCCCCCCACATGTGCTGTGGAGCTAGAGGTAGGTTGTTTGACTGGAAAAGGGTATGGAGTTCAGAAGCAGGACAGGAAATTGAATGGAGGTCACCTACTTCTAAGCAGTTCTATTCATATGCAACTTTGTTTGGCAATGTGGACCTCGACATAATTCGGCTTTATTGTTTTAGTGCTGCAGCACATTGAATGGGATGTTTGAATTTTTTTTGTGATTCATTTATTAACAATTAGACTGGACAGGTTTAGAGAAATATCAGACTCAAAGGGCTGACCATTTTTTTTTGACATGCTTAATGTGATGCTGCTGCCAGTATTCAATTAATAAAAATTCTTAATTGACAAGAGTAGCTTTATTACTGCGATATATTAATCCTATACGACAAAGATAAATGCACAGAAAAACATTTCTAATTTCCTTTTTTTAAATAAGATGCTAACATTTTTAGTTCTGCTTGTTATTTTATATTATGTTAAGTGTCAGTCTGCCTGAATGGTAGCACTCTTGCCTCTGAATCAGAAGGTATACTAGTTTAAACCCCACTTCAGAGACTGGAGCACATAATCTAGGCTGCCATCTAGTGCAGTGCTGAGGGAGTACTTCACTGTCGAAGGTGCCATCTTTTGGATGAGATGTTAAACCAAAGTCCTGTCTGCCCTCTCAGGTGGATATTAAAGATCCCATGGTACTATTTGAAGAAGAGCAGGGGAGTTTTCCTGGTGTCTTGGCCAACAGTTATCCTTCAAACAACATCACCAAAACAAAATAACAAAATATCTGGTAATTTATCTCATTGCTGTTTCTGGGATGTTGCTGTGTAAACATTGGCTGGCGTGTTTCCTACGTTACAACAGTGACTACACTTCAAAAGTACTTCATTGACTTTGGGACATCCTGGGAACATGAAAGGTGCTATATAAATTCAAGTTCTTTCATTACTTATGTTATGCTATGTACCTTGGATGCAAAAAAGCCATCGGAACCATACATATCGCCCCATTTTTTACTGGACTCAACCCCATGTACCTACCCCTTCTTTCCCCTCCCTATCTCATGGAAAAGGCAAAAAAACACAAGCTACTTGTAGCCAATTCAGGAATCCTCTGTCAAACATTCCTCTCTGAACCTTCAAAGTTGATCACGCAAGCCACAAGACCCCCTTAATACGTACATTGTTCCCCAGAATAATTTATTGTCCCTTCCTTTTGTTGTGATCATGTAATTTTTCAAAAATCCATCTAACGCCTTCTTAAAAAATCCTATTCTGTAGGTCGCTCAGCCACTGAGAAAAGTAAAACTTATAAACATCCAGCCTCACTCCCTGCTCTCTTGGTTTAAACGAATGTCGGGGCTGGCTGGCTGACGGGCAACAGAAAGGGCACTGGCGGAGTGGCAGGGGTGGGAGGCCGAATGCTGTCTTCCTGAGAGAGGACAGCAGGTTCATGTTCCATGGAGCAACTGCTGCTCCCCCGGGGCGGCGCCTCAGCAATCCTAGTAATCTGTTGGAGGACAGATTGCTGGACTGCAGTGAGACCCTGCAAGCCCCTTTGCACACTATAATCCACAGCCATGCTGGCAGCCGTCAGAGCTTGCATGGTAGCAAGCTGACCTTGCATGACAGAAGTCTGAGCTTCCACTGCAGCACTCAGACATTGGGTGGCTGCTGCTTGTGCTGCAATGGAAGCTGCAACATCGACCATCATTCACTGCAACATCGACCATCATTCACTGCAACATCGACCATCATTCACTGCAACATCGACCAACATTCGCTGCATCATGGTACCACACCTGTAGCGGATTGGAAAATGATTGGCAAGCTATTTCCTCCCTTGCTTCTCTTAACAGTCCGGTATACATTGGCTCAGTGGCAGGAAGCAAAGGGTTGAGAGGTGTTTTTGTGATTGGAAGGCTGTTTCCAGTGGAGTTCCACAGGGCTCAGTACTAGGTCCCTTGCTTTTTTTGGTATATATCAATGATTTAGACTTCAATGTAGGCGGCATGATTAAGCAATTCATAGATGATACAAAAATTGGCCGTGTGATTGATAGTGAGGAAGGAAGCTGTTGTCTGCAGGAAGGTATCAATGGACTGGTCAGCTGGTCAGAAAAGTGGCGAATGCAATTCAATCTGGAGAAGTGTGAGGTAATGCATCTGGGGAGGGCTAACAAGGCAAGGGAATACACATAAATGGTAGGATACTGAGAAGTGTAGAGGAACAGAGGGACCTTGGAGTGCATGTCCACAGATCCCTGAAGGTAGCAGGACAGGTAGATAAGGTGGTTAAATAGGCATACGGGATACTTTCCTTTATTAGCCAAGGCATAGAATATAAGAGTGGGGAGGTTATGCTTGAACTGTATAAAACACTAGTTAGGCCACAGCTAGAGTACTGTGTACAGTTCTGGTCACTACATTGCAGGTAGGATGTGATTGCACTAGAGAGGGTACACAGGAGATTTACGAGGATGTTGCCAGGACTGGAGAATTTTAGCTATGAGGAAAGATTGGATAGGCTGGAGTTGTTTTCTTTGGAACAGAGGAGGCTGAGGGGAGATTTAACTAAGGTGTATAAAATTATGAGGGGCCTTGATAGAGTGGATAGGAAGGACCCGTTTCCCTTAGCAGAGAGGTCAATAACAGGGGGCATAGATTTAAAGTAATTGGTAGAAGGAGTTGAGGAGAACTTTTTTCACCCAGAGGGTGGTGGGGGCCTGGAACTCACTGCCTGACAGGGTGCTAGAGGCAGAAACCCTCATCACATTTAAAAAGTACTTGGATATGTACTTGAAGTGCTGCAACCTACAAGGCTATAGACAAAGAGCTGGAAAGTGGGATTAGGCTGGATAACTCTTTTTCGGCCGGCACAGACACGATGGGCTGAATGGCCTCCTTCTGTGCGGTAAATTTCTGTGATTGTAATCTATCCTGTAAAATACATGCAGTGTCCGTATCTGAGCTGGCGGCTGCGAGTGTGAAATCAAGTGACAGTGCTGTGTCTTCATCATCACTCTCTTCTTGGTGTTCCTCCACAACCTGGTCAGGTTTCACCTCTTGGGTATCTGAAAGGAAAAAGGCAGAAGGATAAGGTTGTGGTGCGGGGAAGGGGGGAAATTAAGAGGTGCATGCTTACACTATCTGCAGCTTGTAAATCAGAAGAGAGTGTAGGATGAGGGTGAAGAAGGATGTGATAAGGAGGATTAGGTATGTGGATACCGTCATCTTCGATGGTTTCACCCCCACCGCTGGCCACGGCCTCAGCAATTGCCATCCCAATAATGGCCAGCAGCTTCTCCTCCATGGCTGTCACGGTTGACTAGCTGGCAGTGTGTGCAAGCTGTGAAACATGGGTGCGAGTCTTGCAGCAGTGCTAAGTGTGTGAGGGTGAGGTGAAGCATATGAATGTTAGGTATGAGGCCTGATTGATAAAGACTGTTGGTAGGTGAGAGTTGGGGGTATGGTGATTTGTGCAGTGGCTGAGGCTACTGGTGCAGTTGATAGGATGTGGCATTTGAAGATGTATTCACTGACCTTTACCACTCGTGTTAGGTCATTGAACTTTTTGCGGCACTGCATTCAGGTCCTCGGGGCTTGACTCCTGGCAGTGACCTCCACAGCTATCTGCTCCCATTGCCTTTTGACCGTGTGTCTACAAGGCCTCCTTCACCCCTGCGGATAAAGAACTTCTCTCCTTTCCACCTCCTCCACCAAGACCTCCAGTGCAGCATCCGAAAATCTTGGAACCCATTCTCTCCCCTGTTGTGCCATTCCTCACTCTTTCCCAGGTCAAAATATCTTCAACCACAACTCCCAGCTGCTGCTCCAGCCACACTGGACCTCCCCTTTAAGAGGTGCAGGCTAGCTTTAAGTAGTACAAGCTAGTTTTAAGTAGTGCAGGCTGGCTTTAAGTACTGCAGGCTAGTTTTATCTGGTGCTAGCCTCTCATAATATTGGCCCCCTGCTGATGCGTCTAGCCACTGAATAGCACGGACAGCGCTGGCTGAATGCAGAGATCATTTAAATGAGCAGGCAGCACAAAGCTGGTGTGCTGTCTGGATTGCAATCAACGGGTGTGGGTTAATCGCGCATCACGATCCCTGCGCCCGTTTTTGGAGGTAATTCAATTTAGCCCCCACTTTTTTTAAGATACAATTACACAGTTCAGACCACAAGATGCACTGCAGCAACTTGCCAAGGCTTCTTCGGCAGCACCTCCCAAATCTGCGACCTCTACCACCTAGAAGGGCAAAGGCAGCAGGCACATGGGAACACCATCAACTCCAAGTTGCACACCATCCTGACTTGGAAATATATTGCCGTTCCTTCATCGTCGCTGGGTCAAAATCCTAGAACTCCCTCCCTAACAGCACTGTGGGAGTTCCATCACCACAATAACTGCAGCGGTTCAAGGCGGCGGCTCACCACCACCTTCTCAAGGGCAATTAGGGATGGGCAATAAATGCTGGCCTTGTCAGCAACGCTCACATCCCAGGAACGAATAAATACATAGATACATAGATACATAGAAGATAGGAGCAGGAGTAGGCCATCCGGCCCTTCGAGCCTGCTCCGCCATTTAATGAGATCATGGCTGATCCTTCAATTCAGTATCCCGTCCCCGCCTTCTCTCCGTAACCCTTAACCCCTTTTGCCTGTAGAAATATATCTAATTCCCTCTTAAATATATTTAATGAGCTGGCGTACACTGCCCTCTGTGGCAATGAGTTCCACAGGTTCACCACTCTCTGAGTGAAGAAATTCCCCCTCATTTCTGTCCTAAATGGTTTAGCCCTTATCCTTAAATTATGTCCTCTAGTTCTGTTCTCACCCGCCAAGGGAAACATTCCTTCTGCATCTAATCTGTCTAGACCTGTCAGAATTTTATACACTTCTATGAGGTCCCCTCTCAATCTTCTAAACTCCAGTGTGTACATCCCTAAACTACATAGTCTCTCCTCATAGGTCAATCCCGCCATTCCTGGTATCAGCCTGGTGAATCGCCGCTGCACCCCCTCCATGGCAAGAACATCTTTCCTCAGATGAGGCGACCAAAACTGTACACAGTACTCGAGGTGTGGTCTCACCAGTGCCCTGTACAGCTGCAGCAAGGTATCCCTGTTCCTGTATTCCAACCCTTTTGCTATGAAGGCCAGCATACCGTTTGCCTTCTTGACCGCCTGTTGCACCTGCATGCTCGCCTTCAGTGACTGGTGTACAAGAACACCCAGGTCTCTCTGTACTTCCCCCTCTCCCAATTTATTGCCATTTAAATAATAATTTGCCCTCCCGTTCCTGCACCCAAGGTGGATAACTTCGCACTTGTCCACATTATAGTGCATCTGCCATTTATCCGCCCAATCACCCAGTCTGTCCAAATCGCTCTGGAGCTTCCTGGTCTCCTCCTCTGAGCCCACCCCCCCTCCTAGTTTAGTGTCGTCTGCAAATTTGGAAATGCTGCATTCGACTCCCTGATCCAGGTCATTAATATAAATTGTGAACAGCTGGGGACCCAGGACAGATCCCTGTGGTACCCCACTTGTTACTGCCTGCCATTCAGAAAATGAGCCGTTTATTCCAACTCTCTGTTTTCTATCTGACAGCCAGTTCTCTATCCACGTCAATACTTTCCCCTTTATCCCATGAGCTTCAATTTTCCATGCTAATCTTTTATGTGGGACCTTATCGAAGGCCTTTTGGAAGTCCAGGTACACCACATCTACTGGCTCTCCCCCATCTATTTTACCAGTTACTCCCTCAAAAAATTCCAATAGATTAGTCAAGCACGATTTACCCTTTGTAAATCCATGTTGACTCTGTCCTATCCTGTCCCCATTTGCTAAGTGCTCGGCTATTTCATCCTTAATGATGGACTCCAGCATTTTGCCCACAACTGATGTAAGGCTTACAGGTCTGTAATTACCTGCTTTTTCCCTACCCCCCTTTTTGAATAGTGGGGTAACGTTAGCTACCCTCCAATCCATGGGCACTGTTCCCGAGTCTAATGAATTCTGAAAAATCATGCTTAGTGCATCCGCTATCTCTAGGGCCACCTCCTTCAGTACCCTAGGATGCATGTTATCAGGCCCTGGGGATTTGTCCGCCTTCAATCCCTTTAGCTTCCTTAACACCATATCCTTAGAGATATTGATTTGCGTCAGTTCCTCCTTTGCCAATGTCCCTATTTTTCCCGATATCCCAGGGAGGTTTTTTGTGTCTTCCTTCGTAAAGACTGACCCAAAGTATGCATTTAGTTGGTCTGCCATTTCCTTATTTCCCATTATATATTCCCCCGTATCTGACTGCAATGGACCAACTTTGGTTTTCACCAGTCTTTTCCTCTTGATATACTTATAAAAGCTTTTGGAGTTAGTTTTTATATTTTCCGCCAGCTTGCTTTCGTAAGCTATTTTGCCCTTCTTGATTAAGCCCTTTGCCCTCCTTTGCTCTATCTTAAACTGTTCCCAATCTTCCGCTCTGGCGCGTTTTTTGGCTATTTTATACGCCCTATCTTTGGATTTTATGCTGTCTCTAATTTCCCCTGTTATCCACGGTTGAGTCACCTTTTTAGATTTCCTTTTATGCCAGATTGGTATAAACAATTTTTGCAATTTTGTCATTCTATCTTTAAATGCTTGCCATTGTTTATCTACCTCCAGTCCTCCCAGGAACGTTGTCCAATCAGACCTACTCAGTTCCCGTCTAATGGCATCATAATTCCCCTTGTTTAAATTCAGGACCTGAGTCTCTGAGTCAATTTCTTCGCTCTCCATTTCGAGTGAGAAATCGATCATGTTATGATCGCTCTGACCCAAGGGTCCCCGTACAACAAGATTACTAATTAGTCCCTTCTCATTGCACAGTACCCAGTCCAATATAGCCAATATAAAAGGGGTTATTATTGTTACACCCCTGGGTTAGGCTATCATATAAGTAGATATTGTGCAATATGAGTTTACTCCGCCACATTATGGGAGCAACTGATGCTACTAAACTTCAGAAGGTATCGACGGCAGACATGAATTTATAGCATTGTCTGTAGTTCTACACTGCCCCATTACCACAAACATTTTATATACTTGGGGGGGAAAAATTGAGTTGCGCCCCCTTTGGGGCGCTAACTTCGCCGGGGCGCTAAACACCCCGGAAAAATTAGCGCCCCCGCGGCTGAAATTGAGTGGTAGCACCCCAAGAGGGAAGCGGGGCGCTACAGGAAGCACCCCGCTTCCCTCTTGCGATGCTGAGAGAGAATATCGCGGGTGCTGCAGCACGTCGCGCTGCAGTATTGCAAGCCTTCCTCCCTTTCTTAAAGGGGAGGGACCTTGCGCAGCGCGACCCGGGGCCCAGCTGGGTCACCGGGGATCGGAGTGCTGGCAAAAGAGCCCGGCACTCGATAAGTGCTGGGCTCATGGAGTGCAGCCGGCACTCCGCGGGGGGGCAGGTCAGGAGGCCGGCGATGGCAGCAGAGGCAGGTGCTGGCAGGCAGCCAGCAACAAAAATGGCCGCCCGGCACCTCGCCTTTAAATAGCACCGCCCCGGCCGCAGGTAGGCCCCCCCTGACCCCGTCAGACATAGCATCCGGCGGTAAGTCAGGGGGCGCTACCGAAGATCGCGCCACAGGGCACTAATGGTTACCGCCGCCTTCCTCTTAGGGCGCTAACGGGAAGCGCAAAGCAACCAAATCTTTCCCCCTTGGTCTTAATAATTTTAAATATTGAATCCTATCCTCTCTAAGTGTATGTCTCTCCAGCCAATCCAAGTCATGATGCGGAGATGCCGGTGTTGGACTGGGGTGGACAAAAATTAGAAGTCGCACAACACCAGGTTATAGTCCAGCAGTTTTATTTAAAATTACGAGCTTGCGGAGCTGCTGCCCCTTCACCTGATGAAGGGGCAGCAGCTCCGAAAGCTCGTCATTTTAAATAAAACTGTTGGACTATAACCTGGTGTTGTGCGACTTCTCATTTTCAGCAAATCGAAACCCAAGGCATGAAGTCTAGCTTCATAGTTTCATGTCCTTAGGCTGGGTGACCATCCTTGCCCTTCTCTGTACTTTCTCTGCAAGCTATGAGAAGCAAGTGGAGAATATGATAGGCCAGAAAAGAGTGGAGTTGAGCCTCAGTGGGATATGAGCCTTTGAGGGAGTTCAGCTTTTGAGATGCAATTGGACAATAGTGTTTGTTTTTTCCATAATTAATACTTGTGTGAAGTGAAAAACGTTAATTCTTGTGGGAGTTTAGTGCTAGTGGGACTTCAGGCTAACACTTCCGACATTTTTAACTGAGGTGCAAACAGACTGCACTGCAGGGAACCCTAGTGATGTTTTCCGAGTACAATATGTAGGCCATGATGGATCTTCAGTGTATCCAGGAGCAGCACTAAGTATTGGAAAATTGAGTCTTTGGAGCAGAGGATCTCCATATTTGAGCGGCATTTGGCCATACTTTGTGGCAACACAAACGACAAGACTTTCTGGATTGTACTCTCTGAATGTGGTCACCAAGTTATAGCATAGTAGGTATGTGAATGCATAAAGCAGTCAAGTAAAAATATCAGAGCGTTGGAAGCGTTAGTAATTATGGAGAAATATAATATAGTAGCTATAATGGTGATGTGGCTTAAGTTTGGATAGGACTGGGAACTTAATATTTCTGGTTATTACATTTTCAGGAGAGATAGAGAGGGGGATAAAGGGAAGATAGAAGCATTAGTGAAGGTTTCTAACACATAACTAAAGCATAAGGATATCCTGCAGGGTTATGTTAAGACAGAATCCATATGGACAGAGTTAAGACATAGGAAAGGAAACGGTAGAATTCTTGATTTGCATTACAGGCCACCAAACAGTGAAGATGAGATAGATCTGCAGACAGTTCATAGAGTAATGTAAGAACAACAGTGCAATAATATTGAGTGATTTTTAACTATCCCAAGCTGGACTGGAATGAAGATACTGCATGTGTTCAAAATGCAAAATGATTTTTAGAATCCAGAACTGCTTTTTAGATCATTGTTTCTAGTCCAACAAGCAAAGAAGCATTGCTTGATTTAGATCTGGGAAATGAAGTGGAGCGAATAACTGAGGTGAGAGTAGAAGACCAATTGAGAACTAGTGACCACAACATCATTAGGTTCAATGTAAGAAAATGACAGTGTCATAGATGAGGGTGCTGTACTGGGAAAAGGCAAAGTTCAGCAAGATAAAAGGAGATCTAGCCCAACTAATTGGGTGGAAAAGTTAACAAATTGATGGATTAATAGTGGAAAATTTTCAAATATGAGATGGCTAGAGTATGAAATAATTATACTCCTATAAAGTGCAAATTGGGTGCATCAAAAACAGTTCTGTGGATTAAAAGTGAGATTAAAACTAAACTGAAATTTAAAAGGGAAACATATGATAAAGTTAGGGCTAACAATACTAAAGATAATTCTGAGGAATATAGAAAGTGTAGTAGGCGTGAAAACGGAGATTAGAAGGGCTAAAAAGAAATAAGAAAAAAAATTAGCAAATAACATACAAGGAATTAGTATAAGCTTTTATAAGCATATAAAAAGTAAATAAATGGTTAAAGAGTGTGGGACTACTCAGGAATGAAGGCGAAAGACTAATTGTGGAGGATCAAAGTATGGCAGAGATGTTAAATATTTTGCATTGTTTTTCACAAATGATAAGTGTACTAAAGGAGGATATGGAACAATTGATGGAGCTAACTATAAGAAAGGAATAGGTCTGATAACATCAGCAGATCTTAATGTGGATAGGTCACCACACCCTACTAACATGCATCCTAGGCTAGTGAGAGAGGAGATAACAGAGGCTCTCGCCACAATTTTTAAATCATCCTGATTATGCAAATTGTGCCAAGGCAGCCAAATGCCCATTTTGGAAGGGAGAGGACTTTGCAGTCGACACCGCTCCCTCCCATTAGGCCATGCTAACCCAACTTTGTTGAGCCTTAACTCAGTTTGAGGACTTGTAGTAAAATGTACCCCGGATCCTCACAGCCCTGTGACTCCTTTAATGTTGTCTCTGCTTCTTCTGGTGCTGCACCGGAATTTCCCTTGGTGACAGGGGCGAGCTGTTGCTTGTTGGTGGCGATCCAGCCAGGAACCTGGCCTGTATAGGCACAAATCCTGCCCCAACCCTTCTCTGGTGGGAAATAGAGAATCCAGGCCTTAGTGCCAGGAGTAATCTGAAGTTGACATGCATCGACATATGCAATGCAGTTATTTTCAATCTTCTATCTACTTGTTCAGTAAAAATTATTTTATTCACATTTTTTCGATACCATCTGTGATGTGGGGTGAGCTGCAATTGTTCATACAGCAGAACATTTTTAACACTTCATCCATGATTATTTATCATTACAAAGTTTATTTAATTTTGAATAATATGGACAGTGTTTGATTAGCAAGTGTAACTATTAAACTGCATTTAACTAGTTTGAAATAATGGTTTTCATAAAATAAAGAGGCCCTGCAAATCCCACTGGGTCACTGCAGAGCTTTGCCACACCCTACAGCACAAAGGGGGAGAAATTCAGTATCGCCCCATTTGGGGCGCAATTATCAGCCGGGCGCAAAGAGTAGCGCCTGGCGCTAATTATCGCCACTGACTGGAAACTTGACTTTTATCGCCCCTGGAGGTGATTGGAGCGCTAAATCAGGCGCTTCACACCTGTCTTAAGGCGCAAAGGCTGAGGAGCGAGGCGCTACCTCAGAGCGCTGGCGAAGCTCATGTGATGTCAGTCAGCAATGGAACACACACACAATGGCACCGGCCAGTTCTTAAAGGGGAGGGTTGATCTTGCTTTCCATCCACATCCTGCTCATTGCAGTCTTGAATCTCGGCCTGGAGAGACCTGCACATCAAATCTGCTGGAAAGAACAATGGAGAGTACCAGGGAAAGAGCTCAGTGTGCATCCCCCACAGTCTCTTCTAAATCGATACAAGGAAGGGCAAATCAAAATGAACCTGCAAAGTGCTGCTCAGTATCCAAAACTCATCACACAGCGTTGAATCTCTCCAGAAGTCTCTCCCTTCTCTCTCAGAAAGCGTGGTTCAAAAAGTCGCCAACAATAAAAAGCAGGACGCGGTCGCCTTTAAATAACGCTCCCCCAGTCCCTTCCTGACTGCAAAACGCTCCCCTCAACCTGTCGTTGCTAGCGGCAGGCGGTAAGGCAGGGGGCGCCACTCAATATCCGCTCTGGGGCGATACCGGGGCGTTGCGCACTCGACTGACGTCACGATCTGCCGGCACAGGAGATCGTGGCGGTAGTGTTTAGCGCCGCCGCAAAATGTCTAGTTAATTTCGCAAGCGGCGCAAACATCGCCGCGCCCGGGTGCTAGATGCTTTGCGCCCCATTAGCGCCCTCTTAAGGCGCTAACGGGAGGCGCAACCAACTGAATTTTTCCCCCAATATGTTTTACTTTTCTTTTCACTTTCATTGGTAACATGAGGGAAATGAGTTCTACTGCTGCTGTTGACAAGATTTGCTACTGTCTCGTGACAAAAACCTGCACTTATTCAAAATTCAGAAAGGAGGATTTACAACAACTTTTTAATTTAATGTTGGATGTTGGCACATTTAAAGAGATCACAGTTGCATCACTGCTGAAAATTGATGCTTTTTTTATTAGTGTCCTCTAAATAGTACGTGAACTGGTGTCTGTGAAATGTAGCAAACAGCACCACAGATGAATGTGCACCTTCTGTCTGCAAAATATCATATTTCTTACTGCTACCTGACTTTATTGATGTTCTGTGAGTTGAAGAGTGATGCTGGCAAATATCGTCAAACTTTCCAGCATGGTTAATCAGCAGATCAACCTTGTAACTGACATTTTATAATATTGTATATCGAGTAGTGACTGTAACCGTGTCAATATCACTTCTTCTAGTCTAAGGAAGATAAATATGGAAGGAGTAGCTTACTTGGGACATAAATATAAACGCATATATGTAGCTCTGCGGCAATTTTCTTGGTCATTCTAATGCATTAAAAAAAATGCTTTCCTGTAAAGAGCTTCAAACTTCAGAGAGTACGCCTGCTGTGAAACTCCATTCCTGTACAGATATGATCCAACATCAAAAGTCAACCAATTCCTGATTAGATCATGAACTGCATAACCTGGATGTGACAACTTTATAACAGAGTTCTCAGAGAAACCCCATAGTCTGTTAGTAATATTTTTTTTCTGTGTACTGCTCTGGAACCTTCTAAAACTGCTGTGAAATATTTCAGCTTTCTTTATGTTGTTACTGCCTTCTGGATCACAATCGATCCCTACTATAGTGACTCCAGTACATCAAGAAAATGAGGGACTCTAAATTAATTTTTTCCAGATAAACAATTATTTTTCTGTTGTCTTAATGGAAGCTTCATTGTTGTAATTACAAGAGCTCATACTTCAATAAGTTAAATCCATGATAACTATGCTCCTGGGATTCCCCCCTTAACTTGCTCAGTAAGTAAATGCAAAGCTTGGTGTGGTACTCATTGATACAGACCAGAAAGCTCCCAAGCTTGGTCTCTGCTCTTTATTGAATTCACCTACCTGAACTAGAGTGCAGTAAAGCTGCTGCAATTGGCTTCAGTGAGCGAAGGATGGGAAAAATAACCCAGGACTCAAATTCTTATCAGTAACCAAGAAGAGCCCGATATGATGCCCCAACTCTCCACTTGTTGAATAGTGTGCCAACGTGCACAGTATACTGCTCACTCGCACATGAAGAATGGCCACGTAGAGAGCTGTCACTGCCTGTGGAAACTTCCTTTTCATGAAGCAAAGGTTTCAGGAGCGGAGGACAAAAATGTAAAAAAAACACTTTGCCAATTCACTTACGTTTGTAATAATGAAATTTGAAAGTACCTAATGTGGCTTGGCAACTATGAGGATCCCGTGCTGAAGGTACAATCTGATGGGTCAGATGATTGCACCAAATCAATACAAAGTGATAACATTATAGCTCAAGGCTGTCTGTCATGGATAAAATTCATGGGTAAAATTGGTGTAATGATAGTGCTTCAGAGACAACAAATACTCAGGCAAAGTTGCTGAATTTCTCATGAAAAGTGAAGTTACTTGTGTCACAAATATGATAAAGTTATCATACACTTAAGTCACAAGGAAATGCACCATAAATAAATACTATTCACATCTCCACTCCCTGAATAACAGCCACCATCTCCTCTAGCAAGATGTTCTTTGAGTTGAATTTTGGTTTGTCAGTCTCCAGAAAATCCAATCTGCATTTATAAAAGGGATTACATGGGGTTCCAAACTTTTCCTTAATTTCTGCAGAGGATTTAAGGGAGTTAATTTTAACCGAACCCACCGGGTGGGAAACTGCCTGGATTGGATCAGCCACCCGTTTTACACCCTGCCGCTCGACTTCAATGGAAAGTAAAATTGGGCAGGGTGTAAAATCAGGCGGCCGATCTGATCCTGTCAGTCTTTCCACTCAGTTTGTGATTGTGCTGATGCCTTATTTGGACGCGGCACTAAAATCTGAGTCCTAGTTGGCTATTGGGAAACTGGAGTTGTTCCAAACTGGTATTAGCTAAGATAACGACACAGGTATCCCTTGAAGACCTGGCGGGGGGGATCCCCCCTCCTACTCTATAAATCTTGTTTTAGGGGCACTTTATAAAAAAGGCAAAATAACAATCATCCGAATCTTGGTATAGAATGTCAGCTGTGGGAATTGGAGCTGATAGGAAGTAATTGTTTATTATGAATTATTATTGTGCTTTGACTGATGTTGTAGCTATCAGCCAGTCAGGCTTTATGATAGACCTAGTCTTAGACATGTGTGCAATTGTTCATGAGAATCACATATTGAAAAGTGTGTCTAGTGTCATACATGACTATGATGGTAGTTGCATAATGGGTACTCTCTGCAATTTAATTAAAATGTTGTTTTTCTAATAAATCATAATAATTCAGATTATTATTTCTGATGGTGCCGCAGTCTAACTCTAGAAATTTAGTAGCATCTGGCTAAATGCTGTATGTGCCTGGTAATTTTGTTGTATTAACAGAATTTATGTGACTCTCACACTTGAAACTAACTTCCAAAGAGTTTGAGGAGTATTGCATGAATGGTTATCTGCAAATGTTCCCGGTAGATTGCCTGAAATAGGATGATTGCCTTCTGAAGTCTTTAATCCAGGATCCTTACCATCATCCAGAATTCATCATTGCTTAAATGCTGGGATGGTAGTGTAAATACAGTAATAAGAGGTTAGCCTGGGACAGGAAACAAATGACAGGACAGGTAATCCCCGTGGAGGAAAGTCACCTTTGTCAATTCATCTAGAATTTCAATTTGTTGGCTAGGAATTGGGAAGAACACTTGAATCAATGGCACAGAAATTTTCCAAAATATTTTCAATTGTTTTTCTTGTGCTTCCCTCTTCCATCTCGTTTTTTGGAAACATTTTGCCTATTTGTTACAAATAATTTTGTAGTCCAAAGCAACTTTTGTGATGTTCATTCCTGTCTATTTTCCATAACAAACCAGTGCATATATTCGCCTTTACATTCACTTGTAGGTTCATCAGAATCTCACCATGTCTTCTACATGAATAGAACAGTGTCTCTGAATTTAAACCATCTTGGAATAAAACAACATCCTGAGAACTAGAATATTAAAAGTCTAGTATTCTCATTCTCCTTGGTAATAGAATGTTGTCTGAGCCGTAAGGAGTTTAACGTAAAATAACTAAATGCTCAATGAGCACTTTCGTCTGAGCAATCTGGTTAGTTATTGCTTAAATGGATAACCTACAGGTAGACCTAGCTTTTATCCATTTAATTACTTTGTAGAAGGAAAGCAGAAGAATCTAGAACATAGTACATTAAAATGTTTACATCTGCAAGCACTTCCTGTCAGCTTTTATCATTATAAATTCCTATGTCCCCATTTATAACGGTACCAGTTTATGTAAACTTGTCATACTGTGAGAAGTCGCACAACACCAGGTTATAGTCCAACAGCTTTATTTGAAATCACAAGCTTTCGGAGCGCTGCTCCTTCGTCAGGTGGAGCTGTTTCAAATAAAGCTGTTGGACTATAACCTGGTGTTGTGCGACTTCTCACTTTTGTCCACCCCAGTCCAACACCGGCATCTCCGCATCATTGTCATACTGTAATTATGCTCTTCCTCTACCAGAGGAGCAGCAGAGCCAGGGAATCATGGATTTCTGCTGAAATATAAACAGAAAATGCTGGAAATACTCAGCAGGTCAGGCAGCATCGGTGGAGAGAGAAACGGAGTTAATAGCAGAAATATGAGGTGCTGTCCCTTGAGCTTCATTGGAACAGTGTAGGAGGCCAATGCAGAGAGGTCAGAGTGGGACAGAGAATTAAAATGGCAAGCAACCGGAAGCTCAGGGTCTCACTTGTTGATTGGACGGAGGTGTCCAGCAAAGTGATCACCCAATCTGCATTTGGTCTCCCCAATGTAGAGGAACAGCACCTCATCTTTTGATTGGCACTTTACAACCTTCCGGACTTAACATTGAGTTCAACAATTTCAGATCATAGCCACTGCTCCCGTTTTTTTCAGGCAGCAGGTGCTGGTAATGATTCTGCTGTTGCCATTTACAGCTCCCCTCGACCCATCTTTTGTTTCGTTACTTATCCCATTACCACCCCCTTTTGCATTGCACCATCATCCCTTTTGTCATTTAATCTCTCCTGCCTTCCACCCTATCACAGACCTTCCCTTTTGTTCTTTTCTCTCCTCCCCCTGTATCCCTGCCTCTGCACTTGCTTAAAAACATGTAACATTTTCCAGTTCTGACGAAAGGTCACCGACCTGAAACGTTAACTCTGTTTCTCTTGCCACCGATGCTACCTGATCTGCTGAATATTTCTAGCATTTTCTGTTTATATTTCAGCATGTATCCATGATTCCCTGGCTCTCCAGGAGTGCCAGGGCTACAATGTCAGATGCTAGCAGTCAGTGTAGAGCTGCCGGCAGCCTAATGTGTGCTGAGCAATTATCTAGCGAGGGGACAGGGTGCCTTCTCTTCACCCATATCAGATGGATTCTATGTAGCTGGAACACTGCTGAGGCACTCCAGCTGCATTATTTTTGTTCGTGAGCAAGCCACAAGAGATATGAACAGATGGACAGCAAAATGACTGGCTGGTCCATCGAGCCTGTCCAAAACAGTCACAATGCAACAAAGCGTCTTAGTGTTCCTTCCCAATGGTAGTCATGTAATCTCCTGAGAGAGGCAAAATACTGTAACAAAAATCCCTCGGCCAATTCAGAGCCAAGAAAATCTGCAATATTCCTCTTCAACCACCTAATGCGATCAAAAACAAGTTCCAGAAGAGATATCAACCCTAGACCCACCAAGCTTCTGGACACGGTGATATTAGTCACAGTGAGGAACTTGTCCAGTACCTTTTTCAACTGTTGCAGCGAATCCGCACTCACTATTTGAGCTGACAGGTTGTTCCAGGCATCAACACTGTGCAGCTTATAGGCATGACCCCTCGTTTTCCCTAACCTATCTAGCTGAAATTGTCTATCCACACAGATGCAGTCTACTCCCTTCAACATTTTATATACTTCAGTTAAATCTCCCTGAAGCCTACGCTTTTCTAGAGTAATGAGGCTCAGCTCTCTATTATGATAACTAAGGACTTTTAGGCCCACGATCATTCTAGTAGCCCTTTTCAAAATGCCTCAATATCACCCACCATGTGAGAAGACCAAAACTGGACACAGTATTTCAGATGAGATCTAACTTGTACAAGGACACTATAGTTATTTCAGTTTTATACTGGATTGTCCTACCTATGCATCCTAGTACTCAATTTGCCTTAGCAATAGCTTTTCGGCACTGATCATGCACCTGCAGAGACCTGGGGGTAAAAATTCAGTTGGTTGCACCTCCCGTTAGCGCCTTAAGAGGGCGCTAATGGGGCGCAAAGCCGCTAACGCCCGGGCGCAGCGATGTTTGCGCCGCTCGGGAACTTAACTTGACATTGTGCGGCGGCGCTAAAACTTACCGCTGCGACCACCTGCGCGCGCAGATTGTGACGTCATTCCATGGTGCAACGCCCTTGTGGCGCCCCGGAGCGGAAATTGAGTGGCGCCCCCTGCCTTACCGCCTGGCGCTTCCAACGACCAGAAGACTGGAACGCTATCAATCGCTGTGGGGCTGGGGGGGGGCGCTATTTAAAGGGGGCCTCTTCCTGTCTTTTATTGTTGGTGGCATTTTTGAACTACGCATTCTGAGAGAGAGAGGGAGAGACTTCTGGAGAGATTCAACGTTGTGTGAAGGAGTTTTGGGTACTGAGCAGCACTTTGCAGGTTCATTTTGATTTGCCATTCCTTGTATCGATTTAGCAGAGACTGTGGGAGCTGCACTCTGAGCTCTTTGCCTGGTACTCTCCATTGTTCTTTCCAGCACATTTGATGTGCAAGTCTCTCCAGGCCGAGATTCAAGGCTGCAATGAACAGGATGTGGATGGAAAGCAAGATTAACCATCCCCTTTAAGAACTGGCCCGTGCCATTGTGTGTGTGTTCCATTGCTGACTGACATTACATGAGCTTCGCCAGCGCTCTGAGTTAGCGCCTCGCTCCTCGGCCTTTGCGCCTTAAGACAGGTGTGCAGCGCCTGATTTAGCGCTCCACTCACCTCCCGGGGCGGTAAAAGTGAAGTTTCCAGTCAGTGCCGATAATTAGCGCCAGGCGCTAATATTTGCGTCCAGACGATATTTGCGCCCCAAATGGGGCGCGACCTAATTTCTACCCCCTGTACTTTAATGGCGAGGCCCCCTTCTTGCTTGATAAACTTTAATTCGGTACCAAGCATGGTATATACATGCTTGGCATTAGTCCCACTCACGTGTGTGGCACTGCATTTATGTACATTAAAAGACATCTGCCAGAAGCGGGCCCAATCCCCCATCGCATCTAGATCAGATTGTAGCTTTCTTTTTTCATCGAGGGTCCTGACACTAGCACAGATCTTCAAGTCGTCCGCGAACTTGTGGACTGAACCCACAACACCTTCATCTAGATTATTATTATAGATCGTGAAGAACAACAGTCCCAACTCGGTGCCCAGTGGGACTGCATGCAGTAGCACTTCTATTATTAACAAACTCTGCCTGCATAAAATTAAACAATTCCCTATCCAATCCAGGATCTTCCCTCTTATTTCACAGGGTTATCATACAAAGTAACCTGATCAATTGATATATATTATTAGGCTAGAAATTACTTTTGCCGATATTGGTGGACAAACCCTTAATGCATTTGTGTAGCAATCAGCTGTCTGCTTTTTTAATGGAGGCATTAACCCATTAAGAACATAAGAAATAAGAGCAGGAGTAGGCCATACGGCCCCTCAAGCCTGCTCCGCCATTCAATAAGATCATGGCTGATCATCGACCTCAACTCCACTTTCCCGCCCAATCTCCATATCCCTTGATTTCCCTCGAGTCCAAAAATCTATCTATCTCAGCCTTGAATATACTCAAAGACTCAGCATTCACAGCCCCTCTGGGGCAGAGAATTCCAAAGATTCACAACCCTCTGAGTGAAGAAATTCCTCCTCATCTCAGTCTTAAATGGCCTACCCCTTATCCTGCGACTATGCCCCCTAGTTCTAGACACTCCAGCCAGGGGGAACAACCTCTCAGCATATACCCTGTCAATCCCCTTCAGAATCTTGTATATTTCAATGAGATCACCTCTCATTCTTCTAAACTCCAGAGAGTATAGGCCCATTCTACACAATCTTTCATCATAGGACAGCCCTCTCATCCCAGGAATCAATCTAGTGAACCTTCGTTGCACCGCCTTCAAGGCAAGTATATCCTTCCTTAGATAAGGAGACCAAAACTGTGCACAGTACTCCAGGTGTGGTCTCACCAAGGCCCTGTACAATTGTAGTAAGACTTCCTTACTCTTATACTCCAACCCCCTTGCAATAAAGGCCAACATGCCATTTGCCTTCCTTATTGCTTGCTGTACCTGCATGCTAGCTTTCTGTGTTTCTTGCACGAGGACACCCAAATCTCTCTCAGCACCAACATTTGAAAGTTTCTCACCATTTAAAAAATATTCTGTTTTTCTATTCTTCCTACCAAAGTGAATAACCTCACATTTCCCTACATTATACTCCATCTGCCACCTTACTGCCCACTCACTTAGTCTATCTATATCCCTTTGCAGACTCTTTGTGTTCCCCTCACAGCTTACTGTCCCACCTAGCTTTGTATCATCAGCAAACTTGGATACATTATACTCGGTCCCTTCATCTAGGTTATTAATATAGATTGTAAATAGCTGAGGCCCCAACACTGATCCTTGCGGCACCCCACTAGTTACAGCCTGCCAACCTGAAAAAGATCTGTTTATCCCTACTCTCTGTTTTCTGTCCGTTAACCAATCCTCTATCCATGCTACTATATTACTCCCAATCCCATGAGCCCTAATCTTGTGTAATATCTTTTATGTGGCACCTTATCAAATGCCTTTTGGAAATCCAAATATACTGCATCCACTGGTTCCCCTTTATCTACCCTGCTAGTTGCATCCTCAAAAAACTCTAATAAATTTGTCAAACACGATTTCCCTTTCATAAAACCATGTTGACTCTGCCTAATCATGTTATGATTCTTTTCATAGGGTTAACACCTCCTTTAAAACAATGTCATACAAACATATCAAGTGTTCATCCAGTAATATAGCCAACAGTAATTTCAAGGATCTAATATTAGATTGAATATTTTGGAATTTTGTTTTGTTGCCTTTTAGGGTTGAAGGTAAAAATTTTAGAGTTCTTTCTTCTTGGAAGTATTCCTCACCTACCTTGGGAGATTGAGCACCCTGGGGAGTGTCCTCACCAGTGCAAATTTTACATGGTCTGTTGGAACAAACTAACTCATTTTGACTGAATTGCCTTTTCTTGATCCACATTTTCTTATGTTCTTGCATGGTTGACTGAGAAAGCACCAGTAGAAGATGTTGTATGCATTCTGTGATCTTCGATAGAATACTTCTGAGTCTGTCTTTATCCAGAAGCATTTAAGAGGTACAGCTAAGGCTAATATAAATGTATTGCCTTGTCTTTCATATGTAGGTTTGAGGATGCATGCCAATGTGGAGTGTTTTGAGCAGTTAACCGAGAGTAATGTCAAATTTATAGCATAAGGCACAGATTTGCATAGTATAACAATCATTTAATGCTGAGCTTTGCAGGATGATTCATGCTATTATTATTTTCATTAGGGAATTGTGAATGTGTGGTGATATGATCTGAAGAGTTTTACATATCACTCACCAAACCCTCTGTAAATAACGGGTGGCTTGCAGTTCCTAAATGTTTTCTTTAGATTAGACATTACATTTTGTAACTTTTTAATGGCTGAGGAACGAATTAGTGGGGAAATCACTCGGTTGTAAAGGATGGTGGAACTGCTTTGTGCATCTGAATGATAGCTTCATCCGTTTTTATCGTGAGCAACACCTGGAGAGGTTGTTAAGAGAATTTGAATGCATAATTTGGCTTAAACCTGACGAAATGTCACTGAGGACAGCTGTAACAGAAATTTCTTTGTAATGTTACATCAACCTGTACATTTTCACTGACCTGTCGACACGGCAGACAAATATTCACACTCACAGCTCTATATAGCTGATAGCAGATAACCATATTTTGCTGGTTCTCTTCTGATCTTGTGCATTGCTAAGATATTGCTAAGTCTGTAAATAGGTTAAATGAGAAGTGTTTTATGTTCAAAAGCAGACAGCACAAAAAGTCTCAAAGGTGCCAAACAAAGAGTTTAGTCAAAGCTTCAAACATTCAGGATTCAGACCTTTCGTCTTCATCATGTGCATGTGATTATCAGAGAAGCCAAACACACACAGTTTTATGATTGAACTTACTAAATCAAATTAAATGTATTTGGCCTCAACCTTCAAAGTAAAGCAGACTGAAAAAGAGATGATACGGCACCTAAAGGGCAGACTGAGCAGAACTGCCGCAGTAATCTCGTTCTGCTTCAGAAGGCATAACTGTTGATTGGTGTGTTATTTATGTTGGCGGAATGAAGAACACAAATAGAAAACTGTCACGGTGTTCCCACAGCTAAAGGAATTACTTGCTTTAAAACCTGTAGAAATCCTTGCTGTAACTCGATATAGGTTCTAACTAATGCATTAGAGAACTACACTGCCTCGTGTTTTGTCTTTTAGAATAAACTCTGCAGAAAAGAAAGCAACTGGTAATAAATATTTTAAACACTTTCAGAAGACCCTGGAATCCAGACGTGTATGTCTGATAATTTTCCTTTATTTTCATTAAACCCTCAAAAATTGCATCCAATTTTTCCTCCCTCCCTAAAGGCTATTGCATTTGCTTGAACACTTTTGCTGTCAATGTAAAGGTTTTCTACCTTGTAGATAACAGTTTTAATTGGACAGATTTGATAATGAACTCATTTATTTTGAGCACTCAACATACATCAACACCAAGATGTAGCTATTTTACACTTTTAAACGTGGTTCTTTGAGTCAAAATATTCCTGTGTATGTCTGGTTATATTCACGTCTATAAGAATAACTGCCATTGCCTTGAAGAGTATGAACCTAAGCAGCAGAACAGTATATATTGGAAATAACACCCTGCTTGTGTAGTGCGTTTAAGAGCTGTAAACTTGGCATTGTGACAGCTTTATAAAGAGCTCCTTTGTGCTCCAGTCTTGCAACACACTCCAAGGCAGCTGTACCAGATCAGTATTTTCTTTTAAATAATCACTAGTCTGGTGTTTCCTTTTATATTGATTACTAATACTTTTGTAGTGAAAAATTCTATTTCATATCATCTTTACATATAAAAAACTTGCATTGAAACTGTGCGTGCATGAACGGTTTTATATTCCACAAAACACTGTATTTTGTTTTTATTTATACCTACATCTTTCTCCACGCCAAGTAAATTGGAAGAATTACATTTTCTTTTATGAGCTACTATTCCAAACTTTTAGCCCTCCGAATCCACTGGGGTTCTGCCGGTCACCTGCTGTAACTCCGGTGGGAGACCAAAGCAGCTACTGGAAAAAGGCAGGGACCCAGTTGCGCCAGGTCTCTACCATTTCCTGGATCTTTCAACATACCTTGTAAGGGGCAGAACCTCCGCCCGCACCTTACAGGGCATGCCTTAGGGGACCAAATCCAGGAGCAGGGATTCCCTGCGCCGTGAGTTCTAGCTTGTCTGGCGCAGTCGGGACTTGGCGTATCTCTGGAGACCAGTATGCCAAGTGAACTGAGGCGCACTGGTCAGATGGATAAAAGTGGGCCCGCTTTGGGGGGATCCAAGTCAGGGAAGAAGCCTAGGCTTGATGAGCAGCACATCACCAAGTGTGTGAGTGCATTGCCACCACCCTCATGACTGCAGCACAGATACACACCATACGCCATCAAGTGATGTTTCCTCCAGTTGGAAATGCAGAGTTTCAGCAGTAGCTGTTCTCCTCTCTACAACCCAAACAAAGTAAGTGCCAAACCCTGAGTGTATGAATGTACACCTTGCCTTCCAGGTAGTACCTTTCATAGTCTGTTATCCCACGCCTCAGAGTTTGCTCATCAGCTGTAGGATGAAGAAGAATCTAAACAGGACAGCACGTGACAGACCACCCACCTTTAATGTTCTACAAACCCAATGCCATGTGCCAGGCTTACTCATCACCAGCTGAATCATCCAGATCCCTATATAAAGAGCTTTGGCTGAGAGGCATGCCTGATATGAGGCTGCATTCCCCACCAGTATACTGAGGAGAAAGCTGGAGCTCCTTCTCTCTGTAATTGTTTCTTCTTGGGGCCTCAAATAGACCTTATAGTTTGGTCCTGTATCTCTGATGGGTTGAAGAAAGCTTTTCTGTTGCATGCATAAAAGTTTTAAACCAGAAAGGAGAACTTTCGGGACATTTGTATTAGATTTCACTGGCTTAGCCTGTATTGGGACACTACTGTCAGTGAAGACTCTTTGCCCCTTCTCATCATTAGCCCAAAGATTCTGTGACCAATCTGAAGTTTGCCTCCACCAGAAACCTGAGTACTGATTTGAATCTATAATTTCAAAACCTGCCCCTTGTAGCTTCCAAACAATAACTTTCAGATCCATTACTGAGCTTTGCAGAACCATAATACAACATTTAGGGCATCCACCCACTATTTAACTCATTGTTCAAGATGGAGAGTGGAGTGCTGTAGGTTGTCGGATGAGTTTGCCAACAACATAACAATATCTACAAAAAGAAGTGCCTTAATTCTTTAAGAAATACCTGGAACAAACTCCCTCAGATCATCCTTTATGACCCCATCCAAGGAATGCTGTCATCATTGAAGACGCCAAATAAAATGGGTGACAATGGAGAATCTTACTTCATACCACTTTCAAGAGAGGTATGATCCGTAAATCTCCCAACTACCCTTTTGTGGATTTTTGAACTAGAGCTCACATCCCAGATAAAAGCCAGGTTTCAGGCATATACTCACAGATCTCCCAGCTTCTTCATGAGGCCTATACGAAGTCTAGGTTGCGAGCCTTGTGAACATGAATGAAATCAATGTCAGCAGGTTTCCCTGAACCTTACGATGTTCCACAATTTTGTACAAAGTCACAACCTGTCCTATGCATTCCACATGAATAAAATCCAGCCAAGTCCTTTTGGATTAGCCTGGATTAACAGTAACCGAAAGAATCACTTTATGTCACGAATGACAGCGAGATTCCACACAAGTGTTGCACCAGGGTTCCTCTTCTGGATAGATACCACAATTATGCTCTGGAACATTGAAAGTATTTGTGCCTCAAGCAGAATCTTAATCCTCAGCCTCAGAAGGGAAACTCCTAGGTGAATTTACAGTTTTTGATGAAAATATATTTATTTGGAAGTGCTTGGCAATCTTATTTTGTTGAGAGAGATAGATTTTTTAATTGTAGGTTTAACTAGCCTTAAATGTAACCCTTGATCATAACAGCACCAGTAATTGTGACCATGAATCTGTTGGATTGTCGTAAAAAATCCAACTGGTTCATTAATGCCCTCCAGGGAAGGAAACCTGCCGTCCTTACCTGGTCTGGCCTATATATGACTCCAGTCCCACACCAATGTGCTTGACTCCTAACTGCCCTCTGAAGTAGCCTAGCAAGCCACTCAATTGTGTCAAATCACTAGAAGGATAAACAAGAATCGAGCCGAACAGACGACTCAGCTGTGACCTAGGCATCGAATCAGGACACGACCGAGGCACATCCCTACAAAGGCCCAGTCGACCCTACAAAGTCATTCGCACTAAAATCTGGGGACTGGTGCCAAAGTTGGAAGAGCTGTCCCACAGAATAGTCAAGCAACAGTCTGACATACTCAAACTGACAGAATCATACCTATCAGCCAAAATCCTAGACTTTCCCATCACCATCCCTCAGGGTGGGAGACTTCAATGTTCATCACCAAGATTGGCTCGATAGTACTAACACTGACGGAGCTGGTCGAGTCCTGAAGTACATAACATCAAACTGCACTTGTGGAAGGTGGTGAGAGAACACGACAAAATAACCTATTTGACTTCGACCTTACCAGTCCACCTGTCGTAGATACGTCTGTGCATGACAGCATTGGTAGGAGTGACCACCGCACAGTCCAAGTCCCATCTTCACCCTGAGGACATCCTCCATCATGCCATGTGGCACTTACCACCATGCTAAATGGGAGAGATTAAGAACAGATCTAGCAGCTCAAAACTGGGCATCCATGAGATGCTATGGGCCATCATCAACAGCAGAATTGCATACCACCACAATCTGTAACCTCCTGGGACCAGCATATTCCTCACTCCTTCATCACTATCAAGACAGGTGACCAACCCTGGTTCACTGAAGAATGTAGAAGGGCATGCGAGGAGCAGCACCAGACACACCTCAAAATGAGATGCCTACCTGGTGAAGGTGCAACACATGCGTGCTAAACAGTGGATGTTATAGAGAGAACTAAGCAATCCTACAACCAGCAGATCAGGTCAAAGCTCTTCAACCTCTCACATCGAGTCGTGAAGGGTGGTGAACAATTAAGCAATTAATGGGAAGAGAAGGCTCTATGGACATCCGCATCCTCAACAATGGCAGAACCCAGCCCATGAATACAAAGGACAAGACTGAAGCATTTGCAACCATCTTCAGCCAGATGTGCCAAATGGATGATCCTATTCAGCCTCCTCCTGAGCTCCCAACCATCATAGATGCCAGTCTTCAGTCAATTTGATTCACTCCACATGACATCAAAAAACAGCTGAGTGCACTGGACACAACAAAGGCTACGGGTCCCGACAAAATCCCAGCTGTAGTACTGAAGATCTGTGCTCCAGAACTAGCCAGCAACTAGCTAAGCTGTTCCAGTACAGCTACACCAATGGCATCAGCCTGACGATGTGGAAAATTTCCCTTGGATGTCCTGTGCACAAAAAGCAGTAAAAATCCAACCCAGCCAATTTCCACCCTATCAACCCACTCTCAATCATCAGCAAAATGATGGAAGGAGTCATCAGCAATGCTATCTAGCGGCACGTACTCACCAATATCGTGCTCACTGATGCTTGGTTTTGGTTCCCCCAGAACCACTCGGTTCTAGACCTCTTTACAGCCTTAGTCTAAACATGGATACAACACCTGAATTGCAGAGATGAGGTGAGAGTGACTGCTCTTGATATCAAGGGAGCATTTGACTGATTGTGGCAACAAGGAGCCCGAGTAAAACTGAAGTCAGTGGGATCGGGGGAAAATTTTCCATGGCTGGAGTCATACCTAACACAAAGGAAGATGGTTCTAGTTGTTGGAGGTCATTCATCTCAGCCCCAGGACATCACTGCAGAAGTTCCTCTGGGCAGCATCCCTGGTCCAACTATCTTCATCTGCTTCATCAATGACCTTCATTCCAAAAGGTCAGAGGTTGATCTGTTCGCTGATGACTACACAGTGTTTGCCTCCATTCACAACTCCTCAGATAATGAAGCAGGCCATGCCTGCATGCAGCAAGACCTGGACAACATCCAGGTTTGGGCTGATAAGTGGCAAGTAACATTCGTGCCACACAAGTGACAGACAATGACCATCTCCAACCATGGAGTGCCTAACTAACTCCCCTTGACATTCAGTGGGTCCCCCACCATCAACATCCGGGGGGTCACCATTGACAAGAAATTCAACATAATCAGTCACATAAAGGCTCTGGCTACTAGAGCAGGTCAGAGGCTGGCTAGTCTGCAGTATGGCTCACCTCCTGAGCCTGCAAAGTCTCTCCACCACCCACAAGGCATAAATCAGGAGTGTGATAATATACCCTCCACTTGCCTGGTTAAGTGCAGTTACAACTCAAGAATCTTGACACAATCCAGGACAAAGCAGTTTGCTTGATCGGCGCTTCATCCACCAGTCTAAACATCCACCCCGTCCTCCACCAGCGTACTGTGGCTGCAGTGTGTATTAGTTACAGGATGCATTGCAGCAACTCGACAAGGATTCTTCGGCACCACCCCCCAAACCAGTGACCTCCATCACCTAGAAGTACAAGGCAGCAGATGCATAAGAACTGCATCACTTCCAAGATCCCCTCCAGTGTCACACATCATCCTGGTTTGGACGTATATTTCCATTCCTTCATCATCTCTGGGTCAAAATCGTGGAACTCCCTACCTAACAGCATTGTGGGAGCATTTTCACCATACAGACGGCAGCGCTTAAAGAAGAAAGGGGAACTATAGATGGGCAATAAATGCCGGCCTTACCAGCAACACTCACATCTCAGGAATGAATAAAACAAATTGTAATTGTAACACAAGATATTCAACTCATTTACTTTTTCCTTATAAATATGTGAAATGTTTCCCTTGTAAATGGTGTAACATTTGTTTTGTTACTGCTTTCACAAAAAAAGTTCTTGGAAGATTGGAATGCTAATTGTATCCTTTATGTTGTAACTATTTGTACTGGAGGGAATTGACTAATTTTTGTTATGCTTTTAACTGCATTCAGTCTTCAAATTGAACCTTTTGAATCTTTATTTCATACTAGCCTATTGCTATCAACTGGAATTGTTTTCCTGATGTGTGCGCGAGCTTGGCTTCACTTTTTCGTCTTAAAATTTCAACAATTGGTCAATATATTAGTGGCAGGGAACTGAACCCAATCAGTACAATCCTGACAGGAGTAATTGTGGTGAGTCTACTTTTTGAAAAGTTATGATACCTCATTGAGCTCAGCAGGGTAGTCTATAGATTTCAGGTAGTGTCATGCTGTGCTCTACATTAAGATTTAGATTAGGAGCTCAAATATTAAATTGTAGAATGTGATCTAGGTGGCTTTTGCAAACTTAATGGCCTGGATTTTCCTTTTGGAAATAAAGTTACTCCCCTAATTGATGAGCTATCACCAAGTAAACCCCCACCCCCAGCTGCTGTTAATGCTGGTGGTAAACAGTTACCATCAAAGAAGAAATGAAGGAATATGGAATGAAGGAATATGGGAATATTACCAACCTGTCTCTTGGTTTTCCTTTCTCTTGTTATTAGCTGACTGTCCTCAACGGTCAGGATTCAAGATATGTTCAAATAGTGTTCCTGGGGGGGAAGAGCAGCTTTTTTCAACTGCTGGGTTGGACTTCCTACTCTCTGCTCGCTTGTGGTGGTAGTGTTGTGTTCCTGCTCTGTACACAAGCAGAACACTGCAGACGTTTATATGAATTTTCTGGTCTATGGAAAGGAAGCCAAACAGTGGGAAGGCTGATTTACCCTATGGCATAACCATAATGCCCACTTAGAGAATAATCCAAGCCGATAAATCTAAAATTCTGATATTCTAAGTTTAAAATAAAGCATATTGAGATATATAGGTGATGCAACTTTGTGAATATTTTGTAAATATACAGATAATACCTATAGACCTCGAATTTTACGATTGCCATATTATTTTCAGAGCTACATGTCACCCAAAATATCAGCCCAGATTTTGCAGTCAGCGGCGAAGGAATGGCGCTCGTCGTTCTCCTCGCTGACAGGTGCCCACAAAGTTTTCTCAGGCTTTTAATTAGAGACTTGCTCTAATCCGGCATCTGATCCAGCTACAGGGCATCCTGGCGTGTGTGAGCAGGGAAAAAAACAGCGAGGCTCTTCAACCAATCAGATTGAAGAATCCTCACTGAGCCACGCAGAGTCTAATCCAGAAAGTGTAAAGCAGGAGGTATAAATTAGATTTAAATCATGTACAGAAAGCGAAATAAAGGTGGGATAGACATATGGGATTAAGAGAAAGAGATAAAAGTGTCAGGCAGAAAAAGTTTTTTAAATTTAAATCTCCATCAATAATTAACTTCTGAAGGAATGAGATTCCACACTTGTAAAATTACATTTTCAGGGCCAGATAGGTTGCTTGGCAGTAATTATCACTTATCACGCCGAAAGAAAATAACTTACTCCTGAATGCACCAGCCCTAACTTTTTCTGGCGTCTTTAGTGGGAAACTAGTGGGCAAGAACCCCTATATCACGTCATTGCATTGATTTCAGTGCTGCGTCTATCGGCGAGGACTATTACAGTGCACCCTGTGGAGGAACGGGGTAACTCTGACAGCAACTTCCGGATTTCCGCATTTAACTGCGCATGTGCGGACGCCAGAAGTTGCTGTCTGATTTACTCTGTAATAATAGTGACGCTGCTTGCCTCACCGTCATTACCTAAGCAAAATCCAGGCCATAATATTAACTTATTACACAAGAATGGAGTTACATCAACTTATGTGTAGTCATGAAAATAATATGGCAGTGATAAAATCCAATTTTTAAAGAGTAATGAAACCTTATAACCCAGCATTGAAAAGCCATGGACAGTATAAAGGATATTTGATATCATTCTAGTTGTTTTATTAAGAATAGCATTGAGCCATAAGTGAGGAACTGGCATCGGCCCAAATAAATAGAGCTCAATAGGGCTTAACTCCTGAGCAATGTAGAATTAAAGTGTTCTATGTACAATGGTTTGTTTTATTTTCCCACTTACTTTTAGAATGATTTAATGAATCATGAAATTGCAAATATTTATTTTTCAAAACCAGTTTCCTTTTGTTCTGTAATGGTGTAGTCACCTACGTTTGTGGAAATTATTTCAATGAAGGTGCTACTGTACACACCTCAAACATTAATGTGAAACCCCGAGTTTGAAGGATCCATTTTACATTATGCACCTCGAAGTTTAAAACTTTTCAACAGAGATATTTTACAAAACGAACACAATTTACAATTGGAATGCAAATAAGGATGAGGAACTATGTGGCTTTGGCATATGCCTATAAAGAGAAATCCTTTCATCACTTCTTTTGATGTTTTGTTCCAGGTTGATCAAATTCAGAAGTAGAGCTGTATCCACTAAAACAGGCCACTTCATCTTCCTTAGATTAGAATTATTTTTCTTATGCTGACATGAAATTAAATAACATTAATGTAGTTTTGTTAATTACATTAATACAGGATAGAAACTAGGTGCTTGATTTCCATCGATACTCATGTATTTTATTTTTTTTAATTATTAATTATTTTTACATTATTTATTTGAGATAAGAAAACAGAAATAGGCTCGCTGAACATTAATGCTTCCTAAATCCTCAGTGGGGGGAGTTTATACAATCTAGCTTTTTGGGCCAGACAACCAAGTGGCTGTACTCCTATTCCTTGGTTTCAATTATATCCCTTAAGCTTGCTAATAGTCCTATCTACATTGACAGCTGGCTGGAAGGTATTTCACAGACAGTGAAAATGGCCCAAGAAGAGGCTCTTTTAAGTGTTCAGGAGCCTCTGTGTGATTGATCTAGTGCTATGGATCAATGGGAAAGTGTCCCTATTCTGGTACTGGGTTCAAAATTGAATTTATATAATTGACAGCTGTCTTTTTCCATCTCATTTTCAATCCTTTCAGCAACTGCAGGGTGCTTATTGTTGAACTGCGCAGAATTTTTTCAAACACCAATGTCATATTCTAAATGATTTGGATGTGAAGCTAGAAATTCCTCCCCCCTCATTGGGTTTATTTTAGAAAGCAGATGGTATTTCAATGTGGCTAAACTCCAAAAGCTAACAGATATAGTGACCTGTTATTTGGATAATTTGGGCTTGTTTAAAATTAACATGAAGAAAGGAGTACTCTCGTATGTAAGCACACACTACTTTTTATCCAAGGGAGATTTGAGATATTTAACAGCACTTTGAGCACATTTCCTCTTAGCAGGTACACACTAAAATAGTAGTTCCTATGCTTTCATTGAGAATACATTTGCTCTTTATCTAGCATTGTATCCTTTTGTGGTTTCATTAATTAAAAGAGTAATAGCTTGCAACAGCTTTAAAATTAACGCTGCCTTAGTGCTAACATCTTGGAATTTGTGATCTATGGAGACAATTAGCAAATGTCAGTTAAAAATCAAGGGTGGGGTGGCACCTTGGCCACCCCACTGACACCCGAGGCCTGTCTGATACAATTTTCAGGCAGGCCTGTAAATGGGCGAGCAGCACGTCCGCCTGTTTTTGTATGGAGGTTGCTGACATATGCAAATCGGGGACCTGTGCCACTTGGAGGGCCCCAATTGCAACTTTCAGGTACAAATGGCACGGAGCATGCATGATGCATGTCCCGCCCATTCGTACCAGGCTTTCAGTGGCCTAACCAGCAGTTCTTAAAGGGACCACTGGAAGCTGGTCCAAAAAGTATTTGTGGGGCCAGGAGCAGCACGAATGCGCTGCCTGATTCCACACAAAGTCTCTAGCCCGCTGCCGGCCTGGGAGAGGCCTTCCAGATTCCCCCGCCACCGGCCAACCTGATGGCCAGCTCAGCAGCACAGTCACTCCACTAACTTTACACCCATTGCAATGGAACCCTAATGTTGCTGAGTGTTGCTGATTAGCCCAAGCCATAGGGTCCGAGGCAAGGTGCATCCCACAGGAAGAGAAGGTTCGAATTGGAATAAAATTTGAGGAATTCTCTATGCACCAGTATTTAAAGTAAAGTCCTATAGCCTACCCCAGAACAAAATAAATCAGTGCAAAATTACAACTTTCTACCTAGCATGCCCTATCAGGAAGAGGAAAAGCACTATGCTGATGTTGGAACAAAGCAGTGTCACTAGCAGTGCCACTTGGCGAGTAGTACATGAACAAGAATCATGTCGATGAATAAGCTATTAAAGTATACCATTTTCTTAACTGGGTTGATTCCTTCTGCAACATCATGTTATTGAAGTTGTACAGAATGTAAAATACATGCCATAACGTAGGAGTGTGAATATCACTGTACTACTGCACTTGCAGTGTGTTGACAGCAATCTGTTTTCAGTATTTGCTGTTATTTAATTACAGAGGCATAGTTTTATTCATGTATTGGACCTGTGGGATTCAAAATTAAACTGCCTTTAACAACAGAGGAACATTTTAGCTTTTCATTTTTCCTGATTCATTGAGATGTGTATTTTGTATTTTAATTATTTGATATTATTTCAATCATAATTATAGTTTTATTGTTTTCGCTGGTAAATATATGATCAAATTTGGATATTTTAACGTGAAATTTAAAAAAAACTAATTTTTCTCATTTTTAATATGTCAAAGATGTTGAGGTTTTGAAGCCTCCTGCTGTGGGATTTAGTGTCTCAGACCTCTAAGCTCCCAAGAATGCACAGACAGGCTTGTTAACAATGTAGAAAACACATAATGCAGTGCAGTTCCGAATGGTTTTATGTAACTTGTAAAATGTGCAGTTAAATCTAAGCAGATGGATACATTCTATCTGATGCAGCCCGGATACATGAAGATTCTAGTTATAACATAAGAAAAGTCAGGAAAGAGAAAAGGTCATTTGGTCTATCAAAGCGCATCCGTGTAATATATTAACTCTCCCATCATGGCATCTAATTATATTTTGAATAACTCCAATTCTTTTACCTTTATTATCTTGCTTGATTGACTATTCCAAACATGTATCACTCTTTAATGTTTTCTGCAAGGCACGGAGATCAGACTTAGGGTAATTCTTTTGAGTTTTCACGCCCCTTGTAGGTAATCGTGTGGATTTCAGTCATTACCTGCTCACAGCGATATAGTTGAGATAGGGAACTTTCTGCTAAAAGCATTGAAGTCAATGGAGAGTAAAATGTGGCGGGGTATAAAGCAGGTGGGTTAGATTAAAAGTGGGGCTAGAATGTTTCTGTGTGGTAATTTCTATGTTAGTCTATGTAAGCCATGTTGCCTTTTGGCTTAAAACGAAAAGTGAAAATGAAATCAGGATGGAGAGAAGCTGGAACAGCCAAGTTGTGTGAAGCTAAGTGACATCAATATTTACACCTTATTTAGGGGGAACTCTATATTACCTATTTAGCTAAACGCTAAAGTGTGTGGAGATGAGTTGCCAATTTGATGTGGACAGTCGATTCCATTTTCATGGAATTCCAGTTATATGCAAGTTTTTATTTTGGCAAATTGGTGTTATATGCAAGTCAATTTGATGGTTTATAGAATGGATACTTGGCAATGTTTACAAGACAGTAATCTAATTTATAGGTTCAGATGATGATATTAAACATGTCACCTGAGTCCCAAGTTTAGATTACAACCTAGAACTCAATCAATTCTATCTGTTATTTTTTTTGATGTATTATTCTGGTTTTGGTCCATTTTTGTGCTGGCAGTGACCATCATTCTTCTCTTTGTCCCTTGCATACTATGATATCATTACTAAAGGCATATGGAGCAATATGCTCCAGCTGTTTACCGGAGAATTCTATGTGAAACATAATATTTAGCATTATAAGCAAGTTTATTATGTGATAATAATTGTTTGCCATTACGTTGAATAACACTGATTTGATATAAACTTGTAAATTTGTCTTAGTTTAGTCATACATTAGTTCTAAAAGCCATTTTGAATACCCAAGAAGAACAATCCATAATCTTAGAAAAGCATTTCGTACAGGTAATGCAAAAATTCTTAATGCTATTAAATATTCAATAGTATTGGACCATAATTTGCTGTAGCAGGGCAACGAATGGCATGCACCATTAGTTAGACTTGCCTTTTCCCGTTGAATCATGATGATATTTTGCACCACAAGTTGCTGAAAGTGTGAGCTGATAACATCGCAGCTAGGGAAACCGAGCATCTGGGACTGGAGTGATCAGGGCAAGCAACTGCATATCTACTTAACCAATCAGATTGAAGGATTGTGAAATTAACAGCGCAAGAAAGTGTAAATTAGAATGGGTGAATTTAATACCAAATCAGGTACAGAGAGGGAAAGAAAAATTGGGTTAAGAGAGAGGGGAAAAAGAGACAAAAGGAAAATTAAATAATTTAAAATTTTAAATTTTAAATTTTTTATTTCTCCAACAATAATTAAAACCTGAAGGAATGAGACTCCACACTTGTAATAGTTAATTTTCAGTGCCAGAGAGGTTGTTTGGCAGTAATTAACACTTATCTCGTCATTAAAAGGGTACTTAGACTGAAATGGACGAGACTTAACTTTCTGTGATGAGTTTAGTTTGTATCTACCATGCAAGTACAGCAACTTCACGCCATTCGATGCATTTCAATGGTGAGGCACACATCAAGATGCCGTTTTCGCGAAGCGGCGCATCTCGGACAGCAACTTTTGGATTTCCACCTTTAACCGCGCATCTGCCCCTCTCTGAAGTTGCTGCAGCATTTGTGCATAAATAACACCAAGCGCCATTAGCCTGATCGTTATTTTGACGGCAAATTATGACCCATTGTGTTTTATCTTTGGTGCCATTCAGTTCTTTCACAACCATGACTACCTTTTATCACAGGTGATAAATTAGGATAACCAGGGCTGACTGTTCTTTGCTAAACTACTTTTTAAGATGTTTCCATTAGTGAATTTAATTTATATGCAGAGAATAAAAATAATTCTATTGTATTTATCACCTCAGCTTCAGTGGAAACCACATTTATTACAATATTTTGGCTTGCAGATTTTTATAGATTCAATTTGAATTTCAGCATTAATTTTCAGATACAAATCATGCATAGCAGTTGTTTTCTGTAATAATGTTTAGAAAAACATTTAGATTTCACGTTTCTTGCTCAAACTTTGACTGGATTCTGTTTTTACTATAACTCACCTTTCTGAATCAGTCACCTTGAACTTACTTTGAAAATATAACCATGCTGAATGATGACCTAATCCATTATATGCTTCAGCCAAGTACAGTGGCTACAGGAATCAAATTTCCAAAGTTAAAGCAGTCATTTCCTAAATCATGTAATGCACTGCAGTGAGTGCAGTACGATTAAAAAAAAAATTGTGGTTTGCACAGTTAAGGATAAACTAAAGAAAATGAATTTGAAAACAGATTTTATTTGTCCCCAGTGAATTGGGAAGATGTGGAAAATTTTACTTGAATTTAATAAATTATATTACCACAATTTTATATCTCCCATAACTGGCATGATCAGTAATGTACTATATCTGAGCAATTAAATGGAAGGATATTTATTTTAAAGTGTTTGTTAGTGATGAAGTAGTCTCACCTCATGTATTGTACATATTTTTGTACATTTATCCAAAGTACTCAACATGAAACATTGACTATGCTTGAATTGTAAAGTGTCAGATCTATTCTGCTTTAAATTGACAGCATAGATATCAATTTGTCATTTTACTGGCTGCAATGGTATGAGTATTGCTTCACCATGTAAAATCATTGGGGGATAAATTCAACTTGTGCTGAGAATGGGTGCAAAATGGGCGTAGTGCAATGCGTACCCCATGATGTTAGCAAGAGGTACCAGCCAAATTGGTGCTCCTGCCTCATTTGATTATGATTGGTGAGCTGCCATTGCTACTTGTGCTTTTTATTGGCAGCTCACCGATTTGGAGCTGGCAAATCAAGTGGCAATTATGCCATTTAAAGACAGATGCATGTTTCTGCACACTGACTTGCTGCTCTTCCTTCTCCTCAACCTTCAGCCCCAATGGCAGACCAAGCAGCACACCCATGTTGGCAGAGTAACTTTGTGCAGCAATTGTCCTGCAACTCCAAACATTTTTTAGACTCAGCTGAAGCAGCCAGAAATAAGCCTAAAGGGGGGAAATTCGGTACCTTAGTGCCTACCGTTAGCGCCAGCAGATGGCGGTAACGGGGTGCTGCTGCAGTAGCGCTGGGGCGAGGCAAATCCAGTGTTGCACGGCAAATCTGGCCCCCCCGTTGCGCCGCCGGTACAAGGTACAGCCAGGGACTTCAACGCTAGGCAGATCGTGACGTCAAAGAGTGTGCAACGCTCACTGGCCGCCCGATCTGTGAAAATGATTGTCACCACCTACCTTAGCACCTCGACCAAACAGTGATGGGGAGAGCTGGCGTGAAGCAGCCGGAAACCGGCTCCAGGGACGTTATTTAAAGGGATCATGAGTAATGAGTTGCAGCTGTAGGTTAGTGGAGTTTCAGTGCTTTCTTGTCAGTTTCACATTGTGCAACAGTTTAATTCAGTAATTTAAAGGTTACTTTGTATCAGGAGTGTTGTGGGAACTAAAACGTAGCTACATTTAATCTTTAAAAAATCAAACCGCTACACTTGGCTTACATTAACGGGGGCTATACTGGCAGTCGACCTGGCCCTCCAGGATCTACGGCGGAGGCAGCGAGAAAGAGTGGAACATGTGGCTAGAGGGAGGAGGAGGGCCATCAGGGCTCTCAACAGGAGGCCTTACCTTCCGAGGGTATTCTGAGAGCACTTCTCCTACCTCAAGGAGGTGGTCACAGAACTCTGCCACCTCCTGCAACCAGACCTCCAGCCTCAGAAAAGGGCAACCATGGCGCTCTCAGTGGCAGTCAAGGTCACCGTCGCCCTCAATTTCTTCACCAGCGGATCCTTCCAGTCTCCCACAGGAGAGGTCACTGAGGCTCTCTACAGTAGGAAAAGGGACTACATTTCCTTCCCCATCACCAGAGAAAAGCAGGACAAGTGTGCATGTGGCTTTGCCAGGATAGCAGGATTCCCCATGGTGCAGGGCGCCATTGACTGCACCCACGTGGCTTTGCGGGCACCGCATAACAATCCTGACATCTTCCGTAATCGCAAATGCTACCACTCACTTAATGTGCAGTTGGTGTGCAACCACAGACAGCGAATTCTCAAAGTGAATGCCAGCTATCCTGGCAGCAGCCACGATGCCGTCATCTGCACTCTTCCAGCCACCACGTCAAGCTCGCGGCTGGCTGCTCAGAGACAAGGACTATCCGGTCTCCACCTGGCTCATGACTCCCCTCCGCAACCCCAACACTCCTGCCCAGCACTCATATAATGAGAGCCATGCTGCCACCAGGAACATCATCGAGCAGACCATCGGCCTGAACAAGCAACGGTTCCGCTGCCTTGACCGCTCAGTCCAGTACTCGGCTGAGCGGGTCTCCCATTTTGTGGTGGTCTGCTGCATGCTCCACAACTTGGCCATCATGAGGGCCCGGCCCTTGCCACCAGGGATCGCGGGACCACCTCACGAGGAGGAGGAGGAACAGGAGCGAGGGAGGAGGCACAGGAGCGAGGGAGGAGGCACAGGAGCGAGGGAGGAGGCAGCCACTCAATTGGCCTTCCGGAAGGGCGGTCCGTGATTGCCTCATCAGACTGCGGTTCCAATAAATTAAACCCAAGATCCCCGTTGCTCACCACATCCCCATCATTCCATCCCTGTCGCAGGCCATATCACAGCGCAAAACTGAAATGAGACACTCCACAAAAGAATCCAAACTGAATTAATAAATTTATCAATAATCAGTGAACACATATTTACAACAAATATATTTACTATTCACTCTTGTGCAATCCCTTAGTGCCTCTCATTACTGTGCCTTTGCCTACTCTAGTGCTCCTATGAAGTGTTGGCCCAATGGCTGCAGTACGGCTGGTGGAAGGCTGCTGAGTGTCCATGTGGGAGACTTCAGATGGCCTTGCAGGACACCCTCGACCAGCTCTGGGGCTGGAAGGCCCGGCTGTAGACTGCACCACCTCAGCTTGGGCGGCAGCAGTCTGGGCTGGCTGGATGCCAGGCAGCAACAAAGGCAATGGCGGAGTGACAGTGGTGGGAGCAGGAATGCTGTCATCCTGAGAGAGGACAGCAGGTTCCTGCTCCACTAACCCACTGCCACTCCCCCGGGGCAGCACCTCAGCATCCCTAGCAATCTGTTGGAGCACAGATTGCTGGCTTGCTGTGACACCGTGAAAGCCCCGGTCGACAGTGGTAGACCCAGCCACGATGACAGCAGTCAGAGCTTGCGTGGCATCAAGCTGAGACTGCATGAGAGCAGTCTGAGATTGGATGCCACCAAGCATAGACTGCATTACAGCACTAAGACGTTGCGTCGCTTCCGCCTGTGCTGCAATGGAAGCTGCCAGATCACCCATCACACGGGGCATCAAGTCTGGGTCACCACGGTCTCTCTGGGAGTCTACCATCCTTTGCAGACTGGAAATGATGGGCTCCACGGTGTGCGCAGAGCCTTGTACAATGTTGGAGGCCGACTCCTCCTCGCTCCTTACCATTGCCGAGAGGCTCTCGGGCAGCCTTGCCATTGCACCTATCATCTCCGTGTGCATGCCCATCACCCTTCTTCTAAAGGCCTCCCCATCGAGGTCCTCATTGGAGTCCTGTGCAACAGAACTCACGCACGAACTCGCCCTCTGGGGAAGCTGGCCCCCGAGCTGCCCTTTCCCCTTAGCCTTGATGCAGCCCACTTGTCCCCGGTGCCTCTCCCTGTGCAGAACCCGCTACTATACTAGCCTCTAAAGACCGCGTAGTGCCAGTATCTGAGCTGGTGCCTGCGGGTGAGACATGCAGTGACGCGGTGTGTTCTTCCCCCCCTCGCTCTCTGCAGTGCCCTCAGGGACAGGCTGTTCAGGTGCTTGCTGATTATCTGAAAGCATAAAGGCACAAGAGTTGGGTTAAGGTGAGGGGAGGGGGGCAGGAAGGGAGAAATGCATGCATACAGCATGATTAGCTGGAAAGTGCGAAACGCTTGTGGAGTGAGGGGGAAGTGGGATGTGAGAAGAAGGAGTCGGGATGAACATACCATTGTTGTCCCCAAGGGGGTCAGCATCGCTGGTGGCCACGGCGCCCACCACCTGGCGCCCAATAATCTGTAGCACTCTATTTTCCAGTGCAGACAGTGGTTGGGTGTCGGCTTGTCCCCCGCCTGTGCGTTCCTGCTCCCTCCTGTTGTGAGCCACCTTGGCCTGCAAGAGAAAGGAAAGTGTGTGAGTGAGTGTGGAGCAATGTGTTTGGGTGATGTGCCTGCCATAGTTGAATAGCTGTCATTGTGTGCAAGGTGTGAAATGTGGGTGTGAGTGTTAGTAGGTAGAGATTGTTGGTGGGCGAGTGCTGGGGGTGTGGTGCTTTGGGCAGTGTGTGCAGACTGTGTTTCAGATGGTGGTATGTAGCATTTGTTGAAGCATTGACTCACGCTAACCACCCAAGTGAGGTCGTTAAATTTCTTCCTGCACTGGGGACCACAGTGCTGCCCGAGATGTGCTGCGCTGCCTCTCTCCACATGGTGCGGAAGACTTGCGGCGAGGGCCTCCTGCCACTTCTCAGGTTAGAGCACCACCCTCTATCTCTCCACAGCAAACACCAACGCCTCCAATGCTTGATCGCTGAATCTGCCATGAGTACAGCTGCTTCAGTCGGCCGGCTCCTTCTCCTTGACCTGCTGCTGCTTGCTGAGGCAGCTGCACAGCCAGCAATGCTGAGAATGAGGTTCTGCAGCATCAACGAACCTCCCCTTTAAGAACTGGAAAAAGCCTGTGGCAATGATGACTTACGATTAGAATGTACGCAATATTGGTCCAACCTTTGAGTGTAACGCCAATGAGCTTGGGCCTTAAGACTTGAATTAGCGCTCCAATTATTTCTTTGAGCATGAATTTTGCGTGCAGTCTAAAACATTAGCGCCTGGCGCTAATTCTCCAACTTTTCTAATGATACCGCCCATTCCTGGGCTATAATGAATTTCTAGTCCTAAAAGTCCACAAGCAGTCTAAAATGCCTAACCAGAGACTTACTTGAATGTAGCTCAGGATCCCTCTAAATAACACTGGTGCAGTCATGTTCCTGAGTGTTGCCACCAAAAATTTGTGGGCGGGTTTTAGAATGGATGATTCAATTTGGCAGAAGAGTCCTTAAGCAGGACCCTAGTTTAAATATATTTATTCAGCCCCTGCTGCTTTCAGGTGGGAGCCCTGGACGATTGAAGTCGCCCAAGTCAATACAGTGTCTGGCACACTTCCTGCGCTGTTCAGTTATGGCAGATAACGATACAAAATTTGAAGGTCTAACGCTGATTTTACACTGGAAAAACAAGCAGTCTTGAGTTGAATTTCTCTCCTATCGTTATTGTGTCTATGAAGCCATTATTTTATCAGTCAGTTTCACTTTTTATTCTCCAATATTATATCTTGTTATCCCACTTTTATCAGCCACTGCATCCAGTTTGGGCAGAGTATCAGTGCAAGCAATATGTAATGTAATGGGCCATTTATTTCTGAATATTTTCTGGCATAGCAACCAGCACATGTTAGGCCAGCCTCAGCTCATGGACAATCCTTAATTTGGTCTTGATGAAGAATAGATATTATTTAATAGTTTGGGGAAACCCCTCTGTGTCAACACCAAGCATCATACTAAGCTTTAGAAAATTACTATCTAGCTAATATTTAATATGGTTCACAAATTGAAATCCTTACACTGCTGTTAGACTTTTAAAACTAGACTTCTTCATAGACAAAGAGAATACATTTGAAAGACACGAGACAGTGCAGAAAACCACATGTCTATTTGGGGTCAGTAAATTGTTAGCCTGTTAGTACAAACTATTTGTCACCCCAGTGTGAGCACGTAAAAGATCCCACGGCACTTTGAAGAAGACCAGGGGAGTTCTCTCCGGTGTACTGGCCAATATTTATCCCTTAATCAACATCACTGAAAAAAACAGATTATCTGGTAATTATCTCAGTGCTGTTTGAGGGAGCTTGCTGTGCGCAAATTGGCTGCAACATTTCCTACATTATAACAGTGATTACACTTCAAAAGTACACCATTGTCTGTAAAGCACTTTGGGAGGCCCTGAGATTGTGAAAGGCGTTTTCTAAATGCCAGTCTGTCTTTCTTTTCTTTCTTGCTGTGAGGAGCTCCCTCAGTGGCTGTTATATGGGAGGAGGAAGGCTGCTGTGACTCATTAAAGAGCTCATTTAATGCTCATGGTCAGCGACCTCTAGGAGCTTGAACCTGAGAAGGCCCAGCTACAGATGCAACAACTCAGCATCTTCTAGGGCTGTCTGATCTAGCTTGCTTTCTAACACCAGGGCAGGCATTCGTTTTGCAGGTGGCCAGGGTACAGAAGTGTCGTCATGAGAGTTGACCACCCGTTGCACAACTGCCCCTGCTATTAGGCTACAGCTCAGCACTCCAACTGATCTGGAACAGAACAGACTCTAGGAGATCAGTGATCTCCCAGCCTGTCTCAGGCAGAGGAGCTGGTTGAGCCCAGAGACTGTATGGCTCCAATGTGTACATGCCTGGTGTCACAGACTCCTGCAGGTGGGGCTCAACTGTAACAGCCATCAACGTGACCACATACTCTATGGATGACTGAAGAATGTCAATGCTAAGTGGGTAATGGGCACCACCATACTATCGAACATATTTTGGGAACTCTTTGGCAGGCAAATTGTGCACAGAAATCATCTGTTTTTAAAAAAGATTCTGGGTTCCTCTAGCAGTAATAGGACACGTGCTGCCCTCCATAGATCTTCCCTTGGCCTTTCTTGCCACCACCTGCTCCTGCTCACTTGTGCTCATTAAATCCTCCAGTGCAGTTAATTCAAATGCACGATCTAAAATACGCAGGATGCCAATTTCTGTGCTGCTGCTTGGCATGGTAAGAACGAGTGACAGTGCATTGTCATCAGGGTTTTCATCAGCAGTCTGTCTGGCACTAGTGACCGAGTCTTCTGAAAAACCTAGAAAAAGGGGAGAGGAACAATAGTTGGGATGTATTGTGAAGGGAAATACTAGCATATAAGTGGCAGCCCTTTGCCACGGCAGATTGTCATGTTCAGGAGGTTAGTGAGTGCATGCCTAAAAGAGCTAAATAAAAAGAGAAGAAGAAAGGAAAATGATAAGAAACCCTGCAGCTTCTCCCTCTCCAATATTGACTGATGTACTGTTAGGTCAATGGTGGCATCTTCCATAAGGGTGAGTGTTTGCAGGATGACTGGACCTTCTCCTGTGCCGGTAGTCTCCCTCCTGTTGTGTACTAGTTCTCTTGCAAGAAGCGTGGAAGCAGGTTAATGTGTGCCCTAAACAAGGGCTGTCAACCCTCATCATGTATGGGCCAGCTTAGTATGGTGTTCATTATGACAGGAAGAAATGGTAAGTGTGACTCAGAAGAAGAAATAGTTGTGAGGGTGGTAGCAGCTTTTGGGTGTAGGTGCAGTGCAGTTTTCCATGCTGACTTGGGGACAGCCGTAGGAAGCAGGAAAGGAAAGGATTGATTGCAGAGGCAAAGGTAAGGTCCTGCAGGGTTGTGCAGAAAAAATGAGAATGTGAAGGGGAGTCTTACATTCGCACTCCTGGTGAGATTATATTTTTGCTGCACTGCAGCCAGGTCTTGGCGATAATGCTGCTTGCATTCACATGTGCCACCTCTCACAATGCCCATTCACCAACCTGCCTTGGAACCTACCGATCATCCAAGGGAAAGAGGACTTCCTTCTTCTCCTGAACTTCCTCCACCAGCATCTCCACAATTGTATCTGAAAACATCAGGTCCCTGCTGGAATTTTTCTTGCCCCCTGATAACTTCCATCGATTTGCTTACCTGTTTTGGCCACAAAAACTGCCCTTTGAACCTGCAGCAGCAACACCCAATTTCCTGCCACCTATGGGGATGTGTTTCACACTGGCAGCTCACCTCGCTCATACAAATTAGGGACAACCCGGAAACTGACACGAGTTCCCCGCCGACTCCTCCGGCAGCCATTGCTCTCGCCCCACTGGGAAATCATGGCTTATCGAGTTGCTGAAAAAACTGGGCCTTCAAATTTTGCTGTGTGAATAACAGTGTAAGGACATGTATGAAATTCCTTTGTCTGCTATTTTAATGGAGGCATTAACCCATTTGTCTTAAACAGATTAATGCCCCCGTTAAAATAGACAGCAAAGGAATTTCACATGAATACATTAAGCATTCTTTTACTGATTCCTAACACATAGATTCCACTGCTGGAGACTGCTAAGCGTAATCATTTTATTGATGGTATTGGTTTAAAAGGCCTTGGTTAAGTAACATTAAAATTGTTTAAATTCTCCTGTTTATTTATTTCTATTGCATACTGCATGACATTTTATACCCTAAAATTGTTTCTTTGCAGGTACCAATCTCCTTAGTAATCATTATAGTATTTTGTGACTTTCCTGGGAATTGTTCTCATGTTGCCACTTAGAGGTACACTTCTGCCTGGTTTATAGTTGTACTGGACATCAGGCAGTGTCTACATGGTTCCACCAATACAATATTTGCCCCAACCCCAGAGAAGTGTTGCTCTCCAAAGTAAGGCCTAAAATTTCTACTTCTTACTTTAGTCCTGAAATATTTAGGACTATTTTGCAAATGAGTCGAGTGACAAATAAACTAAACATTGGGTGTGTTTATGTTAAGAACTTATATAAACACCCAGAGACAAGACTGAGCCTTCCAGAACCCAGCTTGCCTATAGAGCTTAACTGTAAGTGAGAAAAAGCCTTCATGTTCTGTCCCTGGGCTAGAACTTAGCTCCTCTCCAGAGCTAAGGAGAATTGATTAAGAATGGCTTAGCTAACAGTGCCAGCTAGCTTTCATGTAATCTGAAATACATTTCACTTACAGGAGCAAGGAAATAGAACAGCTGGTCAGAAAGAGATTTATGGTTGGGAGTACCAATAGGGAAATGTCCAAAGTATCAGTGGAACTACCTGTCAATGAGAATAGAAGTGGAATATTTTAGATTTAGACTTGAATTTTATAAATAATTTCCTGTATCATGTATTAGCTTCAGAACTTGAACCAAGTTCGGGTATCTAGAAGACACTGGGAAAAAAAGCAGGCCATTTTTCATTGTGTATCAAAATTTATTAACTTGATGCTAAATCTGCCACAATGGCAACACCGAGATACTTCAACCTTTGCTGAAGGTGAAATTTGCGCATGAAAGCCAATTTTGCATTTAAACTGGAAATGTATGGCCAAGATCCTCTGCAACAAGAGCATTTCAATTTATAAGTGCGTATATATTCACACAAAACTGACAAGAGAAAGAGATAATTTTCCAAATTCCTGCTTCCAGATTTTCCAACCAGACAGTACAAAATGGGAAAATTATGTGTTCAGTCCATACCAGATTTGATCTGCTTTCTTACTAATTAACTTTTTTCATATAAATTTCTACTAAAGTAGTATAATTAACAAGCAGCCTTTTCCTGCTGAAGTACATCAGGGACTAAAAAGAATTGTTAAGGTCATATTACAAAAAAGTATAATCTTACAATATTACTTGCATACGTTTTTGGCACTGGTATTAGAATTCAGTATATCTTATGATTTTTTCAGCATTTAACTCTCTTTTAGAGCAAAGAAAACATAATGGGCCGTATATTCCGATGCCTATGGGTGGGTATGCGCTGTGTACACACCCGTAGGGACATCGGAAATGCCGGTTTCAGGCATGCCAAGCGCTCGCGCTGAAAACCGGCATTTCTGATCTGTCAAGAATGCTCTTGACAGATCGTACGCCTGCCCTAGAGAAGGGCATCTGCGGGCGGATAGTTCCGTTTTCTGAAGAACCTCTGCCTGCAGAAAACCCTTAGAAATCTTACGCCTGGTAAAAGAAGGCATAAGGCCTGCTTTTACCAGCATAAGAGTTGAAAAAAGTAAAAAAAAAAAAATTTCACTCATTTCTCATTTAAAATACTTTTTTAAAAAAAGTAAGTTTATTTTTTAGCCCCGTAAAAAACTTTAATTATTTTTTTTAAAAAATTAAATTTTTGTTTAAAATATTTAATTTATTGTAATTTCAACTCATTTTAAAAATGTGATGGTTTTTAAAAAAATTTATTTAATGTTTTACAGTGTTTTTGGGGTGATCTCCATTCATATATTTGTCAGGTCTATCTGTCAAGTATATGAAGGGAGATTCCCTTCTCCTATTGGCTCCCCATGGCCCACGTGATCCCAGGGACGCTTGCGAACTGCATACACCTCTGGGATACGTGGGCCCTGCGCATTTCAAGTTTGGAGAAGCCCAGGAACGGAAGTATACGCACCTCGGGAGCCCTCAGGTAAGTCCGTAGATTTTTTCCAGATCGGAGGCCTCCGCACGCAGGAAGCCTCCGATCGGAAAATACGGCCCAATAAAAATCTCAATAGTAAGTGGTCTTTGGAGCTTCAACCACAGAGGGCTGTTTGTGCTTTGTTGGCCTGTGTACAGATTGATTCTAACTTTCGATTCATTTCTCAGTTAAAAAATGTTGCTGTTTGTTTTGGAAACCAGCTGCAGTACTACTGACAGCCACTGGCTAAATGCATATTTCAACCCACAATACAACAACAACTTGCATTTATCTTGCACCTTTAACATAGTAAAACATCCCAAGGCGCTTCACAGGAGTGTTATCAAACAAAGTTTGACACTGAGCCACATAAGGAGATATTAGGACAGGTGATTAAAAGCTTGGTCAAAGAGGTAGGTTTTAAGGAGCGTCTTAAAGGAGAAAAGAGAGCTAGAGATGCGGAGAGGCCAATGGTGGAACGATTAAAGTCGGGAATGCGCAAGAGTCCAGAATTGGAGGAGCGCAGAGATCTCGGACGGTCATAGAGATGGAAGAGATTACAAAGATAGGGAAGGGTGAAGCCATGGGGGGGATTTGAAAACAAGGATGAGAATTTTTAAATCGAGGCATTGCCGGACCGGGAGCCAATGTAGGTCAGTGAGCACAGGGATGATTGATGAATGTGATTTGCTGCGAGTTAGGATACAGGCAGCAGAGTTTTGGATGTGCTCAAGTTTATGGAGCGTGCAAAGTGGGAGGCCAGCCAGGAGAGCCCTGGAATAGTCGTGTCTAGCGGTAATAAAAACATGAATGATATCAATATAATTTCCTACTGCAACACTGACAGCACTTCAAAAAATACTTCATTGGCTGTAAAGCGCTTTGGGACGTCCTGAAAGGCACTCAATAAATGCAAGTCTTTCATTCGTCTTTCTTTTCAATACGTTGATGTGCCTATCTGCAAAATGATTATTTTTCCTAACCTACTTTGTATGTTTATGTTTTTGTTTTTGAAGCACAGCAAAATGTGACATTCACCGAGAACTTCCTTGGGAGTTTCTCCCGATCGGCCGCTGTTAACTTTGGCAGAAGATCGGTGGAAACCCCATTTATGTGTCTATCCGGGATTTTCCGGCAAAGTTATGGTGGCCCTTCAGGAAAATCCCTGAGGAAATTCCCAGCGTATGTAATTTTTAATTTGAGTGGGTTTATTATAGCAGACAGTGGCCCGTAATTTCCGATAGGAGGCAGTTCGCAAGCGTCCCTGGGATCACGTGGGCCAGGTGAGCCATTAGGAGAAAGGAAGGGATTTAATTTTTGAAAAAAGCTAATTAAAGTTTTTTACGGGGCTAAAAATTAACTTACCTTTTTTAAAAGTATTTTTAAATTATAAATGAGTGGGAAAAAAATATTTTTTTAACTTTTTTAAACTCTTATGCTGGTAAAAGCAGGCTTTATGCCTGCTTTTACCAGGCGTAAGATTTTTAAGGGTTTTCAGCGGGCGGAAGTTCTGCAGAAAGTGGAACACTCCACTCGCAGAGGCCCTTCTCCAGGGCAGGCGTGCAATTCTTGACAGATCGGAAGTACCGGTTTTCAGCACAAGCGCTTTGCATGCCTGAAACCGGCACTTGCGAGGTCCCTACGGGTGTGCACACAGCTCGTACACACCTATAGGGATTGGAAATTACGGGCCATTGTCATTTCCGTGTATTGATGCAATGGGTTCAGGTAGATTTGGGAGAGATTCGTGATTATCATGAATTAAATACTGGAGTCGATGTAATTGAGGTAACAGTGGTTACAAGGAATAGTTTGGAACCATCCACCCAAACAAGGTGTATTCGAGGGAGCACAGCCGGGGGAGAGGACTCCCAGGTTCACAGTTTCCTTGTCCTTGGTCGTGAATCTCCCAGGACGGGCAGGTCCGCTCAGTGTGAAGAGGTGTACCGGCTTCTTGGCTGGTGAATGTGGGACCTGCCTGGGAGTTCAGGCCTTAGACTTGATGTATTTTTAGATTGATTGAGGGGTGGCCAATGTCAATATTCCCACCCCTTTTGGCAGACACCCAAGATGCGCAATGGCACAGACCAACCAATTTCAGGGAACCTCAGATACTTTCACAAAGTCAATGGCAGAGGTTCCGAGAGCACTGATCCTGGCACTTAGACTGAAATCAAACGTTCCAAGAATATTCATCCGCTCTGTGTCATATTATAATATCATATGTGTACATAAACAAATTTCTTGCAGTTAATTGGCTCAAATTTCATTTTTATAAAATAGCAACACGAGGAAAGCAGTAGATAAACTTAAAAGGTCCTTTTAAGGACATATGAAAGGATGACCAGTCAGCAAAAAATCTACCAGTAAGAGGAAGGAAATGGGGAAAGAATTAAATTGCACCAATATCTTTTGAAAATTCTTTTGTCTGCCATCTTGGTGTCTCCACAATGCTGAGCATTTACTACTGGAATAAAGGGGTTGATTTTCATCTTCAGCAGACATCAGGCAGAAGGTGGGTGTAGCTCACCGCGAGTCAAAACTAAGTGCAACCTTTGTCAAGGAGGGTTAGAGGGTGGAATATAAGGGTAGAACTGAAGTAGGACTGCGAAGATGGAGGGAAAGAAAAGAGCAGGGAGATGGTAGGGGCAGGTGGGGGAAGGTAGGACAGGGTAGAGGCTGGTTGGGTGAGGAAAAAGGAAGGTAGTGCAAGATTAGAAGGCGCGAAAGGGGGAGGATAGAGTATAGTACGAGGCCAGAAGAGTAGAGTTGGAGGTCTTCGGGAGGGGGAGAATATTGAAGGTCACTGGATTGGAGGCTAAAGGAAATGCTGCAATGTTGGAAACAGAGCCATAAGTACTTTAAGGGGCGGGGGGGGGGGTGTAGGGTGAAGAGATGAGCATAGAAGGGTAAGGTACGGGAAGGGGGAGGAATTGCGGGAGAGGATGAGGAAAGAAGAGAATAGGGAGGGCATCGAGCATGGGTGGGGGGAAGAGGATAGGGAAGGATGAAGAAGTTTTGGAAGGGGAAAGGCGACAAGAGGATAGGTGAAGAGATTGGTGAGGGAACAGGACTGGGTAATTAAAAATAAAAATGAAACTGAAATTAATTAATTAAATGAAGATAGGTGATTCATGAGTTTAAAACAGCCTTACACAGAATGGGGAGAAATGACATCAAGTTAATAAATTAAAGTAGGATAGCAATGGTGGGGTAATAAATTAATTAAGTACATTAAAAAGGAGGTTGATAAAATTAACTAATTAAAAATATGGGGTTAAATTGAAAGGGTCCTTGCACATCAGCAACATTAATTAATTAAGTAAAGCCCGGGCTTCAGTCAACAAAATTAATTAAAGTTCGGGGCTTCACTGGGGAAATTAATTAAATAAAGATGAGTGCTTTGCTGGGGAAAATCAATTAATTAGAAATTGGGGCTTTGTTGGGACCTTTAATTAAATACCAAGGGCGTCGGGAGGCCAATCGCTGGGCACAGGGAGAAACAGAACCGACAACTGGCTTGTCCCTCTGGTTACCAGATGACTATTGGGAGTAGTGACAGCGTGTGACAGGACCACAGTAGTGCAAGGCCAGCGAGGCAGGCTGGTGAGCGATCGAGCAAATGGCAGCAGCGACAGCCAGAATGGCCCAGCGGCTGGAGGACCATTGAAAAATCACTGGGGGAGGAGATGCAAACAAAGCACTGGGGTTCATTCGAGAGGAATAGAATTGAAAAGCAGGGAAGTTATGTTAAACTTGCATAGAACCGTGGCTAAACCACACTTGGAGTACTGTGCACAGTTCTGGTCTCCATATTACAAAAAGAATGTAGAGACACTGGAGAAGTGCAAAAAGATTTACAAACATAATACCAGAACTGACTGGTTATAACAATTAGGAAAGACTGAACAAGCTGGGACTCTTTAAGGCTGAGGGGTGACCTAAGAGAGGGCTTTAAAATTATGAAGGGGTTTGATAGGGTAGATGTAGAGAAGATGTTTCTACATGTGGGGGAGTCCAAAACTAGGGGCCATAAATGTAAGATAGTCACTAATAAATCCAATAAAGAATTCAAGAGAAACTTCTTTACCCAGACAGTGGTTAGAATGTGGAACTTGCTACAACATGGAGTAGTTGAGGCAAATAACATAGATGCCTTTGAAGGGATAAGTATATGAGGGAGAAAGGAATAGAAGGGTATGCAGATAGGGTTAGATGAAGAAGGTGGGAGGAGGCTTGAGAGCATAAACACCGGCACAGACCAGTTGGGCCAAATGGCCTGTTTCTGTGCTTGTAATTCTATGTAGCAGCAGCAATGCTGCCATTAAACAGAAGAGGCTGTCAAAACCCATACTATTTGGCAAAAACTGGAGCAGGACACACACAAAAACACTGATTCTGTGGGTCCCCCGGTGAGTACAGTGGACTTGCCTTTATTTACCTAAGCAAGATGTCTGCCATTCTGCAGGAAATACACGGCTACAGTGCCATCCTGTGGCAAATATTAAGTACTGCTGTTAGAAGTGACGTAAAGGACTAGAGTGCAAATGATTGACAGTCATGTAACATTAGGTAGCATAATGTTACATTCACAATGTCAACTAGATGTGCAATACCATTAGAATGTTGGAAGCACTCATCATTTTTTATAAACAACTAGTCAATCAAGGGATATGGAGATCGGGTGGGAAAGTGGAGTTGAGGTTGAAGATCAGCCATGATCTTATTGAATGGCGGAGCAGGCTTGAGGGGCTGTATGCTCCGAATTCTTATGTTCTGTGGCACTTCACGCAAATAGTAAAGACCTATTTGAATTTTTCAGGTCAAACAGAATTAGATGGTGAGGGTCAATTGAGCCAATATGGGGAGCGAGAAAGGGGGAGGAGGTAGGAAGGGGTAGTGGGAAGGGAAGTAGGAGCGAAAACATTGGAAGGGGTGAGAGAAAACAGTGGGAAGGGAAGGGAGAGGGAAGAGGAGGGGAAGAAGGAAGGAAGGGGAGAGGGGTGAAGAAGGAAATGCTGAGGAAGAGGAATTCAGATCTTCAGGGGTAGGGGGATTGAGGCATGGAACAGCCAGCCTTCGTGGGAGGAGAAATACAGCCAGTGGTGAGGGTTGATGTGGATGGAAAATGCAGTTGGGCTGGGAAGGTTACTGTAAAGCGGAAATGAAGCAGGGTAGGGTAGTCTGTGAGGTGAAACTGCAGTCAATGGGAGGTTTGGGGAAGAAGTGATTGGCAAACAATGGGTGGATTAGATCAGGAAATGCAGCCAGCTGGGGAGGAGAGGGAAACAAAATTGTATCCTTTTTTGAACACCCATTGGTGCTGAAAATTACCAATGGCAATTAGGCTCCTGCCTGTTTCGGTTGGGAGCACTGGCCGCCCATTTCAAGGCCCATCTGAAAAATTGCCCAAATGGCGGGTGATTTTTATTTTCAATTTTGAACTGCCCACTGGAAAACTGGATGGGCGGCAGTTGAAAATCGCCCACGTGGCTTTGGAGAAGAAACCACAGGGCCTCTGTTCAGGCTTTTTGTCATATATGTGTCTGCTTATCACCATTCAACATGCAGAAAGTGGCAGCTGAGGTGTCAAGATTATTTTGAACAGTCTTAACACCAGTTCCCAAATTCCAATGTAGGTTTAACAGAACAAGCAGGTAGACCAAAAATACTAACTGGGCCAATGGTGAGAACGACTGATGAGGGAAGAGTAGAAGCAGATCTAATTAACCTAAATCATAATACAGATTGAAAGTTGTTGCTCTGGATTCCACCAAGAGAAGAGAAATACTAAAATCTGAAAAAAAAAATGTTTCTGTCCAATGCTTGTAATGTCACAGTAGTTTTGTTCACTAATCGAAGAATGTGTGCCACAATAAGAGAGTGAATTAAAGTAACCAATATCCACATTTTCAATGGCTTATATTAATTCCCCCTCCCCTGAAGATTTGACATGCTTCTGTGTCTCATCAGTGCCCTCTGAGCGATTGCTTCAAGGTTGGACTCAACAGACCCGGAGACAAAGGACATTGTTCCATTAGTTCCTTAGGGGTGCATACTCACCAGAAATTCAAAGTTGCTGCAGATGCCAGAATGGCACAGACTACTTTATGCAGATGAACATAAACATACAGCTCATTGAAGTATTTTCAAGGCTTTATCATCTGACTTTAACAAGTCGGTTAAGAAAGATGTTTCTAAAGGGTGAATTTCCGTGGGGGTTCTCTCACTTATCTGTCTGTGGAAAAATGGCGTAAATTAAGTTACAACGGAAAAATTGGAGAATCGCCACGAAATTCACCCCCTGGCCCCGGCCCCTGCCCCTGCCCCTGTACAAAGAAATGGTTGAAAAAAGCCTCTTAACACTGAGCAGACAGTATTGATACAGCAGGGTGCAATCTCCCTGTTCCAAGAGGGGATGAATATCCACGGAGCAAGATCAGCAGAAACCCCGCCATTTACGTTGTTTTTCCGGAGTTTCTGCAGTTCTTCCGCCAAAGTTACAGTGGATAAGTGGAATAACCTTCATGGAAGTTCACCCCCCAGAAGTTTGAAACATTGATAATTAAGCATTCAGGCCAATTAAGTATGTTTTTGTATGCATATGCTTCTTGTGATCTACCAGTTTATTATCTTGGATGTTTATTTTTGCATCCTTCTCAGGTTGTAATCCTACGCACTTAATGTAATTTGTTGACTTTATGCGCTATCACCATTTAAAACTTCTTGTGGCGCTCTTCTGTAGTTCAGGAGAACAGATTTACAAACAAAATGACTAGGGTAGAAATTCCAGTGGGGTGGAACTTCCACCATTCTGACCATGCCATGACCCTGTCCCAAATCCCAGGGACAGGGTGATTTAAATATTGTGGCAGGCATCTGCACCAGTAGTGATGCTACAAGGGCGCCCATCTAGAGGAACTGCTGGGATGTTGGAGGGCGTCTTGCAGCTCCATGGGAGGGAGCCACCTGCCAGTTAGGCCAAAGAATAAACCTGGGTTGAGCAGCTCTTTTGATGGTGAGCCCCCTCTGGGACTGATTGCTGTTTGAATCTGGCATGGGGGATAAATTCGGGAGCGCACCTCACCCACACCCTGTTAACAGCCCGCGCTCAAATGGTGAGGTTCCAGGAGCCCCAGAATCCGGGCCTCGGACCTCATCATAATGAAAATGGCGCTGTGGGAGGAGCCCGCACAGGTTAGTGCTCCAATTTCCAGTTAAGTGATCGGGTTGGATCGCGGGGGTCTGGAGGAGGAACGGGTAGGCCTCAGGGTTCGGTGGGTGATCGGGTAGGAAGGTGACAGCGTCGGGAGTGCTGTCGAGGGGGATAGGAGACCGAGGCTGGGGGCCAGGGGGATGGAGATCAGGGTTGGGAGGGCAGTCGGAGTTCTCGGGACCGGGAGTGGCAGTGTTTGTGGGAAGTACTTACCTTTTTTTACTGATGTGGTGTATAGTGTTGGTTTTCCTGGAGGCAACCAGCACTGGCGTTGGCTGCTTCAGGGCAAACCAAAGTTGCAGCAGGGACCAGAAGCAGGCTCTTATTTGCACATGCAAATGGACTAACGTAGGTAAAGGACGCCTCTTGTTTGTCCTTTACCAAGATGGTGTCCTGCGCACTGCCTATCGGAAGTGTGCGCGAACATCTAGGATCCCGTTTTTGATCCTTATGTGGCCACGTAGCACCTAACAAGCTGGCACTACACAGTCCAAATTAGCCCCCATACAGCCCAGAATGACAGATGCGCCTGGTTCCTCCAGGCATATCTACTGGGGGAGCCTGGGAACCACAGACACACCCCTAAAGGTGTTGTTGGGATGCGGGCGGGGGACGCGGATAGAGAAGTGCCTGCCCCCACTGTCGGTCGTTCTATTAGGGAAGGGATGGGAACCCGGCTGAGACAGGCTCCCTTCTAATTTCTGGCCCCATGCTCCTGGGATGCCTGACTTCCATTCCAAAAATTATTGTTACCAGAGTAAGCCACTCAGCATCTTATAAAGATGGTCATTAAAATGAAGTCAAGAAACAGCTGATTAGTTGTCTTAATTTCACACCAGCAGTAAATTAAGATGCTAGTTATTTTAAGGCTTCATCACACCACATAACCAGATGTATTCTGGGCCTGTCACTTGCCTCCAGACTCTGTGTCATTCCTCCACATTGGGTTTCCTTTCACTTCACTTTCGTCTGGCATTCCTTCCCCTCCTCTTCCTTGACAAAGGCAATCAATGAGTTGAAATGCCTTTTTGAACCTTTCTAAAAGCTGTAATTGTTTCCTATGTAAACGGTTTCCTTTAAATTCCACTGATACTGCAATTTTCTGCCCCCAACCCCTCCCCATTTAGACTAGCTCCCTGCCCAAGATCAAAGCTGCACTGGAAGTTGTAAATAAGTATGGATGTGGCATGTACTTCTGGCTAAGATTTCAATAGTTTCTTAGCCATTCAGGACTGAATTTGATCAAAGCCTGAAAATCTACCCTGAAGCGTCTTGGACTGTGTAGCATTTCTAGTTGCTTGGAAAAGTGAATCAACTTAATGCTGCACAATGGTCTAAATGCCTTAATGCCCAGTCCAAATCTTTCCACATTTTCCTCTGTGAAGCATTTATTCTTTAAAGACATGATGATAATTCACTAAAAAGTCCTCTTATATTTCTGTCAGCTGCCCCATGCCCCCTGCCATCACAGAGACTCCTGTCACAAATCTGTTGATTCTCTGACCTACCCTTATCTCTCCTGTCTTCTGTTGTCAGATTTCATCAGGAGTCTTCACTTATCCTCCTACCCTTGTCACAGGTTTCCTCTCTCTTACCAGCCTTGGCTTTGCACCTTTTGAGAGCTCCTATTGCTGACTTGGACCTTTTCTCAATGTTTATGGGGCTGCATTGCACACACGGGTAGATTTGAACCTTTAGCACCCATCAGAAAGCAGTAGCAGATCGGCTGCCCGTTATACATCCCGCCAGATTTTCCTTTCTATTGCCGATCTGCTACTGCCAGTTTTCTGCCGGCCATGAAAGTTAAAATCTATCGCAGAATCTTTCTGTGTTTCATGGATGCAGAATTTTCCTGGATCATAACAAATTATTTACTGTCCTGAAGTGTTTTTTGCCCCTCAGTGACCTGATCACTTCTGGTGATGACTTGAAGGTTCAAGGGACAAGAAGAAAATCAGATCATAGAGCAAAAAAAACAACAGAACTGTCAGGACTGGAGAAAGAAAGGAGAGCAAAAACGTAGAGGAGAAAATCTGTAACTAGATATGAGAAGGGGAGAATTCAGAAAACTAAGTCAAAGATTTAAAAAGAACTAAAGGAAAAAAGTAAAGATAGGGAGGAAAGAACATTGAAAAATTCAATACTGAGAGTACAGATACAAAAATCAGCAAAGCAGGAAACAAAAGCATTAAAGAACAGCAAGAGTACTGAACAGTAGACCAAAAAATTGATGTATGGCTGCATTTATACCAGTTATTGATGGTAAGTATTTCAGATGCCCATCAATGCAAATGTGCACTATAATTCCAGAGCTGAGTCCTGTTCAGACTCCAGAATACACTAATGTCAAGGGCACCAAAACTCCAGCACAGATCAAGGGCAGAGAGCGGCAGAACAGACATCTGTGGCAAAATGTGATTTTTTTTTTTGCTTGCAGCCAATAGTTGGTAGTGGCCCATAAGCAGATCTTCTGCCCAACCCCAAGTCAAGAAGGTATGTCTGGGGGAGTTCCCAGGTTTCCCCAGAAAATGTTGTCCTTTATATTCTCCGTGAGTCTCAGCAGAACTCACGCCAGCTGAGAACCTGGCACTGCTCCACCATTCTTTTGGCGGTTCGGTGTGGGCAACGATGGTGCACCCTTGCAGGTACCTCACCCCAGCCCTGCAGATGATCTCTTCCCCAGGATTTGGGACAGGGTTGCCAGTTTAGATCAGGTGGAAGTTCCGTTGCGCTGGTGGAACAAACCTCCAAGAATTGCAAGCTCAAGGAGCCCACCTCCCATATTTCAGATCTGACACCAGGCAGAATATAACTCCAGTCACTGACTACTATAATCATGTCAATTTTCTTCTTCTTCATTGGTTAAGATTGCATGAATGATCTGAGACTGCTGCTGCCATCTGAGTCAATGCCACAGCAGGTACTGCTTCAGAACTGGAATAGGAGTAAGGGCAGGGGCATGTTAAAAATCAGAATCCAAGCTCCGTGCCCAAGACTAGAAATGAGTAGGAGATCCTCTACTACTATAAAAGATTATATTAGCTAATAGAATTGTAAAGAAGGCATTTCTAAAGTATAATGACCATAGTTGCAATGGAATCCTGATGGCTAGACCACAGAAGGTAGTAATTATCCAGGTGAATATAGGAAAGATCTTGATGCAAAATACAAATATAACTATTTTATAAAAACATTTTTACAGAGGCATAAAGAAAAAACGGATACCAAGCCAAAGCCAGAGGGAAAGATTAGGTGGAGTGACGAAAAGCCGGGTTCAATAGGTAGGTTTTAAGGAGGGTCTTAAAAGAGGAGAGGGAGTTGGAGAAGCAGAGGCGTTTAGGGAGGGAATTTGAGAAAATGGAATCTGGGCAGCTGAAGGCACTGGTGCTAATGGTGGGGTGAGGGGCGAATGCACAAGAGGCTGTCGTTAGAGGAACACAGAGGAGGTGGTAAGGCTGAAAGACGTTACAGAGACAGGGAGGGTTCAGGCCAGGCATTGGAGGAATTGAAAGACGTGGAATGAGAATTTTAAATTTGAGGCGTTGGGAATGATGAGAGCCCAATGATGGTGGATGTATTCGGCAAGCGGGACTTGGTGCAGAATAGGATATAGGCAGCAGAGTGTTGGATGGATTGAGGTTTATGGAGTGTGCAAGTGGAAGGCTGGCCAGGCGATCGTTGGAGTAATTGAGTCTGGAGGGACAAAGGCATGAATGACGGTTTCGGCATTAGATGGTCTGAGGTGGGGCGGAAGCAGGCGATGTCACAGAGTAGAAGTAGGCGGTCTTTGTAAAGGAGAGGGTATGAGGTTGGAAGCTCAGCTCGGGGTTAAACAGGACGCTGAGGTTGCGATTAGTCTGGTTTAGCCTGAGGCAGTAGCCAGGAAGGGGGAATGGAGTCACTGCTGAGGGTATGGACTTTGTGGAAGGGCTAAAGATGATGGCTTTGGTTTTCCCAATGGTTAGTTGGAGGAAGTTATGGCTCATTCAAAACTGGATGTCAGACGAGCATTCTGATAACACAGAGGCAGTGGCAAGGTCGAGTTAGGTGGTAGAGCTGGGTATCATCAGTGTACACATGGAAGCTGATCTCTCTGTGGATGATGCAGTATTTAGATGAGGAAAAGGAGGGAGCTGAGGATAGACTCTTTGAGGAGTCCAGAAGTAATGGTGCAAAGATGAGAAGAAAAGCCATTGCTAGAAATGCTTGGCTATGATCAAATAGACAAAGATGAAACTAAGTAAGGGTAGTCCCAAGGAGCTGGACAATACATTGGAAGAGGATTGTGTGATCAAATGTGTCAAAGGCTGCAGTGAAGTTAAGGAGGATAAGGAGGGATATTGCACTGTGGTCACAGTCACAGAGAATGTGATTCATGATTTTGGTTAGGTCATTTCAGTACTTTGGGAGGTGGGGAAACCTGATTTGAGGGATTCAAGCGAAGTTATGGCAGAGGTTGGCACAGATCTGTGAGGCAATATATGTTGAAGGACCTTGGAGAGGAAAGAAAGGTTGAAGGACCTTGGAGAGGAAAGAAAGGTTGAAGATGGGGCAGCAGTTAGCAAGGACAGAGAGGTCGGGGTACACTTGTTGAAGAGGTGGGTCAGGATGATTTTGAAATGGAGGGGGAACAGTGCCTGCGGAAAGGGTGACCATTTACAATATCGGTTAAAATGAGAGTCAGGAAGGGGAGTTGGGTGATCAGGATTTGTGTAAATACAAAACTGAGGAATTGTGGTTTATTATCTTACTTACCACTACCTTGACCTCAGTCGTCATAAATTGAGGAATAGTAGGGACCTAATGGAGACAGATGAGAATATGGCATGCCATTTACTGAAATTGGTAAAGTAATTAACCTCGAGGCACTGGCTTGCAAGAAAAAATTGTTGGAACATCTCAGGGTGCCGAATGAACAGACTTGTGCTTTAACCAGTTCTGACAACTGCATCATAAACTAGACTTATTCAGCTCAATTGACCTGTCAACTTCTCAAGACCAAATAAAGATTTGTAATAAAATGTTCAAGCTTAGAAGTATAAAAACAGTGCCATTTCTTTGAAGTGTTTTACTGTTGTAGCAGATTGGAGTGAGCATGATATATATTCTGTCTGTTGTCGTTATATTCTTAGAAATTTGCCGTTTTTGCTGATTGTGTGACAGTTTTGGGACAACAGATGGTAGTCATTTGGTGAGCGAGGAAGAAATGCGAAACATTGGCCAGACTGAGCTCTTTTAGAACTGTGGTGGACATAGGCCAGATCTAGATTTTGTTTATCTAGGGACTTCCTGTAATACTGTCGAGGCTTGTATTTCTCATGCGGACAAAGGACGGGTTGATTTATCTGTAGATTAATAAACTAGGTCAGAAGTCCTTATATAATCAGGAAATGTTAATTAATGTACACTTCAGTCTGTTACATTGTAATGGTGTCATTCATCAGTTGTTATTATAATTCTTTGTACAATATATATATTTATCTGTAATAGCCAAGATATTGTTACTATTCCTTTAAGAATTTTTCCCACAATTCAGATATAGATAGTGCCAAGGAGAAAGTAAAACTAAGTTAGTGCAGAAGTATAAATCATGTAAACACAAAATTACAGCCTTTGTGGTGTTTATTAACATTTTAATATAAAATATACATCATGAGATGACAAATTATTTGAGAATTGAGCACATAATGCTAAAAGTGACTCTCCCTTTTTGTTTGCTGTTTGATCAGTAATCTATGTTTCAGGGCCCTGGTTCGATTCCTTTTTCCATGTTGGTTATAAAGCTGTCAACCTTGGTCAAGTCTTAGATTTATAGCATGAGTCAGCTGTATACCCAAGGCATCACATCGCAGCACAAATATAATTGGGGAAAGCAGTGTCTGTCATAATGGCCATGTCCCTGTTTTAATCCAAGTTCACTGTCGTGTTACGATTGATACGGCTGCTCCAAGTCAATGATGTTTCTTCAATTATTATAAGACCATTCAAGTCACATCTCCTACTAACTATATGGAGAAGCACTTTCAGCCATCACCTATCAGAAATCTCCTGATGAGATTGGGAAGAGCTTTCGATGAGTCATCTATCAGAAATCTGATAACATAGGAAAAATGGTTTTCAGAAATTACCTGGATGAGTTGGATAAGCATTGGCTGTAGTTTTAAAGCAGCTGGTGCGAAGGCACATCAAAAAAGGAAGCTTTTAAAGTTAAACAAACTTTGATGGACTGCTGAAGCATTATTCACATTTCAGTAATTGAAAAGAGCCAATTATTTTGTAGTAAACTAGTGAAAACACTGCTAATTGTTCAACTTCCCCTTGTGGTAGCGCCCATAGTAACAATATCAGTTTATACTCATTCTCAGCTGTGGCTCAGTGGGTAGCACACTCGCCTCTGAGTCAGAAGGTTGTGGGTTCGAGTCCCACTCCAGGGACTTGAGCACATAATCTAGGCTGACACTCCAGTGCAGTGTTGAGGGAGTGCTGCACTGTCGGAGGTGCTGTCTTTCAGATGAGACGTTAAACCGAGGCCCCGTCTGCTCTCTCAGGTGGACGTAAAGATCCCATGGCACTATTTCGAAGAAGAGTAGGGGGGTTATCCCCTGTGTCCTGGCCAATATTTATCCCTCAATCAACGTAACAAAAACAGATTATCTGGTCATTATCACATTGCTGTTTGTGGGAGCTTGCTGTGTGCAAATTGGCTGCCACGTTTCCCACATTACAACAGTGACTACACTTCAAAATTACTTCATTGGCTGCAAAGCGCTTTGAGACGGCCGGTGGTCGTGAAAGGCGCTATATAAATGCAAGTCTTTCTTTCAAAATAGATAACAGATCAGTTAGACGAGAACTGGAGAAAAGACACAGTTGCAATGTTTGGGTTCTTTTCTACGTTTTTCATTGATAAATGAAGGATTTCAAGATGAGAGTGCATTGGCAGCACATGTTGCAGCACCAGTACACTGCGCTGTGGAATGATACATGATGCATGTTGGATTCCTGTACCCTGTTGAGTTCCTGACCTGAACTGCGTCCTGCGGAGGGTAATGCTTAGAACCAAATTGCTTCCCACGGGGAGTAGTGGACATTTTCAGGGTAGTCATTCCTGAACTGCTTTTGCAGACCTTCTGCTATCTGGTTGAGAGCAGCTGTGATGAAAGTCTGGGAGCAGGTTGGCTACAGCTGGTGCATGACCTGAGCAATCCTGGGAGAAGAATAGAGAAAACATTGGTTACCCAAAAAAAAGACAGCTGTATTTTTTTTAATGTTGTTCATGTACAGGTATATCTGGTTTTGATACTACTGCAATGGTATTACATGAACACTGTAACATTTTGCGTAAATCTCCTGGAACCCAGCTGTGAGTTCTGTAAACATTAGTTTGGTACTTATGAGCACAAGAAGATAAATTCTGCAGTCAAGTGACTCTCCACAAGATTTGCTCTAGCTTAAGCCACAGCAATTTCCAATAATTATACTGAACATTCTCTACCCTTCATTCAAAAACACTCTACACACATCGCAACAACACTCGAGAAGCTTTAACACCATTCAGGACTGAACAGTTTGCTTGATCGGTGCCCATACCACTGGACTGGGCTCTATGGGCGCAAAATTCAGATCTGTACGAATGCCCTTAGAGGTCCAAAATGGTGTCCGTGGCACACGCACGCACTTCTGGTGCGAGTCGCGCCAGACGCCATCTTGGTGAGGGCGTTAGCGCACGCAGTGAGTGTCCGCCAGAAGTATACAGAGAAGTATATGGCAGATCACGGCATCAATCAGCGTGCCATCTGCTGCAGCCACAACTGCAACAGGGCGAGAACCGCATTGCCAGTGCCAGTGAAGGTGACTGCAGTCGTGAACTTTTACCTCCAATGAGCCACCACGACAAACCAAAGGGTGGCTACTGAGCAACAAGGGCTATTCGCTGATGACATGGCTCATGACTCTGATGCGCAACCCATGCACACGTGGGCAGCATGCATATACTACCACCGTGCTAAATGGGATAGATTCAGAACAGATCTAGCAGCTCAAAACTGAGTATTCATGAGGCGCTGTGGGCCAACAGCAGCAGCAGAATTGTATTCCACCACAATCTGCAACCTCATGGCCCGGCATATCCCTCACTCTACCATTACCATCAAGCCAGGGGACCAACTCTGGTTCAATAAGGAGTGTAGACGAGCATGCCAGGAACAGCACCAGGCGTACCTAAAAATGAGGTGCCAAACTGGGAAGCTGCAACACAGGGCTACATGCATGCCAAAAAGCGGAAGCAGCATGCTATAGACAGGGCTAAGCGATCCCACAATCAACGGATCAGATCAAAGTTCTGCAGTCCTGCCACATCCAGTCGTGAATGGTGGTGTACCATTAAACAACTAACGGGAGGAGGAGGAGGTGCCATGAATATCCCCATCGTCAATGATGGTGGAGCCCAGCATGTGAGTGCAAATGACAAGGCTGAAGTGTTTGCAACCATCTTCAGCCAGAAGTGCCGAGTGGATGATCCATATCGGCCTACTCCTGAGGTCCCCACCATCACAGAAGCCAGTCTTCTACCAATTCAATTCACTCCACGTGATATCAAGAAATGGCTGAGCGCACTGGATACAACAAAGGCTATGGGCGCCGACAACATCCCGGCTATCGTTCTGAAGACTTGTGCTCCACAACTAGCTGCGCCTCTAGCCAAGCTGTTCCAGTACAGCTACAACACTAGCATCTATCCGACAATGTGGAAAACTGCCCAGGTATGTCCTGTCCACAAAAAGCAGGACAAATCCAACCCGGCCAATTACCGCCCCATCAGTCAACTCTCAATCATCAGCAAAGTGATGGAAGGTGTCATCGAAAGTGCTATCAAGCGGCACTTACTCACCAATAACCTGCTCATTGATGCCCAGTTTGGGTTCCGCCAAGACCACTCGGCTCCAGACCTCATTACAGCCTTGGTCCAAACATGGACAAAGGAGCTGAATTCCAGAGGTGAGGTGAGAGTGACTGCCCTCGACATCAAGGCAGCATTTGACTGAGTGTGGCATCAAGGAGCCCTAGTAAAACTGAAGTCAATGGGAATCGCGGGGGGGAAACGCTCCACTGGCTGAAGTCATACCTAGCACAAAGGAGGATGGTTGTGGTGGTTGAAGGTCAATCATCACAGCCCCAGGACATAGCTGCTGGAGTTCCTCAGGGCAGTGTCCTAGGCCCAACCATCTTCAGCTGCTTCATCAATGACCTTCCCTCCAACATAAGGTCAGAAATGGGGATGTTCACTGATGACTGCACAGCGCCATTCACAACTCCTCAGAAAATGAAACAGTCCATGCCCACATGCAACAAGACCTGGACGGCGTTCAGGCTTGGGCTGATAAGTGGCAGGTAACATTCGCGCCACAGAAGTGCCAGGCAATGACTATCTCCAACAAGCGAGAGTCTAACCACCTCCCCTTGACATTCAATGACATTAACATCGCCGAATCCCCCACCATCAACATCCTGGGGGTCACCATTGACCAGAAACTTAACTGGACCAGCCACATAAATACTGTGGCAACAAGAGCAGGTCAGAGGCTAGGTATTCTGCGGCGAGTATCTCACCTCCTGACTCCCCAAAGCCTTTCCACCATCTACAAGGCACAAGTAAGGAGTTTGATGGAATACTCTCCACTTGCCTGGATGAGTGCAGCTCCAACAACACTCAAGAAGCTCGACACCATCCAGGACGAAGCAGCCCACTTGATAGGCAACCCATCCACCACCTTAAACATTCACTCCCTCCACCACCAGCGAACCGTGGCTGCAGTGTGTACCATCTACAAGATGCACTGCAGCAACTCGCCAAGGCTTCTTCAGCAGCACCTCCCAAACCCGTGACCTCTTCCACCTAGAAGGACAAGGGCAGCAGGCGCATGGGAACACCACCACCTCCGTGCTCCCCTCCAAGTCACACACCATCCTGACTTAGAAGTATATCGCCGATCCTTCATCAAAATCCCGGAACTCCCTACCTTACAGCACTGTGGGAGTACCTTCACCACACGGACTGCAACGGTTCAAGAAGGTGGCTCACCACCACCTTCTCAAGGGCAATTAGGGATGGGCAATAAATGCTGGCTTTGCCAGTGGCGCACACATCCCATAAACGATATTAAAAAAATACCACGAAAGCTATGCTGCCACATGAATGTGATAGAGCACACCACTGGCATGCTGAAGCAACGCTTCCGCTGCCTGGACTGCTCTGGAGGAGCCTTGCAGTACTCGGCAGAGTGGGTGTCAAGCATCGTGGTGCATGCTCCACAACCTCGCCATCATGTGGGTACAGCCCTTGCCACCAGCTATATGGCAAGCAGGTGAGGAGCAGGAGGGGGAAGAGGAAGGGAAGAGGTAACCTAGACAACACCTTTGTGGCCGGGCAGTCTGTGAACATCTCATCTGACTGCAATATCAGTAAACATAACCCCAATTCCCCATTTACCAACAGTCCCACACTTACCTTCCCTCTGTTACTGACCATCACAGCGTCCGCTTGGCCACAATGCAAAAATAAAAGCCAGCACAAAATAAACATTCCAAACCAAATTCATAAATCAAAGCATGCCATATTGCATACAAACATCAACTACTCACCCTTGTGCATTCCCTTAGTACCTGTCTTCCATGTGCCTGTGCCTGCCCTAGTGCTCCTACGCAGTGCTACCCCAGTGGTTACAGCATGGCTGGTGGAAGGCTGCTGACTTTCAGTGGAGGAGACTGCAATTGGCCTTGCAGGATGACCTCGAGCAGCTCTGGGCCTAGTAAGCCCGGCTTCGGACTGCATCACCTCGGCATAGGTGGCAGCAGTCTGGGCTGGCTGGCTGACCGGCAACAGCAAGGGCATTGGCGGAGTGGCAGTGGTGGGAAGATGAATGCTGTCATTCTGAGAAAGAACAGCAGGTTTGTGCTCCACGGAGCCACTGCCATTCCCCCGGGGTGGCGCCTCAGCAATCCTAGTAATCTGTTGGAGGACAGATGGTGGACTGCTGTGACACCCTGCAAGCCCCTTTGAACACTGGTATCCGCAGCCATGATGGCAGCAGTCTGAGCTTGCATGGTAGCAAGCTGACCTTGCATGACAGAAGTCTGAGCTTCCACTGCAGCTCCCAGACGTTGGGTGGTTTCTGCTTGTGCTGCAATGGAAGCTGAGCCATCAGACACTGCATTATGTTTGGGTCCACAAATGTGCTAATGGAGTTGGTCACCACTTCCATGCTGGAAAGGATTGGCTCCAAGCTCTGCGCAAAGCCCTGCGCCAAGTTGGTGCCGGACTCCTCCATGCTCCTTGACATTGCACGCAAGCTTTCTGGCAGGCCTGCCAATGCACCAAGCATTTCATTGTGCATACCCATCAGTCTTGTGTAGCCTGCCCCATCAAAGTGCTCATCTGAGTCCTCTGTAGCAGAACTCATGTGCAACCTCGCCATCCAGAGAGCTGGCATCTGCGCTACCTTTGGCCCCTGTCCTGGCTGCAGGCCAGTAGTGCCCGGTGTCTCACCACGTGCAGATCCAACTTCTAGGCTATCCTCTAAATTACACGCAGTGTCAGTATCTGAGCTGGTGGCTGCGAGTGTGAAATCGAGTGATGGTGTTTCTTCATCACAGTCTTCTTGCTCATCCACCTGTTGCTTTTCCACCACTGTCTGGCCAGGTTGTAGTTCTTGGGTATCTGAAAGGAGAAAGGCACAAGGGTAGGGTTGTGGGGAGGGGGGGAAAAGTAAGAGGTGCATGCTTACTCCATCTGCAGCTTCTAATTCAGAAGAGATTATGGGATGGGGGGAAGTGGGATGTGAGAAAGAGGATAAGGTATGAGGATATCATCATCTTCAATCGTTTCAGCCCTGCCGCTGGCCACAGCCTCAGCAATGGCCTCTCCAATGATGGCAAGCACCGTTTCCTCCATGGGGGTTAGGACATGCAGCCCCACCTGTCCCCCGCCGGTTAGCTCCAGCTGCCTCCAGTTGTACGCCACCTTGTCCTGCAGGAGAGAGGGAAATGTGTCAGTGAGTGTGGTGCAATCTGTTTGGGTTATGTGGCTGTCATGGTTGAATAGCTGGCAGTGCATGCAAGCTGTGAAATGTGGGTGTGAGACTTGCAGCAGTGCTAAGTGTGTGAGGGTGAGGTGAAGCTATTAATGTTAGGTATGAGTCCTGATTGAGAAGGGATTGTTGGTAGGTGAGTGATGGGGGTCTGGTGCATTGAGCAGTTGCTGAGGCTAGTGGTGCAGTTGGTAGGATATGGCATTTGAAGATGAATTCACTGACTTTGACCACTCGTGTGAGGTCATTGAACTTTTTGCAGTACTGCATCCAGGTCCTCGGGGCTTGTCTCCTGGCATGACCGCCACAGCTATCTGGTCCCACTGCCTTCTGAGAGGTTGTCTGGAGGGCCCCCTGGCCTCCTGTGGATGGAGCACACCTCTCCTCCTCTCCATCTCCTCCACCAAGGCCTCCAGTGTAGTGTCAGAAAATCTTGGAGCCCGCTCTGTCCCATGTTGTGCCATTATTACATCTTTTTCCACATCAGAATGAGTTCCACAATGACTTCCACCACCTGCTCCAGCCACAATGCACCTCCCCTTTAAGAGGTGCAGGCTGGCTTTAAGTAGTGCAGGCTAGCTTTAAGTAGTGCTCGCCTCTCAGTTTTTGGCCCCCTACTGAGGCGTGCAGCAACTCAAGTTAGTGCTGGCTGCACGCTGCAATCATGTTAATTAGCAGGCAGCATGAAGTTGCCATGCTGCCTGCTTCGGAAACAACGGGCACGGGTTAATACCGCATCGCGATCCCAGCGCCTGTTTTCGGAGGCTTTTGAATTTAGCCCCCTATATCCATCCACTCGACCACCAGCGCACTGTGGCTGCAGTATGTACAATCTACAGGATGCACTGCAACAACTCAAGAGGCTACTTTGACAGCACCTCTCTCCCCTATGACCTCTACCACTGCGAAGGACAATAGCAGCAGTGTCACCTCCAAGTTCCCCTCCAAGTCACACACCATCCTGACTTGGGTATGTATCACCATCCCTTCATTACTGATGGGTCAATATCCTTGCCAGAATAGCCCAAATCAAATTAAATAAAAAACTGTCTGTCTGTTTACAGGTGCTGACTGACCTGCTGTGAAGTCCCAGAATTTTTTTTTTCAGATTTCCAGCATTTGCAGTTTTTTTTATTTGTTGGTGTTGTGGTATCTTGACTAGGACCATTTCTTTACAGTTGACGTAAGAACCTCAGAGATACATTATGTAACAGTCACAATATGCATCTACCTTTTCATAAATTATGATCTCCATCTGACAATTCAATCATAGCATTGGTCCTCAGTCCATCCAATATTCATCAATACACAATAATCCACTTCTCTGACCACTCCCGAAATGAACCTTGCATGCCTCTCTGAAGCCACATTTCTTGTAATCTAGGTCACATTCCAGAGCACGTGCTTTCAGTCTGACCTGCTATCAGTGTCCATAATAGCAGAATGCTGTTCTTTTCCTCATTCATTTTAGTTGTGTAAAATGATCGGTACGCAAGGTCACCACATAGTATTATCAAAATTACCAAACACTAGTCCATTATCTGCAATCCAATAAAGTCCACAGAAGTATCTTTTTTTCTTTTATTAGCAGAAATTGAGCTTAGAAAGAAATCAAGAGTAGTGGTAGTGGCAGCCATCCCTGCATTAACAGAATGATAAAAATTGTGCAACTTTTCAAACAGTATGGTAGTGACATGCCTTTAGACATGAAAAATCTTACTATATTACAGGAAATGCAGTCATTATATAGAAAGTAATTTAGTTCAAGAAGATCATAGGACATGCTGTAGAGTCAAAAGAACTAGATATGTGCAGATGAATTAACTCATCCGACTTTAATAAGAAAAGAATTTCCTCAGTGAGAATTTGCGGTTGTGGCAGCACCTGCTACATCCAGACATAAATTGCTTTTGTCAGATGAATGTGTCCGATTAATAATTCGGATATGTTTAAGAGTTCAGTGATTAAAGCAGCAAAACATCACATATTCATCTAAATAATTATATCAAGTATAGACTCAGTTATTAATGAAAACTTAGTATATCTATAATCTTAAAATATAAATACACTATCAACAAAAGAGAATATGGGTGGGAATCATCCTTAATCATGCTGGTTCATTAACCAATTAAAGTGATGCTGCTAACATCATTCTGGTACATTTAGTTGGTAGTGCCATCCACATAGAATCAGCTGATTCATGCAGCATTCATATTGTTAGGATATCCGTCATTGCAAGTACCTCAGTAATCATAGGCTGATGAGCAGATTATTTTTGTCTTTCTTTAGCTCAAATTAGCCACTGATTTTCAACATAACAAGGAGTTCTGTTTATTTTATAGCTACCTGCTGAGCTTTCATCCTGAAGCCAGCGAGCTTCAATATTTCAAATTAACTGACGAAGAAGTGCGATGCATTGTTGTCTTAATTGTTCACAATGAAAACAATGTTTGGATAGGTGTGATTAACATATCACACAACTATAGTTAAGCACACTGTACATAGATGGACATTTCTAACACATGGAGCTACAAAATCATGCTACATTATTTTATACAGTGGGAACATATCTTTTGGTATTTAAAAATGTACTATTTTCATGGTAAATGTGTTTATTTTTGCTTTATAGAAACTATAATGGCAGGTTATTATAGAATAGCTCTCTTAATGATAGGAAGGCTGAGCTCAGTTACTCCAACACATTCAAATCCCAAGGTCTAAGAAAGACATCTAGCAAACATTTAATTCTGTATAATGAAGTCTACTATGGTTTTTGTGTGGAACTGAGTTAATTAAGAAGTGTGCATTACCTTTGGCAAATAAAAGTTCACTGAAGCAGTGTTTCATTAAGTTTAAAAATACCTTCCTGATGAACAGTGAAAATGTGTTTGCTATTTTAGATAAAAACAATGAATCTATTTTATTTAAAGCTGCAATGCTGTATAAATTAAGACAATCTCACAAAAATAATGCTTGGAACACAAATCTTAGCAAAATACACTGACAATCAATAAAAAAATATTCCAACTATAAAGGCAGGAATTAGCCCTACAAGATTAATAACAGCATCATTTTTAAACTCCAAGCATATCCAAATTGCTTTCTGATTCAGCCATGCTAACCAGGTGATATTACTGGTCAAATAATTAGCACAGATTCATTGGTCCTGATTTTGGTCTCTCTACCAACCCGTTCTTCAGCAGGAATGGGGTGGTAGCAAGACCAAAATTGGAGCCAAGAGTCACATTTCACAGATAGAAAGCAGCCATTACATTTCCACACCAAAAACTGAAAATGTATAAGTACGTTGAAATAAATTCAACCATTTAAAAATTGGAATTGGTTTAACTAAGAAAGTTGAAGGAATTATTTAAAAAAATGTAATTCTAGTTGTAACTGAAATTTTATCTAAGTTGAAACCTTGACCTGGTTCAGCCCATGGCACCTGGACAAACACAGGGCTCGGTTTATGAGCAAGCTCAGCCAGAGGAATCAGCCGCAAAGACCTACTCAATGTACTTTTTAACATTTTTGTCCTTTAGTAAAGCAATGTGAGATCAACCAGTTCTGCTAAAATATTTAGGGGGAAAAATTTAGTTGCTTTGCGCCTCCTGTTAGCGCCCTAAGAGGGCGCTAACGGGGCGCAAAGCAACTCGCGCCCGGGTGCGGCGCCGCCAACGCCTCCCGCGAAATTCAGCGGGAGGTTAGCGGCGGCACTAACCGTTAGCACCACGCGACGCTGCGCCGCCGGTGATGACGTCATCGCCATGCGCAGCGCCCCGGCCGCGATCTTTGGTAGCGCCCCCTGACTTACCACTGGACGCTATGTCCGAAGGGGTCAAGGGGGCCTAACTGCAGCCGGGGCGGTGCTATTTAAAGGAGAGGTGCCGGGCGGCCATTTTTGTTGCTGGCCGCCTGCCAGCACCTGCCTCCGCTGCCGTCCCCGGCCTCCTTACCCGCCCCCCCCGCGGAGTGCCGGCTGCGCTCCATGAGCCCGGCACTTCTCTTGAGTGCCGGGCTCTTTTGCCAGCACTCCCGATCCCCGGGGGCCCAGCTGGGCCCCGGGTCGCACTGCGCAAGGCCCCTCCCCTTTAAGAAGGGGAGGAAGGCCTGCAATACCGTGGCACGATATTCCCTCGCAGCGCCCAAGAGAGAGGCGAGGCGCTTCCAGTAGCACCCCGCTTCCCTCTTGGGGCGCTACCACTCAATTTCGGTCGCGGGGGCGCTAATTTTTAGAACTAAAATAGCTTAACTTCAATGTTTCCCTCCCTAAATACAAAAATCCATTTAGTTAGTTAGTGCTACAAATCCTGTATCCAACATTTTAAGTATTAAAACTGAATCCCTACAAATGATGGCAGGCATAAACCCAGAACAAGAATCTAAGGGTGAAAAATTAAGTCGCGCCCCCTTTGGGGCGCTAACTTCGCCGGGGCGCTACTTTTACATTTGAAATGAATCCATTGTGCTTATTTATTTGATGACTTTGTTGCCATTCTGATTGTAAAAAATATGTCGAAGAGAAGATTTAAGGGTTGATTACAATTGCTCAATACTGATGAGGAGCCTCGTCTGCTGGGAGCATATTTCAGGAAATGATGGGTGTACACCCCACAAATTTAATGGACTGAAAATCATGGGAGTGCGCCCATGCCTTCCCAGTGTGTGCTGTCAGCAGGCAAGACTCTTTCCCCCCCCCCCCCCCCCCCCCCACCACCCCCAAACACAATTTCATAAAATTGGCCCTTTAATTCTAACCTAAACTAATATGTTTATCTGGTGAACTGCATCAATCCAGATAACTTGGAAAGTACCGAAATTCTTATAACTTCTTAGACTGATACAATAAAATATGTTGGTATTTGCTTTTAAAAACAACTATTGATCGTCTTTCTTCATGCTAATGGAACTGCCATCCTGTCGCAATTTCCTAATAATGTAGCCCAAGGATGTTTAGATGTAGAGTTGCCCCAAGAAGCTGGTAGTGAACGGATGATCCGAGGGAGCTGGTCATCAAGCCAGAGAGGACTTGAAAAGTAAATTAAATATTTTTATTATGCTTTTCCACCAGATCTTGAGCATCTCAGGCACACACCTACACTCTACTTTCCTGCTGGCACAGAAGGGTGGGCCTGTGCCAGGGGTGTGACTGTGCTATGACCCCATTCACCAAATCTGGTTGTAGATTAGCATTTGTTTGAACTGACTTGTGACTGTTCATGCCAGTAATTGCTTAAGCTTTTCTTAAGAAATAATGAAAAGCCCAACTTTTGTGTGTGTGTATTTTTATTTGTGGGGGTGTTGGGGGGGGCGTGGGTGCGGTAAGAGAAAATCCTCTTACTTCTGGCTAATAGGGTGAAGACAACTTAGAGTTCTTGAAATGTACAAGAGTAACATAAGGGTTTCTAAGTTGTCTATATCTATGAAGAAGAGTGGATAGCAATTTGAAATGCCTGGTGGCATCCCATTTTCAAATGGTAGGGCCAAGCCAACTTGTTAAGCAAGAGCTCTGTAAGCAAAACATAAAGCTGAATTTAGCTTAGGATGTTTCATAACTTTTATTTGCATTTCTTAATCCTTGCCTTAACTAAATTAAGTTTCTCATTGTGGATGTTGTAAATTACTATATCAAACTAAAGCTGTCATAGAACAGGGGATTTGTGAGCAGACTTAATGTTGTAGTGGGTTTAAGTGACTACACAATGACCAGTTATTTGGCCTTATCACAGCAGTTAAGTAACAGAATTAATCTGAAGTAAAACACTGTGACCTGTCATGTAATACGATACCTGAACATCTGGGTGAGTTGTCCTTTACTGACAAGATAGTTTGTCCCTTTCGAATCATTTGTCAATTATAGAATGAAGGTAATGTGAGTAAATTAAGCTGTGGTTTGCAGTTAACAGGGAAATTCTTGTCAAGTGAACCAGCTGTGCCAACAACTTTATCTGCAGTGGCATTAATCACCCACCTTCCTTGAAGCACTTTCACTTTCCCTAAAGGCTAAAGGATAAATCTGTCAGCAATCACAGGGATTTGCAGACATTGCTGTCTGACTCTGTCTAAAAGAACCACTATATATTTCAAAATTTGTTTTCTTTCTGTTATAAGTTCTGAATAATATTTGATTTTCATAAGTGAAGGAGTCTTTCACTGTCAATAACAGTATAAAATAAATTTTGTTGATAACTATAACATCTAATACTCTTTTTAATAATCAACAAAATATATGTGCAAAAATGGCGTGGAATTTGGAGATTAGGTGCCATGAATCTCTTGTTATATCTGGCATTTATAGGCAATACAGGTTCTAACGATGACATTTTAGCAGGATAGGGAACTAGGTTTCCTTTTTTCCTCTTACAGATGCCATTTGTATCACCTTGTGGTACACATAGAGACCATACTTTTAGTTGGGCTATGATTCATCAATAATCAATAGGAGTTAGGATTGGAAATCTAGCTTTGATAACTGTATTTTTTGAATTCATTCTTGGAATATGGGCATCGCTAGCAAGGCCAGCATTTATTACCCATCCTTAATTGCCCTTGAGAAGGTGATGGTGAGCCTCATTCTTGAATCATTGCAGTCCATGTTGTGAAGGTGCTCTCACAGTACTGTTTGGTAGGGAGTTCCAGAATTTTGACTCGGTGACGATGAAGGAACGGCGATATATGTCCAAATCGGGATGGTGTGTGACTTGAAGGTGATGGTGTTCCCATGCACCTGCTTCCCTTGTCCTTTTAGGTGGTGGAGGTCGTAGGGTTGGGAGGTGCTGTCGAAGAAGCCTTGATGAGTTGCTGCAGCGCATCCTGTGGATAGTACACACTGCAGTCATGGTGCAGTTTACAGATGTGAAATGAATTGGTTTGATTATGTTGTATTTGTTATGTTTAATATAGTTTGCACTGTATACTAATGCTGTTATGGGCATGCGTAAAGTTTATTTTTAATATATGCAAAATTTTAAGATTTGCTGATTGATGCCTTTTCAAGGCCATAGCTAATATATGCAACTTCTTCACTTAGATTTACAAGTATAAGTTAATCCTAAATTTGACATTTTATTGTAACATCATTATACACATTTGTTTTATACTTGAGAATACTTTCTTTAAGTTGATTCTTTTGTATCTTTTTGTGTAACATCATAGCCACTCTCTAAGATACGGGGTACATCACCAACTTGCCACCGAGTCATAAAACTGCAATTGTGGATCAGCTGCCCATTCTAGAAACCGCCCGATTTTCATTTTCCTTGAAATGAATAGAAATGAAATCGGGAGGTTTCTATAATGGGCAGCTGATCCACAACAACAGATTTATACCCCGGTGCCAAGTTGAAAATCAACCCCATAATTTCCACAAGGCTTGTGATGTGGCCTGGGTGGTATGTATTTACTGCAAAATTTTCCAGAGAACTAAGATTTTGTCAGGTGCTTATGGTTTTACATTTCCTCGTAACCTGGGTATTTTTAACGACAATCAATAACATTTAAAATATGGCGAACATGGCAACTAAATCATCTTTTTAATGATATCTAGCTGTTGCCTTTGCTATTGAAGCATATATTTGGTATCATAATCTTAGTTTAAAACAGTTCATCCTTCCCTTGCTCCAATCAGCTATTGTCCAGCAAGTGTGGTGCAGTGCTAAACGATATCCTTTATTCTTTTATCAGTCATGACAAAGTGTTCTGTTCCAGCAGCACACAAAAAAAATCATAAAACTTCCATATGTACATTGTGGCCAATGGTATTTGTCATATACAGAGGCGATTTATACGTTTTTTAAATAATCAGTATGCAAACAGCGGTCAAACATACTTTCTTATTGATTTACATGCTACCAATTGTAAAGTATTAGAGGTTTTATTTTGCTTCTTATATCACAGAGTCTACCATTACAGCTTGTAAAAACATATTTGCACCACATTAGGCTTGCATAGATTGTGCATTTTTAACATATATGCTGGAACTTTCAACTTTGGCAGAGGTGTAAAATTGGTGATATTGATGGGCCACCCCATCCGATTTTCCTTTCCATTGAACGTGCCTTCGCCTTCAACTAGGACCCTCAGGGAGGTGTCAGAGGACCTGGGGACTAGCTTCCAACTCTCATTTCTCAGAATAAGCTCTTTGCAGCAGTGTAATACAGCAATCTCAAAGAAGTGAATGCAATTTCCCTTTAGAAGGTGCATTGTCACATTAAATAGACCTCTGGAGGCCGGCTTGAAATACCACCCTGTAAGTGGACGAGCTGCGCATTCTCAGCATGATAGGAAAGCAGCCCGACAATCAAATGGTAATGGGGTCCGGCGGTTAAAATCCACAGGATCATATTCCACTTGCCTTCTGGTAGATGTCAGCCTTGGCTCAGTGGTGGCACTCTTGCCTCTGAGACAGAAGGCCATGGATTCATGCCCCACTGCAGATTTGAGCAGAGAATCTAGGCTGACACTTCAGCGCAGTACTGAGGGAGTGCTGCAGTGTCGAAGTTGCCATCTTTCAAAGGAGACTTTACACTGAGGCCTCGTCTGCCCTCTCGGGTGGGTGTAAAAGATCCTGTGGCACTATTTGAAGAAGAGCAGGGGAGTTCTCCTGTTGTTCTAGCCACAATTTATCCCTCAACCAACATCACTGAAATAAATGATCTGGTCATTTGTCTTAGTGCTGTGTGCAGATTGGCTGCTGCATTTCCCTACAGTACATTACACTTCAAAGTACTTAATTGGTTGTGAAGCATTTTGGGATGTACTAAGAACATAAGAAATAGGAGCAGCAGTAGGCCATTCACGCCTTCGAGCCTGCTCCGCCATTCAATAAGATCATGGCTGATTTTCTACCTCAACTCCCGCACTATCTCCATATCCCTTGGTTCCCTTAGTATCCAAAAATCTATCGATCTCTGTCTTAAATGTACTCAGTGACTGAACATCCACAGCCCTCTGGGGTAGAGAATTCCAAAGATTCACAGCCCTTTGAGTGAAGAAATTTCTCCTCATCTCAGCCCTAAATGGCCTAAGGTAGTGCACTATATAAATGCAAGTTCTTTCTTAACAGCTCAACATGATAATTTCCCTTTAACATTGATTTGGAATGTCAATATTAGACAAAAGCATCACCAACTGACAACGCAAATTTTCCCTGTTGGAGATGTAGGAATAAAAATTTGGTTGCTCCCATTTCTGGTACGGACTGGGAGTGCATATCAGGAAATTGGGCGCTCTCAGTCTGTAATTATCCATCCATTAATTTTATTGCGTGGAAAATTACTGGCTGGGAGTGCAGAGTTTCCTGACATGCACTCCAAAAGCAGAATTTTTACTCCATAATCACATTCAAAGACTAGGTGGTGAATTCAGTACAAACTAAATCTTCTAAAGGTCTATTTTTTTCTGGCAATTACTGGAAAATGTTTTATGCTATATATTGTATATTAATGTGAAATACCTTTTATGTAATGATTCTTAATGACCCAACACTACAGTACATTAAAGCAAAAGATACTGATTTTGAGATATGGTTAAAAATGCCTTGTGGCTTCTTTTAATAAGAAATAATTGCATAATATTTGATCAAATAGAACTATTTTCCTCTTAAAGCTGCATTGATTTACCAGTTATTGTGAAAGATGGGCTTTATTAGTTATATGTGTTGTCAACAGACATGAATATTTTATAAATATTGTAGGTCTGATTTTAACCTTGTCCATCCAGTGGAAAACAGGCAGGCGGGCAGTTAATTTTGACTGTGGGACTTACCCGCCGAGGTCCCGTTCTCTCCCTGAAGGTTCCAACGTTAACCTGCTCTACTGAGCAGGCAGGAAGGACACCTGCCGGAAACCTGTTTTAAATGTGCAGATCAGCTCCGATGATTTAATTGGGGCCCAATATACAGATGAGGCTCCAGAGTTAAGATCACCCGGGCCTCACGCTGCCGAGGTCGGGGTGGTTTGCCATCCGCTTCGGCCCCCGTCTGCATGACTGGCACCCGAAATTAAAATCTGGGCTTGTATTTTGATGACCTTACATGTAAATAGCATTGATATCTTAAAAATAGTCAAAATTATAAGTGCGTTAATTTCAGGAATTTACACAGGTGTGTAATGTTGTCTTTTAGTAGCCTTATTTTAAAACTTTAGACAACTAGAATAGTTTATAATTTCTTGAGTTCAGAGCAAAATTTGTAGGTATATCCAAAGGTTTATTATGTATATTTTACGAACTAAGGACAAGCGAGGCCATATTCTGTAAGTGACATGAATTTCAATTACTTGATTTGAGAAGCTGCTGCTAGGTTCTAACGCTGACACCATATCATTGGCCATTTCCATCAATACCCTTGCAAATTGTCGCATCCATTAATCTTGGAGATGTCATCGACATGCATCAATATTTAAAGCTGCCAGTGTAAAGCACAGATTATTGATGTGGTCTGTTTAAAAGAATGTAGCAATTCTTTGTTGTGAAGAGAAAATTATCTTCTGGAGCGTGTGGACATAACAGCACTGTTTGGGTTGCAACATGCTTACATGATGTATAAGAAAATTAGTCTCTCCTGCTGATCTCATCATCTGTAAAGAAATAAGCACAACACTGTTCTCTCAAAAATAGTTTATCATTAATACAGCCTTTATAACACTGCTTTAACTACTTTGATAAAATAATTGGAATATTTGTTATTTCATTTTAAAAGCTGGGTGGGTATAATTAGAATTCAGCTCTCTGTGAAGGATTTAGGTATAAACAATTATCATGGTGGGGGAGTTGTGGATTTTAATGTTTTTCATTCCTCTGTCTTGAAGTCCGATGAAACTTATACCTCTGAAAATCAAGGATGAGTGAATAGATTGGACTTGATTTATCCCGTTAGGGAGATTGTCCTTTGATGTGATTGCTTTGATACTATCATCCAAATTTAGTAATTTTTTCAAACCAGAAGTTTCAGTTGTTTCCACTGAAAAAAATACATTGCAGTACTCTCCCCCTCCCCCCCCCCCTTTCAAGTGATTCCGATTTACCTTAAAAAAATTGTCTAATAAAAATACAGTACTACAAAGGAGCGGTAGTTTGGCAAACAAAAAGCACTTCCCGCTTGGGGAAAAAATTGGACAAAAAGATCAAAGCAACCACATCAAAGGGCTTGCCCCCTAACTCACTCACTACTATAGACACCATTTGACATTGTCTCCACTGTAGTTCCTTTTCCTATGAAGACACCAGATTGCATCTTTATTGCAGCTGTTGAGTAAGGATTCAAGCTGTAGCAAGCAATCTCACAATGGCAATGAAAAGTGAATGAATTAAAGGAATAAAATGAATCCAATTATTTTTGGTGGTTCATCCTTACCTAAAATACAATAGTATAGGGTTGCTCTCCAAGGTGATTTCCGTCCTTTGTAGTTGTAACCATGTAATTATGAGTACAAGGCTAACTCTCGTGCTGAACGTGAATCCTCGTCACAGTTTTTTTTAACATAGCCAAAAAACTTACAGCTGCTTTGGGTTTTTATTATGGGTAAGTTGTAACATTTTTGACAACTTGAAATTTTTTAAACTGGCAATTGATACAGGCAGAGTTATCCATTTATCTACCATACGTGGTGGTGCAGTAAAGCTGTCAGTGCAAATCTTATCACACAGAGCTTCATTTGTTTTCTGTAGTGATTTATGATGGCTTTGAAAAGGTCTGGTGATCCCATAGGCTAGCTTGATTCTCCAAACTCTTTCAGTCGATGGATCTAATTCTTGACACATTTGATAGTGTTCTGAGTGGTTTTGATAAATCAATTCTCCTTGTTTATATTAATTGATCAGAAAACTATGTTCCTAAGAGAATTTATCAAATTCTGTGACTGAGCCTAAGTTTATGACTATATTGTGAAAGAACAGGATAAGTGGTGGTCAGAAGATAGATATTAATGAGACATTTTGATGGAAGTTTATTCTTGTAGCAGAGTAAACACCATCATGTGTAATTCAGTATGTTTTAAATGCCTTACAAAGACAAAAAGGCAAACAAAGTAATGTGCTAAACAGTCAATCTATTGACGAGCCTGGAAATTTCAGCGTATTGATAGTCCTGAGTCAGTACAGCAGGGTTCCAAAAGGCACCTTTACATTCATCACGTGCTGTTGCCAGCAAGCGCTGCCAACATTATCAGTATAAATGACCTTAGCAACATACCTCCAATGACATCCAGATGCAACTTTTCAAGAATCTAGGAGTGGCCATTGGAGGCAGTGCAAAATGTGAGTCTCCTTCCTATTGGTTCTTCAGTACACCCAATAGGAACGGGTGGGCCTAGAAACTGCTTCGCATCCGACAACGACCGTCACGCCGAAACTGATGTGCAAGAGGACCACACAAAATTGGTTCTCTTGCGTCATCAGGACACGGCCGATGTGCTAAGGGCACCATTTGTGCCCAAGAGGCAGTGCACCCATCACAAAAAGCCAGCCGGTGGGGACACCAACACCAGGTCTACAGTGAGTCCATGAGGGGTGGGGGGAGGAAGAGATCGGGAGTGGGGTGTGTGGTGACCAGCAGCAGCCCACAGTTTCAATGTGGAGCCAGAAGGAGCACTCCTGCTTCTTTTGGCTCCACATTCAGAAAAGTTTTTACTTACCTTTTTGGCGGCAGACTCCAGTGGTCCCTTTAAGGGACGCTGGTTTGGCTGCTTTAGTCGCAAGAAAACTGATCGCAACATGCACAGCACATGCTTTGGTGAGTCGCACTCAGATATGGAAATTAAAATTTTCACAGATTAGAATCAAACATCTCATTGTTGGTCTTTATCTTTGAAATGATACACTAGCACTTCAGCTCTTACGATTGATAACCAATAACCAGGAACCCCATTAAAAGAACCAGTCAGTTACAAATTTCAGGAATTGTTAACACAAAAGAAGTTTTGTTCTCATTAGACACTTGAGAGGAATCAGATAAAGTGTTAAAATGATATGGGAAGATTTTCCTCTTCAGTCCCGGTCCCTGAGAGCTTGGCTGGGTTGAAGATCTTATTGCAAAATCGGGCACAAGCTGCTCATAATTTTCCTTTCATTAAAATGAATGGACAGAAAATCATGAGCAGCTTGTATCCAATTTTCCGATAAGAGCTTCTGCTCCACCAAACTCTTACACCCCAGCACTGAAGTGAAAATCTACTCCACTGTGTTTGAAAAGTGGTAATAGAGCTGCAACTGCTACAGGGAGATCTGGTTTAAAAATGCAAAATTACCGAGGTCATTTGAATTAAATTATTTACTATATCAACAATTTCCTTGAACCTCTAAACCCTTCAATTAAAAAACAACCACTGATTTCAATGAAATGAAAATAAGCCATGTTCTTTCAAGGGCAGGCAATCCACCTAGCAGGATACTGCCCAGGTCGTGAGGATGAAAATCTACCCCATGCTATCTAATTCTCCTCCATTTCAAGTACAATTCAATCTAATGGTGGTTAGTTTATTTTATTCTGCTTTCTTAAATATGTGATATCCTGAAGGGGATCTTTTGTTCAGCACTGCAAAGAGTATTGCTCCAATATACTTCCCTCGGCATCGGAAGTGCACTTTACCTGTCCAGTCATCTATGCCCCTGAATTTAGTGTTACACCCCTCCCGATTCAGGCTCGATCCATGGCAGAGTCTTGCACCAAGACCCGGAGACAGAATCAGGGGTCAGCTGTAGGCCTGAGAGGCCTGCAGCTGTGGGCCTGACCCCTGGCCTCTGGCCTTGGAGCCTTCTGGCTGCTGTTCTTTTTATTCATTCATGAGATGTGGGCATCGCTGGCAAGGCCAGCATTTATTGCCCATCCCTAATTGCCCTTGAGAAGGTGGTGGTGAGCCGCCGCCTTGTTGGAAAACAGCAACCAGAAAGGTCCACGGTCTGAAGATCTGACAGGATAGGGAAGTTTAAAACTTACCATGAGGATCTTGCCTTGCTGCTAAGCCTTGTTGCTAAACCTCCCAGGAGGAAAACGATACAGGAACCCTCCTAGGGTTGCCAACTGTGGTTACTGGAGATCTGATCACGTGACATCTGCCTGCCATTTGAAAATGTTGTTGCATTATTGCACCACAATATTTTTTGCAACCTACACACATAGATGATGCATACATTTTGTAAATCTTGGATTGTGGTTTAATCTTTGTTTCTGATATCAAAATCCAGATATTCATTGCACACGAGAGTAAGTGCTTGAGATCTAGCACCTGAGATAATAAATTCGTGTTACAAAATCAGAGAAACAGTGTTGTCAGTTAATTAGGCTGTGCAGTTTCAATGTTATGCTTAACTTATTTCCTGTTATTCAGAGCAGGATTAACATTCTTGGCCATTACTTTAATAATTATGTGGTCATCAAACCACTTGAGAAATGCAAACTGAATGTTATTGCAGGTGAGTCCTGATTGGCCAGATTTCTGCTGGTAAGGCTGAAGAAATCCTGTAGTCCAGATCAAACTCACCCAGCAGAAACTGAAGTAGTTAGCATTTGTATTCGTTATCATTAAATTAAAATAAAAGTGGCATCATCCCTTAGAAAGGATAAAGAGGAGGTTTACCAGGATGTTACCAGGGATGAGGGACTTCAGTTATGAGGAGAGGTTGGAAAAGTTAGGACTGTTCTCCTTGGAACAGAGAAGGTTAAGAGGTGACCTGATAGAGGTTTTCAAGATGATGAGACGTTTTGATAGAGCAGATAGAGAAAAATTATTCCCTCTGGCGAGTGGGTCAATAACTAGAGGTCATAGATTCAAAATTACTGGCAAAAGATCTAGAGGGGAGATGAGGAGAAATGCTTTCACTCAGAATTGTCGAGATCTGGAACGCTTTATCTGAAAAGGTGGTGGAAGCTGATTCCATAAATAATTTTAAAAGGGAGTTGGACAGGTACTTGAGGATGAGGAACTTACAGGATTACGGACAAAAGGCGGGGATGTGAGACTAAGCATGACTGCTCTTTCAAAAAGCCAGCACAGGCATGAGGGGCCGGATGGCCTCCTTCTGTGCTGTAAGTTTCTATGATTCTATGATCCAGATTTCTAAAAGTGGATAAATTGGCTGTCAAATTTCATTAGAACAGCACTTTCAAAGATGTTTCTCTGATTTTTCCCTCCCACAGGCAAAGTCAGTCAGTGTGGCATGAGAAGAGGGCTCAGAAATAAGACAGTCAGCTTCATCATTCAGATTATCACAGCACTTTACCTTCTTTTTACAAGAGTAAATTTAAATGTTCCTCTACAATTTTGAAATTCTCTTTCTTGAAATGTAACATTTTCCAATGACATTATAAGTATATTCAGGGTATTCAATGAATGTTTTTTGATATGCAAGGTTTCATCTAGCTACTTATTCTCTGTCAACAGAGTGACTGTTGAATAAAGAAAATCAACTCACTAAATTCACCATACATACTTGTGTAGTGTGAAGTTTGTGATAATTATTAAATATGCTTTATCCACCATAGCAAAGTAATGTTGCGTTTTAGTCAATACAGTTTGTTGCATATTTTGTGAAGTTGTCAGTCTAATCAATAAATCAATACATACTTGCTGCACTGGTGAAGTTCATGTTTCTTTGACATATAAAGAGCCCCTTCTGCGGCAGCGTGCCGGTTTCCTTGAAAATGAATAAGGCGTATTCTAGCACACAGTGCATTCTGGGTAGGGCCATCTGCCATTAAGCCTGAGAATCGCAGAACGGATCCTGTTACGATTGGGGCTGGGGAAATTCACAGTTAAAGAAATAAAGAACTTATATTTATATAGCACCTTTTCACGACCTCAGGACATCCCAAAGCGCTTTACAGCCAATTAAGTACTTTTGAAGTGCAGGCAATGTTGTAATGTAGGAGAATTGGCAGCCAATTTACGCATAGCAAGGTCTCACAAAAAACAATGCGATAATGACCAAATATTCTGTTTTAATGATGCTAGTTGAGGGATAAATATTGGCCAGGTTCAAAATAGTGCCATGGGATCTTTTACATCCACCTGAGAGGACAGATGCTTTTAACGTCTCATCCAAAAGACTGATGCAGGAAATCGATAAATTGAATAAATTATTACTGGAAGTTGCCTGGCTGCAGTTCGGACCAGTCTCTGACCTGCGAGAAGTAAAAGTGCACTGGCTAAACTAGCGATGCAACGTACTTTTCTCCCATGCTGCCAGCAGCAGTGCACCGGAGACCAGTCCTCCATTCTGGAAAACTTCTGGACAATCTGGGAGCCCCTCCTACTGGCCTGTGCCAGTGCCGACTTTGCTCCATCCGTTTGAGAAAGCCCATGAAACTCTGGGGCGGCATAATGGGGTTGGAGACCGAGGTGATCGATTTCCAGACTCTTTTCCTCTGCAGCGCCTGGGAAATAAACATATCTCAGGCGTTACAGAGAAATATTAGGGCCTATGTGCATCGAGCATATATGTCAGAGACCGGGCCAGAGCAGGAACTTGGACAAAGTGAGAGAGAGAGCTGGAGGATAGGGACCTGGAGAGCAAGCTGGGCAGAATGACAGTCAGTGTTATGTTAAACAAGAAAGAAAATCCGAGCGGGAGCATCTTGAGAAAAAGCAAAATGGGAGTGGGAATTGTCTAGAGAACAAAAGTACAAGAATAGGAGCAGTCTAGGAAATTAACAACAACAGGAGTGAGAGCAGCCTGGCAAAATAAAAATAATAAGGGAATAGCGTGTAACAGGGAGAGAGACCAACAGAGACTGGAGCCTAAAGAATAGGGAGAGATCAACAGTACAAGGGCTGGAAAAAGTGACAGTACAGTGCCTGGGAAAGGAATGAGTGGGCAGTTACAAACTGGAGCCTGGGGATGGAAGGACCAAGTGGCAAAATGAGGGCTGGGGAGCAAGCAATGGCAGAAAAGAGCTGGATGGACTCCAGTTGCCTTTTAAAATTTTGATGCCAGCCTAAAGTCTCGCAATACAGCCTCGTATTTCTGTGGGATTTCAATTCAGGAAATGGACTATGAACTGTGTGATTTAAAAATTACAAATTCACATTTTTCTGCTCAAATTTGCAACAAAATGGCAGAGGGTTGTGAATTCCCCTAAGATTTTTTTACACTGTGGTCTGAGTCCCTGAGGAATCAATGAACACCGGATCTATAGATGAAATTCTGAATATTCCAGAAGCTACTCCCATGATATGGGTTTCCAGCATGGGTCGGAGGCAGGCTGTAGGATCACGGACTTAGTTCTGTAAAGCACTGGGTAATAAATTACTGTGAATACGTGTAAAGTAAAAGGCTAAATTAAAATGTTCTTTTTATAATCATTGGACCTCGCTGTCTATTTCTTTATTTTTCGTGCATGCTATAAACTAAGGACATGATTTTCTGCTTCAGTGCTCCTGTGAAATTAAAGTTAATAGTCAGGAAATCATGGGTTGGGGGTACGGAATTTCCAGGTATGTGCTCACGGCATGCGTCAAGAGTGCTGAACTGGAAAATCCCAGCCAAACATCTTTCATTCTGTGGAGCAAATCAAATATATATGGTGCCAGAAAGCTTTTCAGGTACAGCAGTATTATTCAATATGTAGTGTTCTTTTCAAATTGTAAAGAATGGGATTGAATTAAGCAAATTAATATTCCAAATATTGTTAGATTAACTTTGGCACAAATAAACAGGGCAATGTTACTGGTTAAAGAACTTGGAGATTCTAAGGGAAAAGCAGTTTTAATAATGCACTAGTTGATGTCCCGTGGTAATTGGAGAAAATGGTAATGTTCTTACCTGGTTCTGATTCCCTTGCGTAGCTGTTTCTCTCTACCTCCTTTTCTGCTTCTATTTCTATCTTTCTTTTCTCTTCTGCTTCTCTCTCTCTCTTTTTCTGATCTGGATGGTACTGATGCATCCTGGTAAATTCAGCATATTTTGCTACGTTAAAGGCACTATATTAATGCAAGTTGTTGTTGTTGATCTGACATATGGCTTGGGAAAAATCCGGTTGCTTAAAAGCTTAGAACAAGATCACTCTTGGCTGTAGTGTCACATCAGTGGAAAATACTTTGGATACACACAGTCTTGCCTCAACTCTAAAGAATGGCCATTGTACCAGAAGGCGTTTGGCATGGATGGCGAGGGTAGAAAGTTGGCAGTTAAAAAAGGAGGAAAATAAGTTTTTAAAAACCACCAGAATTCATTTCCTGGGAATGTATTTTTGTATAAGAATCAGTTCCGATCTTCAGTGAAGAATAGCAACTTTAAAAAAAACAATTATTACATATCAAAGAGCAGCCTATAAACTCCAAAAACAATGTTGGGAAACAATACCAGTTCATAGATGTGTGAAATTCCTCCTTTAATGGAAAACAAGAGAATGACATTATTAATGACCTGCTAATAAAACTGCACAAGTTTGAAACACGTGATTTGTGGGAATCCTATTCTGTTAGTAGGTCGTTAATTATAGACAAAACAAGTATTCTCTTGCTTTTCATTAAAAAAGAAATGTCACCCCTATGTTTCTTGTAAGTGCAAATAAACGTAAAGCTAATTTGCATAAAAGCAAAACCATTACCATTCCATAAAGGTTCTTTCAATACACATTGGCGAGTCTCAATGTATATTTTATTTTTCTCTGATAGCTGCAGTAGATATGGTTGGCAAAACTCTAGGGGTATGGTTTAGTGGTATTGATGTACAGTGTCCAGCACTATCTAGTATAACAATTAAACAAAATTGCATTTGTTCAACCTAAGTACAATTATTTTAATCCATTCTATTTTCCTGCAATCATAAAATGTGCCTCACCAAATGCTGTTTTCTATATTTAATGAAATACTATCTAGGTTTTTATATTTAATGAAATACTATCTAGCCTTCCAAGCTGTTAGTTCTTTCTGGTTTGTTACATTCTCTTACAGTGTAAAAAAACACTCAAATCAAGGCTTTAGATCAAAACGTATTATACTGGAGAGCGAAATTCATTTCTGTAGCCTTGCCTTTCAAGTAAAATGTAATTATTGCTACAAGGATAAAACAAGTAAAACTATTCAGTGAGACACTATTTAAAAATATTTTCAAAATGTCGAACATCATTGATCCTTCATGTCATGCAATTTGTTGTAGCCGGGACTTTCATGATAATCTCTGCTACATAGTAGTTTCCTTTCCTGAGATCTAAAAAAAAATCAGTATCTTCATAAGATTGTTAATTGATGCATGACTTGAAAGCAGATTTACCCATACCAAATAAACAAAAAATGGTAAAAGACTAAGATGACTGTAGAAAACATTGAAGTAGAAGTAATTGAATAACAATTGTATGTAGGTGTTTTTCTGGTGCTAAATTATCTTTAACATTTTTACCATTCACTTTTTACAATAACCACATGTGCAGGGCTCTTTCTGGTGTCCTGTATATTCTCCATTTTACCAGTCAAACAATGGAGCCGAGGGAATGATGTGACATCAGCTAAGGATGTAATTTTAGGACTGAGATCAGAAAATTCTTCTTCACACACAGAGTGATCAACATGTGCAATACATTTCCAGATAGAGTGGTGGATGTAAAAAGCCTGGAATTACTTTAAAAAAACCAAATGGATGTTACAATGGGGTGGGGCATTAGCATCTCTTTGGATGGATGAATTAATTAAGATAGGCCAAATGGTCTTCCTGATCCATAATTATCTTGTGATATTATTAAATCCTTTTAGAGTGTGCCTGCTTCCTGTCATTGGTTGCAGCATGTTACTGTGATTCATCTGTTTGCAAAATGATTGCGAGTCATTTTTATTTCTCTGATGTGAATCTCTGACGAGGTTTTGGTAAAATGGACCAAACATTTGGCAGAGACTGAAGAACTGAAATGCATGCTTCCGGCGATTTGTTTAAGGGACACTGATTGTGGCCATTTTCTGCTCAGGGCAATGGGGGGTCCTGCACTCTGCAGGCACCATGCATTCCTGAATAAAAATGGCATCAGGGTCCTAGCTACGTCATAGAACCCAATTTGCATTGTCTAATGAGGATCACGCCTATTTATGGAGGAAGCACTTGCTGGCTATAACCACTCAAAAATGGCAGTGGATGGGCAGTGGGTAGGAAGACGGTGGTAAGTAATTTTTTTGTTTTGGTCTTGCTTCTGCCTTATTCCCACTGTAAAACGAAAGAGACTAAAATCACCTTCTTGTTTTCAGTCTGAAATAATCATACTTGGAACAATCGCAATGCTCCATTATTGCATTTGTAGGAAATTATATTTTGCTCTATTAACTGTCATTGCAAAACCAAAGTGAAGGGCCAAGGCTTATAGTGCAAGACATCGGCAAGGTAAAAGAGAAGATAAGGTAAATTGGGGATTAGTGATTAGGTAATGCCAAGCTTGGATTTTAAAAGTCTGAAGATTGTGAGGGAAAGAAAAAGCCGAGGAATTCCACAGTTTTGAATCTGGGGAAATAATTGGAATAGAAGTGCAATGAATCTTGATTTTAACACAGTGGGGAATTTAGGAAAAAGGAAGAGCATGTAGAATGAAGCTTAGAAGAAGCAAGCGGGAAGTTCACAGAATACTCACAATAATATTGTAATAAAATATAGAAAGACAGAAAAATGTTGTAACAGGTAAAAAATTGGAGGCTAAAAATGAGAGGATTGCCTATCGGATGTCGAGGATTTTTTGTATATTGTCTAGGAGTGCAAGAGAAAATCTAGCAATGCTGCCCAGATCTGAGAAAAGTATTGAAGTCTTGGACGGACTTAGGCTTTATAAAAAAATTATTTGTTGAGAGCAAATTAAATTATTGACACAAAAGCGGAAAATCAGCTTTTTAAAGGAAGCTTTAGCAGTGAAGTAGCTGTAGGAATTCCACGTGCGATCATAGGAGATAGTGTGGTCAAGAATGTTGATAGATGAAGAAAGACTAATAAGGGTGGAGCCATCAAAACTAAAAAGTCATTAGACTTGCAAAAGATCTGAAGAACCTGTGTCTCTGAAGAAACAAGGGGGAAAAAATGCCAAGTTGCTTTGCTCGTTTTTTGGGCATAAAACAACCTGCACCTGAGGTTCAGTGGCCGCTATATTGAATCAGGTGACCTTTAGTTGTCCAGACTTGGGCTGATTGTTTGTGCGTATAGGGGTCCTACGTCGGTACCCCAATTGCAAATTGAGAGTACAAATGGGCGGAACTTGCTGCCGGTGTCACAACCAGTCCAGATTGCTGCAGATGGACCCCACAAGCTGCTATCCAATGCCCAATTGGCACTCCAGCCCTCTGGTTCTATTGGAATGAGGCCCAGTGGTGGATTTGGCATGAGCCTCCTGCTGACACGGATTAACGCCTGGTTAGCAAGGGCTCCACTGACCTGTTGCCTGCTTTGGCCACAAGTCCAATTTCTCAGCCAAGATTTTGACCCATTGGAAGGCAAGAAATCAGCATGCAATAATTCAGTTATTGCACTGCAAGAGAATGAAAGGTTGTGAGCGCTGAGGAAGGAGGTTGATGAACAGAGAGTGGAATCATAAGCAAAAGAGTGGATGCGGTTGGATAATGAGTGAAGGGGGCCATTGATATTTAGAAGGAACAGAGTGGGAGAAAGGTTCAGAGCTCTAGGGAACCCTTGAGTTAATAAGAAAGTTAGAAGCCACAACATCACCTACAACAAATATAGAGGGATTTAAGAGGAAACTTGATAGCCATAGACATAGCATTGATGGAAGGTCATATGATGGTAACTTGTTTAGAAGTGCATATTGCCAGACACTTCAAAATACGCTGGAGATATCCAGTAACAGATGATTTACTAAAGTATTCAAGAACAGGGTTCTCGGTGCATAACATAATCAACAAAATCACCAGTGTAATAGCCATGTCAAAAACCATAATAATTATCTTGGAATCATCCAAAACTGTCAAATCTATAGAGAATTTGAGCGTTTACAGCAGCTTCCATAGCTTTTAAAGTACTGATGGAAGGGAAATACGGCAGTAGTTTCAAGAGTAATAGTAAAAGGGTCACCTTTCTTTGGAGTGGGATGAACATAGAGATGATTCTAAGGAGAAGGAAAGACCAACAAGGAATGAAAGATTGAAAAGATTGCATAGGACAGAGGTACATTAAAGCCATGTCTTGAGAACAGTGGGAGAGCTAACATCAGGACTAAAGTTCAGGCAGTGGAGAATCCGACAGATCTGGCAGGGATAAAACTTGATGCCGTCATAATGGAGCAATGAAGTGTGATTCCTCACCATATTCATCAATATTGGAGTTGGAAGAGAAAAGTAAGACACAAGGTCTGATTTCTCTTTTGGAGCACTAGCAATTGTACCATCAGGACAACTAGCAATAGTACCATCAGAATGGAGTCGGAATAGAGAGGAAATTATGAGACACAACTTTAGCAAGGTACCAGTAGAGATATCAGGTGATACTGGCTGCACTTTGGCTTCCTCCCAAACCACCCAACGTCAGTAGGCTAACTAGAGAAATTAAAGATAGTATTAGATTAAAGGAAGACGGTTATAATGTTGCCAAAAAGAGTAGTAAGCCTGACGATTGGGAGGATTTTAGAATTCAGCAAAGGAGGACCAAGAAATTGATAAAGAAAGGGAAAATAAAATGAGAGTAAACTAGTGAGAGACATAAAAACAGACTGTAAAAGCTTCTATAGGTATGTAAAAAGGAAAAGATTAGCGAAAGTAAACGTCGGTCCCTTACAGGCTGAGACAGGAGAAATTATAAGGGGAAATAAGGAAATGGCAGAGAAATTAAACAAATAGTTTGTGTCTGTCTTCACGGAAGAAGACGCGAAAAACCTCCCAGAAATAGTGGAGAACTAAGGGTCTAGCGAGAATGAGGAACTGAAAGAAATTAGTATGAGTAAAAAAAAGTACTGGAGAAATTAATGGGACTGAAAGCCGATAAATCCCCTGGACCTGATGGCCTACATCCTAGGGTTTTGAAAGAGGTGGCTATAGAGATAGTGGATGCATTGGTTGTCATCTTCCAAAATTCCATAGATTCTAGAACGGTTCCTGCGGATTGGAAGGTAACAAATGTAACCCCACTATTTAAGAAAGGAGGGAGAGAGAAAACGGAGAACAACAGACCAGTTAACCTGACATCAGTAGTAGGGAAAATGCTAGAATCTATTATTAAGGATGTGGTAACCGGGCACTTAGAAAATAATAATAGGATTGGGCAAAGTCAACACGGATTTATGAAAGGGAAATCATGTTTGACGAATCTGTTAGAGTTCTTTGAGGTTGTAACTATCAGAATAGATAAGGGGGAACCAGTGGATGTGGTGTATTTGGGCTTTCAGAAGGCATTCGATAAGGTGCCACACAAGAGGTTATTAAACAAAATTAGGGCTCATGGGATTGGAGGTAATATACCAGCATGGATTGAGGATCGGTTAACGGACAGAAATCAGAGAGTAGGAATAAAAGGTTCATTTTAGGGTTGGCAGGCTGTAACTAGTGGGGTACCGCAAGGATCAGTGCTTGGGTCTCAGCTATTCACAATCTATATCAATGATTTGGATGAGGGGACCAAATGTAATATATCCAAGTTTGCTGATGATACAAAGCTAGGTGGGAATGTAACTTGTGAGGAGGATGCAAAGAGGCTTCAAGGGGATATAGATAGGCTAAGTGAGTGGGCAAGAACATGGCAAATGGAGTATAATGTGGAGAAATGTGAAGTTATCCACTTTGGTAGGAAAAATAGAAAAGCAGAGTATTTTTTAAATGGTGAGAGATTGGGAAATGTTGGTGTTCAGAGGGACCTACCTGGGTATCCTTGTACACAAATCATTGAAAGTTAACATGCAGGTACAGCAAGCAATTAGGAAAGCAAATGGTATGTTGGTCTTTATTACAAGAGGATTTGAGTATAAGAGTAAAGACGTCTTACTGCAATTATATAGGGCACTGGTGAGACCACACCTGGAGTATTGTGTACAGTTTTGGTCTCCTTACCTAAGGATGGATATACTTGCCATAGAGGGAGTGCTACGAAGGTTCACCAGACTGATTCCTCGGATGGGGGGATTGTCCTATGAGGAGAGATTGAGTAGACTAGGCCTATATTCTCTAGAGTTTAGAAGAATGAGGGATGATCTCATTGAAACATACAAAATTCTTACAGGGCTTGACAGGGTAGATGCAGGGAGGATGTTTCCCCTGACTGGGAAGTCTAGAACCAGGGGTCACAGTCTCAGAATAAGGGGTCGGCCATTGAGGTCTAAGATGAGGAGAATTTTCTTCACTCAGAGGGTGGTGAATCTTTGGAATTCTCTACCCCAGAGGGCTGTGGAGGCTCAGTCGTTGAGTATATTCAAGACAGAGATCAATAAATTTTTGGATATTAAGGGAATCAAGGGATATGGGGACAGTGCAGGAAAGTGGAGTTGAGGTACAAGATCAGCCATGATCTTATTCAATGGCGGAGAGGCTTGCTGGGCCGAATAGCCTACTCCTGCTCCTATTTCTTATGTTCTTATGTATCTACTGTATTGCACATTGCATACATGCCAGCACATGCAAAAGTGTCCTGCCGGTTTTAATCAGAAACCAGAGCACCCCAAGTGCACGGTCAGTCTGACACAGCTAATATATTTTCTACTTAACTATCAATTGACATAACATCCCGTCAGCATGAGGAGTCAAATATGTACCATTAAGAAGTATAAACAGCTCCTATTACACATGACCTGATGTGCTCCTCCATGCCAGGCTAACACTTTGGCTAAGTCTTTGTGAAAGGGTTGCAGACAGGGCCAGTTTGGATTTGATACCTCTATATGCAGGCTTTCCAGCAGATTTGCGTTGCCACAATTGTAAACATAGTGTAAAAATCCAGATGAACAATGCAGTCAAAGGTATCTCTGTCAATATACTGGAAATCATGGAGAAAAAAATGTTTTTTCTGTTTTCAGCTAAGGGTTCACTGGCTTCATTTTTGTTTCCTTTATGTTATAAGGCAGTGTATAGTGTTGGTTAGTTATGAATCTTCTGAGAAGGGTCCATTACACTGGCACTCACCCTGGCATTTCTAGATTTGCCGACAGCACCCAGCATGTGCTGCATACACATATATGTACATTTGAAGTACACAAAGCAGACATTAATGCTTTTAGATCTTTTTAAAAAGCAGTGTTGGTCTTAGGGACAGGAAAGATTAGATGCAGTACCCTTTGGGAATTGTTACTGTGCTGTGCGCTGCTGTGAAAGTGCTAGCTCTTGGAAATGATCTTGTTTGGAAGAGTTCCCACAATTTCAGATGGAACAGGGTTACTATGCGACACTATTAGGAGTGGATTTGCAAGGAAAGCATTGTGAACTAATAAGTGGAATATTACTGTTTGAAATTGTTTGTTTCATTTTCACATTGAGGAAACAAATTCCTTTCAATCCTCGGCGTGAATCAAAGGAGAATATCATAGTACCGATGCAAAACATTAACTGGGATGAAAAGCACTGACACATGTGAGAGGCTGACAGATTCAAAACCATGCAAATTGAAAGAAAGGAAATAAAATCAAGGGAGGATTAAGATGATTAATAGAAAGGCTAATGTTAATCTGCTGCTAATTGACCAGTGATGGATGGCTGACATGATGTCTTGATGCAAGTTGAGATTTAAAGAGAGTGTTGTGATGTAGGCTTCATGTTTCAGAGTTTAGACCACAGCTGGAGTCCGATTCTTAGCATTTAAAGGCACTACCCGCTGTTTGTGAAGTGACCCTGTTGATACCGTGAGGGCAGTTTCACTGTCAACATTGCCTGCCTCCCACCCTCCCTGTAGATAGTTTTAAAAGGAATGAACTTCACTTTGACTCCTTGGCCCTGGTGTAGGTGTGGAGTCTCACAGGCAACAGCCCACATTCATGGCTTCATTTCAATATTTAAATTCCTTCATTAAAGGTCCCTTGCCAAATTTTACATCTTCAGGCAAGGGTCTGCACACAACCTCAGCATCCCATAAAAACTTGGCACAGGAAGAGTCTCAAGTAGAGAAAGTTGTTTCTGTTCCAGGTGATGAAAAAAAAATTCACGATTTTTTTTTCTCTGTAGCTGCATTGCGCTTCATTCATTAGTTGGTTTTGCTAAGTAGAGCTCCAATTTGCATTTTGTTTCTTTTTCCATCAATACTTTGAATTGTTAATCTTGATGGCTGCTGATTTTGATGTTGCACCTTCCAAAGAGATGACAGTGGGTATTTCTTTGAAGGTTTTGAGCGTGCTACACAATTAAGTTGACGATGAAGAGTTCATGAGGTGCCAACAAATGCAGGTGCAACTACCTCAAAAAGGTGTTTTGACCACCAGTGGCATAACAAGACCCTAGAATTCCCTGCTGCAAGAACAGTTTGGGGCCCTCTTCCTGATTCCGAAATCTAAAATGTTGTTTACCTTTATCATCTTGGAAAATCAGAACATATCTATCTTATGCATAAATACACAAACACAATACGAAGACCATTGCTATACATTTTTGCAGGCTATCTACACACAGAAAAATTCTATTTGCACATTTATACAAAATCTAACTGAAACCGTTCTTTGCTAGCCTTTTCATTGGCAAATATATCAGTTGTTTTAGATATGTCAACTTTCCTTGCTCGTTCTTTTTCTCTTGAAAGAACTGCTCATCCTGATAACTGTTCTTGCTTTATTGTAATGCGAAGATAGTTTTATAATCAATTTCAGCTTTTAAGAAAGAGCCTTCAGCAGTGGATACAGTAACAGAGATTGTTAGATGCATTCAGTGCAAGTGTCAGGAAAAGTAGATAAAAAAGTATTTTTTCCTTGACAATCAGCATTGTTGCAAGCTTTCACTGTTGATAATTTCTTTATTTCGGATTTCAAGCATGATGGAAGTGATAACTGAGCTGTGAAATGTGGAGACAAGTCTGCAGTACATGTTGATGCCAAAGTCACTCCAGCTGCATGGAGGTCTTTGTCAAATGATTCAACTGAGGAGCAACAGAATGGAAGTTGCGCACTATTTCTTTCAGGCTTCAGAACGAATGGGCAAGCTGTAAGTTTATTATGTCTATATTTGCGTTGAAAAACATTTACTTTGAACCGACTTTCTGGATCTGTTAATGGCTGCTCAGTTGATAATTTGTCAAAATGACACTTAGCTTTTGGTGCTCGCTTAGATTCAAACTTATCTTGTACACCCTAGTCTGTGCAACTGTGACCCCTGATTGTCTGATAGAGGGAAACTATTTCTAAGATGTTTCATTAAATTGTGTGTGTTTTCTAGCATTTTGGCAGCTTTGCCCAATTCTTGCATTTCTGACTGACCATTTTGGGCACAACATTTGTTGCTTCCAGAACTTTAATCTGAATAAACAATCATTAGAACTACATGAAGCTTCCTAAGTCTTGGCATAAAGATGAATTTGACTCATTCTGGGTTTATTGGACTTCTGAATAATTTGAGACAAAGATTTAAGTATATCTCTATATCGGTATCTGAAAACAACTAAAGAATCATAACGATAAGACCAATGTATAGGACAGAATCTTTTCAGATTCAGTTAGGTTGCATTCGCTTACAAAATAAGGGGGCAAAGTCTATCAGTTAATGCTATGGCTATAAACATGGATATAACTGCTCAACTAAATCATAAAAGTTGCTAAGTTCTGTGATTGTCCATACTGAATCATTTAGCACTAGATTCAAAATGTGTGTAGCACAGTGAACTCTTCTCACCTTCGGTCCTTTCTCAGCAATTCTTGCTTCTACACCAGAATAGATGCTGCTCATATTTGTAGTATCAAAAGTTCTAGACTTTTGTCTTCAATACTCTTGATAATATTACTTTCCTGATTAGCACCTGATTGACCACTTACTTCATGAAATCCTGTATAAGTCTTGTTGATATTTTTGCTGGTTTGCCTTTTTGGTCTTTTTCGTACCAAAAAATTTGGCTTAGTTGGTCAACTTTAAATAAGTCCTGGGTTGTCCATTATCCTGAGTAAAATGAAGCATTCTTGATGCTTTTTGTGAACTGGTGTGAATTTTTGGGCTGAGGTACGCTGTCGATCTTTTTGGCTTCCTTATGAGCTCTTCAAGAACAGCATTGTATTTGGGCAATAGTTTGACAATAGACTAAACGGTGCCATTGTTTCCTTAATAATCTCTCTGTGACCTCTCAATGCAAGATTAGGCATGGCTAAAATGAAGTTGACGTTAATGATACAATCAAAGGGTCTGCCTCCAGTAACTGACCTCTTTCTTATTTTTGATTTGAGACATTCATTGCTGGTACTATGAAAGCGCCACTGATCATATACTAAGCAAGCTTTGAAATGACAATCAGATGTTTCGTGCATCTCTGTTTCGAGATAAATGCTTGCGAGTCTCTAGTTACACTTATCCATGTCGAGTCATCCGAATTTTTTTTTCCGATCCTGAATGCCAACAGAGTTGACAGTAACTTTTGTCCAGCACTGGAGACTAGCATAGCCAGGTTTATTTAAGTTTGATTCCGGCCATCGACACCGTTTTATAATAAGATGCTGAAAAGCATTGATTTGTCTTAAAGCAGTATTGTCCAATACGTTAGCCACTAGCCACATGTGGCTAATTGCATTTTTGATTAGTAAATAATGTGAAACAGGCACCATTGTTGGGCACGTGATCTCAATACTCATGCGGTGAATGCATGTCTACTTTAACCTTCTTGTGCGTTTGTTGGTAAAATTATATGATGAAAAGCAGAGTGTGTGAGTGTTTTTTGATCATTATATGTTCATTACTTCCTTGATTATTGTTTATTGGTTATCTGCTAAAATGGTGTAATAACAAGCAGCTCCAACAGGGCACGCCATGGCAAAGGGCAAGCAGCATCCAACCACGTTCTGGATGGTGAGCAGGGGCAGATCTGGCGAGTCTCGTTGTGCAAGTCACCGAATCCTCAGGACGTCCCAAAGTGCTTTCCAGCCAATGAAGTACTTTGACACAGCAAGCTCCCACAAACAGCAATGTGATAATGACCAGATAATTTGTTTTAGTGACGTTGATTGAGGGATAAATATTGGCCAGGACACCGGGGATAACTCCCCTGCTCTTCTTCGAAATAGTGCCATGGGATCTTTTACGTCCACCTGAGAGAGCAGACTTAATGTCTCATCCGAAAGACGGCACCTCCAACGGTGCAGTACTCCCTCAACACTGCCCTGGAGTGTCAGCCTAGATTTTTGTATCGCTTGCAATGGCTGGACAAAATCTAGAAGCTTCACTTAAGATGTGTTATGTCTGATAAATTCATGCCAAAATTCCAAACTCTGATGAAAAAGAAAGACTGCAAAGTTTTGCACTCAATGGTGATAGATATTTGTTCGGTAAATATATACATGAAGTATATTTACCTGTATTGTGTGTAAGGCATTTTCTACTAAAATTAGTGCATGTGCTAAAAAGGTGTAGCCACGCCTTTGAATAGTTAGCGATTTCTATTGGACAACACTGTATTAGTGTCACATGGAAATGGTCCCTCAGGTTGACAAGGGCCGTGTTTTACCATAAAATGTTTCTGTTCTTAACTTAAACAACTTTGTTTGAACTTCACTGGAATCGGTCATTAAGATACCATCGGGTTGTAGATATGTTAGAGAGACAAGCTCGGAGCCGTTGTCTCTGTGCCAGGAATGAGGGTTCTAAATGCAGAGTTGTTAGGAATGTATTTTAAGTTTTAGTATATGGACAAATGCTGCAACCCAGTGCCTGTATTAATAACAAATTCAAACACAGAGTCAAAAACTCTTAGAGGTTTATTAAAGGTTAAATGAAGCAACATACTCACGGCCGTGCACCGAGATTACATACGATGCGGCCACAGAAGAACGCACCTTTACAGCCAGTTGAGCTCAACCATCCAGATCTCTTCCATCCCTTTCATCTTCCCACCTGCATTACAATGGTCTTGCTGTTAAGCTCAGCTGTATATAGTGACACCACTATTCCCAGCCAGAATGAAGATGATTGGGTAATTCCCCCACCAATCATGCCTGGAAGCACTGCTGTAAGTGACTGGGATTGACTTTACGCAAATAATTTGTATGTAACTATCCTCCACTCACTGCATTTTGCTGGAGAAATCACCCTGCTTTTATTGGGAGAAGTTGCTGTAGTTTTGGTCATGCGTTCTGTTTTTGATTAGACTCTGTGAATGGACTTTGTTTGCTGAGTTGATAGAGTCTGTTTGCTGTAAAATAGACCAGCATAAATACTGCCCCACCTCCAACTCATTGGCTGACACAGTGGTGTCAATAGACACTCTGGGCTTGATTTTGTGGGGGGGGGGGGGGAGTTAGCGGGCGCGATCGGTCACGGGTCGGGTGGGAAAGTGTTTTTTCCCCAGCAGGTTGGGACCCCGCAGTGAACCCGCCGCCAGGCACCTTTACCAAATGTCGGGTCTGTCAGCACTGAGCAGACCCGACACGCAGCGGCGGAGGAGGCAATTAAAATCATTAGTGGCTTGTTTACAGCCACTTAACAATGGTTTTTTCCCAGCTTTTTGGATTTGACAGGTTGCCCGCCGGTTTCCCGCTGTGCCTAGACCTCGTCCGTGAAGCTGAGGCGGGAGGTCACTTGCCATTGAATCAGCTGATGAGTTGACAGCTTCAAATGTCAAGTCAAAGCTCCCAGCTGATTGAGAAATGTTCCCTTAACCACTAGCTTCTCTAAACTGCATTTCCATTGACCCTTAATGTTAGGGGGGGATTAAATATGTGGGGTTACGGGGATAGGATGGGATATGTTAGGGGGAATTAAATACGTGGGGTTACGGGGATAGGGTGGGATATGTGTCGGTGCAGGCTCGATGGGCTGAGATGGCCTCTATCTGTACTGTGGGGATTCTGTGTGAGGAAAGCAGGGACAGGGTACTGGATTTGGATGATCAGCCATGATCGTATTGAATGGTGGAGCGGGCTCGACGGGCCGAATGGCCTACTCCTGCTCCTAGTTTCTATGTTTCTATGTCTTCTCCACCCATGGGAAGGGAAGAGGACCTCCTTGTGTACTGTGACTCCCCCCAGAAGCATATGGAGGGAGTCATGGGAGAGCCTGGGTGCAGCCCTGCACCTCTGTGCAGTGCTTGTCAGTGTTTGCAGCACTGACAGCACAGATGTCAAATTAAAGTTGGCAATGGTCCCTTTAAGGAAACCGGCTGATGATGCGTCATCAAATGATGTCACCAGACCCGCTTCCTCTAATTGGCCGGGAAATGTGCTGGGCAGGCTTAACAAGCCCAATTTCAGGAAATTCATTCTACACAGTGGGCTGGAGCCAGCAACGGGGACGGGACCCGCCATGGACCAGACAAGGTTCGTAAAATCCAGCCCTCTGTTTCAGCTCAGTTAAAAGGCCATTACATCACCTCCTCCCTGACTTTCACTCTTGGTTTTACATTAGGTTTTCTTGTTCAACAGACCAAGATTTAAATATATGTATAGTTGTAAACCAGCTAGAAATTTCTTTCAGTACTAGAAGGATGGAGAGAGGTAAAACTGCCTGTTTTCTGATTTCCATTGTGATTGTGTGTAAGTTATTAAAATACAATTTAATTCAGACCTTTGAAAGCAGTGCTGTATTTGTGTGTGATGAGCTAGTATTTGTTTAAACAAACAATTTATATTTTCAAGTTGCAAAAGGAGTTATTTTATGACCTGAGTCTTTGTGCAAGTAGAGGAATGGTCTTGACAATCTCAGATCTTTTGCTCTCAAGGCAACAGTTTGACTTCTTTGCCACCTTAGGAAAGCATGCCAATGAATAAGTGAGGGGACAGGCAGTGCAAATGAATTGTTGCCACACAGCATCGCACAACAAACCCTGCAATTTTCACTTACCAGCACAGCTTCCCCAGTCAGGTACTCCACTCATCAGTACTTTAATTTGAATCAGCGGTATGTTTTCAAATGCTGTTGTTCTGCCTCTCTCCATCCTCCTAGCACTGAAAGAAATTTCTAGCTGGTCATTGTAACAGCAGCTGTTAGAGTTGTTAAGTGCAGTGTGTAAAATTAGAGTCTGAATGAAAGTGTCAATGAGTGGAGCTGAGCGCTTGCCAACTTGCCAGCTGGTTACTGTTAGAGCTGATTTTATACATTCAAAACATGCTCATTTTTGCTGCGTTTCACTGCCTAGTACTTTAATTCAAACTCCAATTTTAAACAGCAGAGTGTTTGCTGACTGTAAGAGCAGCCAGATGGAAACATCCTTCAACATTGGCATGTGGAGAGAGGCAGAAGACCAAGGGAATGACTGTCAGCAGGGATTCTCCCCTTTATCGCTGAAATTTTGTTGAAAAAGCCACAGATAAGCTGGAAAAGGGCATAAACGATATTTACGCTATTTTTCCAGTGTTTCCTCGCTGAAGTTCCAGGAGCCGAATGGGAGAACCTCAGGGGAAATTACCTCCCCCCCACCCCAGTACTTTTGCGTTTAAATGAAAGTGCCAGTGAGAGGGGAAGCTGACTGGAATTCATCCACACCTGGAAGAAAAAATGCCGTATCCCTTATGGAATTTTACCATTTCCCCTGCAGCTGCCCACAATGTTTGGGAATTTTTGTCACACTAAGTCACCTTTTTTTTAATTTGTTTATGGGATGTGGGCGTCGCTGGCAAGGCTAGCATTTATTGCCCATCCCTAATTGCCCTTGAGTAGGTGGTGGTGAGCCACCTTCTTGAACCACTGCAGTCCCGTGAAGGTACTCCCATAGTGCTGTTAGGTAGGGAGTTCCAGGATTTTGATCCAGCGATGATGAAGGATCGGCGATATACTTCTAAGTCAGGATAGTGTGTGACTTGGAGATGGCGGTGTTCCCATGTGTCTGCTGCCCTTGTCCTTCTAGGTGGAAGAGGTCGCGGGTTTGAGAGGTGCTGCCGAAGGAGCCTTGGTGAGTTGCTGCAGTGCATCTTGTGGATGGTACACACTGCAGCCACGGTTCGCCGGTGGTGGAGGGAGTGAATGTTTAAGGTAGTGGATGGGGTGCCAATCAAGCGGGCTGCTTTGTCCTGTATGGTGTCGAGCTTCTTGAGTGTTGTTGGAGCTGCACTCATCCAGGCAAGTGGAGAGTATTCCATCACACTCCTTACTTGTGGTTTGTAGATGGTAGAATGGCTTTGGGGAGTCGGGAAGTGAGACTTGCCCTAGAAATACACTATGGCACAGGATTGTGGTTTCTTTCATCGTAGTGACAGTGTTTTGTGGTGCGTTGATTCGCTGGATCCATAAACAGCACAGTTGCTGCCCATTTCTTGCCTGAAAAATGGGTGACCGGCAGAGGAAAAGCTGATGGGGACCTTGGACACTCATTTGCCCGCCTGATTGCATTTTCTGGCAGGCCATTAAATAGGCGCCCAGGCAGCAAGCTATTTAAATATGCAAATTGAGATCCTACACTAGTTGTAGGACCCCGATTGCAATTTTCATGGAGAAATGGGTGGAGCATGTGAAGTACATGCCAGTCCCACTTTCTCCAGGTGTTTAAAAGGCCTAATCAGTGGTCCTTAAAGGGACCACCGGAGCCCGCTCTAAAAAGGTAATTTTTTTAAAACAATTTTTGTGAGGCCAGGAGGAGCATTTGCACCCTACCTGCTGGCCAGCTCCGTGCAGAAGCCGGCCAATTTTCCGATTTCCAAAACTGGCGAGCTGCAGCGGAGTGCCCTTTCGGCATCTGCAACTCATCAGAAAAATTTAAATAAGGGTCAAACCTGAAAATAACTCCGGCATCATGACTCCTGCCTTGTGTGGGCACCGTGGGTGTACTGCATATAACGCACCCATTTTGGGCCCGAACTGGAAAATCTCCCCTTATATTCCTCTTCAGCGGTACAGTGGTGCTGGCTGGCTGTGCAGTATTTGGACATAATTACTTGCCCATTGTTTCCCATTCGGTGTGTCACAGATGGCAACTATGCCATTGGGCAGAGGTGCCAAGTGCAGGCCAGGCACTATAGGGAGGAAGAGAAAACTGGAGTGACAGGCACCTTGGCACACTTCTGTACTTCTCAGTAACTAGTTCAGCAGCCTGAGTGGCCTGCAAAAGAATCCACCTGGCTGGGGAACAATGATTGCCATGAGGAAAAACTGGAGGGAAGGTGGAAAAACAACACTTGAAAGAAAAATGAAGCACATTTATGTTTGCCAGGTTTAAGGAAGTGAAACACATCATGGTAAACCAATAAAAACATTGCATTAAGGCAAACCGTTCCACCAAAATGTTATAAGCTGACTTTGAAACACTATTTCAACCAAGACAGGTTGCTGTTCTCCAGGTTCCAGATATTACTTCCAATAGATTTCACACTTTGGCATTCAGACAAGCTGACTGCTCAGCTTTATCACACATGACCACTTAGCCATTCTCCAGTTAGGAAAGTCTTGCTAACCCCATAGGGTACCTCTGTTTAGCCATTAGCTGAACCTGTTTGAACGCTGTGTTGCAGAAATTATTGACAGCTCAAGTGCAATAGGGAAGATGGGATGTCCCAGCGGCCCTTCCACTGACACTTTCTCCTACATTAAAGAGTTAACTAGCCACAAACAAGTGCTGGGTGGGAACTAATGAATGTACTGAGATTGAGAGAAACACTCTTTTGAGACACATTGATCTGTATCTCTGAACCTGGTATTAGGATTCAATGTGCAGCCTCACGCTGAATAACCCTGGCTGTATGCCCACTAGCAAACAACTCTTTTTATGTTTGCCTTCTGCAAATGGGCTGGATCCTACTTATTGTCATCTCTTTTATGGTCACGTTTTGAAATCACAGTTCCTTTTAGTACTTTCCCATTTGTTTTATATCTGATAAAGTCAGTTTTATTGTTATTTCCTCTTCGTCACCTTTGTCACAGGTCTGTTCTCTAGTCAAACTAGTCAGAATTAAGTGTTTCATGGTGCCTTTAAATGGCCAGTGCAGTTGCAATCTCTATAGGATTCCAGTGGCTGTGACTAACTTATTTTTATAGACATTTAATACAAATTTTTTTGTCTTGAATGTTTCTCTGCAGGAAATGACATCACATTGTCGTGAAAATGTCATTGTTATCCTTTCTCAATTATTTCTCATTAAGATGGCCAACAAATTGAGAAGAGTCCACTGTGTATACAAGCACTGATTTCTGAGCTTTGTATTTATACACCCTGTTTGAAAGCAATCTTAACGCCTCACTTGGGAGTTTTTGAATAGCTGGGTTGTGGGAATAGCCTGATCAGAAAATTCTGCCATGTTGGTATCAAGTTCACACTGCTGCGGACACATATTTGCTCCAGGAGTGACTTTTCCACTGTGTTATTCAAATCATAGTTTTTTATTGAAACCGCTTACTGAAGCTCCGAAAGTAACTACTGCATTTAATTACTTGGCTACTGGCTCATTCCCAGAGGCAACAGGCAACTTCAGCCAGATTAAAGTCAGTTTGCTATCCATTCTTATATAAGGCAAGTCATTACTGCCCTGTTTGCCAGGGAATGCCAGTTTATGACACAGGAGCAAAACAATTAAATGGGCAAACCTTTCATTTCCATTGGATTCTTATGTTTTCGCAAGAACTCGGAGCTATAGATTGCACTCATGTACAAGCCCCCACTGTCCACCCGCAGCACTATGTCAATTGAAAGGGGTTTAACTCCCTTAATGCTCAGTTAGTGTTTGACTACAGGCATAGTTTTCTGGATGTTGCTGTTCAGTATGCAAGGAGATGCTTTGATTCATTCATACTTTGGTGGTCCAGTGTCCCTGCACTCTTTCAGAATGAAGAGGAAGATGCCAGCTGACTTCTTAGAGACAAGGAGTATACCATGTTACAGTTTGAGGCTCTCTTCCTTGCTTCCTGTTAGATCCACATCTTTAGCTTGCTGCATACTGGTTCAGCATTAAACGTAGTGGCTTATTTTAACTTTTGTGGGATTCTAGATAAAGCATTCAAGTTGAGTGCAGCGCACCTTTCAGTGCTGCAAATGAACGGGCTCCTTTTTACTGACTGTCATTTCATAGGCCTTAGAGTGCCTGATTCTCACCAACATAAAAGCCTAAATAATTCTTTATTATTGCTAATAGATGCAATAAAGTAAGTGTGAAATCAGTATATTGTAGCCATGAAAGTTGGGTCAATTGGCTTGTTCCTCTTCCACTGTTGAAGTTCTAGTTGCAGCACTCCACATTTAAACCTACAGTGGCATCCTTCTATTTGTACATTTCAGCATACCACAATTTCTACTATCAGCTTTAAATGCTGGAGCTGCAACCTTCGAAGTGCTTCCTCTGCTCCCCTCCCAGTACACTTTTGGCCCTCCTGGTATAACTAACTAGTTGCTGGTGGGACTCACACCTTTGTTCTGCCCAGCAATGTCAAAGTTAACTGACCCCTGGATCTCTGCTGGGGCCAGCATTGGAGCCATTGGGTGGGCAGAAGTCCAACCCGCACCGCGCTTACGCCGGCAGATTGCAGCTCTCACAATTTCAGATTAAAATATTGGCAGTGACAAACACAATTGATGCAATGGTATTGTCTCCATGCCAGTAATATTTAACTCTTCCCCCAACCCACTCATACATAGGTGGAGGAATAAAGAGGTGTCTTTATTTTGTAACCCAATTACAGGAAACTCTCTTTTAACCGGCACCCAAATAACCGGAAATCTCTCTTAACCGGCAAAATTCTTGAGTAGGTAACCGGGGTTTTCCTTCATCTCTCCTTTAAAAATAACTTTTAAAAAAACCCCGAGGCGTTTGCCTTGTATCGGAGCGTGTAGATTGGGAGGGGAATGTGCAGCCCGGGTAGGCAGCGGACACGACAGATGGTCAGCTGGCGGTCCCCGGGGAGACGGAGCTCCGAATGCAGGCACATGTCAGTGTGTACGGGGCTCTCGTACGTTGGGAGATATAACTCTCCGTTATCCGGACTTTTTGATTAACCGGCACCACGCCGGTCCCTGTCGGTGCCGGTTAATAAGAGTTTCCTGTACTTTGAAATGCAATCATTATGACTATAGTGTTCTTACTTTATTTTCACTTAAATATTTCAGGGATTCATATTTTGTTTGAGATATAGTTTTTTTTTAAATAAATGTATGCATTGAAAATAGTGCAGTATAGTGAATTACAACATCTGGCTAGAGAAATTACCTTTGTACCAATGATAAGATTGATAATCTTGCATTTACTTCTGTTACAATCTTATAACATGCACCTGAATAGTAGCTAAATTCTAGATCACCAAAACTTTCTAACATCCATGAATTGAAGTCAGCATTATTTATATTGCAAAAAGTAATACATATGGTCGGCTTAATATCTCAAAGGGAGAGCATGAGACTTATGACCCTGTTTGGGAGGAGGTGATTGAGAGTTCAAATCCCATCTTTAGCTGTCATTCTAGCTTGAATGCTCTCAATGGGTAATTTTCGATTGTTCTCTGCTGGGGTCCTAGACATGCTGCACATACAAACGGAGAGCTCAGGACAGAGTCAGCCTTGTTTCGCAGAAGTGTAAGCTGGCTATGGAGCAACATTCATGGTCACTCCTGTTCTGACTTGAAGCTAAAGAGACATGGTGGTAATTTTGACTTTGTGATTCGGCAGCCCAGTTTATATCTCCCCTGATTGAAGCCAATGGAAATAAACATCGGGAGAGATTTAAAATGGGCTGTTGATTCACTATCACCCGTTTTACACTATCGCACAATGTCAAAATTACCCCCCATTAGTTAGAGAAAGAATTTAGTAAGAATAACAAGAACTAAAGAAAGCTCCATGGCCCTCAAAAACTGTATAAACCACCCATGTAAATTCCTTCTGTATGCTATTTTTAGAACATTGGTTATTTTAACACAGTTGTTAACTTGTTCAAAATAAACAGGTTAATGAAGTAAGCTTGGCGAGTTGCTGCAGTGCGTCCTGTAGATAGTACTAACTGTAGCCATAGTGCACCAGTGGTGGAGATAATGAGTTCAGTGGCAGACTGGATTGTCCTGGATTGTGCCGAGCTTCTTGAGTGTTGTTGTGGCTGCATCCATCCAGGTGAGTGGTGAGTATTCCATGAACCTCCTGACTTGGGCCTTGTTGATCACCTTGAGCGGTCAGGAGGTAAGCCACTTGTCACTGAGTACTTGATTTGGTGACCCTTGAGGTCTTCGTCCTGTCTGGATTGTGGCTCCCCCTCATATAACAACAGGGTGCAGCTCTGAGTCTCTGCTGCTACACTTGCTGTGCACCCCAGTTGCACTACTACAGGCGCACGTATTTGTCTCAATATGGCAGGCGGATGTTCCATCAGCACCACCAGAATTTCTACACTTAAGACACCAACTATGTCTCAAAAATAAAATGTCAGTTATAAGTCATTTTTTTTGAAACAATTTGATGGGGGTGTGTGCTTCAGATAACTATTAGAGGGTAAGGTCATTGCAGGAGCTCATCCTGAAACATCATTTGAAGGATAAAATTGCTGTGAAGCAAGATAGCTTTCAATATCAAATGGTATTTTTGTACAGTTAAAGGAAAACCCCATTAAGTATTTTTCCCAGATGTTTGAAGAAATCTGAGTTTTTTCCCCCTTGCCGGAACCCTCCTTGAGACATGCTGGGGTAACATTTCGGACAGGTACATTCCCGGGGTGGGGGGAGAGAGGCAATGGAGGCGGGGGGTGGATTGAGGGGGGGGAACGTAGGCTGGGAAGGGAGGTTAAAAGTGGGAGGGTGGGTGAACGGAGACCGTGGAGAGAGATTGGAGTTCAGGGTGGATCGGGGGAATCGGAGGCTGCGGGAAGGAGGAAACGGAGGCCAGAGGGGTGGAAATGGAGGCTTGGGGGATGAAACAGAGGCTGGGGAGGGAGATCGGAAGCGGGAGGGTGGGTGAACGGAGGCCGTGGAGAGAGATCGAAGGTCGGGGTGGATTGGGGGAATTGGAGGCCGGGTGGGGGAGCAGCTGCGCCTGTGTTCTTTATATGTCCATTCGGAAAGAGCTGGTGCCAGCTGCCTCAGGACAATCCAACCTTGCACTGGGGCCTAATGCTTGTTTTAGGCATCAGCACTGCACAAAGATTTTTTTCCTTTCCCAATATGGCGTGCACTTCCTGCCTGCCATATTGGGGGCTTAGTAGACCGGTTAGTGCCTGAAAAACGGGTGCTACGCGGCCAAATATATAGGCCTCTTTGTCAGGTCATATCAAAACAGAACTAGTCAGCTCCTATAAAATATGGATTTATCAGCAGCACCGTCCTTGCTCCTACATACTGAACCCAGTGCTCTCAGTGAGATACAAATTCATCTGTATTTATCAAATCTTTTCCCAGCTTTGAGTTCCTGATTGGTGAATATCCAGCTTACTGCTAGCAAGGGGTGAAAAACAAGTGATTCCTCCTAAAAGTATTCTGTGCTATGCTCTGCTTCTGCCTTTCAGTCTGGAGGAGATTGAAAATAATTCTCTGTTCTAATGTTCCTTTATTACTTTAGTTCTACCAGTGAAATTCATTGGCTTATACCTTGTTTATGCTCAGAACCACATTTGGAATCAGGGCATTAACATGGGACAGAAAACAAATAATGGCTCTCTCCAATATGCTTGCTTTGGCTTTCACAACCCTTCACGCCATTTCAACAGGACTATATTTTATGCAACACCTTTCTGCATAATTCTTAATACTAGATATTTGCTGACATTGAAAATGTTAAAATACATTTTGCACCACTTTTTCAGCTCTCTTTTGTACCTTGTGAAGAGGAGCGTGGCCTTGTTAATTTTGCCATTTGATTATGGAACCTGCCTGCATCTGTACTGGCAGATACTTCAGATTTAAGGGATTCAATTAAATGAAGCCCACCAAAATGGTGAACTGTCTATTCTGAATTGTCCAAATTCATTATGTTTGTAGTGGAAATGGAAATCAAATGACTTGATTTTTTCCCAGTGATTTGGCTTCCATTTGCCACTATAAATAAGGTGTTCATCTGTCTTCATAACATATTGCTCTACGACTGGGAATCCTGTCTGTCTGCACTCCTCTGTAGCCTTGCTGGTAAATCAATATCTCTTTGGAGGTTTAGTGAACAAAACTTAATTCAATACTATAAGAGCAGATCCACTAATGTATTATACTGAGATAATAGCACACACTTCTGGCAGTGTCTAGAAACTTACTGATCACCATATGACTCTGCAAAGTCATTTTTGCTATTCCACCCCAACCAAACTATAACTATTCATCCTCAGCGATAGTACTCCCATCTCTGAGTCAGAAGGTTGTAGGTTCAAGTCTGATCCACTTGAATGCAAGCTCTAGACTAACACATCAGTGTAGTACTGAGGGTGTGCTGCATTGTCAGAGGTGCCATCTTTCAGATGAGATGTTAAGCCAAAGCCTCATCTATTTATTCAAGTGGCCATGAAAGATCACATTTCACTATTCAAAGAAGAGCAGGGGTGTTCGCCTAGTGTCCTAGCCAACATTTATTCCTCAACCAACACCACCAAAACAGATTAACTGGTAATTTATCTTATTGCTGTTTGTGGGACCTTGGTGTTCACAAATTCCTGCCATGTTTGCTACATAACTTCACTTCAAAGTAAATCATTGGCTGTGAAGTACTTTGGGACATCCTGAGGACATGAAAGGTGTAATGTAAATGCAAGTTCTTCCTTTCTATTCACATCTATTTGTATTACTTTACATTTGTCCAGATTAAATAACAGGTGCCTGTTATTATCTCAACCACTGAGCCTTTACAGATCCCTTGCATGAGCACCAACCTCCGCTTTACATTTTGCCATCCAATTCTGCTTTTAGGCCCTTCTCTGTGATGGTTATGATTCCTACAGAGGATTTACAACATTTTACATTTTTGCCTAGTCATGGTATGATTGACAAGCTATACTAAAAGCAGCTAAAAAAAATCACTTTAAAATCACTTATCAAATCTTTCAGCATCAATTCTGTTAAAACAAAACCAATTTAAATCATGAATTT